>JAHTLZ010000274.1:5421383-5431541 GCA_023846285.1 Phrynocephalus versicolor | reverse complement strand
AAGAAGAAGAAGAAGAAGAAGAAGAAGAAGAAGAAGAAGAAGAAGAAATAGTGTTACAGCTCTTTAGTGGAGATGGGGAAATGGCAACAGATGACCAAGAAAAAAAGAGGTGCTTGATTCCTATTTTGGATCAGTCTTTTCCCACAAAACAGACTTTGAGCCTCCAGACACAAGTGAAGTGCAAGTGAAGGGGACAGGATTGCAACAGGAGACTGATAAAGGAATAGTCAAGGAATACCTTACCACCTTGCCACCAATGGGCTCATTGGGCTCGAGCGTTGAAACTGTCGACTGCAAAGTTGGCAGCTCGGTGGTTCAAATCCCAGGTGCCACACAGCGGAGTGAGCTCCCGCTGTTAACCCCAGCTCCTGCCAACCTAGCAGTGGGAAAGCATGTAAATGCAATTAGATAAATAGGCACTGCCATAAAAAGCGGGAAGGTAAAACAGTGTTCTACATGCAGAAATGCATTCAGCCATGCCAGCCACATGGCTCTTTGGGCTTGAACACAGAGATGAGCACTGCCCCTAGAGTCAGACATGACTAGCATGTATGTGTGTGGGGGGGAGAGGGGGGACCTTTACCTTTACCTACCTTACCACCTTGAACAAGTTCAAATCTCCAAGACTGGATGAACTGCATCTGAGAGTAACTGGAGGAATTGGTTGAAGAACTCTCAGAACCACTGCCCATTACAGTATATAATGGAAATCATGAGGTGCCAGATGACTAGAGGAAGGCTAATGTTGTCGCCATCTTCAAAAAAGGACTAAAATGATGAAGCTGGGAACTCCAGGTCAGACAGCCTGATACCAATACCTGGGAAAATCCTGGAAGAGATGATATCATTCTTTTGTTTACTTGGCTAAAAAAAGGTAAAAGTTCCCCTCACACATGCATGCTAGTCATGTCTTACTCTAGGGGCAGTGCTCTGGCTCAGCAGGCAGGAGTGCTGAAACTGTCAGATGCAAAGTTGGCAGCTCGGCGGTTCGAAACCCAGCTGCCACGCAGTGGAGTGAGCTCCCACTGTTAACCCCAGCTCCTGCCAACCTAGCAGTTGGAAAGCATGTAAATGCAGTTATATAATAGGTACCGCCCTAAAAGGCAGGAAGGTAAACAATGGTAACTTGGCTAGTTCCAGTTAAATCCCATCTGTGTCCATCTGAGGTTTAGAGTCGAGGAAAACACAGAAAGTAGACTATATTCATTCACCTTTGTGTGGGCTTATGTGCAGCCACATCAGATGACATTGTGGGTCTGTGGTCTGCTCATGCCATTGCCAGTCAGACAAGAAACCTGTTGCTAATGATCCTGACCTTGATGCTTTCTTTTAAAACGTTCCAAGTTGGATCTATCATTACTTATTATGGCTATGAATTCCACATAATTATTATGCACTGTATTTACAAGTACTTTCTGCTATCTATCCTGAATCTCTCACTATTCACAGCATGACCACAGTATAAGATGAAGAAAATCTGCCCCACCCCCCATTCTACTTGTCCATGGGTCATTTTATTCATGTCCGTCATGTCTCCCCTTCTGCTACATTTACAAAATTAAATAGCCTCAAACAGTTTCATCATAAGGAACTGCTGACATGGCATTCTTCATTTTGGTTGCTCTATTCTGAATATTTTCCAGCCAAACCATATCAATTTCAATATTATATAAGCAGTACATTTTATTTACAACTATTTCATAAACACTGTCTTCATATTATGCCCAAACTACTTGAAGTGGCTGGTTGGAAAGTTCAGTAGTTTAGGTTATTTGGCTGAAAAGTCAAAGGTGGGAAGTTTAATTCCCCTCAGTGACTCCTATGGGAAGAGCCTTTGACAACCACTGGGATCCTTGAGGATTCAACCTGTGGAACATCGTTTTGCAACATAGTTTATGCTATGTAGGTAGAGATGCTTGGTTTTTATGCTGCTGTCTCCAAGTACAGGGGAGATCTGTGGTTTGGTTATGTCCTAGTATGAATGCAAAAATCCATGTCCCTATCCATGCCTACCAGTTGAGACATAAAAATTATGGTTCACACACTGCAAGAGAGTGACGTAGCACAAGAATATGGGCCCTGTGGTTCTATCCTGATGGATGCATGTTTTTTTTTATTTGTACATGAGAGCTACCACTTTCAACCCTTTAATTAGTTCATTTTTTTTAAAAAGGCTACTTCCTTGTTGTAGGAGGACATGGATCCTCTTGGAACCATATGAATTTCACTTGAGTAGACCCCTCAAATATCTTATATCTTATGATATTTGTGCCCAGACACTGAACCATGCCTCAAGGGCACAAAAATATAGATCTGGGGCACGGACTGTTACGGTTCTACATAGGGTAGTGGGTGGTGGCACTAGTTGTTCAAAACAAGCAGGAACGATCAATCAAGATTACAAAAACATTCATTGGTATTTGTATAAGATATTCAAGTTTTAACCAAAAACCTAAGTCTCTAACTATCAGCCTAGTATGTATGCTGTTGCTAATAATGCTGCTTTTGTTGCTCTTGTGATGTTATTTCTGAGATCTGCAACTGCTTATAATCTTGTATGAAATTTCTTGATACTGTTCCCAAAGCCCAGATGACTACAAGGACCATTGTAGTGTGTTTCATTGTGACACTGCCTTCAAGCAGAAGATAAAGCCCCCTTTCAGGAAACCAAAGATGGTCTCAACCTCTGGAATAGTCAAAAGAGGTTAACCAGTGATGGGAAAGAACGGGCAAGGAAGATGTTCATCACTCCCTCCAAGTTGCAAAAAGAACACCCTCAGGTGAGAAGAGAAAGAAGGATCAGTCAGTGAAGGAGTCATCTTGGCTGTGAAGAAGTCTCTTGTGGACTTGCAAATTGGGAGCATTTCTTTGGAGAAGGTGCAACCATTTGAGATCCCATGGTAATGAGGAGCACCTGGTGACCTCAGAGTTACTTTTGCAGAAGCTACCAATTAGTTAGCTTGAGAAGGACTACATCTGATTTGTTGGAAAGTTTGCATGTTCTCATGAGGAGATGATGGGATGTAAACCCAGCTAGCACCATGGTTAAGCTAAGGAGCCCCTGGCAGCAGTACCTTCATATTTACTTGAACATGTACTGCCCAGCCTCCTGTTATGCTCAGTTGTTTGTGACCTGAGGTCCTATTACTCTGATTATAGCTTAGGGTTGGATAGCTTTTCTTGTTTTGTGGGGGGAATAAATCTTGACTGTCTGGACCTCTTAGTAAGTTGGGTTTTATCATTATCATGAAACTCCTTTTACTTATGCTTTTAGAACCATTACGACTGCTTTGAGCCTATTTGTGCTGTTGTAACTTTTACAGTTGTTTTCATTATCAAGAGTTGAGGGACTGTCAGTGCTAAAACCTGTATTTTGCACTCAAAAAGGTTTTTCAAATATTTTGTGGGTCTCCCATATTCTATTTTGCAGGGTAGGTTGGCAGCCAGAAGAACCTGTTTGTTTTAGGCTCTCCAGAACACCAAGGAGCCAGTGGCTGACAGGCATTTGGAGAAGGGATCTGGAAGGAATAATTAAATAGACAGTGAAGTGAAAGGAGGGTTTGTTTGGCACCCCCACCACCAATTAGCCAAGCACAGGGAACATATGATATGAGAGTTGCAGACAATTCTTATGCTGAGAAGATAGTTTGTGAATTAACATGAGATATTTTCCTTTGGTTTATTTCAGGGACTGTGCTGTAGCTGTAAGAGATTTTAGAACTGTCCCAGGAAGAGGTTAATTGAATTGCAGTCCTTGGGAGAGAGGGGAAAAAACTATCTATTTTGATTTCTTTCCACCCCAGGAGAAGAACAGGCTACTAATTAAGACAGAAAAGCACTTAAGAATCTAGCCTTGGGAATGTGTGGGGACCTTCTGTTTCTGTGCATCTAGATAGGTGTTGTTCCAAGCAGAAATGCCATGAAAGGATGCCTTTTGTTGGTTTTGTTTTCTCCCCATTCTTTCAATGTCTCTCTGCCTGAGATGTGAGATAAAAGAGAATAGCTGCTCAAAACACTGACTGACTATCTTCTGTGGAACTTCAGGAAAACATGTGAAGGGCAGAGAATATTTAGACCTGTGGCAACATCTACTGGGGAAGGATGTATTTTCAATTTCTTTTAGTCTGACCCTAAAGACCTGGACAGAGGCTTTATGTTATAATTATAATTAATGGATTTATGCTTAAATAAGTAAATTTGGCTTGGGTGTTAAGGTCATCAGGAGAGGCCTTTCCATCCCGCCACCCTCACAGGTATGTATGTCTTGTGGGAACCCATGAAAGGGCCTTCTCATCTGTGCTGCCCAGACTCTGGAACTCCCTCTCACTAGAGGCCAGGACTGCCCCATCTCTGATGTCTTTCTGGAAACAGGCAAAGACCTTTATCTTCAGGCAAGCTTTCCCTGAATGATGAGCTACCTATTATGTGTCTTTCATATGAATCTATAGGATCACATAGACTTTGTGTTTATAACCTTGTGTGATTACATTGACACTATGTTTTCAATATTAATTTCCATCACTCATAACTTTACATGGAATTTTACTCTCCTTTTACTGTTTGAGTTCTCTTGTAGCTTTAATGCAATGTTGTCTTTTAATGCTGCAAGATGTTCCTCAATTCCCTGTTCTCAATACTTGAACATGTCTTAATTGTACTGGACTATATATTATCCCTCACTACTGTAAGCTGCCTTGGGTCCTATTCCAAGGAGAAAGGCGGGGTAAAAATACTCTAAAATAAAATAACAAAAAAGAGCTGGGAACGGTGGGAGCTATATTATTTTAAGTCTTATAAGTTGAAAACTCTTTAATGCGGCTTTAACATTGAATGGAAAATTGAGCATTTAAAAATATATAATAGATTAAGGATAATCCTCATATATTTATTGATTATTCTTTTTATCAAGGGAAGGAAGGAAGGATGATCAGGTCAGGAGGAAGGGGAGGCATATGGGAGAGAAGCAAGGGGAGGAAATAAAATGGGGGGGGGTCAGGGGAGAAGGATACAATAACATTAATTTTTTTTTTACATCTTTAAGCTTTTTCTTATTCTTCTATTCTTTTTTCCTTTGCTGCAAATTTTATTGCTTGACATCTAGCACTAGCATATGCCTTACAAGCTTCCCATGCCATATTCATTGCCACATCCAATGTCATATATTTTTTTGTTTAATAAATTATGGATTCTTTAGATAGGTTGTGTTGAATCTCCATTGGGAGGTCTTCTTTCTATTTCCCAGTTGTAGGACAGTAGCTGTATCTCTTCCACTTCTTTCATCTTATTTATTTATTGGATTTTATACCGGCAGCAAGGTCACTCTTGTTACATGATTCACTTGTCACAATCCTTATTGCTCCAATTCTATTTCTCGTTTGTCTCTATTATGTGGCCTTGGTCGGTATTTTTGAAGTTTTATTCCCATTTTCATAAAATTCTCTTTTAAAATATATTATATCTCTTTATATCCCTCCCTCTATCTCCTATTCTCAAATTATTTCCTTTTTTGCAGTTTCCATCAATATATTTGTCTCCATGAACTTAATACTGTATATCTTTTCTGTGATTCCTTAATTTCCTCCTCTAACTTCATCACTTTTTCCTCCTTTAATTTTTTTTCAAATTACAGGTATATGAATATTTTATACTTATTCTTCAACTTACTGGCTTTAAGCTATCCGACACTATATTCATATTATTTCCACCATTTTCATTATTTTGCCATATGTCTTTTAATTCCTTTTACATTTTTTCTATTTACTGTTTTATTTTTAAGAATATACACTTGATTTATATTGACAGAGGAATTCATGCATATCAAAATAATTCAGAATAAATTAATTTGAACTCCAAGTTAAAATAAACAAACATCTCTTTGGAAGGAAGGCAAAATACTCTTTCAACATTCAAAGTAACATGATTCTTTTTCACAGCAATCCGTGCTTCAATATGTGTCATGTAGTCACATTTTAAAAATAGTTTAATGCATACTAAACCTGATGAATATTTTTCCAAATGTGATGGTACTTTTTATCACAACAATCTCATTGTCATTTCCTAATGCAACAGAGTCCAGGAGAATTCACAGGATGCATATGTGATTATTTTTTTTTTTTTAGCAAACTGCAGTCCAGTAAGGCATTGGTTCTTGCACTCCATCTGGGGTAGCTCTTGTGTTCTACCCACAGAATCTCCCATTTGCCCGTGTTAAATGTCAGAGCCTTCACCTCTCCTCTAGAATTTAAGTGTCTCTAGAATGTCTAAATGGCTGTGGAACATAGACCTGGGTAGCAGCTGAGTCAAAATATTTTTTTCTTAAATGAGCAGCAGGAGGCAGGAATACACAAGGGAGGGAGCAAAGGAGGTAGAGGGAATACCCTCATCCCACATATTCTCCATCTGCTTCTCTTTGTACACAGTGATCTGCTTGCGTAGCAGAGAAATGTTGACAAAGAAACCCTCCCTTGTGTGGTCACAGCTGCTGTATGTATTAGACCGTCTCCGAACCTTCTGCTTTGCACTTTTGGTGATCTGCTGGCCTCAGTTTTCCCTTTCTGTGGAATGACTCACTGGAGCTCTAGCAAAATGTGGACTCCACACATTGCTTCTACATTTTTTTGTCAGTCATGGTCTGGTGCATTGTGCCCAAGCTGGGTCAGAGCCAAAGCAGATCTATTCTGGACTCTGTTCTGGGTCACATAAACTATAAAGGAGTTGTGTAGTGGATGTTTCAGCAAAACAACAGTATCTGTACCATTAGTATAATACAGGTTATCTACCATTGTAGAGACCTGCACCAGGGATGTTGGCTTTCACCCCCCCCCCCAATGACTCCTTTATCAATTTTAGTTAGCATATGGGATGCAGCCAAGGTGGACGGGAGGTGTGTGGTCTTGGTTTAGGTCAGGCATGTCCAAACTTTGGCCCTCCTGATGTTTTCGACCAAAATTCCCAGAATTCTAAGCTTAGATTGCCAATGGCAAAGGACTGTGGGAGTTGCAGTCCAAAACATCGGGAGGGCTGAAGTTTGTACATGCCTGGTTTAGGTCCTCATAAACCTTTTCCAACTCAACAGGCAAGGGCTGCTTGACCGCCAGGTCAGTAACCTTCACAATTTGGAGTATGAGGTGCACATGCAATCTTAAATCCTGTGAAGGAGATGAGAGGTGCACATCTGTGACATTCAAAGCCAGCGTTGGGGCACGTCCACATCCACCAGTGGTGGATGATCCCCATCCAGGGTCACTAGTGGTCCCACCAGCTGCTGAGAAATGATTAAGTGAGAGGTGCTGTGGCTTCATTCCCCCAACTTTCTCCCAGCACTCTACAATCCACCTTTCAGAGAGAGAGATCTGGGCAAGATCCCTATGATGGATAGCAAGCAATGACACTGAAACTTGCCCAGCTCTCTCTCTGAAAAGTGGATTTGTTGGGAGAAAGTTGGGAGAATTAAGGCATAGCACCTCTCTCTTTAAATGTTTCTGCAGTTGGCGGAGGGATGCGAGGACCTTTCTCCATCCAAAAAGCAGAAGGTAGGCTGGTTTGAAAGGCAGGCAGTGGCTCTGGCTGCTGCCTCAGAGGGACAGATAGGAAGGTGGGTGGGTAGTTTTTTCCCCTTCCCACAAACTTTATTTTCCCCTCTGTTTCTCCTCTTCTGATGGTCAAGGATGATCTGGTGGCTGGGTTCATGGAGGAGGAGCTGGTGGCACTGCTCAGGAGGGCTCCCCCTTTGACTGTATGGGGAAATAAGAGGCTGGCACCCCAGAGGCTGGAAGCACAGTGGCAGCAGCGGCAGTGGGTCTGGGGCTGAGTCACATGCAGGCAAAATTCAATGGAAATTTTGCTCACTTATCAAAATACTAGTACACCAAGGTACTCGTCCTACCTAAACCAAGGTACCACTGTGTTTTCTTCCTAGATAGAAACATTTTGCTACTCTTCCGAGTAGCTTTGTCAGTCTGGGGAAGGTTGGTCAGAGACTCCACATTGGTTTAACTCCACCCTGATCTGAATCAGCTCATTAGATGAACAATGTCCATGGGGTTCTGAAAGTCACACCTCTGCAGCCCTTCCCACACTCATTAAACATGAGTCGTTAGCAGTGTCCTTCCTGGTGGAGGTGTGAAGTGGTTCTGATTTTTCTGGAGATATATGAAAGGACAGCATGATAAATTAGAGACAGATTTTGCCTAAATCCCAACCCCCCAGCCCTTTTGAGAGAGGGATTTTCAATACACACATGAATGGCTTCCATGACCCCTCTCTGGAACCACCTATCTTCTCTGTCTAATACGTGTACCTCCTCATCTTTGAAAGAGTGTCCTTTGTCCTTGTGGTCCTGAACTACTGCCCCTCCTGTGATAGGTTATATAGTGATATCCCCTTGGGAGATATTAATAAGCACCCAGCTAGCTTCCTGCACAGGGTCTGTTGAGAGGCATGAACCCCCACTGTGCGGGAAAGCCCCGGATGAGGGGAACAGTGGATCTCATGGGGCCTGACGTGCAGGATGCCAGCTTGCCCTTATCTCTTCCCCCAGATTAGCCATGAGATGGTATGTAAGGAAATACAAAGCTGCCTAAGTAATCATTCATCAAGACCCTTGCTAGGTGACACGGCCACGTCACATAAGCCCTTCCCAGGAACCCATCAGCCCATAGCAGTCTGACACGTAGACTATCACCTCACATCTGATGCCCTGCCTTTCAAAACTAATAAAAGTGTCTGGCCTTATGCTTGCAAGAGATTGCAGTTGCATGGAGGCCTGGCTGTTGAACCGAACCATATGCATCTGTGTAGAATCATTCCTACAAGGTTATCCTCCATGTTATGAATAATCACATGGAATTAATGCATTTTTTAAAAAACACCCTCTCAGGGTTATGTAGATTGATGCAATGTTCTGAAGTAGTAAATCAATTTTAGTAAATAGTAAATCCTTTTTAGAAAATTCTTCACCTGGTGTTGCTTAAAAACAAATCAGAACAGTAGCACATGAGCTAATCACAGAGTTATTAATAAGTGAAAATTCTTATGTACAAATGTAGGGATTGGAGACTAGCAGGGCCTTATGTTAATGTAAGGTGTTAAAGCAGTTTGCGGCATGCACCGGCCATTGTGATTGTTTCTAAATTCACTTTGATGGAAAGCAGCATTTGAATGCCATGAATCAATTCTTTCAAATGAAATGATTACATATAAATAATAGGCTCAGAACGGAAAATATAATATTGTAATAGCAGATTCCTGTGATCTCTCTGAGTTTGGGGTAAACAAAGCTTTTCCATGGAGTTCCATGAATCATAGAATCATAGAGTTGGAAGTGACCTCAAGGGCCATCCACTCTTACCCCCTGCCATGCAGGAACCCCCATCACAGTATTTCCAACAGATGGCCATCCAGCCTCTGCTTAATATGACATCCTTTCAAATATTTAAGCATGGCTCTCAACCTTCAGTTTGTAAGACTAAACATTTCCAGATACCTAAGCCACTCCTTGTAAAACATTTCTTCCAAACCTTTAACCATCCTGGTCACCCTCCTCTGGACCCCCTTGAGGTTGTCAACATCCTTTTTAAATTGAGGAACACAGAACTGTATACAGTACTCCAGGTGGGTCTGGAAGTTGAGCCGTGGCAACTGGACTTCTTTCCTTGAGAGACTGAAACATTTCGCTACTCATCCAAACAGCTTTATCAGTCTGACAGAATGTGAGCAATGACTTTTCTTCTTGTGGAATTGGCTACATAGTCTTTTGATCACTTCTTTATGTGAAAGGGTATAGGGCTGTGGTAGAGTTGAGATGGGACAATATATTTCGCTGTCTCTTTGTTTGCCTTGTGATAGGTAGTGTGGCTGCAGGAAAATATTCGGGTTTGTGTTGGGGAAGGAATTGGGAGAAGAAAAGAGTGGTTAATATCTCGAGTAATTAACATCAAGGATGGAATAATTCTTCTATCTCTGTACTTCTACCATTTGAATGCAGATGTCCTCCTACAATACTTCACTGTATCCAAAACTCAAAAGCTGCTCTTCTCGCAGGCCACACACTGTTCTCTCTCTCTGTCTGTCTGTCTGTCTGTCTGTCTGTCTGTCTGTCTGTCTCTCTCTCTCTCTCTCTCTCTCTCTCTCTCTCTCTCTCTCTCTCTCTCTCTCTCT
>JAHTLZ010000274.1:5389950-5409112 GCA_023846285.1 Phrynocephalus versicolor | reverse complement strand
AACAACAACAACAACAACAACAACAACAACAACAACAACAACAACAACAACAACAACAACAAACCTGCATAGCCCATTTAAATTCTTGTGTGTGATGTTCTATCCTTCCATTTGTCTGAGGAAAAAAGGAAATGGAGAATGTATGGTGGATTCTCCACTTTGTAACAAATTCTTGCGTCTTCTCATTTGCAAATGAAGAACAGTCTGTGTGAAGACTCTGGTATGGTAGGGTACAATAAACTTGAAAAGGGCTCTCACCATGGCTTCTGAAGTTACTGTTTTTTTATGGAACTACTATAGTATATCCTGTTGCAAAACCAATGCCAATGAACAAATAATTTATATCTATGGTCAAAGGGTCGGTCACGACTAACAACACAACACACACACACACACACATGGGAACCAAGCTATGGTCCCACATGCCTTGCCACTTTTGAAGTGATCATGGGTGTACCATGGACCCATGTAGCTATGCAACAAGATTTCAGCCTGTATGTTGTGCCTTGGTGATTGTGATCTGATGGTTGCTAGTTTGCAGCATCCTGTTTTTGAAATTTCAGGGCCAGAACTGAGACTAGGCAGCGGGTCTTTGTGGCACCTGAAAGCTGGACTGCAAAGATGTTGCAGGTAAGTGCAACAGAGCTGTTTCCCGGGCTATTTTATAGTGATTTCACTGATTGTGAAAATATGCATTAGAGTAATCTTGGTAAATGGGCCCAGAATTTGACTAAAACCTATTCATCTAGGCAGCATTTCCAACTAGAGATGGGCACGACTCAAAAAAAATGTTTTTCGTTTTTCGTTTGGTCGTTTGGGGGTCCGTTTCTGCTTGTTTTTGTTTTCGTTGGGTTTTTCCCGCAAATTTTTCATTTTCATTTTCGTTTTCTTTTTGAAAAATTTTCGTTTTCATTTCGTTACCTAACAAAAACAAAAAAACGGAAACGGAAACGAAAATTTCGCTGAGTCGTGCCCATGTCTACTTCCAACATAGATTCAGTGGGGGGGATTTTGGACAGTTTCCAGGATGCCAGAATCTACCCAGCAACCACAGTTCTTGTCCCTATTCTCACTAAGTCTCTCTTCTCAGATGCTTCACCTACAGTAGATATGATGGAGGGAGGTTTCCCAGTCACTGTGCTTGTGCTGAAGTTGGCAAACAATTCACCTCCAGCTCATGGGGATTTTTTCTTTCTTCCCATGACCTGGTGTGTGCAACAAGCAATGTCCTGCATCTGAATGTTCCCACTCATGAGCTACACCTCATTGTGGGCTCAGGTGCATATGAGGGATGAGATATGGGTGTCAAGTGTTGCATCATATTTTGGCCAAATTCATACGCGAGGCACCACAGGTGATGTGCCTTACTTCCTGCCAGCTTTCTTACTCACAATTCAGCACAGGTCCTCGTTTTCCAGCAGCACTCCAATGTATACGGGAGCTTGGCCTGCCCTTCCTCACCTCCTGCAGCAGCTGAATACTCATTGGCTGCACTGCAAGCATCCCCCCGCCTCCTTCATGTATGGTTGGCTGCTGGAGCAGGCAAAGAAGGGCAGCCTGAGCATATGCCCAGATTGGACCACTGACGGAGAAAGAGGAGCTGGGCTGAGGGTGCTGAATTGTGGGGCAGCCAGCTGGGGGTGGGCTGACAGAATTTGCTTAATTTGTATAAGCACTTCTGGTCCAACTCTATGAGGGACCCATATTATGCAAACACAACATACAGACATCTTCTTTTGTGCTAAGCCGGTGAGCCCTGGCATCAGATGCACAACGAGTGGGGCATGGCTGCCCAGGCTGGAAAGGTGCTTCACTCACAGTAACTGAAATTTCCCCTCCTCCAGAACCTCAAATGCTGGATTGCTCTACCACCTCGAGATGCAAGGAAGCTTAGAAATTTGCTGAACTGTATCCAGCACCCCAAGGCTGGCCCCACGATGACTGGCATCCTATGGGCAGTGATGTAAAATCAGAACAAGGAATTGCCACATATACAGGAACTGCTGCTTGTGTTCCTTTTTGTGTACAAATTTGGATGCATGGCACATGACAAATACAAGCAGTTTTTTTAAAAAAACTAGCCACAATTCATGGCTGTGGGTTACATTGTAAGGTATAAGGTGCATTCAAGATGGCAAGTGCTGACAGTGTCATGGGGCATATTGACACGTGCCCATTTGTAATTTGAATTTTGCTAGTACTCTGTCATCTTCTCAACAGGACATATGGAATACATTTCCTCAGCCACTGAAAGTTATTTTTCTATAATTTTGCTCTGCCCTCCACTTTAGAAGCAACGTACTAACCCCCCCCTCTCTGTTGCCTTAACACCATGCCTTTGTGGGAAAATACTTTGTTGTGGGGAGCAAATGGGAAACAAGAAAGGGGGTGAAGACAGTGAAGTACATTCCACACTGAAGTCACAATTTCCCTCCTCTTCTCTCTCTCTCTCTCTCTCTCTCTCTTTGGGGGGGGGTGAGAGTGAAAAGATATCTGAAGTTTTTTTATTATTTCAGAGGAGCATCCTGGGATTTCAACATGCTATGCCCTGGTTAAATCCAGGCTTCATACATAAAGGGATGATTTGCAACCTACCTTTCTGGAACATAAGTTTCAAAACAAAAAAATGGCCAATGTCTAGGATTTCCCAGCTACAATGCAAACCAGCAAGATTTGCTATTGTGCACATGGAGCTGAGGGGTTATTCTGATGTTGAACATTCATCTTCCAGTTCAAAACAATGTAGAACTACTATTTATAGTTCTAAATGTCAGAAAAATCAGATGTTAGTATGAGACTGGCACACACAGAGAGAAGATGGAGGAATGCCTGAATGGAAAATGTGCAAATGTGTCATTAGCAATTTGAAAATTTTCCAAATAAGGTTCCTTTGAAGATTCCAAATGTATATTATGTGGAATTCCATCCTTTCCCTCGCCTTGATTTCATGCCACCCAGATATGAATAGACTCATTAGGTGGACAATGGTCTAAATAAGCCTGTACTTACTGAGTCTTTATAGACCACATCAATGCAGTGGACCCAAATATCGAATTCACTAGGGAAGACATCCAGACAACAGGCTGGCTTTCTAGGATTTTGCAGTAATCATCAGACCCAACCATGGCCTAGGAATAGGAATTACAGGAAACCCACCCACATAGAACAATACCTACTGCTTGACACCACCATCAATTACAACACAAAGTAGGAGTCATCAGGACCCTAAGCCACAGAGCAGAGAGCATCCCCACCTCCACAGAAGCCAAGAAGAAGGAAGACAGGCACCTCAAGACAGCACTTAAGGTCTGTGGATATCTAAAGTGGGCCTTCAACAAAGCAGTGTCCTGACCCAGAAGAATAATGGATCAGCCTGAGACCCAGAGCTGACGGAAGAACCTGCATGTATGAAAAGCTTAAAAGGGTTTTTTTACAAACACCACACTCCCATTTACTTCAAACCCACAAACCATTAAGGCAGAGATTTGTCCACTGAAAAGACCCAACAGCAAATCACAAGAGGAGCAATATAGTGTATGTGGTCCAATGCAGTGTAAAGTGTGCAGAGCTCTACATTGGAGAAACCAAACAGCCATTAAACAGGAGGATGGCCCAACATAGGATTGGCAACAGCTGAGGACCAGAATCAGCAGTACACTTCTACTTGAAGGACAAAGGGCACTCATTCAAAGATGAGGATGTACACATATTAGACAGAGAAGATAGGTGGTTTGAGAGAAGGGCCAGGTAAGCCATTCATGTGTGTATTGATAACCCCTCTCTAAACAGAGGTGGGGGACTCATGCACAATCAGATAAACCAGAATCACTTCACACCTCCAACAACAGCTAAGGACCCATACTTAATAGGTATTGGGAAGGGTTGCATAGGTGGGATTTTATCACACCCCAGGACATTGTATATCAAATGAGCCTATTTAGGCCATTGTCCACCTAATGAGCCTATTCAGGCCACAGGCAACCTAACAAACCTATTCAGACCACGGTGATGTGAACTCAAGGTAAACTATAAATTGGAGCCCTCGCCACTAACTTTCCCTCAGACTGACAAAGAGCCTTTTCACACAACCCCTAAACTCCGCAGCAAAAGGCTCCCAGCTTCGGAGCTTAAAATTGTTTCCCCAGCAGCTCCGGAGTTTACAGAAAATTAAGTGCGACCATGCCCACCTAAGCATGTCCCAGCGCAGTTTTCAAGTACCTGCTCTCCAGGGCTGAAGAATTCCTGATGCGGATGTAACTTAAGAGTGCCGGGCTCTCCTCTCTTCTGTTTGTTGTTTTTTGGGCTCCGCCCCTTTAAGAGCTACTTAAGAGAATGGAATGCTGCCTGGGCAAGAGCGAGACGGCAGAACGGAGGTGAACCATGTTCTTTTCTTCCTTTTTTTTCTCCCTCCCCTCACGCAGCCAGCAGCCAGGAGTGCGGAGGGGGTGGGAACACAGGAAGAGCGACAAGCCCCCAAGATGTCTGGTCCGAATTTAAGTGGCCAGCGGATCTTAGGGGTCGCGTGAAAAGGCTCAAAGCTTCTTGGATGAGTAGTGAAACATTTCAATCTCACAAGAAAAGAAGTCTAGTCGCCATGACTCAGCTTCCAACGATACAGACTATCTTTCTTCAATGGATGAAAGAGCAGCTTGAAAAGGTGGCAAATCAGAGCTGAAAAGCAACCAGAGGCTGAAAGTATGGGAATCTCTTTTACACACACTGACTTTCTTCAAGTGGGACTCACAGTTAAGAGGCTAGGTTGGGATTAAAAAATAATATTTAAAAAAATCCATGGAGAAGAGTGACAGATCTGCAGCTGTTGTGTAGTCCGAGGTGCAGTTCAGCTCTTCAGATTCAGAATAATGGCATAGAATTAACAAAAGTTCCACTGATCCCATTCTGGACTGCAAACATGGCAGTTATAGCCAACATGGCCCATGGTGAAGGATGAGGGGAGCAGAAGTACAGCACAGTCTGAAAAGCTATACATTTCCCAGTTCTCTTGCAAAGGGTACAAATATGTTAATATAGTGGTACTGTCACCCTATTTTACACCTCAAAACAAACCAAGTAGACACCTGACATGTTTATAATGTATGTGCTTACAGATTTGAATGCAAGTCAGTGTATCAGAATGTTGAAAGGTAATATTCAACCATTTAATTAAATATGATTGTTTGAAGCCAGGAACCTTGAATTGCAATCCTGTGTGGAAGTGGGCAGACATAAACTCCCAGGATTTTAGAGGTATTCAGTGTGCTTGTGGAGCAGCAAGGCTGCTAGAGGAAATCCAGATACACACGCTGGGCTTTCAAGTCCCATTTCTCACTGTGATGGCAGGAGTGCTGCTGCTGAAGATAGAGAGCTTTTCCATCATGATCTGCCTGCTTTTTTTTTTTTGCTGTTTGCTTTTTTTTGGGGGGGGGGTGATGAGAGAACCTGGAACTTCTCCATGCAAAGCAAGGACTCCATAGAGATATAGCCTCTTTCCTGAAGAGACAAGTAGGATGTCCAAGTATTGTGTCATATTTCTTCATGAAGTGTTTGATTATTATTATTTCTCTCAAAGGGACCAGCGGCCTCACCTTCCCCTTCTTCCTTGTTCAGGGCACATCTAAGGTACTTTGTTGTAAGGGCATTAAAAGAGCCATATTGAGTGAGATCAAAAACCTCTCCATTGTATCACACTGTTTAAACAGTCGACAGTTGGCTGCTTATAAATGACCTTCAACACACAGCAAAACATAAGTACAAAAGTAGAACAACCAGAATTTTCTAAACCCTGTTCTTTGTGTCCTTCTTGCAAACTGAAAAGAAGAAAAATCGCAAACATATGAACATAAGAACACCCTTGCTGGAAAAGGCCACAGCCCATCCAGTCCAGCATTCTGTCTCACACAGCGGCTCACCATTTGCTTCAGGGTATTCCCAAGCAGATGTCTTCACCTGCTTATGATTCCCTGCAAATGGTATTGAAAGATATCCTGCCTATCTCTCCAACCCAGAGGTTGTCCATAGGCATCCATAATGATAGCCATTGATACTAGAGATGGGCACGACCAGAAAAAATGACGTTTTGAGTTGTCGTTTGTCGGAACCGGTCCGTTTTGGGTCGTTTCCGTTTGTCGCGGAAATTTCCAAAAATTTGTTGTTTCCGTTTGTCGTTTAGGGTTGGGGTTGGGGTTGGGGTAAGTGGGCTCTGGGAGGCACCTCTCTGGGTGCCTCTAGTCTGACTCACTAAGAAGGGAAGCGTTTAGCGATTAGCGCGTACCGTACAATATATATTAGGGTTGGGGTAAGTGGCAGAGGCACCTCTCTGGGTGCCTCTGACTCACTAAGAAGGGAAGTGTAGTGGCATACAGGTTATGCTTAGGGTTGGGGTTAGGGTAAGGGTTAGGCTTAGGGTTACGGTGGGTTAGTGGGCTGCACCTCTGGGTGCCTCTGACCCACTAAGAAGGACAGTGTACTGGCATATGGGTTAGGGTTAGGGTTAGGGTTAGTGGGCTTTTTATGCCCTCTGGCACATCCAGAAGTCTCAGTCAAAACCTGGCCATGTGATTGGTGGAATGGCTCCAAAAATTTGCATGGTCCCATCCCATGGCCAGCCCATCATTGCGCATGCACAGGTGTAAAAAAATAAAAATAAAAATAAAATAAAATAAAATCAATGGACACGTTTTGTTGCAAGAAAAACCCACTGCTGCTACTATAAAAATTCAGGCAGTTAAAATACCTAATTTTCACATGTTTCTGTTGTGCTTTAGTGGGTTTTTTGACCACAATTTAAAAATAAATATTGTGGTCGCCATTTTGGATCCCCCACCACCACCACATGGCATAGAGACAGCCCAGGAAAGGAGGGGGGTAAGGCCGGGGACCCCTCCCCCCCAGAAAAC
Organism: Phrynocephalus versicolor; assembly: GCA_023846285.1. NCBI lineage: Eukaryota > Metazoa > Chordata > Lepidosauria > Squamata > Agamidae > Phrynocephalus > Phrynocephalus versicolor. The sequence continues at coordinate 5,402,216 of JAHTLZ010000274.1, read as the reverse complement.
ACCCCTCTGGTAGGTGCCCTCACTCAGGCAGGCATATTTTCGCCTGCCTTTTTGGCTGGGAATCGTTTGTTTGTTTGTTTGTTTGTTTACTTTTTAAAACTTTTTTTTCTGTGCTGCTTGTTGGCAATGGCATCGCACGAGCCCGCGATGCCAGGAACGACAACGATAAACCAGAGCCAATTTTCCTTTTTTCGGGTCGGGTTCGAGCTGGAGCGGAGCAATTCTCGTTACCGTTACCCGTTACCCGTTACGTAACGATAACGATAACCGAAAACGGAAATGAGAATTTCACCGCTCTGTGCCCATGTCTAATTGATACCCTTGTTCTCCATGAACTTGTCCAGTTCTTTCTTAAAGCTGTCAAGGCTGGCAGCTGCCACCACTTGTTCTGGCAGGGAATTCCACACACCAGTGATCCTCTGAGTCGAAAAAGTACTTTCTCTTATTTGTTTGATATCTAGCACCCAAAAGTTTCATGGAGTGTCCCCTAGTTCTAGTGTTATGCAATAGGGAAAACAGTTTTTCCTTGTCTACGTTGTCCACACTGTGTATGATTTTATAAATGGTCTACTATAAATTAAACAGTGATTTAAATCAATTTAACTAGAGGTGAAGATAGTGTACATTCTTTTTCTTAACTTTTTAGAGTGGATATATTACTTCCCTTTTCAACCTCTAGCCATATACCTGTCCCTGAAGAAAGAAATTAGTTGCAGGTGAAACCTTCCTCGATATAAGGTAAGTGGTGAAGAATTCTTCACTCACTAAAAGGGGACACAGTAAAAGGTATCAGGAACACAATTTCCACTCCACACATGGGGCTGGGATGGATGCTAGAAGATGCAAGGGAACCCTTTTGGTTTACCTATAAAATAATAATGCAAAAAATCAGTATTTCAAGTGAAATTAGCCAATATCCATGATTAGTATATTTCTCTTTAAAGTCGTCTTTGGTATGCATTCAAAGCACTTTGACATTCTAACATTTTAGCCTTCTGTTGCAGAGCAGAAGTTCACAAGGGAGGAGTCTATACACCTGAACTGAGGAGTCTATAGCAGCTTCCCAGAGGCACTAACACCCAGTATCCAGCTTTATTGCATATCTTCTTTCCATCCATGGTGTGAAGACTGATGCCTTTTTCTGTTATTGCTTATTTTCTAGTCCCAGCGATGCCCCGGATTTGTCCATGAATTTTTTATTTATTTGGTAGAAATGTCTTTTACTATATCCCTTATTGCTTGGACTAAACATTACTTCCTAAGCTTGAGAGACACCTCTCTTCCAGAAGAACAAATGTCCAGTTTTGGGCAAGGAGCTGCAACTGAGGGTGCTGCAGTGTTTGTGCTGGGAGAAAGGATCCTATTTCTTGTGAAAGACCTGTTGTTTTGCTTTCTTAACACGCTGTTCCTCTTTCAAATTCATTTGGCGGACTTGCTTGCTGGAGATAAAATCCACATGATCCAAAGGGAACCAGCCTTTCTCTCCATCTGAGAGTCTCACTCCTTCCAGCCAGCCTGCAAAAAGAACAGGCATGACAGGTAAACAGAGGCCCCTTTATTAAATGGTGAATTGACCCTTCTTCATGTACCCATGTGCCGTCAGCCATTTGAGTGATACAAAGAATGTCTTATCGCCCAGCTGCTTCTGATGTGCAGCGAACATCCACCGTCCTCCCCTTAGTGAGGGAAACCAGCTGAAATTATTGTCCCCACACAGGAGATAAGAAATACTTACCCTGAAGAAGTTTGGATATTACTATTGCAGGTGTAAGTGTTCATGCATTACACTGGAAGTGTGCTCACAGTCTGTGGAAAGTACGTACTTCAAATGGCTGTAGTAATCTTGTGTTCATAACTTTGGGCCCAAGAAGTGTACAGGGGCCGCTATACCATGTAAACAGATGAACCTGTGCTCACTGTAGCTTTGTTCAGATTCGTTTTCAAGGTGTAATCTGAATATATGAGGAGGTGGGTTATACCAGCCTTGTCCCTCCCATGTGTGGGCACAGTCTGAAGAACCAAATCTTCTCTATGCTGCATCCTCAGTTTTGTGGAAAAATCCCATGCATAGCCAACACTCACCTTTTCAGACTGTCACTCTTGTGTGAGAAATGGCACTGAGGAGGATATGAATTTTTCCTCTCCTCATAGGTTTAGCCATTTTTTTTTGGATGGGGGGGAAGTGAATAGGGAGACTATGTAACTATTCATGAGATGTATAAACTTCTACAGAATGCTTGGATGTTGTGGAACTGAGCAATGTCAACTCCAGCTTCAGAGATGTTGTGAATCCACTATGGGTTTGAGCTTGCATATTATTTGAGCTATCAGATTTCAGCACCATGGATAACTCTGGCAAAGCAGATTAAATCCTGGACTGGACTCACAGTTACCTCTGAAACTGGAATCAGCTACTGCCACTGAACGGGAGTTTTTGAAGTGCAGGGAGGATTTTGTGAGAGTGTCATGATGAAGGATAGGAAATCTGATAGAAGAGGCTGAGGACACAGCGGGGAGGGTGTGGGAATTAAACGTGTCAATTAAAGAAGACACAGGAAGACAGAATAAAGGGCAATATCCTCAACACGGCATTTACCCACTAACATAACAGCCTTGAATAGGGTGGTCAGAAGGCATTTCTACACATGCTCTTTTGGAACCCACTGGTGCAAGATAAATAGAGTTGCTTGGGGTCAGGAAGAGGCATAATATGCCATTTGGCGCAATGATCCCCACATTTGGTGAGGACTGCACTAAATGACACTCAGAGAAATTGTTAGTACAGTGGTACCTCGACTTACAAATTAAATACATTCCAAATGCATGCTCTTAAGTCAAACTACTCTTAAGTCGGGGTACCTATCTTAAAAATTGAAAAAATAAGTTTAAAAAATCAAAAAAATGGAAAACAATATTTGTAAGTCGAGCAGACCATATCTAAAATTTGTAAGGTGCCAGTTAAAATGCCAACTGTTTTCTGCTCTTAAGTCGAATTGTTCTCAAGTCAAGCTGCTCTTAAGTCGGGGTACCACTGTATAAGGATACAGTAATAAGGATCAAGATTGTTTAAGAGGTCTCATTGGTGGAGGGGAGCACTGTTGTCTTTGTATTATTTTTGTATTTGTTTTAGTTGATATTTTGTTTTAAAACTTAAGAAATTATACCTATGTCTTCAGTCAAACAAATTGGTGAATCTATATAGAGACAGATTGTGGTGAGAATAAAAGCTTTTCCCAAGGGAATGAGAGAATGTTGTTGAGAGGGTAAAGCATATATTAGTTATAGCTGTGCAACAGTGCATCTACTGTATGCTACTGTGTGGCCAATCAAATCAACATTCTACAAGATAATTCTAAACACGGGGGCAGTCCAAACAACAACAACAACAACAACAAAATAACTTTGAAACTGGATCAGCACCAGAGTTGGCACAGGTGTTGCAGACAGTTCTGTGCTAGATTTGGGGAGGTTTGGGCAAATGGCTTTTCAGTTATATTATTATTTTTTTGAAAGAAAAACTGCCCCGCCCCTTTTAAGATACAGGCAACTGCTATCAAAAACACACTTGTTGAAAAACAGCCATAATAATTGCTTGTGTTTGGATGATAAGTGGTTAACTGATGACAAAAAGGAGTAAGCTTCTGGGATTTTCATTTTCTTGCCCTGTATATCCACATTATTTACCACCTTTTGCTAAAGGTAAAGCCAAAATGTTTCTGCTCAATGTAAGCACAGCAATTGGGCTGAAACAATAGCCCAAAGAGAGTGGGCTAAGAATCCCCACCACTCCAATTAAATGTGTAGCCACTCGTGGCTCTACTGACATAACAACAAAAACCACCATGGAATAATCAGGAGTTCTCCTACACAGCATTTGTAATCTGAACTGAAGTGAAGCAACACATTTCATTCTGTATTTCCCTATACAATCCACAAGGATATATTTTCCCTGGAAAATCAGATATCATGGCCACCACCACCAAAAACAAAACAAAGAAAAAACACCTACTCTTTTCCCTTTGCAGTGGCAAGGCACAATCTACTCACCGTCACTACTTTGCGCCAGGACCATAATTATATCTGCTTTCTCCAAGGCGAGCTCATCATTCTCTCGGGGTTTGTAAGACTTCACGCCCTGAACCTGAAGTGCATCTGTGGATTGGATGGAAACATATGGATTCTTACTTGGCAGGCATGTTAACATAATTCAGTTGAGTTGTAGGGTGTTCCCACCCTAGTAAGTGTAGTCATAGGCATACATTCTTTAATTTTTTCCCCAACCAAGAATGGGGTTCTTCAGGAAGGTCAAAAGGGGTGGAAAGTGCTTTGAAGGAACCGTGATTTTTATGTTTTGGTCTTCCTGCGAGCTGCCCTTGCAGCTCAGCCCTCAGAGGAAGACAAGACCATAAGTGAAGTAAATAAATAAGTGTGGTGTATATCTGTGAAGGATTAATGTAACATTTTATGTTTATGTTTAGTTCTCTCTCCTGTATCCCTAGTCATCTTACCAGGATCATCCAAAAAGTCAAGTTCTATTTGCTGAGGGGAAAGAGCAGAAATCCATCGTAGCTTCTCACTCCTAGAAGTTTAAAAAGAAGAGGAGAAAAAGGATTGCAAAAAGAAACACCCAAGGATGTGCTTAACAGTTCCTGGTGAAAAAGAAGATGTGGCACGCCTTGCCTTCTTTGCTTGTGGCAGGATTAGAATTATGCCATTAAGTGTTACTTGTCCTTAGTCATTAACTGAGGCCCATAAGAAGGCAACTTCCCTTTCAGATGCTACTCTCTACCCCAGTCTTTAATATGAGGGTGATAGTACCAGCAACCTGAGAGATCTTTGTGTGTTTTGGAGGCCGCTGCAAGTATTATTATTTTTCATTTATTTCACAAACATGTTTCACTACTGAGCCTATCATGTGAGCCTATCAAGGTTGCATTACCTGAGATGCAACCTTTATGTATCTCCTGCCCTGGACTCTTCAAGTGTTGGCTTCTGGGTATACTGAAGGCATTTATTTCATTTTTCACTGATCGACATGCAACCTCATTGGAATACTAGTAGTGGGGACAGCCTTCTGACTCTTATAACCTTCTGAGTCTATGATCCTCTGGCTGAAATCTGAGAGCATGTGAGTTTTAAGGTAAGCTACAGTGGTGTGGAAAAGCCAGAAATTGGCAGTCTACTAGAATTTAGGGAGCTAAGCATCGCTGTCCCCACTCCCCAAAGCTAAGATCAGTTGCACAAAGAGCACCATCCGGGATCTTTCATACAAAGATAGGTAGCAAAAGAGAGATGAGAGACAAAGGAACAATAAATGAAGCTTCATACAGTAACAGTAAAAAATGTTTATGTGTGTGGCTTCAAGGCCACATTCACAGACTTGTTGCCTTCAGATCAGAGTAACTTTTTCAGTTCTGAGGAAAACAGTAATGACTTTACTCAGACAGTCCTTCCTGTATCTTAAATGTGACATTATAGGTTCTTTCCCTTCATTTCATCACCTGAAAAACTTCAAGCCACATTTAACTGCATAAAACTATATTTATTTTAACCAATCAAGAGGCGAATCCTCTGCATGTTTCCTGAGGAGTGAATTCCACTCTGTTGAACAGAGCTTACTCTCGGGAATGTGCATATTACTGCATATTTTTAATGCGAAAAAACATGGCTACCACCACCCTGAAACCAAATGTAATTTTAAATCCCCTTGAATGATCTCTCAAAATAAATATATTTATTTACAAAACTTTCAATCAGGTTGGGAAAACCAACTGTGGCGGGCAAGGTTCCCTCTAAAGTGTGTGTCTGCAGCTGCAACTCCACTTCCCTCTGTCCATCAATCCTTCTTTTCTGCCCAATTGTTTTCAACTCCCCTGGGTTCTGCTCATGATGGAACCCTATGGGGGGAGGGAGGTGGAGTCATGGGGGAGGGCAGAGTCACATGTCTGAGGGGCAGAAAATTAGAAGGACCATTAGTGGTGGGTGATGATTGCTTATGGCTTCTGACAATATTCCTCCTAGAGCTTGGAAATAAATGCATATATGTTTGTGTTTTTGTAAACACAAAAGTGGTAGAAAATGGAGAATATCTTACTGCAAACTTATATTTGCTGGAAAATGATGACATCACCCACAGGATGATTTTTCAAAAATTAATTAAAAGCTTCCTGCTTCTGTCTCATGACTTTCCTGACTTCTCTGTAATCTCTTCTCTGTGACAAATACATCTTTCAGGATTTGGAGAGTACCTCTTCTAGACATGTGATGGGTATATTGTCTAGTTCAACCCTCACTGAGAGCCACTGGTGAGTAGTCATGCTTATAATTGTATTATTTGTAGTTATATTTTCCTGGAAAACTAGGAACTGAAGTTGTGTGAGGGAAGGGAAATGAAGAATGTATGAACTCAAAACTCTTCTTCAAGCCCGCTTGGATGTGAAATTTAGCCTAGACTGATAAAATTGGCATATATTTGTACTATGGAGCTGCTTAATTTAACAACCCAACAATTTTGTGTTGCCAAAATTACATGGCTGAATAAGGTCATTATAAACATCCAATCCCAATCTAAAACATGTGTCTGGGGCACCAGGAGGTAGTCAGAGGCAGGCATCTTGAGCTTTCCTTACTGAGTTTCTGTGCGGAAGAGGAACTCCACTTTTTTCCCTTGATGATTATGCAGCAGGAAGAGGCGGAAAACATTTTTGTTTGTTCCATGCAGCTTCATTTCACACTTCTCTCCACGTACATCTGAAGAGGCAGCATAATCAAATACAATAAAGCGGCCATTTCTGCAGTGAAATTAGAGAGAGAAAATAGAATGAAGGGTTAAGCAGGCTCAGAATTGCTTTTATTTACAGCTAAGAGAGCTGCTCCACTCTGGTTACTTGTCTTATAAGGTGGTGGGGGAACTAAACTCTTCTGATCTCTGCAGTTCATGACAGCTGCAATTTTGGGGTGGGTGGGGAACAAGCAAGATGCCCCTTCCTTTTCATTGTTCTCTCCACTTGCCCAAAGGGAGAAGGCAGGATGAGCAAAGGTTGCAGCCTCTGCCCTCTGCTTCCCTGTTCACGTCCCTCTCGCTGCAGTTCGCGGCCCCGCTGGAGACCAGTTCGAAGGAACGGAACCTCACGTTCTTGTGGGGTCAATCCGAGTTCGAAGGAACGGAACCTCACGTTCTTGTGGGGTCAATCCGAGTTCGAAGGAACAGAACCTCACATCCTTGTGGGGTCAATCCGAGTTCACCCCGACCAGGCCCCCTGAACTGCACTCCAAGCGGGGTGAGAGATTCCCGTCCTGGAGCTCGGGAATCTTTTCAATCCACTTCTCAATCCGTGTTGAAAACCGATTTCAACACGTAGGCAAGTTCACCTTGGCTCGAGGAAGGACGTGAAGTAGCCACCTTGAGGGCAAATGAACAGGCAGAGATCAAGCGGACCAAGCAGAAGCTGCAGCAACAGAATCAGGTGTGAGGGGAAGGCTCTAGAGGTTAGCAGTGGGTCCTGCCAGAGTGTGGGTATCTGACACTACCAAGAAGAAAGTTTTTTTTTTAAATTCCACCCCCACCCCCATGCTCTTTTCCTTTAGTTTCTGATGGCAGAATCTGAATGTGTTAAGAATTCCTCACAGATGCATCCTATTGACCCTGGAATCTGCAAATGCCATGCTTTGCAGAACCAAGTATCTAAAAGATCTAACAAAAAGTATCCAAAAATCCAACAAAAATTCAGCCTATTCAGCACAATCTATGAAGGAGACCTGGCCCCTTCCCTGCAACACTTACTCTCTGGGCCGAGATAACAGCAAATAGTCATTAAAGAGATGGAGGTAGATGGACCGGGTGGTAAGTTTCCACTTCAAACCAGGATTATACTCCAATGCGGTAAGTTCACCGTGCTTCACCAGCCGACGGGACTGTGAGATGAGTGGGAAAATCTGCATGAGAGAGCATAAGGTTGCATTATTTCTTCATATCTTTACCAGGAATTAGATGCTTTTTAAAAATCTTATATTTGGTACTGGGGGATGGAGGGAGTGCTAGAAAAAAGGATGAGAGATTAATGGGAAAATGCAATGTACTTTATTGTTCGAGCAGTCCATTAAGCGAAAACTATAAATTCAGAAGAATGCATTTAGTCTTTTATATATCTAGGGATTCTGATGTGCTACTGAACATGTGTCACAGTGGCCAGAGCAGGTTTCTCAAGAAATGGGCATAACTGGCATACTAGTTTTAATTGTGCAAGTGCACTCCTGGCCACAGCTGTGACCTTGGCAACTAGGCTCAAGGATGAGTCCAGCAGCAGCCCTTTTTCTATTGAGGGGGAATCCCATCCAATACAGGCTGCATCCCTATCCCTTGATCTCCTTTTTGACTGATGAGAAGCAGCTCTGTCTTGTCTCAGCTTAGTTTCAGTTTGTTCTTCTTCATCCAGGTCATTACCGAAGCTAAGTACTGATCCAAAGTCAAAATAGCTTCCTTGGAATCTGGGGGTGACGAGAAGTAGAGCTGAGTGTCATTGGCATACTGGTGACACTTCACCCCAAAACGCCAAATAATTTCCCCCAGTGGTTTCATATAAATGTTAAATAACATAGGAGACAGAACAGAACCCTGAGGGACCCCACAGGTCAGTGGTCGTGGTGTTGAACATGAGTCCCCTAACACCACTTTCTGTATTCTCACCTGCAGGAAAGACTGAAGCCACTGTAAATCAGTGCCCCTATGTCCCATTTCAGAGAGATGGGTCAGGAGGATGCTGTGGTCGATATGTCAAAAACAGCTAGATATGAATATTTTCTTTATTTTATTTTATTTTATTGTTACATTGTTTTTGTGGCATTTTACTTTTTAAAAAATTAAAAATAATGAAAAAATGTTTTTTTTAAAGTGATTCATATTCCAATTCTAATTTATTACATTTTTGTTACCTTTCCATCCCTTTATAAATGAAGTGTGGGATTAAAAAGAATGATATAATACCTGAAAAATGCAAGTTATTCAAAATGACTCTTTCAATAATAATAAAATAAAAATGAGAGAATGTTGCTACTGTGACCAATAGTGTTCCACTCATACCATCACTATGCCTTCACTACAAGAAAGAAAGAAAGAAAGAAAGAAAGAAAGAAAGAAAGAAAGAAAGAAAGAAAGAAAAGTTAACAAGTCACAGAAAATGGCATGAGTAATAAATTATTATGTGCAAGTTCTATTTCCTGTGGAAAGTAAAGCACAAAAGTGAGACAAAGGTCTCAGTTATTGTGGCCAGAGGATTAAATTCAGATGTTTAGAACAGTCCAAGCATGTATTCCATGTGTATTTTCAACCTTGGTCATCTTGACTAAGCGGGGGGGGGCCGCACATATAGTGGTACCTCTAAAGACAAATGCCCTGTAAGATGAAAAACTCACAAGACAAATGAAATTTCTGGGAATAGGGTTCCCATCCCATAGCTTGTGGAGGGATGGGAGAAGTTTTTTCATCAAATTTTGGAGCCAGGTTTTGGACTTTTTTTGCAGCAGGTTTTGGACTTTTAGAACTTGCAAAGGGTAGGGAGCTGAGGTTTCCTTGCTTTCTTGACCAGGCTAGGGTTTGTCTTGCTGCTTGCTTTTGACCATGTTGGCATTGCACTGCGGTGGGGGATGTGTTCTGGAGGGGGTTCCCAGCTCTGCTTGACTTTAAAGTGCCCTTTATAAAGAGGTCTGGAAAAAATGGCTTTTGGGTTTTTTTCCAACCTCCGGAATGGATTAATTGGTTTCTCATTCATTCTTATAGGAAACTGTGTTTTGCAAGATGAATTTTCATAAAATGAATTCACCCATAGAACAAAATAAATTCATCATACGAGGCACCACTGTATTTAGCATAAGAGTTTTATTTTCAAAACAATTGTGCTGTGTGTGTGTTGATTTTGGTGTGTATGTGTGTGTGTGTGTGCGCGCACGCGCATACACACAAAGGAGGTTTTTACCTTGCATTCAAACGCCATATTTTTACTCAAGTAGATTAGCTCCTCGGTGCTCTTCATGCGCTGGACATTTTCATTGCAATCTTTGATGAGCTGCAGAGAGGGAGAGAGAGAGAGAGAAGATAACATAGGTAGGAGGAAGGACAGGAGAACAGGCAGGTTGCCCCTTTCAGACTGAAGTGGTAATGGAACCACATCCATATCCTGTAGAGGTTGTCATGACCATTTGTCTTGAACAGACCAATTGGCTGGCTGGTAGTAAAATAACATTATTTTATTCACTTATTTGTAAAGATTTGCACACCACCCTTTTTGCAAGAAAGCCCCCCCACACACACACACGATCTCATGTGAGTCTTAAAAATCCAGAGTAAGAGTATTTCTGATTCTGCTTAAAGGATTTTTTTAAACCTATATGACTGTGCTGTGGGCAGCACTGAACAGTTTTTATTGAATCACATTTATTTCCTTTACCTTTTCAAGAGCATCATAAGCCTGAGTGGCCTGAATTTCTTCTTCTGCCCCAGGGCGCGTTCTCTTCAATATGTTCTGTAGAACAGAAGCCAAAAGTTTTGGAAATGAAGTGAAAGGCTTGTTTAGCTGAAAGCATCCAGAATTCTGGATGGCAGCTGGCTTTTGTAGAATAAAAAAAATCTACAAAAAAATTAGGGAGGAGTAATAGGAGTGATAGTAATAATATTGAGTTTCAGCAGCAACTACATCTTTAGTACCATCACTTCTGAACACACATGTAAATGGTTGGGTTCCTTATAATAAAGAAGCAGGGAACAAATTCTTTCCCAATTTCTACCTACAATACATATGGACTACTACGAATGCCAGTGATTCAACTATGCCAGTGGTTTTTGTGTGTATGTCTAAGAGGCCTGCTGACATATGGAGCTTACCTGCAGAAGGAGTTTAAGTCGGGTAATACGCTGGAATGGGAGGATGAGAAAAGATTTAAGGGATAGGCGCTGGCATACAGGATCACTTTCCAGTTTCTCCAAGACCTGTTGAAAAGCAGGAACACCATTCCTGGCGGGGGAAGAAATGAGACATGTTTCATTACATTTTTGTGGCTTTTGTCCATGTTTGCATTTTATTTCATTGCACTTTTGGTGAGAACAGGCTGCGGATTGTCTTGCTGCTTGCTTTTGATCATCTCTGCATGATCATCTCAGCACACACACACACACACACACACACATACACACCACTCCCCACCCACAGTGCAATGCAAACATGGACAAAAGCAAGCTCCAAGAAAAAAATAACCCTCCGGTCTTTCCTGCCAAAAGTGCAATGAAAAACAATGCAAAAACATACAAGAAAGCAAGGAAACCTCAGCTCCTTACCTTTCCAAGTTCTAAAAATCCAAAATCTGCTGCAAAACAGAATGGCCCCAAAACTTGATCAAAAAACTCCTCCCACCCCTCCACAAACTATGGGGCAGCAGAATGCATCCTGGGTAACTTGTTTCAAAATGCTGAATGAGTTTTCTTCTTGTGATGCAACCCATAAGGAATTTTCATGTTGTGAAGCAATCCTATTCCCAGAAATTTCATTTGTCTTACAATTTTTTGTCTTACAGGGCATTCGTCTGAAGAAGTACCACTGTATATAAATATGTCTGTTGGTGTAAATTGAGTTTGTATGTTTTGCTACTCATTGGTGTACCTTCCCTGTTCCTTCGCCTTCTCTATCTCCTTTCTCTGTATGCAGGCATATCTTCCTCCTTCACAAGTCTAGTCTATGTCTCTGGTCAGTTCAGTTTCAGCCCCAGCTCCATTGTTCCCTCTCTTTCTCTGGAGTCCTGTCTGTTTGTCTGTCTGTCTTTATATGCATATGTCCAGCTGCAGGGAAACTTCTCTTTTAACTTTTTTCTCGATGTCCTTCTGTATTAGTACTATGCCAGATTGCAAGAAATAAACAATTTATTAAAAAATAACTAGCAGTGGGCAGTGGCTGTGAGAACAGCAATTACAAAGATGAGCAAGTGCTTTATAAACCCTTAAATATAACAATTCTAAAAGCCCATGTAGTCCCCCTTGATCAATATAGAAAAAAAATTAAAAATAGATTTAAATTTTTCCCAATTGGACACACCAAGTGACTATCATGTGACTTGAAAATGAATTCAGAACCTCCAATCCTTCACCAAATATATCTCAAGCATAACCACCCAGAGCAGATTTTGTCAGATAGTGCAGTATTTAAGTCAAACAAACAAACAAACAAACAAACACAAACACACACACACACACACACACACACACACACACACACACACACACA
>JAHTLZ010000274.1:5356929-5389940 GCA_023846285.1 Phrynocephalus versicolor | reverse complement strand
CACACACACACACACACACACACACACACACACACACACACACACACGGGTTATACTGGTGGGTTGCACTAATAGGATTCTAGCCTGGAAATGAACAATCTCTGGTAAATTCCATGACCTTATACATCTCTGGTCCAGAGGCAGACTGTGCTTGTTGTATGGGGACCAGGTTAGAAAAATTTGGAGAAGGGCATGGCCAGAGGACAGCCAACAGGAGACAAACCGATCACATCAAGTGTTCATTTAATAGCTGCACAGTCTGCATTAGTGGAGGAATCACCAAGATTAATGAAATTGTGGATCTTCAATGTATAGTCTAAACTCAATTAATCACAAGTTGCAGGAAGCAAAGGCAGGGGTCAAAATTCTAAGGTACTCATGAAAGAAGAGAGATGACTGAAACAGCTTCAAGAGCAAGCATCTTGTATTTTCCCAAAGGTTTCCATAGGCTCTTCATTTGTGAATGGACTGTTTTCAACCTACTGTACTACATTTTCCAATCAGAGATCATGGTGGTATAAAGCAAAGTGTTCTGCTTATATACCACCCCATACCACCACAAGCAGTCTCTAGGCAGTTTACAATTTTTTAATTAGTGTGCAGGCTACACATTGCCCCCCCCCCCAGCAAGCTGGGTACTCATTTTACTGACCTCGGAAGGATGGAAGGCTGAGTGAACCTTGAGCCTGCTACCTGGGATTGAACCCAGGTCGTGAACACAGTTTTACCTGCAGCTAGACAGGTATATCTTTCCCAACAAGTCCTTGGAACCATAGTTCATCAGGAGAGCTGAGTTGCACACGCACACACACAGCTACCACACATGTACACATCTGATTCAGAACTACAGTTGGCCGGAGGAAGGAGAAGGCAATTCTGAGTGGCATAGATTTGCCTGAAAAGATATCTGTAGAAGACTGTGGAAAGAAAGAAAAGGAGGTATCTTCAGGTTTCTTACATTAGCCTCTGAAACGTCTGTTCCTGGTAGGTCTGGTTTGTCACATATGGCAAGTAAACTCTGCGGAATTCTGGGGCATGCCTCAGGGCCACGTCACACACATTGAAAGTGAACATGTTCTCCTCGAGTTTTTCCTCCAGGTCAAAGAGGAAACTGCAGGAACCCCCAGGGGTGACCATGAAAGAAGAGCACATAGTGGTTACTTAGAACTATATCCCAGTTTTCTTCCAAAAGTCACATACAGTCTGGTTTATAATAAACTACGTAAAATCAATGCAATGGAAGCAATAGAAATATGACCATATTTTTTAAAAAGGCATAAAGCACACAAATAAAAAAACAGCACCTTTCAATTAAATGATCTTTCCTCAATTCAAAAAACAAACAAAACAAAAACAAAACAAAAAACAAGATTTGCTGAAGGCCTTCTAAAATAAAATAAAAAATATTTCATATAAAGCAGCTGAGGGTTAGTGAGGATTCAACAGCAAGAGTGACCGTCCCTGTCCTGTCTCAGTAAGAAATTTGCAGCTTGTGAAAAGCCAGTATAAGGCTGATACTTCACGTCCCTCTCGCTGCAGTTTGCGGCCCCGCTGGAGACCGGTTTGAAGGAACGGAACCTCACGTCCTTGTGGGGTCAATCCGAGTTTGAAGGAACGGAACGGAACGTCCTTGTGGGGTCAATCCGAGTTCACCCCAACCATGCCCCCTGGACTGTGCTCCAAGCGGGGTGAGAGATTCCCGTCCTGGAGCTCAGGAATCTTTTCAATCCACTTCTCGATCCGTGTTGAAAACCGATTTCAACACGGAGGCAAGTTCACCTCGGCTCGAGGAAGGACGTGAAGTAACCATGTAAGAAAGAAGACCCTTGCATCTCCATGAAACACCAGAGAGAGGATGGCTGGCTGGATCAAAGGATATCCCTTGAAGATCACAAAACCTTTGGTAGGCAAATATGGAAGACTATAATCATTCAGATAACCCTGAATTCAAGTTGTACAGGGCTCTATAAACCATAACCAACACTCTCAGATGTGCATAGAAATAGATCAGTTGACAGAGAAGTTATTATTAGAGATGGGCATGAAACACCAAAATGGTGTTTCGCTTCATTATTTGTTTCCCCATACAGTTTCATTTTCTAATTACAAAATGATTTTTTTTTTAAAAAAATCATTTTGTAATTTGTTTTAGTTTGGTTCATTTTCCTCCCCCCCCCTTTTTTTTTGAACCCGGCCAACCAGCTGTAGCACGGCCGGGTCGGGTTTTTTTTAAATTTTATTTATTTTTATTAATTTTTATTTTTTAAAATCCTGCCGGCCCATGGGCTGGTTCAGCAGCCCATGGGTCAGGTCGGAAGCATGTGAGTTGGGTCGGTGGCCCAAAGGCCAGTTTGGTGGCCCAAGGGCCAGATCAGTTTTTTCTTTTTCTTTTCTTTTTATTTATTTATGTATTTATTTGAATGACTGACCACATGGCCCACCTACCAGCTGTAGCGCCAGCCTGGTCAGCTTTTTTTGTTTTTTTTGTTTTAAAAGTAGTGGCGGCAGCGCCTGGTGGCGGCATCAGTGGCGGAGGACAGGTAGGAGAGTCGTTGTCAGCACCAAAACAAAAAACGAAACAGAACAAAATGAAAATTTCCGTTTCACTTCATTTCATTTTTATTTGAGGGGGCAGTTCATTATTCGTTTCATTGCATAACAAAACAATGAATAATGAAATGAAAATTTTATTTGTTTTGTGCCCATCTCTAGTTATTACCATAAAGGAATTTCATGATCCTTCTGCCTGGTACCCTGTGAGTTCCAGAGTCCCACAAAATATTCTAGACCAGATGACATTTCTAAATGCTTTGCTAAAGACAGCATCAGGCAGATCATGTATTATCTATCCAGGTTTTGAGATCTTCTGGCAAGGTATCTCATTTGATCCTACCATTTTTTTTGAGAGACAGCAAGGATCTTAGAGCATATTTGCACAGTGGGTGCCTCCTATTAAGGAAGGCTAGGCCAACTTCCTTTTTGGTTTCCTCTCTAGCAGCCAAGAACCCTTTCTTTCCAAAGAGACTTTGCCAAATGATCTCAAATGGAAAAGGGATTTTTAAACTCAATATGCACTGTCTTTTTCTTTGCTATTCTGATTTAAGCATGTGTTAATTTGGCAAATGCTTATATTCCAGGCATGTCCAAACTTTGGCCCTACAGATGTTTTAGAACACAACTCCCATAGTCCTTTGCCATTGGAAATACAGCCTTGGAATTCTGGGAGTTGTGGTCCAAAACATCCGGAGGGCCGAAGTTTGGACATGCCTGTTATATTCAGTTTAGGTACTTGGTGTGCTCATTTGCAAGCTGCCTCCAGTCACATCCATGGGAAAGGAGTGGATGTATTTCAGCTAAAATAAAATACAATAAAACAAAATATTGTGGTTAGGGACAAGCAGTAGAGAAGCTTTAATTTATGGTGATTTGGGATTCTAGATGAGAGGGAATTACATTTTTAAAAGAATCTTTGCAGAGCCTCAGCAAATATATTCAGCTCCTTAAGGGAGGGATGTATTGTAGATGAGCAATTGTTTAAGCTCTTTGAGCCATGATATTTTAAATCTTATGTTACTTGATTTAAGGGCTTTCATTTGCCCCTCCTTATAAGAAGCATAATATGTAATCTTGCTTCCAAAATCACTCATTAGGAGTGGGGCTATGGAGGCTGCACAGCACGGTACAGTAGACAGAGTGGTGGACTAGGGCTGAAGAGACCTGAGTTCAAAACTTCCTTCAGTAATGGAGGCTTGCTGGGACCATGGAAACTGGTAAAAGCTCCCCCTAAATATCTTATTTATTTTGAAAGCCCTATTAGGATCACTATTACTCAACACCTAGAAAATTCCTAGAAGATAATCATCAGACTTTAAGCTCTGATAAATAAGCAATAGCTCTCCTTTTCACCCTCAGAACTTGTACAGAGGCTCTCTTTCCTTCCCTGCCAAAATTCATATCAACTCATTGAGAATTTTTCCAAACTTTTCCCCCCTGGCACTTCAGTTTGTGGTTAGAATGATGGAAAAGAATTAATCCAAGTCACCCTTAAGATAAGAACAAATTTTGGAAATAAACATTGCAATCTTTAAACATGTGTATTCAAAAGTAAGTTCCACTGATCTTACCAGGGCTGAAATACAAAACTTCTGCCAATGCCAAACTTTTAAACTACTTGTTGCTCAGGGACAGCACATTCAAATTCCTTCCACTTTTTATTTATTTATTTATTTATTTATTTATTTATATTTTGCAATAATTCTGCACTTGCCTTCACAGCTTGCATACACATTGTATGGCTGAAGGGGGCTCTTTATTGAAGACTGATTACCCCCCCCCCCCCCCCCGAGCAACAGACGGCTGAATTTTGAGGTGCCATGTTTCTAAATGATCAAAAGCATAGGGTACTTGATGATTTTGTTTATGCACGGTCAGGTTTAAGGCAGTTCTGGCTAAGCATCAACTTTCAAGATGACTTAAACAGTCCATTAACCAACCCAGCAAGTTCTAAGTGAACCCAAGCCATGCTTTGCACATATTTTCATAATTTCCAGGTATAATTGAAAGTGGTGGTTTTAGCTGCTAAAGTCCTAAATGGCTTGGGTGCAAGTAATCTCAGAAACCATATCTCCCTTTACAAGTCCATCTGGGTGTTAGGATCAACAGGGAAGGCCTTTCTCTCAGTTCCATCAGCCTTACACGTGCATTTGGTGGGGAAAGGGAAGAGGACCTTCTCTGTTGCTGCTCTCAGACTCTGGAACTCCCTCTCACAAGAGGCCAGATTGGCCCCATCTTTGCTGCCCTTTCACAAGGAAAGACCTTTCTCTAAGGTTTTCCCTTAGTGACTGATGGTCTAGGAGATAATAAATGGGATAGTTTAATATTTTGTTTCTTCTAAATATCTTTTAAGTTAACCTTTTGTCTATCAACTTTAATATAATGCTATTAATTCTTTTACTATTTTAATATTGTACTGGTTTTAGCCTTTAATCTTAGTTTTTAATTATACAAGCAATCTTGGGTCCTTATTAAGGACAAAGGAAGGGTAAAAATAAGTAAATAAATAAACAGCCTTGCTTTGGCAATCTCTGAGCATATGTGTGCATACGTGCATGCATGTCCATCAGACACACAGAGATGGACAGACAATTAAATCCAACTATTTACATTCCATTCATCTTCCAAAGGGCACTCTAAGAGCACAACCAAATAAACATGAAGGAACAATTTTTAAAATATACAATATTGTTGTCAGGTAACTTTTCTGTGATGTCAATTTTTTAATGGAAGGTGTTGAGTTTTGAAAAGAGAAGGCTCGGGAACTCACTTCGCACTGACATCACGGACATCCTGAAGACGGGAAAAAAGCCACTGTCTGTCTTGATTACTCAAAACTGCCTGGAGTTCCTGAGAGTGCTGGAAGTGATCCACGGCAATATTTAAGCTGCGCAGGTAAGAGGCTTCTGATGCAATGAGTTCAAACTTAGCCTGCCAGGAGCAAAAGACACAACATGGCTATGGGTCAGAGGTTTCCAGAGCAACTCCTTGGAGGACTGCATCACGACTCCATTCTCAGTTTTATTTCATTGCTGTTTCACACACACACAAACAGAGGTACAGTAGTAAAACAATTTCCTGGCACCTTCCGATACCTGCACCTTCTGGTCACCACACTTTAATTAAAAAGTTGGGTGTGTGGAGGCCTCAGGAAACCAGGGTCACATATCTGCTATGGTTGCAGTCCAATGTTCCCTTATCTTGGAGGAAAACCAGACTTACTACTGCTTGGCCTGCAAATTGATGCAGTAGAATTGCTGCTCAGCAGATGCCTCTTTAAGATTAACACCGTGACACAGAACCCAGTCTTACAACCAGCATTGTCTCATTCTTTCTATTTAACATCTTAATTTCTGCCTTTCTTGCTGTACAACACCTTGCAAAATGGACCTTTCTCCAGTGTCCATTCTTCTCACCCTGCCCATACACACTCAAATATCTCACCCTTTGGATCTCTGCAAACACACCCCTTTCCTTATTTACCTGGATCACACAACCTTCAGGTTCTCCTTGTCTTGATGACTGCTGCCTTCACATCTCCTTACCCTAGTCTTCCTGCCTACCAGTTCAGGACAAAAAATTACCTCCTGCAGTTTCTGTTCCTCACGGGTCATGCTTAGTAGCATTGTGCTTCCTCGGACCATAGGGATGTCCTGCCAGAGAGACACGCTTGATGAGACAGACAGGCGTTGAAGGTACGAGTCCTGAGAGGTCAGCGCTTTCCTTCGTAATCTTGGGGAGTCTGGGGAAGTCCCTGGCTCTACCTCTTCAGACAAGGAATCTCTCTTTTGGTTTTGAATGGCTTTATTGAGTGCAACATCACTGTATTCCTGGTAGAGTAGCCTTGCTGTAAGCAAAAACAATCATGTCATATCTTCTGAAACCAGGCTGGAACTGTTGTACTGCTGATGGTTGCGGAGTCATAAGCCTATACTAAAGAAGGGCAAGTTTTCATTTGTCAGAGTCAGGGGAAAAGTCCATACCATATAAGAAGCTAAAATGTGTAATTTCCCATTATTTATACAAATCACTTAAAATAGTTATGTTAGATGTCCAGAGGGTGACCATTACACAGCCACCATTTAATTGGCTAGGGCAGTGATGGCCAACTTTTTAGAGACTAAGTGTGCAAAGTACAGTTCAAAACCCACATTTTTTTTTTTTGCCAAAGTGCCAATACAGCAATTTAACCTGAATACAGGTGGCTGTGAAGGGGCAATGTCAGGTGCCCACGGAAAAGGCTCCGAGTGCCACCTTTGGCACCCATACCATAGGCAAATTACTTTTTGAACAATGAAAACCGAATGCTCTGAGATGAGGACTGGCATGCTGAGGCCTAACAGACTCCCAACTTTTGTCAAACAAACTAAAAAAAACCTACTCCTCATTGTAGGAGATTGTCTCAAAGTGAGGTTTAAGAGTTTGAAATAGGGTCAAAGGAACTGTGAGGACAACAACCTTATTTTTGGCACATGCCGTCCCCATTTATGAAGAAAGCAAGGGCTGAAGTTTACCACTGAACCTCATTCTACCTTGTCCCCCTTTATCTTGCTGCTGCGCACACTTTCATCTCAGCTGAGCTCTGAAAATGGAAGTAAACCAAGTGTGGGAGAAGACATGACTGAAATAATGGAGTACAGGGAAACACAGCAGGACAAACCTCAACTTTCCTCATATGCTTAGCAATTTCATTGTACAGATCAAGTCCACCATCTACAGTGTAGGCAGGAATGGGAAGGTGACACAAATAAATACATGCACATGTAATTGCTACCGACACCACACTCTGTTGGCCTACAGGGAGCCTATTTGGGGATAAGTTACTGCTTAAAAATTGTGATCCCAATAATTCACATTCTCTGCAAAGGGGTGGGAACAGGACTAAAGTGTCCTTTGTAAAATTTGTTAATTTTTTTTCAGCCTTTTTATTTATTTATTTATTTATTTATTTATTTATTTATTTAATGGCTTATATACCGCCCGTCTTCCTGAAGGAACTCCGTGCGGTTCACAACAGAACAGAAAAAACAACAAACAAACAACAAACAATTTAAAACAATTTAAACAATATAACTTCATAATATAAAAGGCATATAATATAAAAGACAGATGGTGGGGGGGGGAATTAAAAGTCACCAAACGCCTCATGGAAAAGCAAGGTCTTTAGAGCTTTCCTAAAGGCTGGCAGGGACTGTGGAAGGTGCACTTCGGTGGGAAGGTGGTTCCATAAGGTGGGGCCAGCCACAGAGAAGGCTCGGCTCCGAGTTGAGGTTTTCCAAGCAGCGAATGCGCCTGCGACAACTAGTTGGTCGGGCCGAAGTTGACCACTGGGGGATCCGCTCTGCCAGGTAGTCAGGTCCCAGGCCATGGAGGGTTTTATAAATTAAAACCAAGACCTTGAATCTAATTCGGGATGCAACGGGTAGCCAATGCAGGCGAGCCAGAACTGGGGTGATGTGGTCGTACCGACGCACACCCGCCACCAGCCTGGCCGCTGCATTTTGCACCCACTGCAGTCGCCGAAGGAGAGTCAAGGGCAACCCCATGGTTATTCCAACATTTCTTTGTTCCTTTAATGAGGAGCAGCAATAGTGTCCTTGAGCCGGAAAATGGTATTGCCCCCAGTTCAGATTGTAAGTGCAGGATGGATCAGGGTCCCATAGCTACTTAGATTTCAAAATGCAAGTGGCTGGTTATATGTCCTTGAACCTCTGCATAAGGAAACAATTCCAGAGATTTGCTAAGCAAAAGATACTCACAGGAATTGATCAGTTTAGAGTGTCGCCGCTTGAAGTTTTCCACTGTTGCTGCTGCTGTTCTATCTCTTTCAGGCAAAGAAAATAATGATGGCATTTTACCAAAAATAAGGAAAATCAACAAATCCTCCAATAGAAATTCTATATCCTGAATGCTGGGCCTCATCAGTAACAGCTGAAGTGCTCCTGCTATGTTTACAATCCGATTCTGACAACTTTTGCTGCAGCTGATAAGCTCAGTTGATAATTTATCAATGGTAGATAAATTGCAAAAATAAAGAAGCAAATAAAATGGAAGGAAACCATGGGGATGACAATGAAATTCAATATTTTCCCCAATGGGCAAGAGAATAGGAGCAGAAGTGACCCAAGATTATTTAAGGTGCAAGAAATCTGAAAATATTTTCAGATCACAGTGACAAACAGAATTCGTTCCATGAAATTAATACATGGAAAATCAATGCATTTTTGACACAATGCAAAGCAAGAATTAAATGAAAAGTATCATGCAGATGACTTTGGATTAAAGATTCATGTTATATTATAACATGTAAAATTAGTCATGATTGCCCTTTTTAAATCACACACATGTTTTATCCCAGTCTTTCACCAGCTGTCTACAGAAAGACTGTATTTGCAGATATTAAGCAGTTCAGCCTAAACAGTGAGGAGGACAAGAGTTCCAGATATTTATTCAAAGGATTAGGTTTCCAAACACTCCAGCCCTATTCAGCTGATATCAACATTTCCTAAACATATGCAGAGGGGAACTCTTTAGGCCCCTTCTGTCAGGACCTTCATCACACGATGGCTGAAATCCAGTTGCTTAATGCGGTAAGTGGCAAGCAGAGTAAGCCCAATGAACCAGGGGGAATTGGGTGAGTCAACTCCACAGATTCAATGGCCGTACTCTATTTGTACAGTCATCCCCCGCCATTTCATGGTTCATATACTGTGGTCCCGGTATATCACAGGACTGTAGTATATGAAGGCAAGGGCCCCTGGGGCAAGCTGTGTGGGCCTGTTTGAGGCCTTCCAGCACTTACCCCAGGTCTGATACTGTCCCAAGCAGGCCTCCAACGGCCTTCCTGGGCCTGTCGGATGCCCCAGAAGTGGTTTCCAGCAAACCAAAAGTGACTAAAACTGTATGTGCCTTCTGGATCACCCAAAACCACTTCTGGAACCTCCAACAGGCTTCCTGAGCCCCAGAAATGGTTTCCAGAGAAGCAGAAGTGATTTCCGAATACCGGAAGTGCCTTCTGGATCACTTGAAACCACTTCTGGAGGCTTGCCCCAGAAATGGTTTCTGGTGAACCAGAAGTGACTTCGAAAAAATGGAAGTGCCTTCAGGATTGCCTGAAACCATTTCTGGGGCCCTCGAACAGGCCAGGGAAGCCCATCAGTGGCCCGTTTGGGATAGCACCAGGCCTGGGTTAAGTGTAGCCCCCCCACAGGCCCCTCAGTCCTGACCCAGCCCAGCATCTGCATATCACAGATTTTCTTTTATCAGGAAAATCGGGTCTCTAGCCCCCATGATAAATTGGGGGGGGGGGGGTGTCAGGTCAGGTCTCTAACCCCTGTGATAAAACAAGGGATTACTGTGACTTACTACACACATTCTAATACTTAAGGGTTTCAGGCGAATTTTTGGTCACCTTGGACCAAAAATCTATCCTAGAAAAAATGAGCTTTGTGCAAAAATCAGAAGACAAATGCTGACCATGGATGTAGAATTTGCCAGAAGAAGTAACCTAACCAAGCCGACTGTAAAACCACAGCCTCCCTCAAAGTTAAGGCTGAAACATCCCAAAATCACCAAACAGGCAAAAGTTACAGGAAATAGAAATATATAGCTAAAAGATTGTTTCAGATGTCTGGTTATGCTCTCTTGCCCACTGGAATAATTAGAAACTTCATTATGAAGAAGCATAACTAACCATGGCAGGAGCCTTTATGCAAACTTGATTAATGTAGGAGCAACTGTATATAAAAAGTGCCTAAGTGATTTGCGCTAAATCATACAGCCAAAACAAGCAAGCAAGCAAACAAACAAACAAACAAAAACTAAACCTGGGATAAGAATTTAAACTTAGACTTGATTCAGAAAGTGCAAGGGAGAAGCTGAAATCCAATGCACTTATGGAATGTTAAAGCAAATTGATAGAAAGACATTATAACAAGAGACTTACCCATATTTAACTCTGTCAAAATGTTCAGTTTTGTCTTTCTGTGCAGAAGCATCCTCCTTTGAACTAACAAGAGATGCTATTCCTTCTGAAAACAAAGGAGATCAAAATGTAATCCCTCTTTTGAAATCTTTTGAAATCCCTCTTTTGAAATTAAAAGTCTGCATTCCTTTAATTTGACTAGCCTTTGGCTAGGCGGGCAGGAAATAAATCAAATAAATAAATCAAAATAAATAAAAATTTGGTTAGAAATTCTCACCCAAGGGGATGGTCATATACTGTAGCTCATAAAGATAAATCGACTTGTGGAGGAAGGCATACATGCTGCCGGAACGAGCTGTGGTAGGAGAAGGCAGCTGGGACAAGCCCTCTCTGTACAAGACCACTTCCTATATTTCATGGGTTCTCTTTCAGTGAGGACCAGATTTTTGGTCCTGCCATAGTGGTATGGAGAAATATGTTATCCTCTGCCTTGAACACTGAGCAATAGCTATTCACTCATCATGAACCAAAGAGAAATATCTCAGTTTACTTCAACTTCTAGATTATGTCCAGAGTCTCACCCAGTTTAAATGGTGTTTGGATGCATGGGGGCCTGTGGCTATTTCCACATCAGTACAGTAGAGTACAAAAATCTCTGGCTGGCTGATTCATAGTTCCAGTTCAGACCCAGAATGGTTTCAAGGTTCACTGTCACAAACATGGCTTAGGATCACATATGCTGCCCCCAGATCACATGGGCAGGGACATTTTGTGTGACTCTCTCTAGCATTGAAGATAATATGGGAGATACAACTTCCATACGATTAAAACTTTATTAAAATTAGGCTTTGCATTGTACATCCAATGAAAACTCAGCCTGTCCCAATCTGCATGTCACATTTCCTAAACATGCTGAAATGAGATGCAAGCCAGAAACTAATTTTATACACAGAGAAAAAAAAAAAAGCTAATCATCATGGGTCTTGGGTTGTGTGCAGAATGGAGTTGAGTATACTTCAAGAACATGAGATGGACTGACTCCGTAAAGAAAGCCCAAGGGTTCAGTTTGAAAGATGTGAGCAGGGCAGCAGGGGTGTATCTGAGGGGGAACAGAAGGGCATATCTGCCCCAGGCACAGCAATCTGGGGGTGCCTGGAGGGGGAGAAGCAGGAGGAAGCCGTGCACCCTCCTGCTGCCCAGCAGTCCTGCTTTACCCAAAGGCTTGGTGATGGCACCCCTCCCGCTGCCTGCGCCGCCGTGCGCCAGGTGAGTGGTGAAGCAGGCAGGCACGCAGGAGTGCGGTGGCCACGGTGTCCTCCTCCTCCTCCTCGCATTTGTGGGAGAGGTGTAAGGCACACACATGCTACCGTGCACATGCACGCACCCACGCCTGTCCACCTGTCCGCCTGTCCTCCTGTGCGCACCCACGTGCATGCACCCACCCCATGCCCACAGGGTTCGCCTCCCCAATTGCTGGGTGGGTGCAATGAGGGGGGAGGGGACAGCAGGAAGGGCACCAAAACAAGCTTTGTCCCCAGGCGCTCCAAATCCTTGCTATGCCTCTGCAGGGCAGGACTTTGAGGAGACTGCTTATTAATAGGGTTGCCATTGTAGGAAACAACTTGATGGCACGTAACAAAAACAAAAAGACCACAAGAAACCCTGGTATATTCTTCTGTGGGCGCACATCCATGCAGCTATGTATCATACAATCCTCATCTGAGAATGGCACATCACTCACATCAGGGATTCAGAGGCTTACAGCTCAACATTTATATGCAGTTCAAGGCTTTCCATTTCCATCTATTTAAAAAAGCCAATTTCAGCTACATAATGGATTATATTCTTTAGGATGCCCATAGAATGCAGCATCTTCTTCCTAACAATGATTAACTAGACAGTTGGAGAAATACCATAATCAGAGCACACAGGCAACAACTTTTCTTGCTTGCCCAAACAGTCTTATACCCAGCGGTATAAAGTCTCTGAACATGGAGGAGTGACTTAGCTATCCTGGTGAATTTCACTGAAAGACATAACTTAAACATTAGCAGATATTGTGGTTCTTCTAACTGCCACTGGCTTAGCTAGCTACAAAAGAGGTTAGGTGATGTAATGGAACAGAAGTCTTTCCATGGTTGTGGTCAGAGTACCAAAATGGAACTCCCATGTTCAAATACAGTATACCCTGTAAATGATTGCCTTGGGGCGTTTATACACGATCCCTAAACTCCGCCGCAAATGGCTGCAAGCTCCGGAGCTTAAAAATGTTTCCCCACCAGTTCCGGAGTTTGCAGACAATTAAGTGCGACCCTGCCCACCTAAGCGCGACCCAGCGCACTTTTCTTGTACCTGCTTGAAGAGGGTGAGAAATTTTGATGCGGAGAGTGCCGGCTCTCCTCGCTTCTTTTTGTTGTTTTTCTTTTGCTTCCCGCCCCTTTAAGAGGAACCAGGAAGTAATCGTAGCTCCCACCGGGGCTCGGAGCAAGCACCGGAGGTAAGGCTTTTTCTTTTGTCCATTTTAAAGGCTTTTCCCCCCCTCCCTCCCCTCACGCAGCCAGCAGCCAGGACGTGCGGAGTGGTGGGGAGGAAGGAAGAGCGACAGACCCCCAAGATCTCTGGTCCGAATATAAGGGACCAGCGGATCTTAGGGGTCGTGTAAAAAGGCCCTTGGTTAAACAAGGAAGGGTAATTACCTTTGTGCTCTGTCTTTGGATGTCTCAGTGGAAATATGAAGTATGACTGAGATAGATTCTGGGTCTGAACTTAGAAGGCTCCCCTTGTGTTCTTGATATTTCATACTGAGTTGTAGAGAGATTTAACTCCCTCTTTGTGAGTAATTTGTGCTCTCCCAGTTTGTTCAGACTTCAAGAGGATAGCATTGGTTTTGCAAGTGCAATGTTCCATTATTAACCAAATATGTTTGAATATTTGAGTCATCAAGTACTTTTGTTGTGGGATGAAAGGTAAAGAGTCATATAAGTGTGCTTGTCCTAATCAATCTCATTATTGTGTTTGCATTTCTTGTAATTTTGAGTGAGAAGTAAGATTATAAGCACTCACCTAAAACACTCTCTGTTGGTATTGAGGTCTTTCTCACACCTTGTCGATGCCAATCTTTGCTCTTTGTTCGGTATTTGATTCTCTCCTCCTCTTGTCTCTTTGAATTGGATCCTTTTGTGTCTGACCCAGCAACATTTTTGTATGGACAACTTGAGGATTTCTCTAAGGGTAAATGTTTGGCTGCTCTGTCCTTTCTTGGAACCACTGCAGGAGACGGCTCCATGACTGGTATTCCTAAGTCCACCCTGAACCTTCCAGTGTCTTCTACTGCCCGTTGTGACCCCATGGGCACTGTCATGTCCTCTGCAGCTGTTTCTGCAGTTGCTTGCCACCACAGAGGTTCTCGAGGCTCAGCCTGTTGCTTCTGTGAATGTCTGGTAGTTGGTGGTGATGGGGGACCAGGCTGAAGGAAATGAATTGGGTTTGTGAAAGCTAGAAGCAACGGAGCTGGCTTTGAATTTTGGGACTCTATAACTTCACATCTTTTCTGATTCTCCACCAGGTGATGCAATGTGAGAGCTGAACCTTTCCCATCATGTGTATCCATAGAAATTGTTTCAGAAATGAAGAAGTTATTTGCTGCAAATGTGTCATTTCCTAGAGTGACTGAATCTGAGTGTGTGCCCAAGTGACCAACCTCCACATCTCGGGGAACACCTGTGCCTTCTGACTTAGCCAACTGTACTTCCACGCTACTTTCCATGTTGTGAAGCTGCGAAGGACTTGTGGATCCATGAACAGATGGTGTCATCTGAGAGACCAAATTGGCAACAGGCACACTACCACGTGCCCAGTCATCACCCTCTGTGCGGTCAATAGGTAGATTAGGTATTGGTGCTCCAAATGCATGTTGGACAGACTGATTGGCATCCAGACTTAGAGGGCTGCTGGAGCTGGAAGTTGGACAATCTGTGTCCTTATTAAGAGCCCCTGGTAGGTCAGGATCTTCAGTGGAAAGCCTTTTATTACTCTCGGAAGCTATACATTCCCAGCTTTGGCTGGATTTACTTAGTTGAACCACCTGAACGGGCTGGCTGGCAATACACGTAGCAGACAAAGAACAGATTGTGGCTTTCTTCAAGACCGTTGGCATGGGAGCACTTTGGATGGCAGCACACCCTACGGACAGGGGCTCATTCAAACTGAGCAGTGACTCTGGGGCTTGGCTATCTTGGCTCAGGTCATATCTAGGGGTTGTAGGCTGTTCAAAGTGTCCAGCATCAAGACTGGGGGTTGAGGACTGTGGGGACGTAATGGGACCTAAGAACTGACTAGTTTCGCTGGAAGAGGATAATTGCTCTTCATGATAGCTGGGATGCTTGGGATGAAGATCATGGGGTGTCACTGTATGGGCAAGGACATTTGTATTGTGTGGATGGGCTGATGGCTGAACAGACTGTCTGTAGTCTGAGTCAAGTAATGCAAGCTGACCAAGGTGTGTGGTTGTATGCTCAAAGGCCAAAGTCTGCTCCGAGACAGGCACGGAGGTCAGTGGCTTTGTGAGTTGTGTTACATCAGTCGCGATTGCACAAGGAATGTCAAGAGAAGTAGTACTGTCGGTGTTGGGATCATCTTCTGTTCCATTCTGTCCACAGTCTGAAAAACATCCTGACTCATTATTTGAGGGTTGTTGCTCCATGTACAATGTATCTGCTCCTGTGTCTTTTCCAGGAAACACAAAACTTCCTATTGGTGCGTCTTGGTGCTGATATGATTTCTTAAAATAATGTGCAGTAGTGTCTTTTTTGTGAAATGATACTAGATACTGCGTAGCACATGGTAAATCATGGCCCAATTCTACAGTCTTTTGAACTGTATCACGCAGCTCTTCTCCTAGAGATATATTTTGGAGACTTGGTGAGGCAGAATTCTGAACATCCTCAATAAAACTGCTTTCTTTGCTGGAATCATGCATAGCCGTGTCACTATCAACTGCTGAGTCTTCATCATTAACCACTAGGTCCATGTGACAGGAGCCAGGTAAGTTCTGGTTTGGAGTCTCTTGTAATGCATCAGATTTTTCACAGAGCAAAGCATTACTGCTACTACCATCACTGGGTCCCTTGCTTGCATTTACCTGCTGTACACTTGGGGCTTTGGGGGTCGCTGGTGAGGTGGGAAGAAGATGGGTTTCAACATCAACAGGTTCAAGTTCAGGTTGTGGATCATATAGGTCCTCAGGATCAGAAGGCAGTACCAAATCTCCAGTAGATTCCATTCCTTCACCATCAGTGCCCCTGGCACTTTTCTCATCCTCAGAACTTTGGATGACTTCTGTTTCAAAAGAACATTTTCTGTCTTCCTTGGTGGGCTGCTTTTCATTGTGGCTGCTTTGGGAAGGATGGTCTCCCTTATCATACATGCTCGAGTCTTCCAAAGGTCTCGGGTCAGGAGACACAGGAGGCTTTGTCTTTGGGATTAATCCTTCAGATGGTGTTTTAGCAAAAGGCGTACCTGTTGCTTGGACACAGGACTCCGGTAATCCACTTGTTGACTCTGTGCAATGACTTGATGGGTAGACCTGCTCCAAAGAGACTGCAAATCCTTCCACCTTTGTCAAAGAACTGTTCTGGTTTACATCAGGGGAAGCCACATTGTTTGTCAGATTCAACAGTGTATCTGGACCTAGTGTAACCGGTGCGGTCCCCATCTTTCTCTGTGCCTTTTCCCTAGATGTTTCCTCTACTTCCATGTCCTGCTGTTGACCTTCCCAAGCATCATGCTCCAGTTCTGGCTTGTCATTTTCCCCTATTTTGTTTTCCATTCCTTTCCAGTCCAGAATCTCCTCCTTCCTACTCCATCCCTTGTCTCCCAAATCCAGAGCTTCTGTCTCTGCAGATTCTGGTTCCACTTTTTGCAAAAACTCATTCGGATCGGCTTCTGATTCACCACAATCTATATGGCTTTCAGCACCTGTTGTTTTGGTTATTTCCTTTAATGAAGGAGCCCTATTTTTTCCTTCATCATCCTCTTCTTTGTCCAGGAAATGGAGGATGGCACTATTTGAATTTTCCACAAGTCCTTCTGCCGTTTCTTCTCTGTCTAAACAATTATTTACTATCTTAGAAGAAATAAGAGACAAAATTCCACCAGGCTCTGTTTCTGTGGTATCTGCATCTATTCTCCTGTCTTCAGAAGAGCCAGGCCTTGACTGGGAGGGAGCAGAAAACTCCTCATCCTCTCTTTCTTCCTGGAATTCTCTGACTTTTTGTTCCTCATTCTTTGTGGAAACACTGGCTTCCATCTGGTCAGCTCCTTCTGTATGAGGGTGCATCTTAGTGTCCCGCACAGCTTGCACACTTTCTAAAATCCCCTCACTCATTTCCTGCCGTGTGTCTCTTTCCCATGAGTGATTTACACTTGATGGCGCTTCAAAAGACTCTGTATACTGGTGACATTTGGAAATATCATGAGATACTGGTAGACATTCATAGTTTGATTCTTTCTGAGCAGCAACACTTTTTGTTTCAATGGCTTGCTCACCCTGTGCTTCAGAGAATGTGTCATACAAGTCCAGGGCTGGGGGAAATCCAGCTGAAAGGACTTGGGCCTCCACTTGTCCCATTGCAACCTCACTAGGAGAGCTTGGGACTTGTGCCGGGGTGATTGAATTGACAAGAGAAGACTGGTGAATGCTTAAGGAAGAAACAGCTCCATGCTCTCCTAGATGAAAGGCAGTATTCCTGGCTTCTTGGATACAGGGATTACTTTCTCCCTCTGAAGATTCTGACCAGGTCTCTGGATCTTGCTGGCTTCCTTCTAGTCCCTCAGGATCTTCTTTTTTCACAGAGTTAGATAGTCTGCCCCATATCTGCTCTTCCACGACAAAGAGAAGGGCTAGGTCTGGAGAAAAAGAGCTATCTTCTTTCTCCTGTGTCTCCTCTTCAGAGACACTACTCATGGCAATCAGCTTTGTGCCATCCTGGTGGTTTCTGGCTGGTGCAAAATCCACAGCGTCACTGAATGCAGGCGTTGCTGGGAGGAATGGGTCTCCCTCCTTGATTTTTTCAGACTCCATCAATGGTACATTCTGCAAATGGAGAAAACAGCCACTATTAGCATTAGAAAAGAAACAAGCTGAACACTGGAGCTGAGAAAGCATCACAGATGAATGATGGGATTTCAGAAAACGCATGGAGTACTAGGCTGGAAATCTTTTGTTATTTTAAAAAACACTGAACTCATGTAAATATATATGTAATGGAGTCTCAGAGGCCAATAGGATGGCTTGACAAGATGTCTAGGAGGCGGGTGGATCTTCAATGTGCCCTCTATGACTCCTTGTTTCTTCTACAACTAGCAAACTTGGAACAAATGACACAACATGGTCAGATCAGAGAAACTGCAAATTCAGCCAATTTCCATCACATTTATTTACCCTCAAGATTCGTAGCCTGGATTACAATTGAAAAGTGAACATTCAGCACTTCGGCAATCATTTATGGACTTGAGAACAGGACGTAGTCACTTTATGTCTAGGGGACAGGTGGGCTTTTAAAATCAGGTTAGAGGAGAAATACCTGCTTCCACCTGGTTAGATTTCTAGCATTGCCCTCCCACTATGAACACCCTATCTTTTCTACCCTATTCTGCTTATTCCTCCTTAGCAGGAGAAAATGTCATGGACATCACTCTAAACATTCCATCAATGAGGTAGTGTGATTGCACAATAAAAATCTTGTCTGTAAGCACCTTGCATAAAACATTCTACTTAAGTTACAGCAATTTGATGCCAGTATAGCAGTCATGGCTCCATCCGATGGAATCCAGGGATTGCTTTGTTCAACGAAAGACTAAGAATTTTGCATTAGAAAGCTCTACTGCTTTCTCCTCAGTTACAGGAGAGAAAGCTAAATCAGTCAGCAAATGACACATGGGATTCCACAGGATGGTGCCACAACAGTTAAGGCAGCATCACACAGCTGTAACCATGTAGCTGAGTCTCCCAGTTGTCCCAGAAGAGGTTTTTTAAAAAATATGTACTGTAGAAGATCCGTGCTTCATTCACTGCATTATATGGTAGGCCTAGCCATCTGTTTTTAATCCTCCCACATTTCCCCACTGTTTCTGTCAGAGGAAAAAGAAGGCAAGGATGAATGACTGCATACCATCTTTTGGATAGCATCATAAGGAGCCACCCGGGATCATAATCTGCCCCAAATGACCTCTTTTCAACTACTGGATATTCTCCTCAGCTAAAAGTGCCATAGGGTGTATATTCCTCACTTTCAGGTACTTCCTTGCCCCACAACTTAAGTGAGATTGTCTCCCATGGAACAAATCACTTGAAAATCTTGATACTATTCTTTGTCAACTCTCATGATATAATATTTGAAAGAAACCTTCTGTGGGTGTTTTCCAAACAAGGGACATCTACCCCTCACTTAAAAACAATTCAAACTATTCCACCCGTTTCCCTCCAAGTGGATATTCTCGGATAAGAAAGAAAAAAAAAGCCATTGGAAAGAACATACGATGGATTCCACAACTGACAGCAAACAACTAAGCATGGGAGAAAGAATGCTAATAATTATTATGGTAACTGTATGTCTGAAGATTTTCAGTCATTCAGGTGAGTTTATCTGGAAGTAACAAAACTTTCCAATCTCACAAGAAAAGAAGTCCAATTGCTATGATTCAGCTTCCAGATAACCTCACCTGGATGACTCAGAATCTTCACGGACACACAACAATATAAATTGTTTTGTAACGCAGGAACAGTCCCAAGAGTGAAGGGAACACAAAGTCAAATAAGTATATGTAGGCTTTTTTCCTCCTTTTGTACTCTTGTTTTTCTTCTTTCTTTCTTTAACCCTTTTTTTCTCTTACTTCCCTCATTTGTATTAATGAATATTATGTTATGTGGGATGTTTCAATTATATCATTTGCTAAGTATAACTTTCTTTAATAAACTTTTCCAAAAGAGGATGGATTCCAGTTGAAGTGATGTGGAATGGTCTTCAAAGAACAAGGCACTGCAAATGTAGAAAAAAAAGCCTTGCCTGAGAGCATCAGGTGAGAGTCTTTGCCCCATAAGCCTGGCTATCTACTTATAATGCCAATGGTCACAATGTAGAACCGTGTTGGTGAACCTATGACACCAACACTGTCAGGTGCCCTTTCTGTAGTGACCAGATGTCAGCCCTTCACAGCCACCTGTATTCAAGTTAAATTGTTGTACTGACACTTTGCGAAAAATTAGTGGGTTTTGAATCACACTTTGGGCACTCGCTCTCTAAAAGGTTTGCCATCACTGATGTAGACTTTCAAATGCTGTTGGCCTGTAATTCCAAGCACCCCGAGTCATGACAACCAGTGGTGAAGAACTCTGGGAAATGTAGTCCAATCTCTGTGTTTGAAGGGCTACATCTTGCTCACCTCTGACTAGCAGCATCATTTTCAGCGGCAAGCCCAGGGATACCTTGCCTAATGAGTGGAAACCTTGCAAGTCTGGGGAAAACTAGGACTTGAGAGCTAGTGGACACATCAGAAGATACACCCAAGTAAAGGGTCACTGGACCAGTACAGAAGGCAAACATGTTTGGGGACTGGGTTTGGGAATTGCATGGGGAAAGGGCCAGCATTACAATGAGTCCAGACTTCTGTGGATAGGAAATGAGAGGCTGTTTGATTTCAGGCAGGATACGTGTACAGTGCATTGTTAGATGAAGTTAGATCAAAGCTTCACAAGCCGTTGTTGCTACAGCCTTCAAGCCTCACAATGGACATTGTATCTACATCTAAGATCTCACTTGGAGTCAAAGGGTGGTCATTCTAAAGCCTGAGCATTTTTCATACAAGGAGTTATTTCTGACTGGCATCTTTTTGTTCCTTCTACCGCCACTGCCTCTCCCTTTCCTGCCTTGTTCCTTTCTGAACAAGTCACTGAGGTTAAGAGGGTGGAGGAAGCGGAAGAGGCCCAACACGTCCATGAAACGATTGCTCCTTAATCGCTTGCGACACAGGCAGCTGCAACAGCATGACTCGGCTGAAGCAGCAAAATAACAGGAATCTGTGCAGCTAACGGAGTAGCCTGTTTACTCAGTGTGTGGCAGCTCTGGAAGACTCCAAGGGCTACCTCCTCACCACTTGGGGGAGAACCATTGGCTCTTTGCATAAACTAGGCTGGAGTGAACTAGCCTGAGTGAGTGCCTAAGCACTCACCGTTAACGTCTCGTTCTAGCCGACCAAAATCTCTATTTGTAAACACAAGAAGGTCTGCAGGTCCAGTCTTCAGAAACAGCAGCCACTCCAGTCTGGTTCCAGAATACAGAATAAAAAACATAAGCCAAAAAAATATAAACCAAAAAATAAGGTATTATATTTATTTCAGTGGGAACCTGTGCAGATTACAACCCCCTTCCTTGGTGGAGGAAACATATTTTAATCGTCAGTACTCATGTGGAAATAAATATGTTTATCTTTAGGATGTCACAATTATTTTGTTTCTATTTTTGTTTTGCAGGCACAATATGAAGTTTTATATGCTTAGAGCTGTTAAGAAGAACAAGTAAGTCAACCAGGTGCATCGGTGGAGTCTCCCCTAGCCCTCCACTTCCTTTTCAGTTCCAGTCAACCCCCTTCCCCAGTTTATTAATCATGAGTACTGTATTTTTCCATGTATAAGATTATGTTTTTTTAAACTAAAACTGTTAGACTAAAAACTTAGGGTCATCTTATACATGCAAGTAAGCCAACGAGAGAACCACATAGTAGAGAAACTGTTATTCTGGGCTGGAATATTGAGGTTCACCTTATACAGGGGTGCATCTTATAGACAAAAGAATTGTATGTTTTTGCATTTATTGCTTCTCTTCACAATCAGGGCCATCAGAGTCTCTCCTCCTCCTCCTCTCTCTCCCCCCCCCCTCTCTCTCTCTCACACACACACACACACACAGAGAGAGAAAGAGAGAGGCAACAATGAAGAATACACAGTCAAATGTTCCCAAAACACAATGAGAACAGAACAGCCCTCCTCTTATATTCACCAGTTAATCCTCTTCTAGGGATTTAGACCAGTAGAAATACAGTAGAAATGCTTATAAATTAAATGAAACTTACTGATACCAACTACCCTATTCTCCGGCTATAACCCCCCCACCACCACCACCACCATGGGGCAGTTTGAAAAATAAAACAGACTGGGGACATTCTAGCCTTTGTCCATTTCAACATGCTGGTGGCTGTGAAGATGAAGATTTGGCAGGGAATGAAATAATACCTATCATCTGTATGGTAGTTTACCAGCAAAAGATTTCACATACATTTATCACCTCCTTCATTGTTTAGCTGGCGCTAAATGAACCATGAAATAAACAACCCAAATGTTTTACTGAGAAACAAGTTCTACTGGAATCAGTGGGGCTCCTTTCTTCCTGGTCTGTAGGTTTAGGATTTCAGCAATACAGCCAAATCCTGCCCGTGTTTATTAGGAAGAAAGATTCTTGAATACAGAGTTCCAGAGGGCTCAGAGCTGATTCCACAGAAGTTCAGGTACATAGATATGCTAGCCGTTTGCCTACAACACTGCATCAATGCATGGACATTGAGTGATCACCCTTCTTTTGTAGGATACTAATTTATCTAGCACTGTTTATATACTCTTCCATTTAATCCCATTTTCCTCCAAGAAGCTCAAGTCAGAATAATCTAGTCAGAATAGGAACAATTGGCAATGCTTCTACCTCAGTCTGGAAGTTGAGTGGTGGCTACTGGACTTCTTTTTGAGAGATAGATGGATGAACAGTGAAACGTTTCTATCTCTCAAAAAGAAGTCCAGTAGCCATGACTCAACTTCCAGATAAACTCACCTAGATGACTGAGAATCTTCACAGACATATTGCTTCTACCTCAGGTGCTCCTACTATAGATCAGCATTCTGCCCGTGGACAGACAGAAAGATGCCATCTGAATTTGGGCAGAGACAAACAGAGTGCTGAGAGTTTAGCAGCAATTGGCAAAATGAGGCTGTTGCTTTGAAAGGATGCACTGTGATGCTACAAGCAGTTGTTTGCCATAGTCTAAGTAAGGAAACCTGCTGATAAACCAGAGCAAGCGGAGTTAACAGTTAGTCCTGGCCAAATTCCGGACCATCAGAGCCAACTTTCAAGGAGTGTGCAAGAGGAGGGCCAGTGACAAGAGTGAATAATGCAGCTGTGCATGGGAACAACCCATCCAGTGCTACTCCAACCAACTGTTCTTTGTGGAGGAGCATCTGAACAGGTTTGGGTAGGTGTTAAATGATAAACAGGAAGAGAGGTTGCTACAATTATTAGATTGACAGAAAAAGAGATGCCAGGGCTTAGATCTAGAAATCTTGTTCTAGAAAACTGCCTGCTAGGTACATACCTAGTATGGATGGCTTCCCAAGGTGGAACACAATGTATTCATGCTCAGAGGTTTATCTGTTTCATTTTGCCTTGAATTTAGAAGTACCGTATTTCTGACATGACTTGTGATGTGTACTACTGAATCAATAGCATTCAAGCATGCATGGTACATATACCATGGTCCTGATCCACATTGCCTTTTACTGTCATTTGGCTGTTCTGATCCTGGAATTCCCCTGGGCCATATCATTTGGTACAATATCCCTTTGACATACCTGGAACTTTAGGTCAGATGGCATGTTAGGTTTAAGATATACATATTTTCTACCTTTATAAGCATAACTTTCACTGCTACAAGCCCATGTCACTAAACAGGCAGACAAAGTCATCCTATCTCTCAAATGCCCAATAACAAAACTGAAGCAAACAAAGTTGCTAAATACTTACTGAGTGAAGCAGACTAATGTTGAAATAAAGGGCTCTATTGCACATCCTTTAAAATGCTGATTAAATTTCAAGATAAAGCATTTCCAAAAATCTTGTCCCCACGGCCACCGGGCTTTTAAAAAATGGTTATGTCCCCTTTAGTGAGTTTTCCAAGACCTACCAGAGAAGTTGGGATTTTTTTGCTCCGGTAAAAAAAATGTGAGCCAGAAGTCCGTGGCAGTTTGCATATGATCCTGTTTTCTGCTTCCCCCCCCCCAGCCCCGACCAGCTCGTCCTGGGGCTCGTTGGCACTTTTAATTTTTTTTTAATTTCCCCTCCCCCCAGCGCTGATCAGCTGGGGTATTTTTTTCCTAGCACCGATCAGCTCGTCCTGGGGGTCATTGCTGCTTTTTTCATTATTATTTTTAAATTTCCCCTCCCCCCAGTGCTGATCAGCTGGCCTTCGGGCTGTCAGCGCTGTTTATTTATTATTTTTTCTAGCGCCACCTGGTGGCCCTGGGGCTGGTCTGCGCTTTTTATTTTTAAAAATCCTTGTACGTGGGAACGGAGATCCCACATCTTCAGTTACATGACCAAGAAAGAAGAAAAGCCAGACTTTCACAATATCCGGATCTTGAGATAGCGGCCAAAGTCTTGTCACACCTTTAAGACTAACAGTATGAAGTTTCATATATTTCAGTCTATTTCTCCAGACAAATGGAAGAGTTCATATTCCCAAGAGTTCATATTCACAGAGTTTAATAATTGACCTCTACTAACAAACTTCTCTTGTTCCAAAGGAGCTATTTTATACGCTAAAGGCTCTTCACTCTGCATCTTGGAGACTGTTTTATAGTAACTTGATTCCTTCCTGGAACCTCACACTTAGGAAATATTACAAAAGGAATCCTGTTTAATGCCATAGGAACTGATCTTTAACATCCCTCACATGCTCTTCTGTTTCCCGTGCCATTCAATGTATGCATGAAACCAGCGGCAAGAATTTGGAATGTAGTGCTTCTAGCTCTATTTCTGCCTTCCATCCAAATCCAGGGAAACGTTTCAGTTCTAGAACAGAGTCTGGTGCCAATAACAGAATGGAAAGCAAATCAGGTTAGTTGACACAGTCTGTTGGCAGTCAGCAAAGCATGCAGCCCCACAGATTAAGAGCTCCACTGATAATCATTGGCAATTAGAGATGGGCAAACCATGAACCACAAGCGACCATAAACCCCTGGAAAAATTAACTGGTGCTTTCCCCCCGTTTCATGCCTAAAGGAGCTATCTGCTCCTGCTGCCTGTGCTTCCGCCATTGCCTTCTCTGCTGCAACCACCACAGTTCACCCTTCAGAAGCAGCAGGCCCCTCTTCCATGCCAGGTGCCAGGCACTGCTTCTATGTATGCACATGCTTGCTCAGAAGCTGTGGCTTGACCTGCCAGAGCTGGCTGCTGCCTCTGAGCCTAGACCTGCTGCCCAGCTGACATGTGGGCATCCAGGCAAAGGCAGCACCTGTCTCCTGGCAGGGAAACTGGGCCTTCTGCCTCTGAAGATGACACCAGGGGCAGTGGAGGTGGCAGGAGGAGGTAGGCAGAGCAAAAAACAGAGCAAGGGGGAAGGAGGCAGGGCAATCTCCTTTGCCAAAGCAAATGAACTAATACAGCAGTGGCAATAGGGGTGGGGAGTTCAGCATTTGATTTTATTTCAGCCAAACAGAATCCCCAGACCAGATCATGAACTGAACTGTGAACCAGTCCACTCCATTGGTTTTCCTGTTTTTATAGTTCAGTTCATGACAATCTCAACTGGAAATATATTTATTATTTGAAAGGATCCAGGAGAATTAGAGGAGATGTTTGCTTCTTCTGGGTCAGCTCATTGTGGAAATGAACTGAGGGAAATCTGGGTGACTCATCCAAACCTGGTGAAAACCCAGCAAACCTGCAGTCTAGAACCAGGGCAATAAACTTATTCTTGGTGGCTGATCAAATGACCAAATCCAGCCAGCATCTGCACTGGTTGCTGCCATTCCTGCTAGTGCTTGCATCTTCTATGGCTTTATCCCCAATACACAACCATGGGGCCACTGGGAGGTTCAAGGCCCTGGAGTGCCACTGGGAATTGTGGAAGACCTCCAAGAAGAGTCCTCTACCTCCCACCTTCAACCCCACCCCATGGAAATTTCTATACTGGCATAAGTGACATAGCAATTCGCTGTGACTCTAGCTGGCTTCCTAAGACCTGGCATGGCTCTTCTTATGTTCTTATGTTCTTACATGTAACTGCATTATCAGTGCTGATGTATGATTCAAATGGTAGGTTTTTGTACATACAGGGAAAGGGGAACTGCCCTCTTGTTTTCACCCTGACCAGTTGCTATCCATCTGTTTAGTCCAGCTTTTTATTGCACCTGGAACTAGTTCTTTCCAAAACTAATATGATTCCCAAATATTACTGAAATATATGGAGTGTACTAATTGCTAAATTGGGAGTTTTCTGAATGCAAAACACTCACCAGAACGATGGACTCTGGTGATGGAACCCTCATCCCCTCCCTGCTTTTTATTATGTTGGGCTCAGACTGTCCTTGGATGTCTTAGGAGCTCAGTCTAAACACCAGAAAAACCACAAAAGACACCATGTGTATACACAACAACACACTGCTTCTCTTCAGACTATAAGGACCTTCCACTGCATTTCCATTTTGCTTTATCCACTTTATACGCGTTACCATAGCTCTGCTTATGATACCCATGCAAGGCTGATTGGGGTTGTCCTCCTGTAGACTAGAGGGCAGAGATGAAGGCTGGCCTGAGGTTATCTGGTGAAGCATACACGAAAACAAGAACTTGCATGATGGATTTTTCCAGTGCCCAGTTTAGTTCCTTACCCCATTTGAATAAAAAACTGCTACCCAGCACATCATTCTGCCTGCGACAACAGGAGGCAACGGCCTTCCCTTTGTGATCTGTTTTGTTCATTAAGAAGTAGTCAGTGATGCACTACCCTTGAATAGAAACTCCACTAGGCATCTGTGGCATGGGTAGGTTTTCTAAACGTAACTTGCTCATAGCTTTTCACATGCACATTGTATAACATCAATGAAAAGGCCACTTAAAATTTGTGTTCTTCCTTGTATAGCATAAAAGTGCACATTACCTTTCTTGGTAATCTCCTATAGCAATGCATCCCGTTCTTTCCTCCTTTGTATCCCATTTGCTCTAATCCAGTGAGGTGCACAAGCCACATATGCACGCATGCACAAAAGAGGCCAAAGGAAGCTTCAGCAGGCAGCCTCCTGCCCCCAGGCAAGGGTTTGGTGGCCAGGTCGGCATCAGCGAGACAGCCTTATATCACCGCCTCTGTCATACACACCCCTGTTGTTGTTCTGTGGGAGAAGGAGAGGAAAAGCGTGCTTGGAAGCACACAGGAGTTCTCCAGACAGAGCACGGGTAGAAGCCGCCTGTGAGGATCCTGAAAGACCAAGAAGTAGCCTGGGAAAAATGCCACTGTTGCTGCTGAGCTGTTCTCCGCCTGCTTCCTGCGGGGAAATAAAAGGAGTCCAGTGCTGTTTGCTTAGTGAGCTACTCCTCGTTCCTCCACAGCGGAAGCCTGAATATTGGGCAATTCTGAGTATGTATTCTAGACACCATCTATGACTAAGTTGAGCTGAAAGCACATGCTTTCTTTAAATGGAGTGTTCTTCTCCGTGCACACACACACACTCGCACACACCCCTGCACATTCTGACATCATTATCAAGCTGAGGAAATTTCACCATACTCTTTAACAGCAGTCCACAGTCTAGCAGCTCTAGCAGACTGTGGGGGAGGAACGGGAGGAGCGAGAACAATTCAATTGTAAATAGGAAATGTTCCCTGCCCAGCTGGGGAGTGGGTGGGTGTGAGCAGCCTGGCTTTGGCTGGAAGTCTGTTCTCTGCCATCATTGCCTGTTGTCATTGGAGCAGACTAGCCTGCCCTGAAACTGCAGGGTGCCCCAAGTACAAGCCATGCTGCTTGGGAGCTCGAGTCTCCAAGCGGCAGTTGCTCCCTGTTTTCACAACAACAGAGTTTTGGAAATGTTCAGGGTTGGTTTGCTGCTTTTTTTCTTTTTAGGGCTTTGAAGCCCAGAATCTTGCCCCCACCCCGAGCAAGGCCACTAGCCCTGCCTGCTGAGGGGTTCTGACAGTCCGAGTCCAAAAATGAACTTTATACTAGTTCTGACAATCGTCCAACAGCCTCCCTAACAAAATAAGAGGTTATAGCATTTCACCAGCTCCCCCGTCTCAAGCACCATGAACACAAGTGGCACCATGAAAGAAGCCCAGCCTTTCCCAACCCTCTTCCACAATCTCTCCTCCCCAATATAAGCCTCAGTTAGGCTATTGTAGTTCAGCCAGTGCTCATAGGGTCAAAGCCTTAGGGCATCATAGCTGCCAGGGACTATGGCATCATCTGTGGCTCCCCACAATTTTCCATCTTCCTTCTAAGTTTGTCTGTAAACCTCACAAAGTGAATTTTCCCAAAATGGTATATTGGTTCAAGCTACTTTTTTTGTGATGCTGCTTTGAAGTGGCTTTGAATCAGCATTGAAGGGCATTGAAGCTGCTTTGGTCTTGAATGGGCAATTAAGAGCCACTAACTTTACAAAAGATTCAGCAGCTATTACTGATAGGCAGGGCCGGCGCTAGGGTTTCTTGTGCCCTAGGCGGCAGGCAGGGCAGTGGGGGCGGTGGGGGCGGGCAGGCGGTGGGGGGGGCACGGGGGCAGGGGGGGGCAGTGGTGGCCAGCAGCAGGGGGCGGGGGGGCGGCAGGCTAGCCAGCGCTGGCAGTGGGGGGGTGGCGCCCCCTGTCCATTTTGGCACCCCCTGTCCATTTGGCACCCTAGGCAACTGCCTATTTCGCCTTAATGGACACGGCGGCCCTGCTGATAGGAGAAAGACTCCCCTCTTTCTCACATACAGGTAATAGTCTCACATACAGACAACAATATTTTCCAGGATCTCCCTTGGGCCTGAAACATTATTCCACAAAGATTTCCAGTCTAGAGGCTGGAGAGACTTATGATGCTGAATAAATATACATGAGGCACACATTAACCCTATGTTACAGGTAATGACGATCTCTGAGTGGCATTCTTTGAATGTGTCTTGGCATTCCTTCCTAGCTGCACAGAGCTATTCTAGGGGCCCAGGCTGAGACCGATAATGTCTACTGTGGTTTGTTCAATGGTGAGTGACATCAGTCTTTGCAGAAGCCCAGCATTTCTGTATACCTGATACACTTTTAGCGGAGAAAACAGCTGCACACCTCAGCAGACAATGACCTATCATTTTCATATTACTGTACTTTACTTTTCATTTCAATGGCAGTCAGTTTAAGGCTGATATTTCACGTCCATCTCATTGCTGTTCGCGGTCCCGCTGGGGACCAGTATGAAGAAATCTAACCTCACGTCCATTGTGGGACAAGGAGGGGTTGTCCCGACCACACCCCCGAACTGCGATCTAAGCGGGACGAGAGATTCCCCTCCCTGGCCTCGGGAATCTTCTCATCTCACTTCTCGTTCCGATACGAGTGCCCGTGAGGTCAGTCTCCTCCCACAACATGCCATTCTCCATCTGGTGGCAGGAGTGCGAAGTGCTATTCGCCAGTACATTCCCTATGGAGTCAGCAACACAGTGCAGAGAGATTAAAAGATGAATGCCTCAAACTTAGCTCCATAATGCATTGAAGGCAAGGCTTCGAAGAATCAAAACATTGAAAAACAGAAGGTCGGGCAGGAAAAAAAATGGAGAACAAGGGCATCACAGAACGAAGATGTGCAGAAACAATCATGCCAGTATCATCAATCATGCATGTGCGTACACAGGAACAGGGACAGAACTGCAAAAAGACCACGTGACTGCGACCAATATCAACACGCAACGAACTTCCTCCCGGGACGAGAATGGATGTGAAGTAACTGTCTAAGATTCTTCCTAAGCTATCAGTGAGGACCCATGCTTTATATTCCTCAGCTATCAGTGAGGACTCATCCTTTATATGTGCCCTCCTCTGGGTACAATGGCCCCCTCCCCAGTCTGGGGGGTGTCACCCTCCGGCCTGCAGACAGGGCCAGGAATCTGGATGTGGTCTTCGATTCAGCCCTATCCCTTGAGGCTCAGGTGGTGTTTCTAAGACCACTTTCTTCCATCTCCGCCAGATTGCCCAGATCGGCCTGTACCTAGATGAGGCCTCCCTGAGAACAGTTGTGCAGGCTCTCGTGATCTTGAGGATTGATTACTGCAACACCCTCTATGTGGGGTTGCCCTTGACCCTTACCCGGAGGCTCCAACGAGTGCAGAATGTGGCAGCCTGGCTGCTGGTGGGTGTGCGTCATTACGATCACATCACCACAGTTCTGGCCCACCTGCATTGGCTGCCCGTGGCCCTCCGGATAAGGTCCAAG
The DNA here is from genome assembly GCA_023846285.1 of Phrynocephalus versicolor. Taxonomy (NCBI): domain Eukaryota; kingdom Metazoa; phylum Chordata; class Lepidosauria; order Squamata; family Agamidae; genus Phrynocephalus; species Phrynocephalus versicolor. Next base: position 5,360,193 of record JAHTLZ010000274.1, on the reverse strand, counting down.
GTCCTGGTTTTGGTTTACAAAACCCTCCACGGCTTGGGACCCAAATACCTGTCAGAGCGTTTCTCTCAAAGATCAACTGAGGCCTGACCCAAGAGAATGTCACAGGTGCTCTCACTCCGAGTGTCCATGCCTAGGGAGGTGCGGAAAGCGCTTACACGCAACCGCACCTTCTCTGCGGCTGGCCCCTCGCTCTGAAGCCATCTTCCGAGTGAGTTGCACCTTGCACAGTCCCTGCCCACCTTCAAAAAAGCACTTAAAACTATGCTCTACCAGGAGGCATTTGGCGACCTTTAATCTTTTTTTTTTTAAGATGCCTCCTGCCGATGACTCTTTTATTAATTGTTTTGTTTGTTGCTTGTCTGTTTTCTTTCTGGTGTTTTTTCCACTTTTTAACCCATTGTAAACCACCCAGAGTTCCTTTGGGAACATGGGCAGTATATAAATAAATAAATAAATAAATAAATAAATATTGGCTGGGCCCTGTCACTTCTTTTTTAGAAGTAAAGCAGAATGGCTCAAGGCTCATCATGAGTACCAGAATAAGGAGACTGTCATACCTAGAGGTATCTACGTCTGCAGAAGATCTGGTTGAACTGTTTGGGTTTTGGTCAACTGCTTGAAGCAGCAGAGAAAGCCTGTAAGAACTGTGAAGTATGGGGGTAGATGAGTACCATGGCAAATAAATAACAGATTGGTTTGAATAATCTGTGTACAGCTGGAGACAGCTCTATCAGTCACAATCTAGCCAAGAGCTGTGTTGTTTTGCACAAGCATTGTAGAAGGGATCTCCATATGTCTTTCCTCAGTGGTCCAAATTGTGGTAATTATCCTCAAGGCACATAGCGGCAAGGATATCCATGAGAGGCTGCTTAACTCATTGCCTTCTACCCATTTGCTCACTCCATTTCCCTCTGCTAGGAAGGAGGATCAAGGAAAATATAAATTCCATTATTCTTCCCACCCTTGGGAAGAAAGCAGTTTGAGGGTAGGGTGTTTGAAGAAGAAACAGAACAGTGAAGCAAGGGCCACAATCTCCTTTGCTCAAGACGGCACCTTCACAAAACCCCTTTTTCGTTTTTTTACAGATTGTGTGTGTGGGGGGGGCATGCAACAGGATGAAGTTCAGCCCTAAGTCAAAATGGCATCCTAGTCATTTCACTGTGGCAGGTGTGCGCGAGATAAAGGTTAAGGTGTAAAGGGTTGCCGAAAGGCCATCCGGTATGTTCAGAATGGATGTGAGTAGAGATGGGCATGAAATGATTTTTTAATTCATTTTGTTATTCGTTATTCACGTTGTTAGGGAATGAAACGAATAACAAAAGGTCCCATCAAAGAAATATGAAATGAAACAAAATGGAAATTTCTGTTTCGTTCACTTCATTTTTTGTTTTCCCACAGGAATGCATTGAAGCAATGCATTCCTATGGGGAAAAGCTGGCAGCTCCACCCCAACACGCCCCAATGGTGCCAGGAAATGGTGGGCTTTTTTCCCCGCTGAAGCCACTGCTGATCAGCTGGAGCATGGGCTTCGGCAGGGGGGACAAATTTTAAAAGCCTGCTTTCCTGGCGCCCACCTGTCACCAGCTGGAGCCCTTTAAAATGGCCCAATGGGCACTGGGGGGTGCCAACTGGGCCATTTTTAAAGGGGTTCAGCTGATGACAGGTCAGCAGGACCCCTCTGAAAATGGTCAGGTTGCCAACACAGAGCTCCTGCATTGGCAACCAGGCCATTTTCAGAGGGATCCTGTCCATCTGTCATTGGCTGGACCCATTTAAAAATGGCCCAGTTGCCACCAGGGGTTCTCCCCAGTGCCAATTGGACCATTTTAAAGGGGTCCAGCCAATGACAGGTCAGCAGGATCCCTCTGAAAATGGCCCAGTTCCCAGTGCGGAGCTCCTGCATTGGCAACTGGGTCATTTTCAGAGGGGTCCTGCCAACCTGTCATCGGCTGGACCCCTTAAAAAATAGCCCAGTCGGTACTGGTCCAGGCGATGACAGGTTGGCAGGAGATGTCTGAAAATGGTTGGGATGCCAGTTTGGAGCTCTCCCACTGGTGTCCCAACCATTTTCAGTCTCCTGCTCCTGTCATTGGCTGGTGAGGAATGAAACATTTCGTTATTGCTTTGTTTCGTACGAATTTTTATGCAAAAAATCATACGAAACAGAATGAAACGAAATGCAGGGGAACAAAATGGAATGAAATGAAACTGTTTTTCCATTTTGTGCCCATCTCTAGATGTGAGAATTAAAATAAGGGATTTCATTGTCCATAACTCAATCTCCATAGGAGACTGCTCCACCACAGCATGCCCCATGCCTGTGCCATTTAACTTTCTGTTTCCAAACGCAGGCTTCTGTTTATGAAAACCGGGTTCTTCCTGTCTGTTTGGAAAAAAGATAGCATGTTTTGGTTACCACCATTGCTTGGTTATAGATAAAGCGATGGTGCTTGCCTACACCTGCACAGCATCTGAATTCTCACCAAAGACTGAAACAAAGAACATAAATGTTATTACTCAAACACTAATTAATTCTTACTGGCCATGCCAGTACAGGATTGCAGTATATGTATGGACTCCCTATTCCTGAAATACCTGTGTATGTTTTAAAGATCTGTGCAGCTCAGTGACAATCCAGATGGACTAATACAAAGCTATGGTTTGATCTTTCCACCCATGCTCAAAATCCAGCATGGACTGGCTTCTTTGGCAGAATCAGCTGCAAGGAACCCATCCTTTACAGAAGTAATGGCAAACTGCTACTTGTTCCAAAGTATTGCCCATTCAGTAGCTAAAGACACCCGTCTGCAGTGATAGTGGCTATGAGGAGCAAGGAAAAAAAAATAGAAACTGGCTCGTTTTAGATAAAAGTGGTATGTGGGGTGATAAAAAGATAGACCTCTGGTTTAACCCTCCGATATGAGAGCCAGACCACAAACAAGCAGTCTGGCTGCAATCTGTGCTATAGGAGAATGGAGCTAGGCAATGTTGGTGCTGTGAGTGAAGTGCTGCTTCCTTTCTCTGGAAGTCTTGTTAGTGCACCCTGCGGTTGCATTTTTATTATAAATCAATGTCATGTTTTGAGAGCTAAAATTTCTACAACACAGCAGCTGATTAAATTGTTACCTCATGGATTCCACCCACCAATGACATTGTAAACAAGATGGACAGCTCTTTATTATTATTATTATTATTATTATTATTATTATTATTATTATTATTATTATTATTATTATTATTATTATTATTATTATTATTATTATT
>JAHTLZ010000274.1:5290698-5356919 GCA_023846285.1 Phrynocephalus versicolor | reverse complement strand
TTATTATTATTATTATTATTATTATTATTATTATTATTATTATTATTTCTCCCAATAAAGAGGCCACAAATGTGATGGTAAGCCAAGACATTTTAAAAGGAACAAAGACACAACTGCTTGAAACTGAATATTTATTTAGATACGCCATTGTCAGTTGCATTCAGTTAGAGCACTCCTTCATAGGAATGCTTACCTACAAAGTTTGTGAAGATTCTCAGTCATCCAGGTGAGGTTATCTGCAGGATGAGTCATCATGGCAACTGAGCTTTTCCTGAGATCGAAACGTTTCATTACTCATCCAAGCAGCTTCATCTGTCAAGTCTAGTTGCCATGACTCAACTTCCAGATTCCTACAGCGTTAATACATCAGGTAAATTAAAAACAAAACAAAAAACAAAGGAAACATGTGGCACCTTGAAGACTATTATAAACTTACATTAAAATATAATAGTCTCTAAGGTGACAGGTGGGCATGAAACAAATTTTTAATTCATTTTGTTATTTGTTATTTGTTTCATTAGCTAATGAAATGAATAACGAACAAACCCATCAAAGAAAAACAAAATGAAATGGAAATTTCCATTTTATTCATTTCGTTTTTCTTTTGGGGGGACACTTACCTTCCTGCAGAGTAGACTCCTGATGGGTCCTCCTGGAAATAAACATAAATAAACAAAAATGGTGCCCTTAGTCTCCCAGGGAAGCCACGCCTCTCAGCTATGTGGGGAGGAAACCATGTCCCAGAATCGGGGCTGTAAAAAGAGTGCTGACCCTGCTGGGGAACCCCATGATTGGTACTGTAAAATGTTAAAAAATAAAGAAAATAAAAAAGTGCCAACCCAGCCCCTGGGGCCAAGTGGTTGGCGCTGACAAAAAAAGTGGTGGCAGTAGACCGACCTGCCGCTGGGCCTCCGGATGCGGCAGCAGGATTGTCTACTGCCGCCCAGCCTGCCCGCAGTGGCGGGACAGTCTACCGCCGCCCGGTTGAGTTTGGCTCGTTTCAGGTTTGTACACTTTAAAAAAAAAAAAACTCGAACCCAAACTGAACCAACCGAACCATCAGTTTTCTATTTCATGCCCACCTCTAGTGCCATGTTGTTTCTTTTTTCTTTTTTCTTTCTCTTTTTCTTTGGATTTTGCCTGATATACTTGCAGAGACGAACATGATAGCCTCCTTCCAAACTACAACTACAGAGTTAGGAATGTGATTGTAGAAGTATGCACTTTTTAGGAGGGACTTTTGACTCCTGTTAAGTTAAAGAAAGCTTGCCAGTTTTGAGATGAGTTATTCTCTCAAAGTACACACATGGCCTAAAATTATACATAACTTCTAATGAGGACAAGCATGTGCCCCAACTCCAGAGCTGATCCACTTTTTGTATCCTTGTACAGAAGTCATCCCTAATATAGTGTTTATAAAAGATGTGTTCTGTTACCTGTTTTGAAATTCACTTCTCCAGTTGCCAGTGCAGTGCTCGCTCACTCACACACACACACACACACACACACACATTTATTGTATTTATTAAATGTATGCAATGGTGAAGAATTTATTTTGGCCACCAGTGTTCTTCCTCATGAGGATGAGTGTTCTTGTTGATGGCACCAGGCTATTTAACTTGGCTGGCAAAATTCAGTCAGATTATTTCCTGTCAAATTCTGATGTTGTACATGTTCATGACTATTTTCTTGCTATTTTGCTTATTGGCTTGATGCAGTGGTTCCCAAAGTGGTCTATATAGACCCCCAGGAGTCTATTTCAACTTGCAGGGGTTCTGTGACAGTGATAAAAAATTAGGGGTCCACAAAATGTAAGTGGGGGTCCATATGAGCAGACCCCATTTAGGCAGATCATCATCAACATTTAGGTGTTCTGTAAATGTCTTACACCTAACACAAATTGTTTTGGCACCATTCTTGAAAGTTTTTGCAACAATTTTTTGGAAAATTGTAATTTTTGGGGGTGCATTTCTCAAGTGGTGCAAAGGTTGGGACCTGATCCTTGTGCTGTGCATATCTTTAAAGTCCATTTTGCATTGTGAGTGCGGGGTGAGGGTACTGCATCATTTTTCGGAACTTGATCCTCACCATGTGCATTTTTAAAGTCCGTTTTGCAAAGGTTGGAGACTTGGGTTTTACAGGCACATGACATATATTTGTACCCAAATCATGGTCATTTGAAATTCAAATCAACTGTAATTACAGTCATAACTTTGTTAACAAGGAACTTGGTTTACGAGCATTTTGATTAATAAGCAAAAATTTCTGAACAAGTCAAATTGTCCACAGTCATATTTTATGATCCTAAAGTAACAAAATGACTGTCAAGCTGTAAAGGGGAGAGTGTTTGTGTAGCATTTTTCTCAATTTTTCCAAAATGTTCCATTTTTTTCAGGGGGCAGGAAAAATGGATTTTTTTTCTGAGCTTCAAAATTTCCAGAAATTTTACATCTCTACTGCAGGCACAAGACTAGGAGCAGGCTGCAGTCTAGAACACAAATTGTTGTTGTAAAAAGGCAGAGTAAAGGTCAAGAAGAGTGAAGCAATTACAGTATCCTTGGAGAATCTAAGTTAATGCACATCCCTGATTAAGTTTATGTAAATAACTGATTTGCTGATCTGAAAGCTATCCAGAACAATTATGGACTGAAACAAAAAAATACAGACAAGGTAAAATGTAAAAAGACTATATATGTAGGCAAAAAAGAAAAGTCTTGACTTAGATGAAACAACATATAAGAAATAAAAAAGAAATGGCAAAAGGTAAAAGAAATGGTGTCAGAAGCTTAAACATATTTTTTCAGTGACTGTTTGTAAAGACAACGATAACCAATGGTCTTTGAAATTGCCAGAACTATAGGACCATTTCAATAATTTCTTATGCAGACAAGCTAATCCTAAAGTTTTACAACAAACTCTTTTGACATAAAGGAAGACAGAAATGCCCAATATTCAAACTAAATAAAGAACAATGGGAGACTTGGAAGCTCAGCTCAGAAGGAGTTTAAAAAGTATCTTTAAGAGTAAGGATACAAAACTGAAGACCAAGGCCAAGATCATCCACATTATCGTACAGCGGTACCACTACTTACGAGCAGCTCTACTTACGAGCAGCTCTACTTACAAGCAATTTGACTTAAGAGTGAAAAACCATTGGCATTTTAACTGCTGCTTTACAAATTTTAGATGTGGTCTGCTCTACTTACATTTTTTTTATTTTTTTCAATTTTTAAGATACATCTCCTGTACCTAACGAGTTTTTTGACTTATGGGCATGCATTTGGAAGGGATTAAACTTGTAAGTAGAGGTAACACTATACTCTTGATTAGTATGTATGGGTGTGAAAACAGAATATAGTAGGACCCCAGTATCCACTGGGGATTGGTTCCAGGCCTTCTTGTGGATAATGAAAACTGTAAATAAGAGAGAATACCACCACCCCAACTGCTGTTTTATGACACTAGCTTGCTTTATGGCCGCTGTTTGTGACAGTAGCTTGCTTTACAACTTCTGAATTATTTATTTAATGTTTTCCTCTGCCAACCTTGGATAACTGAATCAGTGCCTAATGAACCAGTGGGTATGGGGATCCTACTGTAGTGGAAAAGGGCAACATGAAAAAACCTGCCAGCCTTGGAGGACACTTGCTCTATGGAGAGTGCAACTGCCAGAAGGAGAGGGTAATGGGTGCTAAATAAAAATCAAACCTCGGTAAAAACTAAAATGACCAGATTAATGTTATTGTACTTTGGCAATATTATGTGAAGACTTGACTCACAGGAGAAGACAATAGTACAAGAAAAAGTAGAAGGTTTTAGAAAAAAAAAGAGTGTAACTGAGCAGGAGAGGGATTGATTCACTAAAAGTAACCATGGTATTTAGTCTGCCAGGATGTTAATATCAGGGCCTTTGAGAGGTTATTGATTCATAGGGTCATCATAAATAACCTGAAAATAACCTGATGGTACATACTAAAATTATTTCCGATGAGCAGGAGACTTCTGGTTTCAGTTCCAGCAGATAGATTTCATTGTTAGTGTGTTGTTATGTGAAGGTTAATGTTCTAAAAATATAAAATATTTCAGGAGCTAATCATTGCTCCCCAGCTGCTTTTATTATTTATTGGTGAACTACAAATTACTAAAAGAAAATATTGTGATCACTGCCAGGGTTTACTCTGCCATCTTGTGGTTAGTATGAAGAAGGACATGCTTGAAAGGAACACTCCAGTAAATTACAGTGGTACCTTGTATAAAGGAATTAATTAGTTCCAACTGAAATTATGTTAAGCAAATTTTCTTTTATACAAATGTCCCATAGGAATGCATTGAAAACAGAGTATTCCCTAATTGCGACCATTTTTATGTTGTACAGATTTGCTCCATAGGCGATTCTGTTAAGCAAATTTCCCCTATCTCCAGATTTTTTTTATGTTGTACATATTTTATGTTATACTAACCGTTTGTTATACGAGTGCTCACTGTACTAGGATTGGGAGGACCATGATGTTAAAGGAAACTCAAGTCAGTAATGGAACTTTCCCTGCTTGCAGAAATGGAAAGTATACAAATGGTGGAACACATGTGTGGGATAATTATTCAGCCAGGTCGTCATATTTGACACAATGTAAATCTAGCCTCCCACTTTTGCAAAGAGATGTAGTACAAGGTGGCAGGTTGAGGTCATTTGGCTTATGGTGGCTTCCCTGAAATTGTCTCTGGAAGCCACAAAACTTGGGGCTGAGGCACACAAAGAGTTGCCCAACAGAGGAACTGTTCTGTATCCACGATGCAATTCCTGCTTTTAGAATTAAGCAGAGGAGCTCTTCTAAACGTTCTGTGAAATTTACAAAACAGAAACTATACTTTGGAGGGACAAACAGGACAATGAATTTAAGCTGTGCATAGCTGCCATGTAGTAACTTTTATGTATGTATGTATGTATGTATGTATGTATGTATGTATGTATGTATGTATGTATGTATGTATGTATGTATGTATGTATGTATGTATGTATGTGCATGCATGCATGAATGTGTGTGTGCATAATTTTTATTTATTTTTTAAAGCAAAAATTCCTTTAGAACAAAAAGGAAAAGGAAATCTTAGCGTAATACATTGTAATAATCTTGCTTATTAAATAGTTTATCATCTTAAGTTCTAGCTATTTACATCTAGTCTCAGTTCCCCTTTCCATCCTAACAGAATACAAACCTGCAATCTAAATGATTTCCTAAACCATGTTTCTTCTTAATTAACTCATTACTTTATTTTAATACAGTAAAGGCTTCCAGATTTCCATGAACTGACTAAGGTTTATTTCTCTTCTACATATTCGGATCTTATTTGTCAATGTCTCCATCAACACTATTTGCCATACCCTATTCCTAAATGTCTGTACTGTCACCTCATTACACACATTACAGGCTGTATACTTAAAAGTCCTAAAAAAGCACAGGAGAAACTGCACTCTACCTGTAGATTACTTCTGATTCTGTAAACAAGGAGGTTGGAACCTGGTGCAAGATCCGCCCTTCCCAACAGGTTGCCACACGATGCTTACCCACATGCTCCAGCTGGCAAAAGAAAATAAAAGCCCTTTGTCCTGAAGAAAAAGATTTTGCCACCTTGAAACATCTGAACTTTGGCAACAAATGGGACCCAAGTGTTTAACCGTTTCCAACTAGCACATCTCAGCAAATGACTCTTTATGATAAGAAGCCTGTTAGATTACTAAATAGAACCCTCTCCACAGTAATGTATTGCCATTAACATTACAGGGTTGTAGGGGATTTAAAAAAAGAAATGTGCTCTATTACTTGTTATTGTTTTAGAGGCATGGGAGCTTTGCTATTTACCTTCAGTGTGCATAACTTGGCTGGAGCGCTGCCCTCGCTTCACCCTCCATTTTGGCTCAGGTTTACATTTCATTTTAAATTGACGCATCAACATAAAAACAATTTTTAGAGAATACGAATGTATGTAAAAAGACCTAAATATTTGAATAGAAACCTATTTATTTATTTATTTATGCATTTATGCATTTATATACCGCTCCCATTCCCAAAGGGAACCTATGTACTGCATAATCAAATAATAATTAAATAAGATTTCAAGTGGTTCCAACAACTGCACAGTGAGTTCCCAGTGGCAGAATAGATCTTCAAATCATACTTGCTTGTACTGTAGTACCTCTGATAATGAATTTAATTCATTCTCCAAGGCAATTCATTATCCAAAATGCAGCATCCCATTGAAATGAATGGGAAACCGATTAATCTGTTCCGGAGGTCTGAAAAAAAGGCAAAAAAGCTGGGGAGGGGGTTCAGACCTCTTTATAAAGGGAACTTTAAAGGCTTGGAGTGCTGGAACACACACGGAACACCCCTTGCAGTGCAATGCAAACATGGACCAAAGAATCAGGCAAGACTACCCCAGCCTTTTCCCACCAGAAATGGAATGGAAAGTAAGTTCAAACATCAATAAAACCAAGCTCAACAAACAAACAAACAAACACACCGAGGCATTCCTGCCAAACACAGAGAAAAAAGCCAGGAGGATTCTCATAAAACTCCTCCTCAGCTCACCCCTCCATTTTGCGATGGAAAGCAATGGAAAAAGACAGGAAAAAGCAAGGAAACTTCAGCTCCCTATCTTTCCAAGTTCAAAAGGTCCAAATCCCTCAGCAAAAATGTACAAAACACTATGAAAGAAACAATCTAACTCCTCCTACCCCTCCAAAACTATGGGGGTACAATGCATCCTGGATAAACTTTTTTTCAAGGCATGATCCTTATCCTATTTCCTTATCCAAGGCAGACCATGGGGAACATTCATTATCCAAGGAAGCCCTATACCCATTTCCATTCGCAATCCAAAACATTTGTTATCAGAGGCATTCTTTATCCGAGGTATTACTGTATTAAGTGTGTCAGAAAGAAAACTGATGAATTTAATTCTTTCCAAATCAGGAGTGAATTTGGGACATGTTTAAGCTATTATTATTCACATTTTAAATAAACCTTGGACTACAGGTTTCAAATTTACTTAATTTATGTTGACTTTTTGGGTGCATAAATTAGCCTGATCATAGGAAACACAAGCAAGCAGGAACATGGTCAGTAGTAAGAATGGAAGGTGTTAATTTTTTTCAACTAAACCTACAGGCTTCATCAAACGTGTAAGTAAATAAGCTGTCATGGCTGATTAACACAAACTCTTTCAGTGTAATATGCTGTGTTAAAGGCAGGTCTTTCCATGTTCACTGAAGCTCTGAAATGCCAAGAAATTGGTGCTCTTGTGAACCACACCCTTAACAGATGCATTCTTTAGGTAATACTGTATTATAATGGTATGGTGTCTTATGGTATCAATAGAGTCAGAAGAGCTCTTGAAAATGTCACTACATCTAAAAAGCCCCCTGAACAACTACATACTTCAATTATATTAAAACAATGTTGTATTACTTCCACATGCAATGTGTTGGCAACAGGGCCAGCCTCCATCATATCCATTTTCTCAATTAGGAATAGTTTATCCCAGCTAAAAGAAAAAATGAAGTAACTTTTGTGTCAAGGGGTTAGACTAGATAACCGTCAAGTTCCCTTCCAACTGGGTTGCTGTTTTGGTGCTCCAAATGTTGGATGGGCGCTTTAGCTGCATAGACTTCAGGGAACTTAGATTCCCCACTCTGAGAGTACTTTTGGGTCATCAGTGACTCAGGTCCCCCATTCAGTGACAGTACCAACAGCCACCCAGTTCCAAGACAGCAATGAAATTGGAACTAAACAGAGTGCAGGATACCACACCATGTACACGGTGCTTAAAAAAGCAAACCAAAGCGTGCTGCTTACTTACTCCTTAAAAGCACTTAAAACACCCTTTGGGTGATTTACACTTGTGCCAGCTACAAATTCCACCCCCACCCACTCCCAACCATCCCACAAGTGAGCTGGGTCCTCCGTTTCCAACTGCAGAAGGATGCAAGTCTGAGTCAATCTTGATTCGACCACCTGAGTCTGTTGGCATTGAAACTCTGGCCATGAGTAGAGTCTTGGCGGTACCACTGCAGCTTAACCGCTGCACCGTGAGGCTGCCATATAATCACTGCACCAAGAGGCATCCAATTGCTTTGCTCTTGCTAGCCATAGGGGCTAAACCAATAATATTTTTTAAGGCATGATGCTTAGCAACTGCACTTTCAACCAAATGCCTGGAGAGGCTCCACGTAAAAGCAGACTGTCCCCTTCTTAGACTGCTCTTCATAGGGAGGAAGCAACAGGCAAGGGCCATCACTACATGCCCCCTGCTTAGGTTTCTGATTTTACTGAATGCCTGAAATGGACTTGGATCTAGGGCCAATGAGAAACGATGAGTTCCTTGCCTGGAAGTGTGAGAAGCAACTGAAATCAGCTCCTAGAAACTGGGAACAATGTTGTCATCTTCCTCTAAAATAGTCTGCAAACAAGTGAGAATTGCTAATTAGAGATGGGCACGAATAAAAAAAAATGGCATTTTGTTTGTCGTTTGTAGGGTCCATTTTGGTTCGTTTCCATTTTTTGTGAATTTTTGCAAAAAAATCGTTTTTGTTTTCGTTCATTTCATTACCATTTCATTACCATTTATTTCTTTTATGATTTTTTTTAGGATTTTAAGCAATTCACTCATATTGTAGTAACGGAAACGAAACGCACGACAAAATTTCCGGTGTTTCTGTTCGTTTTGTTTCATTTTAGAGACAAAATTTGTTTGTTGTTTCGTTACATAACGAAACGAAAAAACGAAAACGGAAACAAAAAATTGTTCGTTTCGTGCCCATCTCTATTGCTAATTTATCGTTCTTTTCAAATTTCAAATCCGAATCTCATCAGTCATTTAGTATTTAAAATATGTCATAGATGTATGGATTCTTTGTACATGCATTCATCTATTGAGTAGGATCTCCCTGTACCAGAGATATCCTTAGTATATGAATATGAATACCGGCAGCACAGGCGCAAAAGAGATCTAGTAACTCCTCCCACCCCACAACTGGACTGCCACTGATTGGTCACCACACAGGCTGCATAACCAATAGCAGCAGCAGTCCAACCGGCTCTTCCCCACCTCTCCGTTGGCAGAGCAGGGAGACTCTCTGTAATGCTCCTACAGTGAAGTGGTTGGTTGTGCTGGGGGTGGGGGTGGCGGAGCCAGTTGGGCTGCTGCCATAGTCAGCACAGCAATGATGACAACAGCCACATGCACTGAATTGTGACCAGTAAGTGGCCAGTCTGGTTCAGGTAATTTCTCTCCTTGGCATCTGTGGTACCAATCCTAAGGAATACGAATGCAAATAGCCCACCTCTAATTCTATCATCTATCTAGTATCTATCATGAAGTGATATAGTCTAATAAAAATCGCATACAGTATTTTGCAAAAATCCTGTGAATATTTTGCAATTGAATTTACAATTGAAAATGGTAATATCCTAGTCTTTTCATTACTCCTAAGAGGAAATGTCTAGGGCTGTTCTCCCCCCCCCCCATTCAAATATACAGCGGTTCTCCATTGTAATTTAATTATATTATTTGTGTTGTGTGTGTTGTGTCATTACAGTTGTGACCAACTCTTCATGACCCCATTTCCATGGAGTTTTCCTGGCAGGAATACTGGAGTGGTTTGCGAGTTCCTACTCCAGGCGCCTACAGCACCTGGTATTTCCTACTGGTTGCCCATCCAAGTACTAACCAGGGCCAACCCTGCTTAGCTTCCGAAATCAGGCAAGATTGGATGTGCTTAGGGCATCTAGACAGCTTAATTATGTTCTTTAGGGCACCACAAAGGGATTAGCACATGGTTACTTTGCAAGGGGGAAAGAAGGTTGTTTCCAGAGCACTAATGATTGTCCCCATTTTTCAATATATTTTACATTTCTGTATATGAATGCCAAACACAGGGATGAGATCTCCAGCTGTTGCACCAGAACTCTTCTAACATGCATGTATTGTGCTATTTTATGTAATGAAAGTTCAACTGGGATAGACTATTCCTCCTCTCTACAGAAAATGCAGATTCTTGCAATTATTTATTCTGCGTAACTCCCAGTGCTGCAAGACTAGTTTTAAACTGGCTTTGCTGGTTGGAGTCACCCATTTACTGGCTATTTTTATCACCACAACATAACTAAGCAATGGCCTACATACAGCAGCACTTATTTACATAAATACACTTGTGAAATTCGGCTCTTGTAAGATTTTCCCAGGAAGATGACCATCCCATTGCCTCACAGTGAGAATGGCAAAATGAAAGTAAAACTAAGGTTGCTGCTGTACAGCTATTTAGACAGACAGAGAAAACACAGTGCTGTATTCAACTCTACAGCTTTACACTGGTCAATATCCTATTGTGCAACTACACATGTGCAACTCGAGGTTTTGCTCACAGGCATTTTAAACTGCGGAGCCCTAAACATCTTGGGCCCACCCTCACAGTTTTGCCCATGGTCATTGTGGTCAAGGCTGTCCACAGTCAGTCATGCCAGGGTCATGCAACCAACTGCACAACTGCATCGTTCAGTTCTTTGGTGCCAAGCACAATGCCCTGCACATTTCCACCAGCATCACTTTAAGTTATACAGTACCTGCATGAACAGGACACTTAAACTTCAATATATCACATTATTTTTGCTAGTTTCATGTTTCATAAGAAAGGAGAACTGGTCCTGCCCACATCTTTGTTGCCACCCTCCCTCCTCCTCTTCCTCTCTATACTTTCTCCGGATGGCTACGTTCTCTGCCCCTCCCCTCCCCTGTTCCCACTTTCCTCTTTGTTTCACACCATGCCTTGTCTTTTGGTTTCTCCCCTTCTGCTTATTCTCTCTTATATTATGTAAAGTTGTCATTTATTTAAAATATTTGTACCCAGCACCTCTCATCAAGAAGGCCCAAGAGAGCACACAGTACTAAAAAAAAAAAAAACAATCTATAGACTGGGACGGGAATGAGAAGACATCACGCAGGCCAACTGTTAGGTGGCGAAACATTGATGAAAAAGCCTGTCTGATGAGAAACATAATTTTTATTGCCTGCACAAGGACAGCAAAGTGGGGGCAAGCCTGGTCTAGAATGGGAGGGGGTTTCACAGCGCTTGGAAACAGCGATAGGGAAGGTCCCTTTTTTGTGTCCTCAACAAATTCCCCTCTGAGAATGGTGGGAGAGAGATCAAGGTTTCCCTTGGTGATTTTAAAACCACGCTGGCGTGTGTGTGGTGATCTCACAAAGGGAAAAGGATTATTTGAAATAATTTAGGCCCAAACTCTTTTAAGCTTTGCAGGTTTAAACCAGCAATTTGAATTGATGCCTGGAAGCTGACCAGCAGTGTTACTGAAGTAGTGGAATTTATGTGATGCCTGTAAAAAAAAAAAAAAAACAGTTGCAGCATTTCAGAGCCGCTGAAATTTCTGAACATTTCCCAGCAACAACCCCATGTACACCCTGTTACAGTAACCCAAGTGAGAGGTAGCTAAATCATGAGCCACTGAGACCAGGTACTTCAAGAACATTTGTACAGCCTCTATTATTCCCTCCTTGCCACTTTGAACATTGCCGTGGCAGCACCATGAGTGCAAGGGGACCCGTGGAAATATCCACAGAGGAAATCCTCCATGCTCCTGGCTCTGCAAACCCAGACCTTAAATCTGTGGCAATCAGCTGATGAGGACCAATCCAGCTCTGTGTAACTTTGACCCACCAAACCTAAGCCAGGCTGCTAGTTATCTGCGCCAATACAATCCAGTTTTGCTGTCTGCCTGCCACAAGTATCAAGCTTCTGGCAAGTCAAAGTACAAGATTGCTGGACTGCATCCAGCTTACTTGGGGAGAGGCTCGACAGTTCTGCACAAAACAACAAGGCTTAGGTCCTTCTCCTTCCACCTCAACCTACTCATCCAATGATCTGCATTGGCTTCATTTTCAGTGGCTATTGGCTAATTCCAGAGTGGTCTGCATCTGTTGCAGCGACTAATAGAGAAGAAGTGGGGACAGCACAGAATATTGTAATTTATTTATCCAGTTTCTGGCCTGTCGTTCACCCAGAACTGCTTTAGTCATGATGACAAAAAATAAAATTTCAAATAAGAACAGAAACACAATTAAAACACGACCACAGAGTATAAACACAACTCACCCACACAAACGAATCAGAGGAAACTCTAACAGCCAGCCAGTTAAAATATGTGGAAGAGCATTCTCGGTTAAATAATACTCAAGACCCATCTGGTTAAAAATATCTTTGCCTCTTCCTGTAAATGGACTCTCTCTGCCCAAATGTCTTATTTGCTGCTGCTTATGTGGTTGGGAAAGAGATGTATGAAGACCACCAGACATTGCTTTCTACATCCATTCAGCTCCATCAGATTCAAGGGAGATTTTACCTTCACTCCTCTTTCCAGGAAATGTCTCCTCTGCAAAGCACCATGGTAGCTAGCAGGAAAGTTTGCTTCAAGTACATACACATCTGATGCTGAGGTAGAGGGAACTGAGAGGGTTCAGGTGGAGACTGTTTCAGAAGCAGGTGACACTGAAAACACCCAAGGCAGAAAAGGCCAAAATATGTTCCAGGCTACGCTGGAGGTGAAAGAAAATGCCTTCTGCAAATGTAAAAACACCACAATTACTTGTTGCCTAGGGGTGATGATAAATCTGAATGAACAGCAATTCTCTCTGGCGGAGAATACAGGGCGAAAAACATGCCTATTTCTTTCTGACTGGACACTGGTGGAATGGGGAAGCTTCAGGCATAGGGCAAGAGGATCCAAGTGGGCCCTGATGGAGGGCAGCTGTGATGGAGGGCAGCTACACGGCTCACAACATTCAAGATGCGCTGAGGGACATGCTGCAGGAGTGGAACCTAGCTGAAGAAAGGTGAGGTCTATATTCATCACAGGCAATGGGATAAACATGGTGGCAGCACAGCAGGCTGGGAAGATGAAAGGGGTGTGGTGTCTGACTCACCCCCTCAACCTAGTCGTTCAAGATGCTTTGCAGGGTATGGAAGAAGCATGCATACCTAATATAGCCAAGTAGGCCAGAAAAATGCCTAGGGAAGCCAAAAGAGATTGATCCTTTGTCTGATTGGGTTCAGGATTTTGATCCCATCCTTACCATACAGTGTTGTTGTCAAATGAACACATGGCGTATGGATGAGAAGTATGCAGGAATATATTTTTAGATACTTGAAAGTCTTTTTTTAAGGTAATGTGCAGACCTGTGTGTGTGTGCATGTGTTTAATGAAACATTTTAACTTATTACCATGGCCTGTAGCCAATATGAGTAAACATACCTAGGGTGGAGCTACATATTTCAGAGGCAGCCCATGCTTCCTGTTTGGAGCACGCATGTGCCAAGTTAGTGTGCCTTCCCCCCTATAGTGCTTGTGTGCTCAACATTGTAATTCATTACACGAGGCAGGATCCTGCTTGAAAGAGCTGGCAAAGGGATGTTGAAGGGACGACAAAGACCTCCGGAAAGGGGCTAGATGTCACTAGGTGTAATAAGGGAAGACCTTGTCACACTGATACCCATCTCAAAACAAACTGCAGTGTCAACCAAACTTATCTGCAAGTAAGACCCTTTGAACTCCATGGAGTTTACTTCAATGCATGTGATTGGGATCTGGACTGTTTGTCTTGGCTGCAAGACATGCCAATTAGAAAGGCCACTTTATGCTATTGCATTATAGATCTCAGACTTAACAATCAGTTAAATAAAACAGGAATGCTAGTATGCCATGAAATTAATCACATAAAGTAACCAAGGCATATCCATTAACTTCAGCAAAGTTTAATTAGATCACCCTAAATATTTTACAGTTCTTAATCTGTTTTGAGCAACCCAATGCAAAACCCAACAAGTTGTGTGGTTCTGGTATTTTTAGTTCTCCTCAAGCCCATTCTTCTGCTACTCATGGATGAAACATGAATATCTAGAACTGGATTATCCATTTAGATGATGCCCATAGAATAGCCCATGGAATAGCTGTGTTTTTCCCCCAGCTGATACTTCATTTTGCTCCTGCCAGTCTGCTCCGCAAACAACTTATGGTCATTTATCTCTGGACAGTGGATCTGGGAAGCAGACAGCATTGGAAAGGTGGGCAGATGACACTCCTGACTCTATGTGCAGTGCACCCAGGCATAGGCCTCCCCCCATTGATTGCTTTCATCTGTGCCATAGACTACTAATAGTAGTTGCAGTTTGCACTGCGGGGGGGGGGGGACCATAGAAATATAAATAAATAATAGCCATGCTACTCTTTATAACGTTGTGTGCTAACTTCTTTGCAACAACCTCACAAAACCTGACTCAGATCTTATAAAGCAACATATTGCTGTATAACTTTCAATGTATTGATAATGCAATTGTTAGGCCAATATCTTGTCCAAGATTTCTGTGCACTGAGCACCAACTGTGTGTAGAACTGTCATTGTGATCTGGCAAGGCACCAGTCACACAAATGGCTGGCACCATCAGGCATATACCACTACTATGTCATCAGATTGCTGCCACCACGTCTATTTGGAGTTCTACATGCATAAATATCAGTCTCTAAGAAACAACATGATTCCTGGTAAATGGTATTGTTGCAAAAACATATACAGCTTCCCCTCTACAGCTAGGTGTTTTGTTTTGTTTTTGGTAACTTTGATGCTAAAAAAACCTGTGCCTTACATATTTCATAGAGGAGAAAGAAAATGGTAAATCCTGATGCTGTATCCCAGTGCGTATCTGTAAGATATTACAGCATGTGATCGTTTGGCAGACATTTCCCATAATTACAATGTTTTTTTTTAAAAAAAGTAAACCTCTGTCTTTCTTAAAAGAATTAAAAACTAAGCAGGGGGTGTGGTGCAATACAACCTAACTATCCACTAGAAGTCCCAACTCATCTCTAGCAGTGTTAAAACATAGTTTTTTCTTCTTCTCAGTGGAATCAGTGAAGTTGGCCAAACAGTTAACTACTGTATGAGAGAATCACATCATAGTTGGTTTTTCCACTCCTCACTTTTGCCTTGATGTTTTGGGAGCCTCTTTTTAAACCAAAGGAGGCTGAATAGAAGGACGGAAGCCAAGGACTAAACTACTGTACCTTTTCCACCTGTGTGTATATGTAGAGATGCAGACTGCACATTGTGGGAGAAATAGCAACTTAGGGGCAATTTAGAAGCCTTGTGATACCCTGGTTAAACTGCAGTACTGCAGTCAAAACTCTGCCCATAAGCTGAGTTCAGTCTTCACAGGCTCTGGATCAAACTCAGGTTATGAACAGAGCCTAGCTCAGCGTTCCATCTGTCCAATGTTAGTGACTAACTAGTATATAAGTAGCACTTTGTATGTCTGAATGAAGTATCAACTGGAGGAAAGGAGTTAAAAATGCCACTGGGGCAAAGTTTTATTTATATTAAAATATGTGTTTTGACTCTGACACTAACCTCGTCCACTACCAGAAGTATTATTACTCATGTCCACATAAAGGACAGTGTAAGCTGCAATGGATAATTTACTTCTATTCACATTTTTCCCCCTTTACACATCAATCACACCTCACAGAAGAACCCCAGTTATACTGATTTGGCTATTTTTTCAGAACATTTCATTGATTTTTGAACTCAGAATGCATAGCCAAGATCAACTCATTTCCCTGGCCAGTGGTTTATTTCTGATTTATTTGGTCCTTGCCAAAAAGGTGGCTTTAAATTTACTAATGATGCATCAGTTCATTCCTTACTGGCATATCATGTGTGTATGTTCCTTCCAATTCTTTTCCCATCCTCTGTCCCCGGGGAAGACGGCCGCCATGACTGCCATGGAGATACTCTGCAGTTAATTATTTTATTATTATTATTGCAGCTGGTATACTATAACATGAATAAACCTAGGTCTATGGATTTACAGGGACAATCTCGACACTCACTGACTTCTGTGTGTCATTTCTCTTGTGTACTGCTTGATAACTCCACCTACTGTTTGCTGAGTGGCATAGCCTTACAGGGCTGAGACCATAGTGCGCAACACATTATTTTCCAGAGTCACAGGCACCACAGATCTAGCATTCCTGAGCAAGAATCCCTTTCTACCATATTGGTGCACCACTTAGGGTGTATGTGTTGTTGTTTTAAAGCAGCGGTGGCCTAACCTTGGCCCTCCAGATGTTTTGGATCACAACTCCCACAGTCTTTTGCCAACTGGCAATACACACCTGGAATTCTGGGAGTTGTGGTCCAAAACATCTGGAGGGCCAAAGTTTGGCCACCACTGTTTTAAAGTAAGAGCAACACTGCCCCAGGGTGCATCAGAGAAAATAAATTAATGCCATGGTCTATCTGGCAATAACGTTTCAAATGTAGAAAGAAATGGGTCAGTACAATTAAAACCAATGGGAACGTCCCATCAGTATATTTGCCACATGATGTTGAAAATAAATGTATTGGTACAACAGAGATATGGAAAGAATTGGTATAACTGGTGTTCTTTTGACATGTGTTATTAGGGATAGGTGTTGTGGTCTAGATTGAACAGGACCTCAGTCTCTGCTCAGGGCTTTTTATGGACAAGAATTATGCTTGTAGCTACTCTCAATATGCAGTGCAGATTGTGCCTAATGCTAATAAAAGACTTCTTTTAAAGTTCACAAAATGACAGAGGCGAGATGAGGACCTGTGTTGCTCATCACCAATGATGTCATGGACACTGTCTGTTAGGTATACAACCATGACACTCACATCGTTATATGCCATACATCATTAACTTCACAACTGACATGGTAGCTGGCCTGGGGAGAAAAGTGGATTCCTAATGACAAAGCATCCGTGTGAGTGTTGGGAAATAATTCAACAGATGTGCTACCTTTAAGAAAGTTATCTCAAGCCTGCAGAAACATGGGGGAGGAGGGACTGCATGTTGGCTCCAGTCCATGCTTTGTGGAGTGTGTGGGTTGTTGTAACTGCTGAGCAATGGGAGACATACATGTCCATATGCATCAAGTGATGTGACCCATTAAGTTCATTGTAGCCTGGATGTTCTCTTGAATGCAGGCACACCCATTAGCTATGCAAACTGGTCTCACCAGCTGGATCACGGTGGTTGTTCTGAAAGACCCTCCAAAATTCTTATCTCTGGAGCAATGCAACTTCAGACTTGTTCACAACTCTCCCTTCCCCTGGCACTGGTCCCTTCAGATATAACTGGATAAACAGTTACCTCTTCATTCTTCAACAACCAATACTTGCTAAGTATTTTGATCTCTCTCTCTTCCATGGTGGTCATATCAACAGCAACTTCCAGAGTCCCCTATGTACCCTAAAAACCCATTCGGGAAAGATAGTAGATCCTCTCGAGCATGTTTCTTGGCACCATGATCAAGATGTTACGATTAATAACTATGCTATTGTCCTTGACCAAAACAGAGCAAAACCAAACCTGTTTCTTAACATTCTGAGATGCCATGTTAAGAAATTTGTCAGCTGCTATGATATTTTTGCATTCCTCTATGAGACCAAAAACCCCGGGGGGGGGGGTCATTACTATTAGCAATCTCATCATCATTGTCATCAGGCAAAAAAGCTTTTCCACATGCACACACAAATGCATTTTGTATTAAAACACTTGTGTTACTACTAAAAAAACTCCTTGTTTTCTTTTTTAAAAATATCTTCACATTCCATGCCAAATATACTTCTTGTGCAAAACACTTTTTGTGGTTTTTTGTTTGCTGGCTCACTTGCTTTTTGCACAAAAAACAGTTGTGCCTTATTTATGAAATGTGGAAGAAAAAAAAACAGAAACCTCACAATTTTTTTTCTTAAGAGGAAAAAAACTTTTCTTTCTTATTTTCACCTGTGCTCATGCAATATCAAGGATTTATGAAAGATTGCAACCAACAGGCCAAGGATGTCTTGCACTGCATAGAAAAATGACTGTCTCAGCCTTGGGTTCCAATCCCAATCTCTCAGCAATGTGGGATTCATTGGAATCCCAGTGTTTCCATCTGGATCAGAAACCTGCTCCTTCTTCTCACAGGCCTCTATATGACCCCCCTCCCCAAATGGCTCTGGAAGGCTGAGGATCCTCTGTGGCAGATGTGTTGGCATCCACGTAGCAGAAGGAAAAAAGGAAAGCAGTGGTGATTCCGCAGGCACTCGCTACCAAAACAGACAGCTGGATCTTGGCCAGAATATGTTAAAGATGGGACAATAACATTTTTGTTTATGACATTTTCCATAATGATATTTTTATAGCGATACTATAAAACGGGGCAGGGGGAATGTCTTCATTTCAGAAGTAGCATTGACATAACTGTATCTGGAAAGGACCACCTTGTGTCCTTTCAGGAGGAACGGCAGGATAGAAATGCTGTAAATAATATGAATAAATGACTAAGCATTTAGATACAGGAAACTCACATCTGTTTTAAAGCCTACCCTTTAAGGAAGAGGCAGTGCAGTCACTGACAGAGGCAGTGAAGTCAGAAATCCCAGTGGCTTAGTGCTATCCCTCACCTTTTTTGTCACCACAGCCATCTCCTTGGCATACCATAAAAGTCACAGGACATCAGCAAACAAAACGCAGAAGGGAGATGCAAAGCGGTCCACAGTTCAAACGCAATCCCTTCAACTTGACCACTGTCCTCAGCTGGCCCTTTAATTAGGGAAGGAACACTGCCATGACTCATCTTCCAGGGCAGCTCAAGAAGATGCTGTCCAGTGGCTTCAGAGTCACCTTGATGAGGAACAAGGTAAGGACCATCTTCCTGCCCCAAGTACCATCAAGAGGTTCACAATAGACTCACTTAACAGCTATGGGACTCATGCTTTGAAGTGCTGTATTGATCCTGGTCAAGTTTATAGCCCCAGTTTCAATCTGCTGCTTCCCAGCTTAAATCTTGACTAATTAGGGTTTGAGCCCAGGGAGACTCACTTTGACACAGAAAGATACCTGCTGTGTTCTTTCTAGAAAGACCTTGAGAGTCAAACCCACGCCAGTTGCCCCAGACAAAGAGAAAAGCTGAGACACAAACCAGGCAGTCCATATCCAGCAACAATCAAGGTAGGCCCTGAGATACACTTCTTGGAGAGCAGTGTGGGGAATAAAAGAGTAGCCACCGCTTTCGCTCTGTTTTTTTAAAATGGTGGGTTCTTTTCTCTTCTTTCTTCCCTTGCAGTCGCCTGCCAGAGCCTATTTACCTTCTTGATTAATTCTGACACAGCGCAGCTGGAATTTCTGTACAAGGCCCCATCCTTCTCTCTCTTTCTCTTTCTTTTCTCAACCTGGAAGCACCATTGGTCTCCTTTTAAACTCAGAGGCAAAACTCAGAGGCAACCCCCCCTTCTCTTACCTGAAGAGTGTCACATCCTGGATTGGTGTGTCAATATTTCCCTGTCAACTTGGCTTTGGTGGTGGCTCTCCCTTGCTGCCGCGACTGGAGTTTTTCTGCCTTCCCTGAGGCTGGAGGTATTTCATCTGTGTCTAACTTTTTCAGGTGAGTACGAGCGAACACACCTACAAGCTGGGAGAGACAGGAAGCCAGGGAAAGCTACAGGCTGATTGGTCTCCCTCACACAGCACAAGAGTCAAGTAAGGAAATAGATTGCTACACCAGGTGGGGAGAGGAGGGGAAAAAGCTGAACACAAAGGAAAACAGAATGATAAGCACATAGGCTAGGGAGAGGAGAAGGTAAGACAGAAAAAAAGAGTGTGGATTTATACACCTCCCCGGGCTGGGAGCTGAAACTAAGAAATGCCTTTCTCTGCTATGGGCAGTCCACAGAAAACTTTTAGTAAATCTTTTCGGGGCTGTTGTTACTGTTGCTTTGAAAAATAAATACAGACAGTGTAGGAAAGGATCACACAGACGGTTTATCTGGTATCACAGCATCCCTGCCCTTCACAATAGGGTGGTTCAGCAGGGCTTGTTAGAGAAACCAGGATTGCCTGTTTCCACACTAGGCATTTACATGGTTACCTCTGTTGATATATATTTTACAGGAGACAGCAGCAGCAGGAGGCTCCACCATTATTAAACCCCACGTGTTTCTCCAGTGCTGGGCTGAGCTCCGGAATCCCTATTTTCCTCACCAATCTCTCATTACTTCTCAAGTCGGGGTGGGGTGGGGTGCTAAAATGTGGACACCTGTTAATTTAAGCATATAGAAAAGGAGTAGAAAAATCTTGTATTAAATAAAAATAAATTCTGGCCTTTCCAGTGCATTGTTTTATCTGCAAGTGCTCTCTATTTTAACTATCATTATGGGGACACCAGTATCAATAGAGGGGGGAAAGGGTCACTCCCCTCCATGAGTCACAATTCCAGAACGTCCAGTTTCTTGTTAGAAGCCAAGATATGACAAATATCAGCCTTTGTTTATCATTTTTAAAATAATCAATTAGCTTGTTCCTATAGAATTTCTATGGCCCAAACCATGTTGCTTAGTGTAGTAAATTGCAGTAGAGTTGATGAGTCAATTTCTCCATATGTCTCCTTAATTCAAAATGAAAATTCTGTAAAACAGAATTTATTTGCTGTCACGTGATTATTCTTAAATGACAAACTGAGTCAAAGTGGGACTAGGCCTGTTTGAATCAATGGACCTTATGGAAGAGTTGACTCACTAAACCACCACTGATTCAACAGGCTTACTCTAATGCAATTTACTGTGCTAAACAACTGGATTAGCTAATGAATTAATATACAGCAATGAGAGGCACATCATTTCTTTGGAAAAGAAACATTCATATTCATTTAAAAATCACTGTTTTTGCTATCTCTGGTAGGAATTGATAACTGCCTCATTTAAACAAAATCAAAAATCTGGAAGGTTAGTATAACTGTGATTTGGGCAAGTTGGTATCCCTGAATCATCCATTCCCAACAAAAAGGCAACAGCCAAGGTAGGGGTTTCTAAATATACAAAGTTTCTTTTCCTCTGAAAGTGTATGCAGTTTTAAAATTATGTCACAATTCATGCAGATCTTAGCAATAAATACATTTTAAAGCCATGTAATTAAACCCATTTCACCGGAAGCTGTGGTATTTTGTAAGTAATCTACAGGGTGTGTGCATGTACATCTTGAAGCGAAACTTCCCCCTTTTAATTATGAGACTGTGACCATGCTGAATTAATGGCTTTATCTGTTCCCTCTTTTAATACCTGCATTTGTGGAATTTCCCCAATAATGTTATTTGTTGATGAGAGAAATGCACAAAGTTTTGAGAAATCTCATAGAACTCCCATTTGGTTTAACATAGGTGTTGCCATAATATAGAATCTGGAATGTTCTGAGTTACCCAGACAGCAGAATTTAGGGGTGTGGATGGCAAACTCTATGGGTAATCTCGCCTTCTTATTAATTTACCAACCATTCCCAAGGGATATTATGTGGGAAAATAGCAGAGAGAGAGCTGAGTGTTTGCAACTGCAAGTGGAAAGACATTGCCTAAGCACCATGTCCTCCCACTGGCAAGCAACAGAGGAGCAAGCCCAGTACAGATTTTCATAGAATCATAGAATTAGAGATCGGCACGAACTGAAAAAATGGCAATTCGTTTTGGTTTGGTTCGTTTTAAGGTTCAGTTTGTTTATTTTGCTTTTAACAATTTTTTAAAAAACTATTCATTTCATTGGTTCGTTTTCATTTTTTCTTCTCAAGCACTGAACGCACGCCCCCTGGAACCGGGTCGGTGCTCCTTTTTTAAATTATTATTTTTTAGTTTTTAGTTTTTAGTTTTTTATATTTATATTTATATTTATATTATTTTATTTTTACTGCTGCCAACCACATGGCCCGTGCTACAGCTGTAGTGCGGGCCAGTCGGCTCCCCCCCCCAGCTTCTGGGCCTGTTCTGGTGCTCTTGGGCAGTCCCGGGCCTGCGTGCCAGATTGGGTTTTCTTGGGGGGGTGGGGGGCAGCCCACGAGCCAGTTCTGCAACCCGCAGTCTGGGGTGGTGCTTGCAGGCCAGTACTGGGGCCCACGTGCCGGATCTTTTATTTTAATTTATTTTTATTGTTTGTTTGTTTTTAACTGCCGACCACGGCTGCCTACCATCTATAGTGCAGCCGGCCGGCTTATTTTTTATGCCCCCCTCTACCTGCAGCAAGGAGGACCACCAGACCAGGTAGGACCACTCCAGGACCCAGGTAGGAGAAATCAGCGAATGAAACAAAATGAAATGAAACTGAAATTTCTGTTTCTGTTTCGTTTCTCTTAGAGGGGGCAGTTCATTATTTGTTTTGTTACGTAACAAAATGAATAACCAATAACAAAATGAACAAAAAGTTCATTTCATGCCCATCTCTACATAGGGTCATAGAATCATAGAGTTGGAAGAGACCTCAAGGGCCATCTAGTCCAACCCCCTGCCATGCAGGAACCCCCATCACTGTACTCTTGATAGATGGCCATCCAGCCTCTGCTTAAAAACCTCCAAAGCAGGTTTTTAAGCAGACTCCACCACCCTCCATGGCAGCATATTTCACTGCCAAACAGCAGTGTCATGAAGTGGTCCCCCGCCCTTTCGCGATTCATGGACCGTGGCCCCGCTATATCGCAGGACTGCAGTACCCCCAAAGGGCTTAAGGGAAAGGGGAGCCATCCCGCACAGCTGGCCTGCCCTCCCCTTGGGGGTGCGGGCAGCAGTTGGTGAAGTTTAAAGGGCTCTGAGCTGCGGAGGCAAGCCCTTGACTCCGCAGCCAGAGCCCTTTCCAAAGATCGCTCACCCCCTGCCCACCCTCCCCTTGGGGTAGAGGGTGGGTGGGGAGCGATGTTTAAAGGGCTCTCGGCAAGGAGACAAGCCCTTGCCTCCACAGCCAGAGCTCTTTCCAAAGATTGCTCCCCACGCACCTGCCCTCTCCTGGGGTAGCGGGTGCGTGGGGAGTGATGTTGGCTCTGCGCAGCGCCCGGGGGCAGGGGATGAGATTCCCCATGCCGCCGCCGCACGCTTCTCCGAGGTGGCTCTGCACAGCGCCCGGCGGCGGTGGCAGCAGGGGAGCTGAACCCCACACACCGCCGCCGCGCACTGCTCCGAGGCAGCTCTGCGCAGCACCCGGCGATGGCAGCGGGGATGGGATCCCCCAACACCTGAGGCGCGCTGCTGGGGGTGGCCCCTCACCCCCCCAGGCCCCACCCGACCCGCATCCACATCGCAGATTTTCAGCCATTGTGGGTCGGGTGGGTCCCTAACCCCCGCGATCGGCGGGGGTTTACTGTAATGTTCAAATGGAATCTCTTTTCCTGTAGTTTGAAACCATTGCCCTGAGTCCTTGTCTCTGAAGCCATGGAAAACAAACCTGTTCCTTCTTCAATATGATATCCTTTCAAATATTTAAACATAGCTATCATATCCCCTCTCAGTCTTCTTTTTGAAAGGCTAAACATTCCCAGTTCCCTAAGCCGTTCCTCATAAGACATTTCTTCCAGACCTTCAACCATCCTGGTCGCCCTCCTCTGTACCTACTCGAGGTTGTCAACATCCTTTTCAAATTGAGGCACACAAAACTGGACACAGTACTCCAGGTGGGGTCTGACCAGAGCAGAATAGAGTGGCACTATCACTTCCCTTGATCTAGACACTATGGTTCTGTTGATGCAACCAAGAATCGCATTGGCTTTCCTGGCCGCCGCATCACACTGCTGACTCATGTTCAATTTGTGGTCCACCAAGACTCCCAGATCCCTTTCATAAGTACATTTTCCAGCCAGGTATCTCCCATCCTACATCTGTGCAATTCATTCTTTTTACCTAGATCCAGCACCCTACATTTCCCTCTTTTGAAATCCATTTTTTCAACAGAGAACAGATTTTGCAGAGAACAGCTCTGCCTGTTTCTGTGGCTCTGATGCCAGTCTTCCAAACAGCCAGGGATGGAAAAAAGATCAGCCAATATGCCTTTAGTCTGTGTAGAAGTCAGTTATGCCATGCTTTGGGAGGCCTCCAGGACTTTCTCCCCACCACCACCACCATTTTTTCTATTTTTTATAAAGACTGACTACCATAGGGCAAAAGAAGGGTCTCCCCCCCCTATTTTGGGAGCTGCATTTAGAAGGAAAAAGATTGGTCAGGAGGAGTTGTGGGAGCAGATTCAGCTTCCAAGATATAGGAATGGGTGTTTGTGGCTTCTGGATCTCTGGAGATTGCACACCATTAGCTCAGACAATGTTTCCCAATGACTCCTGGCTGAGTGGTTTAATTAACTCTACTAGAGATGGGCACGACTCAGAAAAATTTTTCATTTTTGTTTTTGTTTTTGTCTAGGGGT
The DNA here is from genome assembly GCA_023846285.1 of Phrynocephalus versicolor. NCBI lineage: Eukaryota > Metazoa > Chordata > Lepidosauria > Squamata > Agamidae > Phrynocephalus > Phrynocephalus versicolor. Next base: position 5,332,631 of record JAHTLZ010000274.1, on the reverse strand, counting down.
CCGTTTCGTTTCCGTTTCTGTTTTCATGAGCTAATTTTCAAAAAAACAATTTTTTTCCGTTTCTTCCTATTTAGCTCCATTAAGTGCTTTTCCAGTAACGAAAAATAAAAAACTGCTCAAAATTAGTCGTTTCGTTTCCGTTTCTGTTCTATTTTTGAACCATTTTTCGTTTTTCGTTTCGTTACGTAACGAAAACGAAAAACGAAAACGGAAACGAAAATTTCGCTAAGTCATGCCCATCTCTAAACTCTACAATACAAGGACTTTTCCTCTACCATATAATGTGAAATTCTCAATGTTATGATACAGATGGTAATGCCAGAAAACCACCAAGTGCTATGGTCACATATTTCCCGCTCCTTCTTAGGTTCTTTGTTTTGTTTTATTTTATGTCTTCTACAAATATCACAATACCTCTCCTGCTCTTTATTAGTGCTGTTATATTTCAACTATAAAGTTTCTGCCACCTCTGGAAAAAAAATCCTACAGGTTTTTGTGCAGTCACAGGGGCCTAAAAAGACAGATATGTCTCTCTGTCTCTCTGTCTCTCTGGACCACTGCAAGGCCCTGCAGAAAATCAGCCACACTCCTTCTGATCCTTCTCCCTTCCCTCCTGGCCACTCCAGATGTATCTACCAAGCTTGCTCCAGGAGAGATCCGATGAAGCCAGCACCCAACAATACGCCCAGTAGTAGCAAAAATGATGAAAACCAAAACATTAAGAAAAGCTGCAGATATGCTACACTGTTGTGAGAGGAAAGAATGTACTAGTTCCACCCTGAGCTGATGCAACAAACCGTTTCCCATAAGATACCATACAGAGAAGTCAGCTATACAGGTTAACCCCAGCAACGTCTGTGAAAGAAAGAAAGAAACAAGTAGTTGTCAAGCTTTGCAGGAGGCTACTCACCAAAATTATCACTTTTTATATGTAAGCCCCTTCTCCTTATTCTACATTAAAATCAGTTCAGGCCTTCCTTTCCCCAACCATTCTGCCTGCACTGCCAACTTTCAAATCACTTGGTAGCACCATTTCTGTGTGTGAGTCAGAGAAGCTACTCCTCTCTGATTCCAGTGCATTTAATCGTGCCCTTTCTCTAATGTATGTTCACGACTCTTCTCTCCACCTTCTCCAGACTGTGAAGTAGGTCAGGTTACAGCCTTCCAATGAGTCTCTAAGGGACCTATCACATGGGCAAAGGAGGCGGTTAATAATAAAAGTCGTGTCTCTTTCCGAAGTTGTCACGTGACTGAAGATACAGTTCCTGTATTCCCATGGGCGTGGTTTAAGTAACCATATTTTATGTGTCCCCATGTCCTTAATCCACATCTAGAAGCTCCGATGGGGAGCGGCAGCAGCATGGCATGGGCTGAAAGGAGCGCCTGAGGATTGGAAGGAGGTGGCATGATGTGGCGGTGGTGACAGTGGCAACAGGTGCTAATTGCCATTGAGGAGAAAGCTAGAGAGGCTGCACGATTTCCCAGAGAGAGAATGGGGGAGGCATGGGGGTGGGGTGGGGGAGAGAGACGAGTGGGTGGGAACAAGGCTGCCACTGTCAAGAAACAAGGCATGCTTGCACAATGGTGTGTGTGTGAGAGAGAGGAGAAAAAGAGAGAGAACCAGTGCCAGTTGCCCTACCCTTTGTTTCTGTGCTGACCCTCAAACTGATGCCACTGCCACTGAGCCCTCCTCAGCCTCCCCTGAGGCAGGCACCAACAAGGGGCTTCCTGGTTGATGGTCCCTGAATGAAAGCCTGCCAATGCCTGGCTTTTGCTCCTCCGGGCTGCCTATCAGTCGCTCGCTCGCTCGCTCGCCACCCTCAGGATTCCCTTTCGCTCCTTCCCTGAGAAGGGAGTTCCCTCTTCTTTCATCATGGCTGGATTTCCCCATGCTCATGTGCACCCTCACCCTCCCCTGGCACAGCGATGGAGTCCCTGGCTGGTGAGGATTTCACCTGGGTGCCTTCAGAAAGGGAGGCCTGCCGCAGGGGCTAACCCACACCCTTGCTGGGAGCCCTTGGCTGCTGGCTGGCTGGCCTCAGAAGAAGCGACTTGTCCTTTTAATCTTTGTCCCACAAGTGAGCCTCCTCCTCCTCCTCTTCCTCCTCCTCCTCCTCGCCCCAACTTCGCTGGCTGTCTCCTGGGAAAAATATCAGAGAGACAGCAGTCAGGGGAAACTGCAAGATATAATGTTGCCAACCCACATAACCAGTAAACTGGCAATAAAAGGGGGAATGGGTTTTCTGTACCCCCACTAATGTTTGCTTCTTGTAAAAATGCGCATTTCGAACCGGATCAAAAAATACCCACCCTCTGCCTTGGGTCTTAGGAAATTTGCTGGAACTGGGTTAAGTGGGTGTTACCAGTTTTTTCTTTAAACCCCGCTGACCATAGGAGCATGATTTTTGGAGCCAGTTTATCAGTAAATTAGATCCTGATTTTAAAGACTGTGGGATATAGCCCTTTAAGAGTGTCTCAGTTCCCTGGAAATGCAGCATGAGGCAGGGAGGGGAGGAGAGGGGCAGAGAAAATAATGGGGGAGAGATGATGTGAGCAAAGCCCCAGTAGCACGTGCTACGTGAAAAGCCCATCCTGATGCCAGTTGGCAGAGAGCTTGTTGAAACCCTGCTGGACTGGCTGGGGCAGGGCAAGAGAACAGGAAGCAAATGTTGCCTGTGTGACATGAGCTCTCTTGTGACTCATAATGACTCATTCAGGAGAAATCAGCTAGCCTGGTCTGAACCTTCCTTAAGCCAAAGTATTTACGCTTAAGCTGGTTGAGGCCAAATTTGCATTTGTGCTTCCCATTCTGAAGTCTCTCAGCCCAAGATCGTTGGGCTCAGGATGCCCTCTGCTGGGGAGTTCGCTTGCTGTGCCATTCTGCTAGGAAAGGATGCTGTACACACTAGGTCAGTGGTTGCGAACTTTCAGCACTCCAGATGCTTTGGACCACAACTCCCAGAATTCTGAGCCTAGACTGCCAATGACAAAGGACTGTGGGAGTTGTGGTCAAAAACACATTGAGTGCCAATGGTTCTCCACCATTGTACTAGGTAGACTGTTGCCACTTTGAATCTCATGACTCTGGCTAAGAAAGAAGGCCAAGGCTTTGAACAAAGTCCCATTGAACTTGAGGCTCCTATTGAAAGCTTTTATGGTATATTTATCCTGCTTCAACCATGATGCTTTAACGTCATGCTACTTTATTAACACTCCTGAGTTATCTCACTGCTTTTTACACATTTTTCTTACTAAATAATGATAATAATCAGTGAAAGAGAAAAACATAAACAATTTGTACATTGCCTTTTAAATAGCTGGTTTTAGGAACCCTCCATGTAGAAGCACTAACAGTACATTTGGGAGCCAGTCAAGCACAGTTAATCCAAAAAGACTGAAGTACACTTTATCTTACCTACTGAGACCTTGTTTAATTTTGTTTTTAGCAAACGAAGTACATTTTTGGGCACTGCTCGGCAAAAGGATTCACCGCTTGGAGATGTTCTTCAAATTAAGGTTGTGGCATTGTTATAGTTGTGACCAACTGTTCATGACTCCATGTCCATGGTGTTTTCTTTGCAGGAATTCTGGAGTGGCTTGCTAGTTCCTACTCCAGGTGCCTACAGCACCTGGTATTCCCTGGTGGTCACCCATCTGAGTACTAGCCAGGCCTGACCTTGTTTATCTTCCAAAATCAGGTGAGATTGGATGTGCTCAGGGCATCTAGGCAGCTCAAATTAAGCTTGGCAGTATATAAATGTTAAAACAAACTAACTAACTAATGAATGAATGAATGAATCAACTTCCCTTGAAATAAAGGGAGCTTCAAAAATGAGCAGCTGGTTTCCATATGTTTAGATAGGATTATGGTCTTAATCAGGTTCTAAATATTATCACAATGAAAATCAAACAGGCTGCCAGTGCAACCCTATGGTAGAGAGAAATAATTCCAACTTAGTTCAATAAGTCTTAGGACAACCTGCTCTGGAAGAAAAGCTTGCTATTTGGATAACTTTTGGTACAATTTTGTTGGTAGTGCTCACATGTATTTTGCTCTGTAGCTCATGCAGATCATTAATCTGCACAAAAATGGAGTTGTGGGTAGTGTTATCTAACAACCATGTGTTGCATTTGGTGGGTTGTGGCATTCCCTCTATTTTCATCTGAACTGCTGTTTTAATTTTTAAAAAAGTTTTTTCCTACTGGTGCAGTGCTAATCAAGATAAATAAGATATATTGGTGGTATTATTTGTGACATGCTATGTAGATGTATTGCTGTTTCACTGTGTAACTTAATTTAACCAGAAAGAGTAAACTTGCTGTGGCCAACAGAATGGTGGTCATGGGAAAAGCCGGAGAAAGGGGTGGGAAGGGGAGTGTCATTTTACAGCCAAATATTGAGCTAATCAGATAGTTATACCCAGAGGTAGATAATAAATACATACTGTGCAAATAAATGACCTGCAATAATGCATAGAAATGGAAAGTAGTAAAGCAATAATCAAGATTTCACTTTTTAATATAATCAAAAGGAAAATTCACTCCTGACACATGTGCTCATACATGGATGCTGAGAATTGTCTATTACAGGTCCACCTTTAAACCCACAATTTCCTTCATTGCTTGTTGTAATTAGTCTCAAGAATCTTGCATGGAACATGCTCAGCTCACTCCATTGTGTGACCCAGGTGGATTTTTCCTTCCATTTCCCCAGATGTTTATGGCCAGCAAGACTTTTCATGGATGATTATTATATAAGCAAAGTGTCCGAGTGCAGTCACCTCAGAGGTAGTTGTGCTTTCAAATATGGCTCTAATTTTTTTTGCCAGTTTCACTGCCCCGTCTATCTAATTTTACACTATAATAATTTCCTAAGTGTCCAGATGATCTCATCAGCCATTTATTGTCCTCCTCCATTTTGCAATACTCTCCCTTCCTCCCCCAGAATGGCTGATCAGTGGGTTTTTGGCTGGTCACACTGTGAGCCTTCCCATAGCCATGATAGCTGTCCAAACCCTGGATGACTGCTGAGGTAAGGTCACTTCTGGGAGCAGGTATATAAACAGAGAGGCTAGGGCTCGTCTTAGAAGAGGCATTAAGGCAGCAGAACAACAATACAAATAAAAGGTGGATAACTACTTAGCTTATTATAACACAAATCAAGTGTGGCAGGGACTGCAGCATGAGGAGCATGGCCAAGACTGATGCCTCATTGGCAGGTGAGTTGAATATCTTCTTCGCCTACTATGAGGTTAAAAGACCAGGCCCCATAGTCCCTAGTTACTAGCCATCAAATCTCCAGCCATTCATTCTATATGACCCCCCCCCTTAACCCAGGGGGCCTTTTTTCATATACTGTGGTCCTATGATATAGCGGGACCACCGTATATGATCCATGAAAGGGCGGGGGACCACTGTACTACTGTACTTAATGTGTCTTCTTATGGGCCATCAAGTCTCAATCTGCTTACTCTTTCAAGTTATATATCATGTTTAACAAGTAGTTTTACTATTGCCATCTCCCAGGGAATTTCCATGGCCGAGGTGGAATTCAAACCAGGTCTCCTGAATCCTAGTTTGATGCTCTCTCCCATTACTCCACACATCTCTCATGCTTGTATCTTACTGAGCCCCTATCTATCACCTTGATCCTTCACTTCCACACTTGAGGTACCTATCACTATAATCATTTTCTACCGACATACCATTCTAAAGTTATAAAAATGATTGCAGCAGTAAAGATGATTAACCTTTAAAGAAGCTACAAGGTTCTGTCCTCGTGTTTAAAATGCATGCAATGCATGCATCCTGGTTATATTAGTCCAAGGAAGGGTGATAAAGACCTGGATGCAGAGCAAATGTTAATGCTGCCAGAGTGAGCAATTCCTCACATGTACCAGTTCTATAAATACATACTACCTGTCCCCTGCCATTATCCAAAGTCATGGAGATGAATGACCTTTCACTCTTCCATGTGTATAGCCTTAGGAAGCAAGTTTGTCTGATGCAGGCATTGCAGAAATACAGATGGAGAGCTCAGCTATGCCATTTGCCTTTCCCCTGCTATTCATGCTTTTTAGGAAACCATGGGGCTGGGTGGGATTGGGTGCTTATCCAGCCCAAGATGGGCAGAAGGCAGATATGAAGCTACTAGCAATACTCTAGCTAGACAGGTAACTCTGTGAAAAAGAATACCTGGCTGTGAAGCCAGGGGTCAAGAGATTGACTACACTGGCACGGAGCAACCACCCCTACTGCTCCAAATGATTTGCATTCTAATAATAAAAGGTGGCATAGGGATTACAAGCTTGATGTTTGCCTAACCTGACCTAGCCCATGATGTCCACTTTTTCTGGACAAGAGCAAGCACACATTCCTTTCAGATGCCTTCTAGTTCTCACACATCACTTCTCTACAGAGCTCAGCCCTCCAAAGCTCAGCTGAGGGAGGAAGAATGTAGGGCAGGAAGGAGACAGGTCAGAATCACTCAGCAAAAGGGCTGAATAAGCTCTTCAGTGCCATTGTTGATTTTCCTCAGAAGTGTATCTTGCCTTAAAGCTACTCAAAACAAAAGCAACAACATGTGTTTGGCAGGACTATGCTTGCCCTCCACCCCCTAAAATAATTCTAATTGTACACAAGTCTCCAGATAACAGTCCAGTCCTTTCATCTCCACTAAGTAGCCCTTCCCCATCAGTTATTATTGGGAAAAACGAATGTGTTGCTGAAATAGCACAATGGCTTACATATAATATCCAATTTAAAAGCCTCCCTCTCTAACTATTTGGCCAGTCAAAAAGATCTGCTGGGGAGGGCCTCTCTTGTGTCCCATTCTTGAGAATATTTAATTTTGGAAGTCTAATGTAGAAGTTTGTTCTCTGTATTTGCATCACCTAAAGATATTAACCAGTAGGATATGAAAAACGGAAAACTGAAACGTGAAAATCAGCCTGAAATGCTTATTTGTTAGACTTTTTAAAAAACAATGGTAGTCGGGAAAAGACAGGAACTTTTATATGCAATGCAAAATCGAGGGACCAAGATGCAACACCTTTTTTTTAGCATCCCATTAGGCACTAATTTTAGTTACATACGGCTTTTGAAACTAGGGTAGATAAACCATACTTGGTTGGTGATATCTACCATACATTAAAATTTTTGGACTAGACAGACTAGTTTAATATTGTAATTTACTGTCTTCATTTTTGTTTTAGATGAAAAGTAAAGATACATAGATTATGGTTGGGATACATTTACTATATACTGAGTTAGTCAAATATATTTTAAGCTGCTTAGTTAATTGAAGAATTACTATAACTGTTAGGATCAAAAATATTTTTAAGATTAGACAGGCCAGCTCAACATTGTATTCTGTTATTTTTATTTTTTGTATTAGATGAAAATAGAGATAAGCAAAGATGGACATAATATTGATGGGGGGAAGGCAAGCAAATATGAAACTATGAAAACAATCTCACTTAGGGCGAGAAGGGAAATATTTGGGCTGAAATATTGGGAAAATATTTTTTAAATCTATATAACTCAGCAGGAGATAAGCAATGCATTTGTTTTAATTTGTTAGGCATACAACTAAAAATAAATATTTATAAAAAACTACTTTAAAATTTGTTACAGGCAAAACGAAATGAAACTACTAAGAAATGAAGCGAAACACTATTTTTCCATTTCATGCCCATCTCTATATATAACTCTTAACAAGACAACACTGAATTTCTGACTTTAGCCCACTTCTGCTGCAGTGCTGAGCCCATCTGCAAAAATCTAGCTCCACAGTCCATGGAAAAGGCACCTTCCTATCTTCTCTCATTTCTCTGTTGGTCACTTTTCAGGGTTATTTTTTTTTATCCTGGAAAATAAAAAAGAAAACAATATCATTTAAAAATGTTTTACTCCACAGACAATGCATTATTGGTGATAAACATTTGATTTTCCAGAGGGTGAGGGGTTGTTTTATATTCTTAGGGGTCAAATAAAAATATTATCTGATACTTGTGAGTTTTTCAGGCTGTTTGGCTGTGTTCTGGAAGTTTTTCAAACAGCCCGGAAAACTTACAACTGTCAGATCCCAGCCGTGAAAGCATTCGAGAATACAAAATTATTATATCTTCCTATATTTGTATTGTTTTCACAGCCATGCAGCCCTTTCCCGATTTAATAACTTGGAATACTGACCACAAAATTGTTTCAGATCCTCTCATTAAAAGTGTGCACCGTGAGGCCACAGCATTTAATCCATGGGAAGGAGAAGAAAGAGGTAAAACAGAATCAGCAAGACTGAGCCAATAAACAAACAGTGAATGGGTTATGAAGAGGCAAGTGGTTTCGTCTTTCCAGAAACTGACCCAAGAGGAAAGAACCCCCCCCCCTTTGAAGAACTGTTCATATAGTTGACTTGGGAATAAAGGCCTATTGCCAACGGAGCAACAAGAGAAATGTCTCTGGCCTGAACCAATCTCAGTAATAGAAAGGAGGTGGGAAAAGAGAACATTTTGGAGGCAACAGATGCAGATGTTTGCGATCTGAGGCAATGGAGGTGGGCCAGAGGGAAAGCATCCAGTGTGTGCATTTGTGTGTGCATGCGTGTGTGTGGAGAACACAACCCTCCAATCACAAACAGACTTGAGTACAGGACATGAATATTTGTACTGCATCTGTCTCCTGTGGGGGGAAAAAACACCAAGTTGAACAGTATAGATAAGTCAACAGCTATCCCATGTTCTCAATGAAGTGGTACAAGCAAATTTTGCACCAAAGAAAAAATATCCTAGCCTGGAATCATGACATCAAAATGCAGGGAGGGCAGAATCAGGACTCTGGATCTAAGCTGTCCCTCCACATTTTCCCTTAGTAGAGCACAGATGCAGAGTAGCATTTCACTGAGGAAATTTCTAAAGTGATGTGTCTCCTCTTCCCATCTTACACTGTCAGTCCCTTAAGGAGGAGAGGTGTTCCAGAGCCCTAATTCCATCACAACCAACCTTGCCTAGATCTAACACTCTGAAATGAAAGCATGTGGGTGTATTTTTCTCTTTTCCCACACCGGATGCCTCCTCTGTTAATACATTCGCCACCAAAGCTAAAAACACTTTGTGGTTTTCAAGGCAGAAAGACAGCCAAAACAGTTGCTTCCCCCTCACAATGGAGACGTGGCAATTTTGGGGCCAGGCTGAAACACATCAGATAAGAATACAGATTGGTTTTGTTCCATGAATATTTGTGTCCCAATTCCAAGCTATGGTCCTGGCCCAGGTTCCAGTTGAGGTGGATTCCTTTCTCTTTACTTGTTCAAAACACTACATATACAGTGTTCCAATAATCAAGCAACAGCTTTAGATTGTAAGTCATAATAATTATTTTCACACTGCTAGAGGGAAGAATATTTTTTAAAAAAAACAGCTTGCCAAAGGTGACTTGCTAGGTCTAAGGCAGAGAAGCCAGTTCTTATATAGCCTACTAGTATACGGGATACACAGCTGACAACTACTGAGCTCAGTAACTTATAGGGAGTGGGCTCAATCCTGTAAACTCTAGTATAGCTTTCTTCTACAGGAGTAGAGCTGATCCTGCATGCACTAGAGTTGGATTGTTCAGGCACAGCCCCGACCCTGACACTGCAGATCTTGATGCTGCTGAGAAAATTCAGCGGCAGAAGGGGTGTTCAGGAGCAATAATTTCAATAAATCTGGTGGCAGCAGTATACTAGCCATCCACCAGGGCATCAACAGGAGCATCAGCCAGATCAATCAAAACTCTCTGCAAGGTATCCTGGAAACCAATAGGATCAAGTAGGCTGTGGGGGCAGTCCTGGCTCCCCACAGGGAAGAGGTGCCACTCTGGGGAAGCATTCTATCAGCTGATGATCCAGTTTTGATAAGGGAACCAACTCATCACAGCTGGTCACATTCAGACTACCCTCCTTCTCTGTGTTGGAAAACACCAGGTCTAGCGTACGGCCATCCATGCACATGGAGCCTTTGATAAATTGGGACATGTCCAAGGAAGCCAAGGATTCCAAGAACTCAAGACCCATGACCTGGGTGTTCTCATGAATGTTGAGGTGACCTGGGACAAGAAACCTTGGGACCTCAACAGTGCTCTGGAGACAAAGTTCACCAGCTCCATAAGGGAGAGTGTTGGATGGTGGGGAGCATGGTATGGCAGCACAATCCCCAAATCTTCCCTGGCTGCAATTGACATGTAGGGCTTTCAAGTCTGTTATTGTCAGTGCCAAAAGCCTGACAGCTTCAAGAAAGTTTTTTTAATAAGGAATGGCTACTTCATCCCCCACCAAGTATGCTCTCTCTCCCTGCTCCTCTCCCTGAGTATACATAGGATCTGTAGTTTTATTATATTCCAGAATGAATGTCTCTACAAAATCAATAATGGAGATTTTCATACCTATCAGTTTAACATAGTAATCTTCATTCATCAGGAGACTGATGTAGCACAACCATATAGACTTGATGGTTGGATCTTGATTTATGCATATTGTTTATTTCTCAATGGGAACTATGATGTTCCACCATCTAATTAGTACCACCAAAGGAAGCAATTGAAAGAAGACAAGGATTTCTTCTTGTAGGAGAAGATGGATCATAGGTACATATCCTTTTTGGAGTGATGTGAATTTTCCATGAGCAAAATCTTCAGATGATTGATCATATTTGTCCTGAAACACATAACCAAGACACCAGGGCACTCAAATATAGATTCAGAAATATGGTTATCCTTCCTAGGGGCCTTAACCTATGCATTTTTCACAAGTGATTTTCCATTTACTTCTTCTCAGGCTACATGGGACATTCTGCTGCCCCAAAGGTAAATAGGCTCACTGTGCTCTACCCTGAAATAACAGTAAAAGATTTTGGGGGTGATATCTGTGGGCAGAGATAGGGCCAACAATATTTTCATGTTTGTGGTGTTCTTGTTATGAAACATTTTTGTTTCCCCAGTGGGATTCCACCATTATGTTTCTTTTCCTCTCTCTTTTGACCTATTTTCAATTCTTTATCACTGGACAGTATTTCTTTCAAAAACAGATAGAGGAAAACTTGGTGGATTCCACAGAGTGGCTCTAGAATGGTCTGCATGAGCTGACTAGGAGAGCAAATCCTCAAGAGGTTAAAGGTGATTGATTCATGACAGTGCTCCTACATCAAAGACAAATACAGGATGACCCTGAATCACCACCCCTTAACAGAGAAAGAGAATATGATTGTCATGAATAATCACATCCTAATTGATGCATTGTTTTATTTTTATGACAATAAAAGACCAAGCAGAGCTTGATCAGGAGGCTTTCTTGGACTGCAGCTCCCCCCATTCCACTTGCCAGCATAGCTATGGGCCACAATCCTCTGATGTCACAATGAGGCCACAGCCTGGAGATGTTCTATTTTTTTCTGCCAGCTGAGAGGCAGTTAACAGTCATACAGAGACCTTGGCTGGTCAGGGTAGAACTTCTTAGTAAGACATGCCAAGGGTTGGAGGTGAGCTCTCTTCCCCCTGGAGATCTACCATGGCATTAGAGGATACAGAGAGACATTCAGGAGGTTTGGAGGGGGTCAAGTCACTCACTCCAATGACACAGAAATCCTTCAGGGAGAGTGGCAAAGACAAAGCTCTCCTGGAACATTGGGACCATGAAATCTCTATTAGGATTGCCAGATGTCAGCTATGACTACAACTCCTCAACAGCCCCCAACACACACATGCCATGACAGAAGTATGATCTTAGAAGGACTTCTTGAGAAGGTTTTCATAGAGCTGCTCTTCCCAAAAGCTTGAACAAGGTCCCTTTTTGGTCCATAGTTCTGTAATTCCTAAGTAAGGATGAATGTCAGACATCATCAGAGGGCAAGACCCTCTTGAGGAAGTAGGAGCCAGTGACTGAAATGACTTTTGGTGTGTGGTTTCCTGCCATCCTTTGCTGTGGAACTATCTGTCTTCTTTTGTTCTTGTACAGGTGTGGGATAGCCTTGTCAAAAGGAAGCCAATTTAAAAGTTGCCTGCAAGGACTAGACCATAATTTATGCTCCATCTTGGCTCCCTGAGATATTTGTGTGTGGGCAGGATTTTTCACCTCAGGGATCCAAATAATTTGGACTAACCTCCAGACCAGACACCATTATTTAACAAGGGGGTGTGGGAGAGACTTTGCTAGATGTAAACACTGACAAATACTATTATCCACATTTAGGATGAAGAAAGAAGAGTCCAGTTGATGGAGAAAAAGGATGTCTTCTTAAGTGGCAGAAAAAAGCACCTCACTCCATGAAGGGGATAAACAGATGAATCTTCAGGAACCCTGCCCTTTTCATACTCCAACTCCCAGAATGTTCCAGATGACAGCTGGACTTCTTAAGAGATCAAGACATTTCACTACTCATCCAAGCAGTTTCGTCAATCTGAGGAAAGTTAGTGGCAAGTTCATCAATTTATAGTTCACCCCGATTTCACATCACCCTGGTCTGAATAGGCTCATAAGTTGGACAATGGCCTGAATAATCTTGTTAGTTGGACAATGACCTGAATAGGTTCATAGGTGGACAATGGTCTGAATAAGCTCATTAGATGGGCAATGGTCTAGGACTCTAGGGTGTGTGAAACCTATGCAACCTTTCCCAAAACCCATTAAGTATGAGTCATTAGCGATGGCCTTGCTGTGCCTCCTGCAATCAGTAGGAGTGGAAAACGTAGCAGAATAAAGAAGGTGGCTTTCTGGAAGGTGGGGTGGATTTTTTTTAAGTTAAGTCAGACCCTCTGAGATATGTGGTGGCTGCTCTGTGAAATCCTGCAGTCCATCACTAGATTAGAAAAAGGCATTAAAAAGCAAGGGGCACAGGGGCTCAGGAAGGTGCCTGGTGATGCCCAGAAGTATATCTTTTGGTCAAGGTCAGAATACCAGAAAGGCATGATTTCAGGAGGAACAGGGTTTAAAAGCAAAGAGGTAGAGGAGCAAGTGAACACAATAAAATTGTGAAGGGAGACCAGACACCTTGTATGTCCTGATGACCTCTTCTGGATTTAAAAGATTACAGTACAGTATTACCAACAATTGGAAGGCATGGGGATGAAAAGAAATTTAAGGAAAAGTAAGAAATGGACCAAAGGCTTGGAATGCTGTTACATTTTGACTCATGCCCTCCACAGTATGAATGATGGAGGTGGCGGGAGGAGTGTGAATTCTTTTACAATGTTCCTTCCTGGTGGTCATTGTAGCGAACCTGGATTTTAGAAACCCCAGCCACTCATTATAACTGTGATGTGACCTGGTTCTTTTTCTGCTGCCACCATTTTGAAAGTAATTAGGGCTTATCTACTAAACAAACAGAGACTGACACTTGCTTTAATGTTTAAAAATAATTTTGTAGTTTATTTAAGTTAAAACATGAAGAATAATCAAATCATACTCTGCAATGGAGTTTGGTATTTCTCTTTGACTTTAAACACAAAAACAGTTATATGTTTAATCTATTGTTCAGTTGAACCATAACCTATCCTTATCTAGACCCTATCCAGTCCCTGATCAGTCACTCTCTGACTGACCTTCTGACAGTCATTTACCTAAGAACATAAGAACATAAGAAGAGTCATGCTGGATCAGGCCAAAGGCCCATCTAGTCCAGCTTCCTGTATCTCACACTGGCCCCACCAAATGTGTCTGGGAGCGCATGAGCCTAGATATCTGTCTCCTGATATTTCTTTATATACATAATAAATCCGCCCATGAGCTCAGTGATTGGTTAAACAAATTACATATAATAAATATTCATGACCTCACTTTTCATTCCATTACAATTACTTCCCCCTTTATTCAGTTTGTTTTAAGGGGGGAAATTTTAAAGCAGAATCAAACAGAATAGTACTTAAAATCAAACAGAATACAATGAACATTTTGTAACACTATCTTTATACAATACCTTTTTAATCATATGTTAGTAACACCACAACTTGTAACAAAGCATTAATATAGCTACTTACCCCAGTAACATATCCATTTAAAATATGAATTACATCAGTTAATTAGCTGTGGTTAATGTATGTACACACTGCAATATTATAATACATAACCGTAATAGTGCTAATACATTACTGCATCAAACCTGTACAGAGACCCCAATAATTTCACAGACCAATGGCCTGTACACGCCTTCTTCTTTTTTTATTTTATTAATAGTATTTATTTACATACAACAAAGGCAACAAAATGGAAAAAAAATCTCATAAAAAAGTAAAAAGTAAAAAAAGGATTTAGAAATGAAGGCAAAAACAAAGCCTCCTATAGTCACACATTATCTACATACTATACAAAAGGACTAAGGATTTCATCATTGTCTGCACATCTGCATGTCTTCCATGGGTTCAGGCAAGTACTGTATACACATCCTTATGTCTGTTTCTTCCCTTACTCATTTGTCTGCTTCTGGGCCCAGTTATATAGCATCTTCCAGATCTCATTCGCAAAGTGTCTCGGTTGATCCCGCAGTGCCTCTGAGAGCATATCTAGTTGCAGAACCTGCCTTCTTCTTACTCCCGCTGCCACCATTCAAGGTTACCCAGTTGAAATACTGAGTCTCAGTCAAGTTGTAATGTTAATAAAGTAAAATAAAGTTTACTGAATTCAACAAGCTGTCTCAGTTTAAGTCTGTGAAGATTCTCAGTCATCCAGGTGAGTTTATCTGGAAGTTGAGTCATGGCTACTCGACTTCTTTTTTAAGGTTTAAGTTTAAGGTTTTCCTGTGTGTCCTTAACTGAAAATTCCACCAAGGAGATTACACTCAAATTCTGTCCCTTTACTATTCTCAAACCTGTCTCATACTTTTTCCCTGTCTATCACACATTTCTTCTTTCTTCACCTCTTTCTTCTAACTCTCATCTGCCTCACATCTGACTTATACATGACCCTCAGGATGAGACTTGTAAACACGTGGGCTTTGCCTCCACACTCCCTCATTGGTCCACAGCATTAACCTTTTACATCCTCCTGCACAAACACACCTGGCTATGAAGGGGTAAATGCCACAATTACCTGTTTACATTTTATGATATACTCCATTTGATTAGTCCATCTTTAATCACAATATTTTTCATTACATTGCTATACATGTATTTATTTATTGTTCAACACAGTTTTCTCATATTTCCACATTAGACTACCAATACAGTGTTATTATTATTTAACTATAAACTATATAATTGCCGTCTTCTTATTCTTCTCATATTCTTCAACCAATGATATGCTACAATTGATGACTTCAACCAGCAATTAGATTAAAAGTCCAGTCCAAAAGTACTCTATAACAATTTCTTTCTTCATGTTCTTTGGGTATGGGATTCAACATACCAACATCCATCCTGGCACAGTTTTATTCTAGTCCATCCTATCACCATCATCATCTCTTTTGGATTGCAAAAGGATATGAAGAATTCCCCAAGCAATTTCTTTGGATCACTCATTGCCATCATGTTCCCTAACTCTGTGCAATAATCAGTCCATACAAATGTCATCTTTAAGAATGCCACCACTCTCTGGCTCTGGATTCATGTTGACACTTTGCCCCATGCCAGCATCAGGATCCATATTGGTGCTGTGGCTTTTAGACGTCTACATCCTGAGATGAATGTGCAAACGTGCTGCAAACGTTCACAGGATATCTTTGCTTGTTTTTTCCTTTCAGTTGTCTCTAGACTAAACCTATACCTTTTAATTTTTCTTCCAGACATTTGTATGCTCCTCAAATAATATATGTCTCTCAGAATAACACCCTTCATTTCTAAAGGCTATTTAGAGAAATGCATGTTTGTGCATACTTTTCTCTGCTCTGAATAAATTTACACCTCTAGGTATATTCTTCTGATCTAGATTTCTGTCAATACTGTTCTTATATCTTTTAAAACTTTTGCTCAGATATTTAAAACTCCAGCCACTTCCCTTGAGTAACCTAAGTTTCTTTGATTTCATCACTATAGTATCTCTGTTTCCTATAACTACATTGTTGAGAGCTTCTTTAAATATCTGTTGTCTGTTTAAATGTCCGACATTCTTCATGCATGCGATAATTTTTTTCTTCTGGTGCCATTATATCTGTCCCCTTATACAGCAGTTTGCTGTCTAATGTAAAGGGTTCAGATTGTACTGGATTCCTCCGCAGCCTTAGAAGATTCCACCATACTGTCTCTATGCTGCTGCCCTGCCTCAACTGACATGACATGATAATTATTGATGACAGTTAAACTGCTCATTTGCCAACATATTTATACGATTGCATCTCTGGTTTTATATCCTTAACTTGGGCCATTTCTTCACTATTATTCATGAATTTCTTATATACAAGTTTTGGTATCATCTTAGATTTCTTTCCCCAATATGCTCTTTGCACATGCTTTATGACGTCAATACCAATTAAGCACATAGCTGGAATCTGATCAGAAATCATGACCTCCCAAGATTCCTCCCCATTTTGAGTTTGAATTATTATTCTGGCCACTTGTAATTTTACTAATTCAGGTCCAATTCCCTTCCCTAATATCCATAAATTCTGTAATATGTTTGTTGGTTTTATTACTTCAGGCCTAACTATTGTGATTTCTGAGCTTGAATCTACTAATCCCATACAATTTTGTCCATTTATATTGATCAGTTCTCCAGATTTCTTTAATAATTTTTTGCCTGTATTGACAAAATAGCAGTGAACTATTTTTGCCTCTGGTAAATCTGAATTTTCATTTCTTTTCTCCTCTGTCATTATGCTCCTATCTGGTTTAGCTATTGATTTTTTTAATTTAAAAAGCAGAAAGTAAACAGAGAAAAAAATAAAAAAATAGAATTTTGCAATGTAAAATATCTCATTTGGTGAGTTTCTATCATTGACAGTCTATTGTATAAATATAATTTCCCCCTTTACTACTAGGCTTTAATCTTCCAACAATTGTAAAACAAATCCGAGCTCAAATAAAAGATCAATTCTTCTTGTCCCTTTAATCTCTTAGTTAATCTATTCATTTCTGCATTTTCTATTTTTTAAAAAAATAATCATAGTTGGTGGATTTTCAAATTTCCAGAACTATTGTTTCTGAATATAAAATACTTTGTTTTTCATGGAGAGAATTTTTTAACTTCTGTATTAGGACAGGAAATGCTTTTGTGCCCTGCTTCACCACAGGCATAACAGATTATGGGTTTTGTTGGTTTTACAGTCAACTAGACATGGGCACGACTCGGCAAAATCCTCGTTTCCGTTCTCGTTCGTCGTTCTCGTTACGTAACGAGGAACGAGAACGACAATTACTCCGCTCCAGCTCAAACCCGACCCGATAAAGATAAATTGGGTCTGATTTGTCATTCTCGTTCATGGCATCGCGGCGCCGGCGATTGCGCGATGCCAAGCGGCGCAGCACAGAAAAAAAGTTTTTAAAAAAACCCGATTCCTGGCCATAAAAGCAGGCAAAAATATGCCTGCCTCAGTGTGGGCACCTACCAGAGAGGGGTGGTTTCTGGGGGGGGGGGTTCCTGGCCTTCCCCCCCTCCTGTCCTGGGCTGCTGGACTGGTACCAGGCTGGGGGGGCCATCCCCGCCGTCTCTCTCCATTTGCCATGCGGTGGGGGGGGATCCAAAATGGCAACCGCAATTTTTCTTTTGAAATCGTGCTCCAAAAACCCACCAAAGCACCACAGAAACATGTGAAAATTAGGTATTTTAAATGCCTGATTTTTTATAGTAGCAGCAGTGGGTTTTTCTTGCAATAAAACGTCTCCATTTATTTTATTTTATTTTTATTTTTATTTTTTTACACCTGCGTAGGCGCAATGATGGGCTGGCCATGGGATGGGATGGGACCATGCAATTTTTTGGAGCCATTCCACCAATTACATGGCCAGGTTTTGACTGAGACTTCTGGGTGTGCCAGAGAGGGCACTAAAAGCCCACAAACCCGAACCCTAACCCTAACCCAAACGCCAGTACGCTGTCCTTCTTAGTGGGTCAGAGGCACCCAGAGGTGCAGCCCAATAACCCACCCTAACCTTAAACGTAACCCTAACCCTAGCCCTTACCCTAACCCCACCAACCCTAATCCAGATCTGTATGCAAGTACACTTCCCTTCTTAGTGAGTCAAAGTGGGCGCCTTGCAGAGCACACTCTCACTATCCCATTCCCAATCCCTAACCTGTACATGGGTATGCTAGTATGCTTCCCCTCTTAGAGAGTCAAAGTGGGCGCCTTGCAGAGCTCACTCTCACTATCCCATTCCCAATCCCTAACCTGTACACGGGTACGCTAGTATGCTGCCCTTCTTAGTGAGTCAGAGGCACCCAGAGAGAGGTGCCTCTGCCACTTACCCCCCCCAACATATGTAAAAAATAAATATGCGGCGGCTCCACAAAACGCTTCCCTTCCCTTAGTGGGTCAGACGTCAGAGGCACCCAGAGAGGTGCCTCCCAGAGCCCACTTACCCCGACCCTAACCCTAACCCCAACCCACAAACGACCAAATGACAAACGGAACGACAAATTTTTGTAATTTATCGCGACAAACAGCAACGAGCCGAAACGGGCCTGTCCCGAGAAACGACAACTCGAAACGTCATTTTTTCTGGTCGTGCCCATCTCTACAGTCAACCACATGCCTCACAGCCTTGTTCTTTATTAGAAGCTTCTCTTTGTAAGGTTTTGTAAGGTTTTCACAAGAACTTACAACTTTCTTACAAAAAATATGTGGACTCTTCCTATTATCATCCCAAGTTTTACCACCTAACCTTACTTCTGAATATCTAGGGTCTCTTAAAAATTGGAATTCTCAGTCTCTTTCTCTTTCTTTGGCTTCCTACTCCATTCTCTCTTTTTCTAACTCTAATTCAATTTCTCTCCGTCTAACTTTTTCCCCTTTCTAACTGTATTTCTTTCTCTATTTGTAATTGTCTTAATTTTTATTATTACATTTTCCATTTTCCATCTTTCAAATTCTTGTGTTTTATTAATTTCCTCAGCATTAGAGGGAATCTGCCCTTCTGTTTCCCAAAGTCCACAATTTCCTCCCTCACAGGTTAGATTCTGCTGATCAACCAGGCCTTCTCACTGAACCTCCATTTGCTTATTTTTATTTTTATTCATAGGGATCCAGTATTTAAAATAGTAAATAATACAATATATGTGTGATCCTTATTTTTAAAAGCTCTTTTTATATTGCAGAATAAATGAGGAAGCTCCATTTTTTACCTCATCCATAGCTTTGGCTTCTTCACCTCATCCATGGCTTTATGAAATTACTGCACAGCCTTTCATGTTGCTGGTTGTTCCTACGAAACCCTGGTTGGGCAGGAACTCCTTGCCCTGCATCAGTGTTTGGCTGACACTTTTACAAAATAAAAAGACATTGGAATGCAAATTACTTATATGAATATTGTTTGTGTCACACAGCAAATGTCCTCTCCAGCACATGTGCAAAAAGGACCAATCGGGGGAAAAGGCTGAGAGTCTAACTCAAATATTTCTGTGTTAATGAGTTTGGACCACCCAACTACTTCTGTACCCTGGTAGGAAGAGGTACCTTACCAAAGAAAACGGTGCTGGAATATTCCCAAAATGTTCCAGATGTGAGATAAAGGAACTGAAATCTATTGCCCTTTGTTTCCCTACAGACTGGCATAACTGGGGGGCGGGGCAGGGGAGAAGAATGCATTTTCCCTGGGGCACACAGCAATCTGGGGGTGCCTGGAGGGGGAGCAGGAGGAGGAAGCCATGTGCCATCCTGCCAGCAGTCTTCCTTTCACTCCACTCAGGCTTGAACATCCTTAGTCGGAGGGAAGGAGGAGAGGGAAGAAGCAGGCATTGGTTTTTTTCCAAGCAGCACCTCCGTTGATTGCTCCCTTTCCTCCCCCCCCCCCCACACACTAAGGCTTGGTGATCATTAGCCTGGGAAAAGGAGAGGGAAGCATGCAATGACAGTGCTGCTTGGGGGCGGGGAATCCCATTTGCCTGCCTCCCTCTCCTACTTTCCCTGGGCTAATGATTGATAAGCCTTAGGAGGGAAAGAGGAGAGGGAAATGTGCTATGGAGGTGATGCTTGAAAAAAAATTGCCTGCTTTGCACTATCAGCATGCTGTGCGGTCTGCACAGGAGAGCCTTAACTGGAAAGGAGACCCACAAAGAGGGCATGATTAGGAGAGACCCTTCTTCCCCTCCCTCACTGTTCCCCCAGGATCTGCCCCCCTTGCTGGGTGGGTGAGACATGGTTGGGGGGGGGAGAGGGTGTAAAAACGACTTTGTCCCCAGGTGCTCCAAATTCTAGCTACGCCTCTGTCCCTACATAGAACACTGGTGATCACTGGGTCCTCCTCCTCCTCCTCCTCCTCCTCCTCACACATTGGCCTCATTAAGGAATCTACTCTTTCCAAGAGGAAGAAGAAAATGTGAATGGAAGAGAAACAGGGCCACTTTGATCATATTGTATACTTAAAGACTGAATCCAAATCAAAGAGAGCTTTGAAATGCAGGCAGCAACAACCCCATACTCCAATCATACCCCAAATAACCCCATGTTCTATTTTCAAAGGTGTCTTTCTTTAAGACAAGGGGGCAACTTGTCCACTGCCCTATTTTAGCTGGGGGAGATTTTTCAAACCTAGAATTCATGTGAGGTTTACTCCAGGTGTCAAGCCACTCTGAACTCTTTTACATGACTTGTTCTTGTTTTTTTAAAAATGGCACTTTGATTTAGGTACCCGATTATGGAGCCAGAGGTTGGGAGTTTGATTCCCCACTGTGCATTCAGGGAGAAGGGCCAAACTGTGTGGCCTTGGGCATGCTGAGAACATGCCAAGCAGAGCTTGATCAGGAGGCTTTCTTGGACTGCAGCTCCCCCCATTAAACTTACCAGCTTACCTGTCTGTCAGAATCCTCTGATGTCACAATGAGGCTGCAGGCTGAAGACATTCTGTTTCTCTGCCAACGGAGGCAGTTAACAGTCAGGCAGAGCCTTTGACTGGTCGGGGTGGATCTTCCTGGTAGGTCAAGACAAGAATTGGAGGTGGGCTGTCTTTTTCCCGAAGTTCTATTGTGGCATTAGTGGATACAGGAAGACATTCAGTGAGGTTTGGAAAGGGTCAAGTCAATTCAAGGCCACATAAATTGTTCAGGGGTGTGGCAAAGACAAAGCTGTCCTGGAACATTGGGGCCATGACATCTCTCTTAGGATTGCCAGATGTCAGAGATGACTACAACTCCTCAAAACCTCCACCTACCATGACAGAAATATGATCTTAGAAGGATTTTTTGAGGTTTTCAAAGATCTGCCCTGTCCATCTTCCCAAAAACTCAGACAAGGTCCCTTTTTGGTCCATAGCTCTCAAATTCCTAGGTCAGGATGAATGTCAGACATCACAAGAGGGCAGGACCATCTTGAGGAAGTAGGAACCAGTCCCTGAGGTGACGTTTGGTGTGTGGTCTCCTACCATCTTTTGCTATGGCACTCCCGTCTTCTTTTGTTCTCCTTGCACAGGTCGGGGGCAGCCTTGCCATAAGACAGCTGATCTGAAAGTCTCCTGCAAGGACTACACCATAATTTATGCTCCATCCTGGGTCCCTGAGAGCACAAACTAGGAGTCATCAGGACCCTAAGCCACAGAGCAGAGAGCATCCCCACCTCCACAGAAGCCGAGAAGAAGGAAGACAGGCACCTGAAGACAGCACTTAAGGCCTGTGGATATCCAAAGTGGGAATTCAGCAAAGCAGTGGGCCATCCCAGAAGAACAAGGGATCAGTCTGAGACCCAGCCCCGATGGAAGAACCTGGTCATCCCTTACATGGCTGGAGTGTCAGAGAAGCTTAAAAGGATTTTTGGCAAGCATCACATCCCTGTTTATTTCAAACCCACAAACACACTAAGGCAGAGACTTGTCCATCCAAAGGATCCGATACCAAAACATAAAAGGAGCAATACAGTATATGTGGTCCAACGCAGTGAGGAGTGTTCAGACCTCTACATTGGAGAAACTAAACAGCCATTAAACAGAAGGATGGCCCAACGTAGGAGGGGTAACAGCTCAGGACCAGAATCAGCAGTACACCTCCATTTGAAGGACAAAGGGCACTCTTTCAAAGATGAGGATGTACACATATTAGACAAAGAAGAGAGGTGGTTTGAGAGAGGAGTAAGGGAAGCCATTCATGTGACCATCAAACCCCCTCCCTCAACAGAGATGGTGGCCTCAGGCATAGTCTATCTGCTACTTATCAGGCTGTGCTTTCCAAAGTACCCAGACAAATCAAAAAGCCTTCACCACCAAGGCCATAGCTAACGACCCATTCATGATAGGTTTCAGCACCTTAGGCCATTGTTCACCTTAAGGCTATGGATACTATTGTCTCCCTAATGAGCCTATTCAGGCCATTGTTCATCTTATGAGCCTAATTCAGACCAGGGTGACAAGAGGTCAAAGCTGACTGACTATAAAATGGAGGACTTGCAACTAGCTTTCTTCAAACTGATGAAGCTGTTTGGATGAGCAGCGAAACATTTCTATCTCTCAAAAAGAAGTCCAGTAGCCATGACTCAACTTCCAGATGAATTCACCTGGATGACTGAGAATCTTCACAGACAAATTCATTATGCTATAAAATGGCTCCCCTGGGTTGTCAAGGCAACACACTTGGTGGGTAGCTTTCCTGGAATCTTCTCTTTAAGGCCTCTACATTTGGAGAGATTTGGGGTTCAGGGTCCAAGTTATTCAACTATAAAGTGGGTCTGCTCAGGGAAAAAAATTGTAATTGGAAAGTTACTTGAAAATAGTGATCCCAGACAGCTAGGAGTACGGGAATTACAGTGGAAGTCCCTCAATCTCCTCCATTTAAGCCCCCCCAACTGTATCTCATCCCTCATTCTGTAAGCCACCTTGGGTCCCTTTTTCCAAGGAGAAAGGTGGGGTAAAATACTCTAAAATAGACTTAAAAATACATAATTGGAAAAGTGCTTTTTTTTTTTTAAGGAGAGGTTTGGTTTCTGGTTTGGTTTGAATACATCACTTCCAGTTCCAGTTGCAAATGACTTATTCCTGGGAGGACCCACTTTGGAGTAGAATAACTTAGCCCCCTGAACCCCAAAGTTCTCCAAATTTGGGGGGCTTTACAGGGAAGAGCTTGACCAAGCTCCGCTGTGGTTTCCATGCTGCTAGATTCCTGGGATCACTATTTTCGAGTACATAACTTTCCAATTAAATGATTTTTAATTGTGGGGAACCACTTTGGAGTTGAATAATTCAGCCCCTGAACCCCAAATTTCTCCAATGGCGGCCTTACAAGTAAGAGCTTGAGCAAGCTTCACTTTAATTTCCATGCTTCTAGACACCTGGGATCACTATTTTTGAGTGCATAACTTTCCAATTGCAAATTATTTTTCCTGGGGGATTCATTTTGGAGTTGAATAACCCCAGAACCCAAAACCTCTCCAAATTTGGTGGGCTTAAAGGGAAGTGTCAAAGGAACCTACCCACTAAAAATGGTGCCTCTATGATGAAATGTTTCACTTTAGAGCAAAAAAAATCAGTTTGTTTTGTTTCATCACAAAATGCATTCTACCATTTCATTGTATAATGAATTTATTCATTATGTATCAAAATGACAAAACAGTATTTTGTTTTTAATTTTGTGCACATCTCTAATTAGCAAGAGCCAGTAATGTGTAGTGGACAGAATACTGTACCAGGAATAAGACGGTGTGGGTTCAAATCCCAGTTCTTCCAGGGAAACTGGTTTCACTGACTGTATTTTCCTTCCTTCCTTTGCATCACAGCCTTCTGAAATTTTGAATTGAGAATGCAATGAAATACTGTATTAGTTTGGGGGCTCATTGTACTAAGGCTCCAAAAACTGTCAGCTGCTAAATCAGTAGCTCGGCAGTTCAAATCCCGGGTGCCACGCAGCAGAGCAAGTTTCCGCTGATAACCTCAGCTCCTGCCAACCTAGCAGTTTGAAAGTATATAAATGCAAGTAGAGAAATAGGTATCACTATAAAAAGCAAGAAGCTAAAAACAGTGCTTCCTTGCAGCCATGCCAGCCACGTGGCCATGGTCCTTCACAACACTGGCTCTTCGGCTTGAATACGGAGATGAGCAACGCCCCTAGAGTTGGACATGACTAGCACGCATGTGCAAGGCGAACCTTTACCTTTACCAACAACTCTATCCTAAGAGAAATGGTAGCCATTCCTGGTCCTAAAAAGGACCATTGAGTCATTTTGCTCAGCATCATGCTTCTGGAGGTGTAGGGTTGTCTGCCTGCATGCCATTGCCCAGGGTTGGCTCTGGCGCAATCCCAATGTTTTTTCACTGGACCAAACCACCTGTGCTTTCCCATGGCCATTTGAGAGAAAAGGGATATTTGTCATGTTTTACCCCTATTCCACCAGGATGTGTGGCCTCGGGCCCCATCACACTCACCGCCACATCATCAAGATGGCTCTTCACTTCCACCCAGCCTGACTTAACCCCTCATCATCTGATGAGGAGGCAAGGACCCCCCTTTCCTATCTGCTGAGCAACTTCATCTCCAGATGGTCAGACTTTTACCCATGAGGTTGAAGTGGTCAGAGTAGTTAATGAGAGGGTGTCGTCCTCTTTCTCAAATCCCTTCTCCATTTTCCTGAACAGAGACATTCCTTTGATGACTGTGGTGATTCTTCCTGAGCACTAACAAGACCAGGCCCCAAGGTGCCATTACCCCATTTGGCTGATGTACCTGAGCCCCCTCTTTCCCTCACAAGCTCCAAATCCGTGCTCCAAAGCTGCGGGGGGGGGGGGGGAGAACAAAGAAACAGCTGTTTCTGAGGCACCCACTGTACAGGTGCTTCTATGCAAATGCTCAAAGCCTCAGAGCAAAGATGGGAGAACTTGAACATTTGGCAGCTAGGGATAACATTGATATAATAGCCATAACAGAAACTTGGTGGAATGCAGAGAACCAGTGGGATACAGCAATCCCAGGCTATAAACTCTATAGAAGGGATAGAGAGGGGCAGGTTGGAGGTGGAGTGGCCATCTATGTCAAAGAAGGGGTAAAATCCAGCAGAATGGAGATTGATGGTGGGTCTGACTCCACCATAGAATCATTGTTAGTTAAACTACCAGGTCCAAGGAGGGACGTGATAGTGGGGGTGTGATATTGTCCACTAGATCAAAAACTTGAGGTGGACCTTGAAATAAGGAGACAAATCATGGAGGTGTCTAAGAGGGACAGGATAGTAAGCATGGGGGACTTGTCACCACATTGACTGGCCAATGCGAGCTCAGGGCAAGAAAGAGAAACCAGGTTTCTCAACATGCTGAATGACTGTGCCTTAAAGCAACTTGTCATGAAGCCCACCCAAGAAGAGGCAACTCTGGATCTATTACTAAGTGATACTCAGGACCTAGTTAGGAATGAGAATTAAACTGAGCCTTTGGGGAACAGTGACCATGCTGCCATCTCCTTTGCCATACATGTTGGGAGAAGAGTGTCAAACAAATCAGACACAAAAACCCTTGATTTCTGAAGGGCGGACTTCCCTCAGATGAGGAAATTAGTTAGAAATTGAAAGGGAAGGTAAAAAGAATCCAATCACTCCAGAGTGCGTGGAACCTGTTTAAAACAATGGGAGTAGAGGCCCAGCACAAGTTGGGATGGGCATGAAACAGAAAAATTGTGTTTCATTTTTTAAATTTAATTTTTTAAAATTTCATTGGCCCCATTGTTTCATTTCATTTCATTACTGATGAATTTTGTTTTAAAAAATTATATAATGAAATGGTAATGAACCGACTTGATTCTCTATAGTGTGCCCCCAGAACGAAATTTGGTGGGAGCTTCCTTGGACTCTCCCCTTTAAGCCCTCCAGATTTGGAGAGATTTGGGATTCAGGGGCCAAGTTATTAAACTTCAAAGTGGGTGCCCAATGGATAAAAACATTTCTAAGTACCATTTTCTGTGCTTTGAAATACTGTTCCTGGGCAGCTAGCAGCATGAAAATTGCTGTGGAACTTCCTCAAGCTCCCCCCCCCCTTTGATCCTGACTGCAACTCTATTTGGAACGCCTCACCACCGCTGGAATGCCTGACCACCCGCTGTAACTTCGAAATGGTACGAGTGCTCCCCCCCCCACGTCCTTCCACCGGACTTGTTTTTCCGAGGCCTGTCTCACCCGCGCCTGGGCTGCGACGGGCGTGCGTGCGACTCTTGCTTGCATACCCCCGCCGCTGTCGCTGCCTGCGGCCTGCCACCCGCCGCCCCCTCGGCATGGAGACTTTACCCCGGAGGCCGCTGCTGCCGCTGTTGTTCCTTCGCGGCCCGCCGCCCACTACCACCGTTGGCGCGGGGCCTTCGCCCCTGGGGCCGCCGCCGCCGCCGCCACTGCCCGCGGCCTGCCGTTTGCTACCCCCTCGGCTTGGGGGTCTGGCCCCGGAGGCTGCCGCCATTGCTGATGATGCTTGGCCCGCCGCCCACCTGCACTGTCGCCTTGGGAACTCTGCCCTTTGGGCCGCTGCCCCTGCCTTGCGGCTCACCGCCTACCTCTCCTCCGGCATGGGGACCTTGCTCTGGGAGCTGCCGCCGCCACTGCTGCTTTGCAGCCTGCCCACCGCCACCGATGCTCGGCGTATGGGCCTTCCCTGGGGGCCGTCGCCGCTGCCCCTGCCTTGTGGCTCACTGCCTGTTGCCGTCCCGGCGTGGGGGCGTTGCTCCGGGGGCTCCCCCCATCGCCACTGCTGCGCTGCGGTTGGCCTGCCTCCTCCTCTGCCGGCTTGGGGACCTTTCCGGGGGGACTCTGCCGCCGCCGCTGCGTTGCAGCTCACCGGTCTTCGCCGCCGCTGGCGCAGGAACTTTCCCCCAGAGGTCGCCACCGCCGCCGCCGCCGCCATCTGCAGCCCGTCGTTGCTGCCTCCTCGGCTTGGGGCCCTTGCCCCAGAGGCTGTCACTGCCGTTGCGGCCTGGCGGCCCACCGCCCGCCCCTGCTATCTAGGTGCGGGGACTGTGCGCCGGATTTTGCCGTCGCCACTTGCCATCGCCGACTCGCCACTCCCACCTTCTCGGCTCGGGGCCCTTGCCCCGGAGGCTGTCGCTGCCGCCGCTGCCTGATGCCCCCCACTCCCCCTGGTGGCCCACCACCCGCCCCTGCCATCTGGGCACGGGGATTGCGTGCCGGACTTTGCCGCTGCCGCCTGTTACCAACGGCCTACCGCCTCAACCTTCTCAGCTCGGGTCCCTTGCCCCGGAGGCCGACACTGTCACCGCTGCCTGGCACCCTGCCGCCCTCTTCTGCCACCTGGGTGCGGGGATGGTGCACCAGACTCTACTCCCGCCGTTGCTGCCTGTGCCCCCCCACTCTCCATCTCTGCCGGTGCCAGCGACCCGCCACTTACCTCCATCGTCGGCGTGGGATCCGCTCAGAGGCCGCCACCACCGCTGCCATTGTCTTGTGGTCTGCAGCCTTTTTTCATCCCTGGCTGGACTGGCCAGGGAGCTCGGGCAGCAAGCCGGCCGCCGGTGTCCCCCCCGCCCTTCCTTGGCCTGCAGGGGGGGGTTGGGGGTTGGAGCGTTTCCACTCTGCTCCCCCCGTCCTCTCCCCGCCGACCTTGTCCTGGTCCGCTGAGGGGTATGGGGTGCGGAGCCTATCCATCCTGCTCCCCCTCCCTCTTTCCGCCGGCTCCTCGCCCCGCCTTGGTCTGTTGGGGGGACTGGGGGTGTGGAGCTCTCTTCCTCCTGCTCCCTAGGACTGTTGAGGGTGTGGGGGAGCAGCTTTCGCTTCATCTTGCCTTCCCCTCAGCCGTTTCTACGTTGGCTCATTTCGCCCTATGGAGGACCTGGACAGTGATGGCTCCCCTTACCATCTGGACTCTTTGACGGACCTGGCTGTGTTGGCCCACTGCCATTCAGGTCCGGGCCCAATTGGGCCTCGAGGCCGTTGTTGGCCCACCCTGGCGACTGCAGGCCTTCCTCTATGTCACCGGCCGCTGCCGTCCTAGCCACCTGTTCCCCGCTGGTCTCCATCTTTCCATCCTGGCTTCTGTTCTCCCCTCCTCCCCCCATCCCCTTCCTTGCCCTGGCAATGTCTAATTTTATGTTTTGTTATATTTCTTTTGTTTTTTTGTTGCTGGTGTTGTTCCGGTCGCCATATCGGCAGGGACCCTTATCTCCGTGGTGTCTGGCCGCGGGAGATATGCTTCGGGCGGAGGGATCGGTCGGGTAAGAAGAACTCGGGCCAGGCATCTTCTGCCTGTCCCCCATTCTGATCCCCTCGCTCGCCGCCTCGTGCCTGGGTGCCACTCCGCCAGCGCCTCCGACCTGTCCTGCCTCCTGATTAATGCCAGGTTGGTTCATAATAAGACCCCGCTCATCCTCAACTCGATCGTGGATGAGCGAGCCGACCTGGCATTTATTACTGAGACCTGGGTGGGCGCAGAGGGTGGGGCCTCCCTCTCCCTCTTGTGCCCCCCGGGTTTCAGGTTCAGTGGGTGGGCAGATCAGAGGGTAGGGGGCGGGGGGCATCATTTACAGGGAATCCCTTTACGTTAGCAGTTCTGCGACAATGGTGTGTTCTGGGGCTGAATGCCTCCATCTATCAGTGGGTCAGCGAGATAAGTTTGGCATTGTGCTGGTGTACCGCGCTCCCCGCAACCCAGCACAATCCCTCCCAGAAATCGCTGAGTTCATCTCGGCTGCTTTGTTGAGGTCCCCCCGCCTTCTGGTGGTTGGGGACTTCAACTTGCATGCCGAGGAGGAACTCTCTGGTGCAGCTCTGGAATTCATGGAATCCATGAATTCCATGAACTTATCTCAGCATGTTGTATGCCCCACCCATAGAGCTGGCCACACCCTGGACCTGGTATTTTCCTCCATGTCGTCAGACTCGTGTCTGGGGGTTAGGGGTATTTTGCCCCTGCCCGTGTCATGGTCGGACCATTACCTGCTAAAATTTTCCCTGTCGATCGCCCCCCCCCCGCCTCGCGGGGAGCCCCGGCCATACATCTGGGCCCACCCCCATAGGCTCCTGGACCCAGCCAGGTTCATGGAAGCCTTCGGGGAGCTTTCTGGCGGTCTGGCAGACGATCCGGTCGATGCCCTGGTGGAGAGGTGGTATGTGGGTACCACTGGGGCGGTAGACCGGATCGCCCCCAAGCGCCTCCTGCGATGCGGAGACCGCTCCTCTCCGTGGTACATGGCGGAGTTGCGGTCGATGAAGCAAGAACGTAGGAGACTGGAGGTCACTTGGAGGGCAAGCCGGACGGAAGAGAATAGGGCTGCACTCAAGCAGCTGACTGGCCGCTATCTTTGCGCGATCAGGGATGCTAGAAGATCTTATGCCTCCCTGAGAATTGGCGAGGCCTCGAACCGCCAGGCGGAGTTATTCCAGGTGGTTCGGGACCTCTCCAATCCCAGTCAGCTGAGGCCTCCTCCTAGTGATTTCACTAGTGAGCAATTTGCAGCCCACTTTAGATCAAAAATTGAGGCCATCCACTCCGACTTGCCCCCCAGCTGCTCTAGCCCACCCTCTGGAACCGCTGGTGCCTCACCCCTCCGTTCCCCCCTCCTGGATGAGTTTGGGCCGGTATCCCCGGCGGAGGCCTCCAGAGCCATGACTTGTTGCCGGCCGGCGGCCATCCCCTTTGACTCTTGCCCGGCCTGCCTCATCAAATCTGCCGAAGGGAACATGCCTGAGTGGGTTTCCGCTATTGCCATGGCCTCCTTTAGGGAGGGATGTTTCCCTTCCCGTTTAAAGGAGACTGTGGTGAAACCCACTCTTAAAAAACCTGGCATGGCATCGGACGATTTATCTAGCTGTCGTCCGATTGCCATTGTTCCCTTCCTGGGCAAGGTTGTCGAGAGGGTGGCTGCTGTCAGGCTGCAGTCATATCTGGAGGTAAATCATATCCTGGATCCCTTCCAGTCTGGATTCAGACCTCTTCGCAGAACCGAGACTGCCCTAGTCACTCTGCAGGATGACCTCCTCAGGGAGGCTGACAGGGGGTGTTCCCCTCTGTTGGTTCTCCTTGATCTCTCAGCCGCCTTTGATACCGTCAACCACGGTAACCTACTGGTCTGGCTTGCGAAGGCGGGAATTGGTGGCCAGGCCTTGGCCTGGCTCCGTTCCTTCCTTTCCGGCCGTTCTCAGCGGGTTCAGCTGGGTGACGTCTTGTCGGCTCCTTGGACTCTCCCTTGTGGGGTGCCCTAGGGGTCGGCAATCTCACCCATGCTGTTCAATGTTTATATGAGGCCGCTGGGGGAGGTCATCAGGAGATTTGGAGTTCGCTGTCATCAGTACGCTGATGACACGCAGCTCTATCTCTCCTTTTCGTCGTCTGCAGTGGAGGCAGTTCACTCCCTCGATCTGTGTCTGGAGGCCGTCCTGGAATGGACCAGAGATAACCGGCTCAAGCTGAATCCGGAGAAGACGGAGGTTCTGTTCTTCGGGGCGCCCTCATCTGGGTACAATGGCCCCCTCCCTATACGGGGGTGTGTGTGTTTCCCTCCAGCCTACAGACAGGGCCAGGAATCTGGGCGTGGTCCTGGACTCAGCCCTCTCCCTGGAAGCCCAGGTGATGGCTGTCTCCAGGGCCGCTTTTTTCCAGCTCCGCAGGATTGCCCAGATCCGCCAGTATCTTGACGACTCCTCCCTGAGGACAGTTGTGCAGGCCCTGGTGATCTCTAGGGTCGACTATTGCAATGCCCTCTACGTGGGGTTGCCCTTGGCCCTGGTCCGGAGGTTACAGCGGGTGCAAAATGCGGCGGCCAGGCTGGTGGTGGGTGCCCGTAGATACGAGCACATCACCCCAGTCCTGGCTCGCCTGCATTGGCCCCCGTTGTCCTCCGGATCAGGTTCAAGGTCCTGGTTTTGATTTTCAAAGCCCTCCACAGCTTGGGACCAGAGTACTTGGCGGAGCGTATCTCCCAAAGGACAACTGGGCCCAGACCCACGAGAATGGTGCAGGCGTGCTCACTGAGGGTGGCCACACCCAGAGAGGCGTGGAAATCACGCACGGGAGACTGCGCCGTCTCTGTGGTGGACCCCTCCCTCTGGAATCATCTCCCCAGTGAGCTGCGCCTGCTGGAGTCCCTATCCGCCTTTAAGAAGGCATTGAAGACCCACCTCTTTAGAGAAGCTTTTGGCGACCTTCTCAGTTAGTTTTTTTTTGGGGGGGGGCGGGCCTCGCCGCCATCTTGCCTCACTATCTGTCTTTTTGTTTTGCATTTTATTACTTGTTTTTATTGCTGTAACCTGCCCAGAGTTCCCGTTGAGAAGATGGGCGGGATATAAGTTTAACAAACAAATAAATAAATAAATAAATATCACTCCAAAATGGAGCAGTTTGGGGCACAGTGGGCCAAGTTATTCAACTCCAAACAGGGTGTCCCTAGTATAAGAACTTTTGTAATTTTAAAGTACTAGAAAATACTGATCTCAGACACCTAGCAGCATGGATATTGCTGTGGACCTTCCTCAAGCTCTCCCCTTGAAGCACCCCAAATCTGGAGAGGTTTGGGTACAGGGGGCCAGGTTATTCAATGCCAAACTGGGTGCCCCAGTAAAAAAAACCCTGTAATTTAAAAGTACTTGAAAATACTGACCCCAGCGAGGCATCCAGCAGGATGAAAATTGCTGTGGTGTAGAGCTGGCCTGTCCAACGCGTCGACCGCGGGCGACCAGTCGACCGCGGGGCCGTTGGAGGTCGCCCGCTGGATCCCGGGTGGCCTTCCGCCGTGCTGCCTGTGGCAGCATGTTGGAGGGGAATTCCCCCCACTCTCGCACTTGCGAGGCATGTGGGATCCTGGGCGGCGCGGGGCTGTGGTTGCTGGCGCCGCAGGGCTACGGACTGGGCCCTGTTCGGCTCTCCTGGTTCAGGTGCCTCATCCCGGCCGCTGCCGGCCTCTCCGGTGGTGGCCTCAGGAAGCTGCCCGCCAAGCTGGGAGGGGTGGCTGCCGGTGGGGGTGACCACCACTAAGAGGGGGAGGGGGAGGGGAAGAGTGGGATCACCGCCGCCGCCTGTCTCCGCCCGCCCTGCCCAAGCAGCACCTCCTTGGCCTCCGTTGCAGTCGACGCCCCGTACCTCCAGGAGCTGCTGGTGGCTCTGCACCTCTGCACCCTCCCTGGAGGTTCCTACCTGCCTCCAAGCCCACTGGCGCCCAAGGCTGAGGCGTCGGCGGCCACCACCAGCACCAAAAACCTTGGAGGTGGGTGGGGCCAGAGGAGTGGCGAGGAGTGTTTGCACGCTCCATTGCATCCGCCGCCAGCGTGGGGGACCTTGGAAAATGGGTGGGGAGGCGGTAGAGGCTCCACTGCTGCCGCTGCCGGCGCCGAAGACCTGGGGGGGGGGAGCGGCAAGGAGTGGTCCCTCTGCACTCTTTACTTGCCTGCGCTGATGGAGGGAGTAAGTAGGTGTGCTGGACGTGGACATCTGCCCAGCGATGAGCACTGCATGACTCCTGTCTGGACAGCGCGGAGGGCGGGAGCACTTGGGGAGCTCTACTCACGAGGAAGTCCAGCCAGGGAGGGAGAGGTGGGTGGGAAGCTGGGCCTTTGGGACCACGGGCTCTGGCTGTGGGGGGGATGCGGCAGCCCTGGCCACCCCCTGGGGAACCAAGGCAGGGAACACAGGCCATAGGAATGGCTTCCCAGCTCACTTTTCCTGGCTGCCTCTCTGGAGGCTCTGCCGGTAAGAAAGGGAATGTGCTTTTCCTGCAAATCCCCATCCGAAGCCAAGCCGAGAGCGCCACCCGAGGAGTGCGGGGGGGGGGAGCAGAGGCGCAGTTTGGCAGAGGGGAATCCCAGTCCGATGAGGATGAGCACGCCCCCCCTCCCTACGCCCCCTCCCCACTACATCCTTCCAGCGGGAACTCCCGGCTCCAGATCCAAGCTGCTGCGCCAGTTTCCCACCTTGGGGGTGGGGGGCAGGGCGTCAGTGGGGAGAGCACGCACCCAGCGCCGGGGACCTTGGTGGGCAGGCAGGCTCAAATCTCCTTTTTAAAAAGGTGCAACTCCCCCCCCCCCAATTGGGTGGGGTGGGGTGAAAGCACGCCTTTTTTGAAGTGATTCAAGCAGCCAGGGAATTTACCGAGCCAAGCAGTTACATCGCTGCTTGCCTCGGTAACCTCCTGGGCTGCTCAAATCTCGTTCTTCAAACCTCCCCCCTCCTCCCGTTCACGGCTAAAGGGAGGAGGGGAAAGGCTGAACCTGTTTGAATTTGGCGCTGCACCAGCGAGGGTGCTTGTGCCATGCCAAATTCAAATGGATCTAGCATTTCCCCTCGTCCCATTCACCACAAAGGGAAGGAGGGGGAAGACTCAACCTGTTTGAATTTGGTGCCGCACCAGCGAGGGTGCTTGTGCAGCACCAAATTCAAACAGGGGGCAGGTTGGGGGGCATTGAGGAGAGCATATGTGCGCACGCCCACACTTGATGGGGAGCCCGCGAGGACGTGGGGTGGGCAGGAGGGAGCCCGTGGGCTGTTCAAAGTTGGACAGCCCTGGTGTAGAGCATCCTCTAACTCTCCCCTTGAAGCCCACCAAGGCACAAAGGTCTGTATCAGAAGAATTTCACTCCACCAGGCAGGCAGGCAGGCAGGCAGCAATTAAATCAAGAAGATGAAAGCAGGTGTTAGAAATAAATGGGTCTTTCAGATCCCATAACATGCAGGCAGGCTTGCAGGCTGAGGAGGAAGGCAGGAGTTTGCAAGAATACTCCAGCTAGGAATAATGCAATTGGAGGACTCCAGTTCTATTTTGTTGGTTTTTGGAAATGGGCCATGATTAAGAGGGACAGCCAGGTGCATTCTTATTGTGCCAGTTGAGAATTGGGGAACTGGTACTGGTTGGTGGTGGAAATCACAAAGTGTGTTGGTGGGAAGGAATATAGTTCAAAGGTGGTAGGAGGGGAAAAATAATATAAAACCCTTCCCAAAATGCCTCCTAGTAACCTTCCCAGTCCCAAAAGAAGCTGTGCTGTTGTGCTGTATGTGTCTTCTCTCTGAGCACAGGGAGGCACCCCCACACACCACACACATGTTTTCTGTGCTTTACTTTCTGTGCCCTGCATCACCATGGTAATGGAGAACAAGGGTTCGATTCCATAGAGGGTCCCTGATAAATAAAGCCAGATCATGCTGGCTCATGATCTCACCTCAGCTGGAAAAGGCCCAAAGAACCCCTTTGTCTTCTAACCTTAACAGTTGGCCTTGTTAACCAATGGAAAATCCAAGACAGTTAGAATATCTCCTCTGAATAAATAAAAGTTGGATGGGATGTCTTTATCCTGCTTTTCACTCTCCCATATCCCAGGAAATTTAATTCCATAAGCTCCTGAAAACGGAAACCAGCCAATTGGGCATTGCAGGGTGTTCCAGTGAATTAAGTCACAATGGCAAGTTTCTATGAGCTCTGAGGTCAGAGGATACTCCGGCAGTCAGTTGGGTTCAGAGTCACAATTCTCTAGCCTCAACAATTTAGGTGGAAGTAAGAAGCTGGGAGTATTATGAGAAGTGAAGATATAAATTAAAGATATGAGGAGCTAATAATAGGGAAGGGTCTAGACCACTGGTTCTCAACCTGTGGGTCCCCACATGTTCCTGAACTGCAACTCCCAGAAATCCCTTCCAACACAGCGAGTGGTGGAGGCTTCTGGGAGTTGCAGTCCAGGAACATCTGGGGACCCACCGGTGGAGAATCACTGGTCTAGACTCTAAATATTTATTCAGTGAAAAGAAGGCCACTTCCAAATGTGGAGAATCAGGAGGGCTGGGAGAGTTATCTGTCTGAGTGCTGTCTACCCCCTCCACAGAATGGCTTGTGGACCCAAGACAGCCTAAGGAAGAGAGAAAGAGGGGTGGAGAAATGAAAGAGATGGTTGGAGAGGGTCCACATGGGACATTGTCTGAAATAGAAAAGGCAAGACATCAGTTGAAGGAAGTGAAGTTAGAGGGGCAGGCAGAAGTAATAGAAAAAAGAGTGGGAAAGGAGCAGCCAGGGATTGAACTGGAGCAAAGCAAGAGGAGAGGATATATGGAGTTGTCAGAAGCTGGGATGGCTAAAGAGAGACCTACAATTTTACCACCAGCCTAAGAATGGGATGGGTTGGAAAATTATTGGACCCACAAGTGATTCTGTCACTCTCACCCACAAGTGAGAGTGACTGATGATGCCCGGAGAGAAGGCTGATAGCCAGAGGCAAAGACAGAAGGAGCTTCTTACTGGGGTAAAAAGAGACCACATAGTGGTGGAGAAGGATCTGTGAGGGAAAAGCACAGGTCAAGAGGGAAAGGAGGGAAAAGGCCCAATGGTGCTGGGCACCAGAGTAAGAGTAGAGAGAAAGAAAATGGATCAGGAAAGAATGGTGTACAACCCAGGATTGTTATGGACTGAGGGAAACCTTGAAGATTGAATGCCCTTGTTGCTGGCACCATTTGGGTTGTATTGAAAATATTAATACCTCTGATGTTAAGAAGGAATCTTTATTGAGTTCCTCTGGAAAGGGAACAAGCCAATCCCATGTCAGGCTAGAACACACACCCTCACCACCAACCCTAATTATCAACAGTTCCTGGTTTAGATTCCTGACTCTATCCGCCAGCAGGAGGGTAGCACCCCCCAAACTGGGGAGAGGGCCACCGTACCCAGCAAAGGGTGCCCCAAACAACATAACCTCGGTCTTCTCTGGGTTAAGCTTAAGTCTGCTAGTCCTGGTCAATTCCATGACAACGTCCAGGCACAAGCCAAGGGTCTGTACTGCCTCTACTGCAGAAGTGGAGATGGAAAGATAGTGCTGTGTGTCATCAGCATACTGATGACAGCAGACTCCAAATCCCCTAATGATCTCATCTAGCAGCCTCATATAGATGTTGAACAGCATGGGGGAGAGTGTTGACCCCTGGGGAACCCCACATGGGAACATCCAAGGGGCCGACAACTCCTCCCCAAGCTGCACACGCTGGGGACAGCCACCAAGGAAGGACTGGAGCCAGCTGAACGCTGTGCCTTCTATCCCCACTTCAGAAAGCCAGCCCAGCAGGATACCATGGTCGATGGTATCAAAGACTGCTGACAGATCCGGGTGGACCAACAAGGTAGAGCAACCCCTGTCACCCCCCCGCCCCCGAGGAGGTCATCT
The DNA here is from genome assembly GCA_023846285.1 of Phrynocephalus versicolor. Taxonomy (NCBI): domain Eukaryota; kingdom Metazoa; phylum Chordata; class Lepidosauria; order Squamata; family Agamidae; genus Phrynocephalus; species Phrynocephalus versicolor. The sequence goes on along the minus strand of JAHTLZ010000274.1, from coordinate 5,296,491 downwards.
TGCAGCACAACCAAGGTGGTCTCAGTCCCCTGACATGGTCTGAACCCAGACTGGAATGGATCAGAAAAAAAATTAGCTGGGGGAAAAGAATGATTTTTTAATTTTTTTTACCCCCAAGCACCAATCAACTGTAGCACAGGCTTGGGGCTGGTAAGAAAGTATAAAAATCACTCCTTTTTCTGGTGGGGGGAAAATGAGTGATTTTAAACTTATTTTTTTTGTCAGCCCCAAGCCCATGCTAAATTTAAAATCCCACATTTCCCCCCACCTGATCAGGTGGGGGGAAAGGCAGGATTGTTTTTTTAAAAAAATGGCTGAGCACCAAGCGCCGATCAGCTGTAGTGTGGCCATGCTGCAGCAGATTGGTGCTGCCGCTTTGGAAGCACCCTCTGTGGGGGGCTGGTCAGCGGCTTGGGGGGGTGAATGAGAAATGAAATGAACAAAACTAAAGTTTTCCTTTGAGGGGGCAGTTCATTATTTGTTTTGTTATGTAATGAAATGAATTATGAATAATGAAACAAATAAAAATTCATTTCATGCCCATCTCTACAACAAAACATTCTGATTTGTTTTGAAAGAAAAGACTATGAGATTCCATGATTTCAAATGTCACATTTGCTCCTAAAAATAAATAAGCTAAATGGTGGCAGCAGAATACACGTGCATGCAACATACCTCTTATACGTTTGTCAAACTCACAGCCTCCTCGTCTGTCTCTGCTCAAACCATAGTTCATGCTTCTACTGGTTTTTAGTAGTTACACTACCTTCTTGATCTACTGGGTGAGGCATTTTTAAAATTTATTTCAAACACCCTCTAGTGCAGTGTTTTGTTTTTTTAATATGGCTTGAGAAACAGTCCTGTCATGAATGAGACACACTTTCTTCAGTAGAAGCCTAAATAATATTCACTAGTCTCTCACTTGATATGATGGTGGGTATATGGTAGTTTCTTTCTTCTTTTGTTTCACATTTAATTTTTTATATCCGGGTTTATAGTGTATATTTGTATAATGGATTTTTTAAATTTTATCTAATCTCTATTATCTATTTTTTTCTTTTTCACTTTACACTTTTTGTGCACCTACCCTTCTTGCTTGTTCTTTATATTGGGAGCTGTGTAACAAGTATATTTCCCCAATGTGGGAGTAATAAAGATTTATCTTATCTTATTTTAAAATCCTTGATCTTTAAATGATCAAAACCTAGATTTTAAACCACTTGTCAAGCAGACGTTTGTACCAGTGGAACAAACAATCTATGGTTCTTCCACTGAATTGTGTCAGGTTTCATTTGTTAATAGATGGGATGATCCCTCCAAATAGATATAGATTTATTTAATTATATTTAAATTATGTTCCCACTTGCATGGTGTTTGGAGTATCTGTTGGTACAAACCAAGCAGTTACGTCTTTAGCTAAGTTCTATAATATTTGAAGTATGTTAACTGTTATTCATTATTGCATAATTACACCAACTCTTTGTACTCTATATTTGCAAATTTGCTGTGGGTCGCCACCGTCCGAGAAGCCCGGAAGACAAGTACTCGGACCCGGGCATTCTCGGTGGCGGCCCCTAGCCTTTGGAATTCCATCCCTACCGAAGTGTGCTCTGCAGAGTCCCTGTTGGCCTTCCGGAAGGCTTTAAAAACCTATCTTTTCCAAGAGGCCTTTGGCGATTCTTATTCTTAGTTTTTTTTTCCTTGTTTTTTTTCTTTTCTCTTCTCCGCCATCATACGCTCTAGTTGATGAGGTGCCACTAGGTTTTACTGTTCTCAAATTTATTGTTGTAATTATATTTGTTTATCCTTGTACTTGTGTGGCTAACATAGCCCTTGTAAGCTGCTTAGAGTTCATTTGAAGATAAGCGGGATATAAATGCAAAAATAAATAAATAAATAAATAAATGCACATTATCAAAGGATTGCAAGTAAGTACAGAATCACATAGTACAAAGGTGCAGTTAAATAATTCTGCTTCTACTTTCCCTTTATGTCACGAAGTACTCGTTGAGATGTATTAAATATTACTAATCATTTTACTAATTTATAAATTATATTTATTGTATCATTATATCTAGAATGCTAAAGTATATGTAAAGTACATTGAAATATATCCAATAATATTTCAATCATATATTCAAAGTGGTCTGTCATTAAAGCTGTTTATTGTATCAATCAAGCTAATATTAAATTAATACATCTGTTTGGTCTATGTGCATTTTCAAGGTCTGACATCTTGTGGTCCATCTTGGTACTCCATCTAAAATCCACACCAGTCCCCATGGCTCAGGAACGAGCCGCAATTTCAGAATGTTCTTACTCTGGAATGTAGCACCACACCAAGACTGCAAAGCTTGAACCATTTCCAACTCAAAACTTTCAGCAAATCATGCTCAGGGCAAAATGGTCAAATCATTCAAGTTTAACAGGAGCTCCCCCTTCCCCATACAAACATTGGTTGGCTTAAAATTAAACCATTATGTTCTACTTTGTATTATCCATGTTTGCCTCCATTGACACAGACCTTAGCACCACTGGGCCTTTTCCCTCCTTTCCCTCTTGACCTGGGGACAGGTGATCATTTTACCTAAGTTTTTATCAAACTTTATCGAACAGCTACAAAATGTGAATACAAGAGAAAGTGAAATTGGTGGATTTGCCTGTCCCTGTTTGTGACAGGGACATACTGAGACATATTGCTGCTACTCGCTCTGAAATGCAGAAAAACTAATTTCAGGTTTAGTGAACCTGAGGCTTGGAGAATGCGAACTTGAGGTTCATTCTCTTGGTGGAGGAATAGGAGGCACCAAATTAAACCCACTGTGAATGAGGTTTTTATTTACCAGGACATAGGTACAACCACATATACCTTATAATACAGTCACAGTACCTTATATAGCTTTCCCTTTAAAAAAGTTTAAGGACATTTTGTTCAAAATATCACAACAGAATGATACAAATTATAGTACAATAGGTTTCTTATTTGTAGACTCTTATACGTTCATATGTGTATGTAGAGTGTTAGTATGGTTTTTAGTCAGATATCTCTGTTAAACCAGACTACAAGTTTTTGCAGGATCCTCTCCCTCCCCCAAACACACACACACACCTTTATCTACCAAGCAACACATTTCTAAAGAATTCTCCTTTAGCTATGCCCCTTGTTTTGGTTTTGACCAAGGAGTTCTTTGAATTAAGAAATAAAGTCAATGAGCAACTTTTATTGTCATATGCACAAATGCTTCTAAAGCACAGGGAAGTGTCTCTTCTTCAGCTCTCCTTCCTCCAAACACACAACTAGTGGAAGCAGGGAGGATAAGGAGCAGGTGTAGTGGGGTTGGTATAGTAACAGTGAAAGAGCATGGGTATGTTTTCCCACTCTCTTCCACCAAACAAGTATTAGGTGAACGTTTAAAGGCAACTATTCAGAGCAAGCCCATCAAAAACATAGCAATGGTGGTGTGCAACTGATGTAATGAAGAGTGTAATCTAAGTTTTAGGATCTAGACAAGATTTATGTGACTTCTTGGCATTTGGGGCTAAAGGAAGCTAAGTGTAAGCCTCCCTTTTGTAGAAGACAGGCTGAGATGTTCAACTTCCTGGTTCTGGTGAGTGTATACTAAGAACGGAAACACATTACAGATAACAGTTGTCCTTGCAGAAAGCATGTTAATGCTGCAGAGCTATGGCTGGTTGTAATTAAATATGGTTGTAATTAGAAAATTACAACCAGATCATATTTTAAGACAAAAGTGTATCTCTGCCTCTTTAGAACATTGTTCCTCCAGGCAAGACAAATCTTCCACTGCTACAGTGCTACAGACAATACACAAGGAAAAAAGCCATGCTACTTAAGCCTTAATTTTTTTTAAAAAACTTTGTGATCAATCAACTTTCTACTTAAATTATTGGTTACTAATCTGGCCTGAGATGAAAGCAGTTTTTATTCCAGTATAATTGATTATGAAGACAAGTATTTAACAAATTAACGGGCAACAGACTGAAGTGAACAACAGCAAAAGGAAATATATCTCAAAATTAAGGAGGAAATTGGAAGAATAATTTAAATGTGATTACTTATACATCAATAAATTATATAAAACCCACAAATATAAACTTAAGCATATGGTAACATTAAACATGTTAAATAATGGAGATCCCTTATGTTACAGAACTATGGTGAAAATCCTGTAGTACCCAGCTGTTTGAAATACTGCAGTGAAACCTGTTATTGCACCTGAAGCTCATTTGAGCAGCCCAGTTATAAGGATGGTTGTAGAAATAATTGTGAATATTCTTGAACCCAGTAGTGAAGACTGACATCACTGTTTTTGCATTAAATAAGGAGGAGTTTATTTGGATCTGGATCATGTTCACATCTAATGGTTTTCTGTGCTCCACATTCACATGGTTCTGTTCATTCTTCATTCCTACCAGAATTGCTTGTTCTATTTGGGGATATTGTTACTTTCCTGCACCCCTAGATTCCTCCTCCAAACTTAGCAGGGCATCTTAAAGAGATACGAGCAGGACTGCATCAAAGACGAACAGGCAAAGTGGAGCAACCATTTCATGTGGAACACTTAAGTGGTACCTTTGATTGGCTGCTTCTGGAAAGGAAGCAGGGAGCAGCCATGTATATAAAAAAGGCTACCTGAGAGAAAATGGCCATGTCCATGTGAGGACTTCGGAGAAGCTTGCTTGGTAAGTGGCTTTTCCCCCTCTTTCCCCCTGAGGCTGGGAAAATGCAAGGCTTTGAGGTGTAATGTAGGGGATTCTGTGCCCTATAATTTCCCCTTTCTTTCACTCCTCATCTAGGAGTCATTCCTATGCATTCAGTGAATTTCCTAGTATGTTTGTTACATCCTGCTCACTCCATTTTTTAAAAAAGCAATCATAATGTATAATTATAATGCAGGGTTCTGTGGGTATGTGAGGCTTTCCCAAGAAACTGTTATTATTTACAGAGCTGTGGTTTATTTCCTGGATGTTTTGCAAGAGCCTGTCCTCTTTTAAAGTCGAAATTGTTAATTGCCTAAAAGCATACAAAGAGGAAGCTGACCTGACTTGCCCTGGTTGTGGCACTGCTACTAGGACTAGTCACTGAAATGTATTATCAGTGACTGTGTCCAAGGAAATAAGTACAAAGTTATCATTGACTTTGTATAAACAAGCTGCCTGTGAACAGTAACAAACAAATTGACCAAGGCCTCTACAGGATGATTATCTTGGAGAAAGAAAACAAAAGCAAACAACAAAAAAGGAAACTAAGAGGGCCCAAGCAGGGATTTCCCCATAGAAACTCAATAAAAAAATAAAAAAGAATAAAGTCACATCTAAATGTAGAATATCTCTACTATCACCATACACATGCTCATGCAATAGTAACTTCTGACAATAGCACAATAACCAACAAGATTTATAAGTGAAAGGAACATGCTGCAAGGATATAATAGTCGTCAGGAACTTTAAAAACATAGCACACCCTCTAGCCCTGCTAAGTGAGTATGTAAGAGATACAGAGGGGGATAACTCAGTGCTGTTTAGGAGAAACATATTGAGGAAAATCTTATTCAAATGGAGCTAATTTTAGTAGACCACCCGAATGATGGGCAAATGGATTATGGTAACCTTAAAGAAAATGCCAATGGGGACAACCATGTAGTAAAACAGAACAACCCCAAACTTGGAGGAGGTAGAGACTGGTCTTCTCTCATCCTTCAGCAGTCTACCACTTTGTTCATAAGAGCCTTGTGGCACAGTGGTTAAATGTCTGTACTGGAAGGACTGATT
>JAHTLZ010000274.1:5273859-5286198 GCA_023846285.1 Phrynocephalus versicolor | reverse complement strand
GGCTCTTTTAATAAACTTTTATTCAGCATCCTGAGAGTGTTCTCTCCCATACTACCATTAAAACAAAATAAAACAACACAACAAGAGAAAATAAGGTACAGCAAGGAGGGAAATAAAACACGGAACCGGTGATTCTAATATATGCATTAGCTACTCAAGCCAATGAGGTGGGGAATAGGGAAGCCCAGATCCTCGTGCTGCTATAATCTCAGAGGCAAAGGAGGCCACCTCATCCAAATAAGAGGTGACTTGCGTAGAGAGAAGAAACCTAAGCTTAACCAAGTCTTCCCACCCTTGCATTCTATCGAGGATGGAGGATAGATATTTCTTACGAAGTGCATCGTGAATTGGGCAATGAAAGAAGATGTGTTCAAGCGTTTCAACAGCATTAGTTTGGACAGATTCTGCAAAAGGGTTATATAAATAGAAAATATAATGAAAAAAGGAAAAAGACTATTATATACATAGTTTAATCTTGTTCAGTGTCTACTCCAGAAGGATCTCTCCAAACTGGGGGAATGGGCTACGAAATGGCAAATGTGTTTTAATGTTGCCAAATGTAAAGTAATGCATATTGGGGCAAAAAATCAACACTTCATCTATCAACTCATGGGCTCTGAGTTATCTGTGACAGATCAGGAAAGAGATCTTGGTGTGTTGGTGGACAGCTCCATGAAGGTGTCTCCCCAATGTGTGGCAGCTGTGAAGAAGGCCAATTCCATGCTAGGGATTAGAGATGGGCACGACCAGAAAAAAATATGTTTCGAGTTGTTGTTTGTTGGGAAGGGCCCGTTTCGGGTCGTTTCCGTTTGTCGTGAAATTTTTCAAAAATTTGTCATTTCTGTTTGTCGTCTGTCGTTTGTACAGTGGTTTAGGGGGAGGGGTGGGCTCTGGGAGGCACCTCTCTGGGTGCCTCCCTCTGAGTTGACCCAGAAGGGAAGGGAAGCATAACGCGTAGCCGCTGCCAATTATGTTGGGTTGTTAGTGTGACAGGAAACCTCATCGGCACTTCGCTGTCTCACTAAGAACATTATAGCCATTAGCCATATTAGCCAGGGTTGGGGGTTAGTGTGTCAGAGGCACCTCTCTCGGCGCTGACTCTGACTCACTAAGAAGGAAAGCATACTGGTGTACTGGCATACAGGTTACAAGGGAGGGAGTGGGTCTGGAGTTGGAGGCACCACTAAGAAGGGAAGTGTACTTGCGTACGAATCTGGCTTAGGGTTGGGGTTAGGGTAAGGGCTAGGCTTAGGGTAACGGTTAAGGTTAGGGTGGGTTAGTGGGCTGCACCTCTGGGTGCCTCTGACCCACTAAGAAGACAGTGTACTGGCATATGGGTTAGGGTTAAGGTTAGGGTTGGTGGGCTTTTTATGCCCTCTCTGGTACATCCAGAAGTCTCAGCAAAACCTGGCCATGCGATTGGTGGAATGGCTCCAAAAATTTGCATGGTCCCATCCCATGGCCAGCCCATCATTGCGCGTGCGCAGGTGTAAAAAAATAAAAATTAAAATAAAATAAAATAAAATCAATGGAGACGTTTTGTTGCAAGAAAAACCCACTGCTGCTACTATAAAAAAGCAGGCATTTAAAATACCTAATTTTCAAATGTTTCTGTGGTGCTTTGGTGGGTTTTTGGACCATGATTTAAAAATAAATATTGTGGTCGCCATTTTGGATCCCCCCACCGCATGGCAAATGGAGACGACAATGCCCCCCCCAGCCTGGTACCAGCAGCCCAGGACAGGAGAGGGGGGGAAGGCCGGGGACACCCCCCCCCCAGAAACCACCCCTCTCTGGTAGGTGCCCTCACTGAGGCAGGCATATTTCCGCCTGCTTTTATGGCCGGTGGGAATCGGTTTTTTTTTTATTTTTAAAACTTTTTTTCTGTGCTGCTTGGCATCGCGCGATCGCCATGATGCCATGAACGACAATGACAAATCAGACCCAATTTATCTTTATTGGGTCGGGTTCGAGCTGGAGCGGAGTAATTTTCGTTCTCGTTCCTCGTTATGTAACGAGAACGAAGAACGAGAATGGAAACGTGGATTTTGCCGAGTTGTGCCCATGTCTGCTAGGGATTATCAAAAAGGGGATTGAAAATAAAACAGCCAACATAATAATGCCATTATACAAAACAATAGTAAGGGCGCACCTGGAGTATTGTGTACAATTCTGGTCACCGCATCTCAAGAAAGACATAGTGGAACTGGAAAAGGTGCAGAAGAGAGCGACTAAAATGATTACTGGGCTGGGCACCTCCCTTATGAGGAAAGGCTAAAACATTTGGGGCTCTTTAGTCTGGAAAAAAAGGCGCCTGATGGGGGATAGGATTGAAACATACAAAATAATGCAGGGCATGAGTCAAGTGGATAGAGGGAATCTCTTCTCCCTCTCACAAAATACCAGAACTAGGGGACATCCACTCAAACTGAGGGCTGGGAGAGTAAGAACAGACAAAAGAAAATATTTTTTTTTCACCCAGCGCGTTGTTAGTCTCTGGAACTTCCTGCCATAGGATGTGGTGATGGCATCTGGCCTGGATGCCTTCAAAAGGGGATTGGACAGATTCCTGGAGGAAAAGTCCATCACAGGTTACAAACCATGATAGAGATGTGTAATCTCCAGGCTTAAAACCAGGGTACTTCAAGGGCCAGATGCAGGGGCGAGGTATCAGGAGACAGATATTTAGTCTCATGCGCTCCCAAACGCATCTGGTGGGGCCACTGTGAGATACAGGAAGCTGGACTATATGGGCCTTTGGCCTGATCCAGCATGGCTCTTCTTATGTTCTTATGTTCTTATGCTTCTTGGCTTTCTTGTATTCTTTAAAAGGAATATCTCTTATCACTGTCCAGCAATAGTGTGCAAGCATTGATAGACTCTATTTGCCCTAATAGCATTTCTCCACTGTTGCAATGTCCTGGTGAAATGGCTTGCCATGCTTATCATTCACTGCTCCACAGTTCTGTGGGAAAAAAAATCTAGATGAAACCAGGGAGGTCAAAACATGTATCTTTAGTGCCATGTGTGGCGTTTAACTGTATGATGAATAATGCATGAGAGGTGTCTGTGCTGATTGGTGGGTCGGTAGACCAATGAGAGAGACCGGGGAGTGGCCTGAGAGGATTTAAGGCACTGCTCAGCATTGTTTTAGTCAGATAAGGGCCTACAGAAAAGCCTACACTTGGAGATAGATAATCAGATAGGGTCTGTACTATCTCTAAGAGAAAGACAGGGCTAAAGAAGAGACAGGATTGTTAGAGTGTCTGTGAAGAAAACTAAATGTTTAGAGTTAGTAAACTTAGGAACTGGGTGTGCATTTATTAATCTTTATAAGTAATCAAACTTAAGTGGTTTAGTGCAATGTTCTTTTTTGTTTATACTTCAACACGTTACCATTGATTGTTTTGATTCTACTTTGTAATCAATAAACTTCTTTAGTTTTTATTCAACTTAAAATAGTCTGAAGGCTTTAATTTACTAGCTAAGCTACTTGATAGCAGTGATATAGGAAAATCAGAAGTGGTGTTTGTCAGTAGCCTGTAAAATGGCCATTGACAAACACGGTAATGTTACACCGTGTTCCAACCAAGGCTTTTGCATGCCTTGAGGAGATTTTCCACCAACAACCTCTAGTTGTCTGCCTTGTTGCTTCCAAGAAAAAATATTGCCAGTAACCAGAAGGCTTTCCATGATGTATTTTCCTTGCCACGCAATGCATGGTCAAATTTATCTTCTCAAAGATGTTTGTGAATCTGAGAATGAGAAAAGACACCTTCCTTTTAGCTTAGCTTCACTTAACCTTGGGCATTTTCCATGGAAATGCTTGAAGACTGTTTGTCTTTTGTCCATAGTCTTGACAGATTTCTTCATCAAACCAAGCTTGATGTGTAAGGGTAGTTCCTTGATTGAATGTGGTCGATGCTGAGCACTCTTTTTCCCAGGCTTCAAAGACTGTCAGAGTGGCCAATACATCTTGATGTATTGGAAATCTCTTCCATGACTATTCCATTTGCAGAAAAAAAATCAGCATTACTTTGTGTATCCAGTCTGCAGACTAAGCAAGAAAGTAACAACCTTCAAATCACTACAAAGCTACCACTGATATTGGTCATAGTTTATGCACCTCAAAAGTTGGTTCTTGTTATCATACATTTCCTTCATATGGACTACATGACCAACTGGAATTGATTGCAAAATATTGCCATTATTCACCAAAACAACTTTAAGACTCTTTAAGACCCTTCTTTCATAAATCATTGAACAGTCTCCTGATCTGGATCGTAAATGATGTTGAGGGCTCCTGTCATACTATTGTTGTTGCATAGTATGGGATCACCTTCCATAAAGAAGAATGGGACAAGATCCTTCCGATGGTCACATAACATGATTTTTAGGACTTTTTGTTCAGCAAAGTGATTTAAGCTTTGTGATGATTGCAACTTTCATGACTTCTAGGAATAACAGGATGCAATTCATATAGTTTATGACACAATGCCAACTTCAGATGGCATAATTCAATGGTTTGTCTAAAAAGCAAGTACTGTCCAAACCTAGTCATTGATTTGTTGTCTCATAGATCCTATTCATTGATTTGTTGTTTCATAGATCCACTATTTCTGGTTTAAATTGAATATCTTCCATTTACGACTTACTTATCCTCCACTATTCCCTTGTCAAAAGTCGTATATACAGACCCAATAGCGTATCTTGAAAATTAGAGCCAATCAATAATTTTAAATATTATTTTCATCCTACAAGCCCAAATCTTGTAGTTTATATTCACTGGGAGTTTCCCTTATCCTATTCTTTTGGTTGCCCTTTTCTGCACCCTTTTTACCTATGCAGTCTCCTTTCAACAGGTTATAAACAGAACTGCCCAAAGTATTCTAAGTATGGTTATGTTACAGATTTGCATTTCATTCTATCTCTCTCTTTTTTTGACATCTGCAAGTCACCTGTTTTGATTTTGAAAGTTCCTTTTTTAAACATCTGTGCAAGGCATGGGATTACATGGGTCTGCGGGCAAGAGACCTGCCCAGTCTCTGACACTGAACTGTGGAGCATTTACTCCCTTACCTAACATACAATCCTTATGAAAAACTAGGTCTTATAATGTGTCATCCTTCTCTTCTATACATCCCAGACACATAATTTAGTAGAAGAAAATAAAGAGCTCCTAAAGAGTATAGTTGGTCTATGGCAGGCCTGCCCAAAGTCCGGCCCGGGGGCCAAATCCGGCCCGTCAGGCCATTCTGAGTGGCCAGCGGCTGGCTGGCCTGCCCCTCCCTCCCCCTCCTTTGCTTATGGGTCAGTGGGTGGGGCTTGCAGTGGGATGGCAAGGTCGGGGAGCAACCGGCCCCTGACACATTCTCAGCCACCAAATCTGGCCCTTCTTACAAAAAGTTTGGGCATCCCTGGTCTATGGGCTTCCAGATAGTTTCCTCAAAATACAGTTTCAGGTACAATTCCCCTCCCCTCCCAGATATTTGGCAAGAAAGGGCTGGAATTTGCAGGCTACGTGGGGAACTATTGCTTAGGTATCTGGCTACAGAGCCAGAGGGTTGAGAGTTTGATTCCCTCTTGTGCCATCTTTGACCCGGCTAGACTCAATAATCCACAGGACTTCTTTCAGCTGTGCAGTTCTAAGAGTGACATCACTTTTCTCTTTGAAATTAAGTTAAATTAGAACCATAATGTTCATTTTCATTTAAGAAAAATTAAGTATAATAGGTGGAAATATTAAATGTGTTGCCCTCTATTTGGAATCCATAATAACCATAGTGTGTTTGTTCACATATAAACAGTGGCTGGATTCATAGACTGAAAGAGATCTTCATCCAACTGGATTTCTGAGAGAGGGTGATAAATACAATAAATCTTCATGCTGACCATAACTGGCATTTCCGAACAAATTCTAGCATAATTATGTGCTTCTGAAAGCATGTGATTAGTCTCTTGATGAAAATATCTGTTGTTCTTTCTCATGTAGAGTATCATGTCATGTCTACATACAAGAGGAATCCCTTGGAGAAAGCCTTCAGAATACCTAATGCTAACATGACCTCAAACTACTTGATGCATCAATATTGGACAGCTGTCAGCCACAAGATCCCAGCCTTTCTCTATGATGTGTATCTACGGCTAACTGGAAGAAAGCCAAGGTGAGGGAAGGCAACACACACTCTAGGGAGCTACTTGCTATGTCTATAAGCAAATCAGGCTATTTGTGATTTTTCTTCTTTACTGCGATTACTGAATTTTGCACTGAAGTGCAACTTAGTGGGAAAGAAAGGGGGAGATAATTACTTTGATTAATATGCTGTCATAACTGCAAAAATCGTTCCAGGTTCTACAGATTTATAAGTAAATACTCTCTTGAGAAACTAACATTTTGTTAATAGTACACATTTAAACAATTGGGTAATATTGATAATAGTGAGGGTTGTGGTTTTAAACAACAGAAGAAATCTTAAGGTGACCTATATTGAATGTGCTTAGCTTCTGTGACTCCAGCATGGCTCACAGTAATCAATTTCAATTTAATTGTTGCAAAGACTGTGCCAGAATACTTATAGTCTGTCTGCTACCTATCAGACTGTACTTTCCACAGTACCCAGGCAAATCAAGGAGCCTTCACCACCAGGTCACAGCTAACGATCCATTCTTGATGGATTTCAGCACCTTAGGCCATTGTTTACCTTAAGGCCATGGACACTAATGTCTCCCTAACGAGCCTATTAAGGCTTTGTTCATCTTATGAGCCAATCAGACCAGGGGACAAGAGGTCAAGCTGACTATAAGAAGGGTCTCTTGCACTAGCTATACTCAGACCGATGAAGCTGTTTGGATGAACAGCGAAACGTTTCTATCTCTCAAAAAAGAAGTCCAGTAGCCATGACTCAACTCCCAGATAAACGCACCTGGATGACTAAGAATCTTCACAGAAATACTTATAGTCTTGTGGTATCTGAGAAGGCTGAATACTTCAATAGCCTTTTTTTTTTTTTTTTTGAAGAATTGCTGCCATATTTCGGACTGTAACATCAATCTGGGTACACTGAGAAATCACTCCCTCCTCTGAACTGTTATGAGTACATTGCAAAAAAGGGATAATATATGACCGCCTTACTTTTGGAACTATCAATATGTTAAGATAAAGAGGTTACCAAGCTGCTTCTGAGATCATGGTTACTGATGGTCAGAACTCTGCATATCAACACAAGAGGCAGGAGTCTCAATCGCCACCTACTGCTCCCAAACAAGAAGAAGTTCTTGATAAATGCCACTAGTACAGACTGACAGGACCGGTCTCCTCCCACACCCACTGTTCTCTTCCTAAAGAGAGAACAGAATGCTTATCAGCCTCATTGCCATTGTTCTAGCCCTGCACCCATGTGTCAGCCCTTCTTACCCAGTGGACATCATCTAGGTCAGTGGTTCTCAACCTGTAGGTTTCCAGATGTTCCTGGACTGCAACTCCGAGAAATCCTGGTTGGCTCAGCTAGTGATGAAGACTTCTGGGAGCTGCAGTCCAGGAACATCTGGGGACCCACAGGATGAGAACCACTGATCTAGGTATGAAGAGATACAACCACTCACATACTTGTCATCAAAGTCTTCCTTTGGAGCTGCCAAGCTACTTCTGAGATCATGGTTACTGACAGTCACAACTCATATAATCACTAGAGGAAGGATTCTCAACCACCACCTACTGCTCCCAAACAAGTAGAAGCTCTTGATCAATGCCTTTATCCAGATACCTGTTCAGAATCAGGCCCTGGTTTCTACTTTACAATCAAGGACTATTCTCACCTCTGCTAAACTTGCTTGACAGCTTCAAATTGCCCTAAAATGTGTGCAGCTACTATTTCCATATGTATTCATATGTAGCATTCTGGCAGTGAATCAGTTTTCAATTAGTTTAGTTCGGGAGAAATTACTATGTTGTGGGTGTATTCTTTGTACACCCAACAGGTAGACTGGGGGCTACCAGTAGCCCGTGAAGGGTTCAAAAGTAGCCCACCAGCCATCAATAAAAAATGTGAGGGGATTAGTTCTCCAGCCCTCCCTCCCCCACCCCAAGGACCACCACTGCCCCAGCAAACCTCTCGGTCTGCCAGCCCACTGTCTCAGCTGAGCGGGGCAGTTCAAGGACCATGGCACAGTCCCCTGCTCTCCCTACTGGCCAGATTGAATGAATCTTTATTTACGGTTGTTAACCAAGACAAGAGATACCAAATAATATCAATTTGCCACAATAAAATGATTTGCCAGAATAAAACATTAAATTTGACAGGATAAAACACCTTAAAACACTTATAAAACATTGTAAAACTTTTGATAAAAGCCACTAAATAGAAACAGGACTGTTATAAAATAGTCAATATCAGAAGGGTGGGTAATGTAGTGTATCAAAATCAGGCCAACATCAAACCCTAAAGTGGAAACCACACTCCATAAGGTGATCAAGAACTAGAATTACTGGCAGTCATAAGCCTACGTACAACTACTGCAGCAGTGCAAAATCTGGCAACACAGTTTGAAATCTGCTGGGACCTGTCAGAGAGAAGTAACTTTGCATAGAAATTGACAGGTCTCCCAGGAAATTTGTCGATAACAGGTTGAATAAGTTCCTTACGTAAGTCATGGTAGAAGGAACAATAAAGAAGGACATGGGTGACTGATTCTACTTGGCTCATTTCGCATGGGCACAAACAATTTGAGAGGGGAATATTTTGGAATTTCCCATCCAAAAGCTTGGAAGGGAGAGCGTTCAGTCTGGCTAGAGTAAAAGCTCTTGTAATCTTTGGAGGCATTAAACCAGTCAGGTATGGGGATATAGTAAATTTGTTGTAGGTGACTAGGCTGTGATTACCCAGAAGGCTCACATGATCTTGGAGTTCTGTATCCCAAATCCTTTGTCTAACTGCAGCTTTGGCATTAGCGTAGCCCATCGCTTTTAAGGTACAGTTAGAGAAGCCGATTTGCTGTATTTCTTTGGCTACAAGCTGTTTCCATTTGGACTGGTAGGAATCGGTTAGAACCAAGGGGGCCAACCCTTCTGTAAAGAATATAAGTTTTAACCAATAGTTAATCATAAGGGCTTTGACCCGTGCTCTTACGGACACTGGACCGGCCTCCAAACGGAGGGCTACATTTGATGTACATGGAGGTACAGCCAGAACTGATCTCAGAAATTTAGTCTGTACTACTTCCAAGGAATTTAAGTTTGTACCTGCAAAAATTTGGGAGCCATACAACATTTGGGAAATAACCTTGCCCTTGAAAACCTGGATAGCAGAAGATACTTGTCGCCCTCCTTTAGAGTAAAAGAATCTGGTTATTGCTGCAGCGCTCTTCTGGGCATTCAGTGATGCATGTTTTAGTTGGGCGACCCAAGAGCCTGTGGAACTGAAGATTATGCCCAGGTATTTGAAGCAGGAAACCTGCTCTATGGGGTGGTTATTTATAACCCATTTGTGTTTGTTTCTTCTTCTACTAGTAATAAGTACTTTGGTTTTTGAGTAGTTTATTACTAGTTGCTCGTGATTGCAATAGGTAGAGAAGGCCCTCAAAAACCTTCTCAGGCCAACACAGGTTAAAGACAATAAAACTACATCATCCGCGAACAGTAACATGGAGAGGGGTCGTGAAAATAGCTTGGGGGGATGAAATTCGGGTTTCGAGAGATTGCTCACAATACCATTTATGTAGAAGTTAAACAAGGTTGGGGCTAGCACACAACCCTGTTTTACCCCATTATGAGCTGGAATTGAGTTTGACAACACTCCTGCTGGATTACAAAGAACTCGTAGACTTGAGTTTTCATAGAGACGTTGCATTAACAGGAGAAGTCTCCTGTCTATGTTTGACTCTTCAAACTTTGCCCAAAGTTTGTGCCTTGGGATGCGATCAAAAGCCTGTTTAAAGTCAACAAAGGCTGCGTACAGGGCACCACCTTTAGGGGAGGAATATTTATGGGAAAGGTGGTGGAGAATAAGTCCCTGGTCCAAGGTAGATCTTCCCAATCTGAATCCAGCTTGCTCCTCTGCCAACAGGTTCTCTACTTGCAGCCAGTCTGTTAATTTACTCAATAAATGGCTGTCATATAACTTACTAACAGTGCTAAGTAGGCTTATTGGCCGATAGTTAGCTGGGTCCCCCCTATGGCCCTTTTTGAATAATGGGACAATAATTGCAAGACCCCAGTCCTCTGGAATACATGCTGTGTAGTTGATCCAGGAGAACAGGGATGCCAGTACTGGAGCCCACCAATCCGAGTTTGATTTTAAAAAAATCTGCTGGGATATAATCCATCCCGGGGGCTTTACCGGCTTTCAATTTGCAAATCAGGGCAGATATTTCCGCAGGGGAGACTGGAGGCCAGTCTGGTAGATTTCTATCACTTACTGGTGGACTTTGGGCACAGGCAGGGTGTATGGAATAGATATTCTGAAAGTGCTCCTCCCAAGCACTAGGCAAAATGTGGGAAACAATCCGGAGGGAATGTTCCCGCATTTCACCTGCCACTATCCTCCAGAAAGTGGCTGAGTCTTTGAGGATAGTTGTACTGGCCAGATTATCTGCATGACCAATTGAGTTGTTGGTGCAGAGCAGAAGAAGGGCAGTGGAGGGGACACCGAGTGGCGGGGTCATGGGCATGCCCACCTCCTTTGCGTGGTGACATCCCCCTCTTCTCCCCCCTAAAGAATTCCTTCCTCCCATCCTCCTCCTCCCACCCCACAGCTGCCTCACAGAGACTGTGACCTGCCGCTCCTCCTGCTCCCCTTCTGAGCCATTCCCTCCTCCTTGTGCTGCCATAGCATTGCGATTGCCCCGCTGCTGGCTTGGCCCATCCCAGCTGCACAGTGAACATGGCAGAGGTGAGTGAGAGCTATGGCAGCAAGGGGGAAGGGAGAAGGGGAAAACAGGAAGAGAAGCAAAGTCAAGTCAGGCCCCGGGCGGGTTGGGAGTGAAAGTGCACCTTTTAAAAAAAGTCTTCCAGCAGCCTGGGCAAGTGGAAGGGGTGATTTGTGCAAGCATGCACGAGCCTCCCTTGCACCCATCCACAACGGCTTGAGTGGGTGTAAGGGAAGTGTGTGCATGGTCAGCCTTACCTTAGGAATGCATTGAAATATGTTCCTTCCAGAAAGGATTAATTGATTTTTCAATGCGTTCCTATGGGAATTCGCTGCTCTACTTACAATTTTTTTTTTACTTATGAGCATATGCTTGGAACAGATAAAATGCATAAGTAGAGGTTTTAGTGTAGTAGCCCTCAGACACTTTCGTCCAGAAAATGTAGACCTCAGCCTGTTCAAAGCTGGACAGCCCTGCTATAGAGGAAGGAGAGGGGCTTAGTTTAGTTGTTCAACTCATACTTGGCATGCAGAAAAACCTCAGGGCCAGTCACTGGCACCTCCAACTATAACTGAGAGAAGCTGTAGCCTGAAACCATGAAGGGCTTCCTGCCAGATTTTGTAGAAAACCAGCAAGCTGACTCAGACATCATGGCTTCATATGTTTATTTTGCATGAATATCCTTAAGCATAAGAACACCCAATGTGGTCAGGGGTGCAGGGAAAAT
The DNA here is from genome assembly GCA_023846285.1 of Phrynocephalus versicolor. Taxonomy (NCBI): domain Eukaryota; kingdom Metazoa; phylum Chordata; class Lepidosauria; order Squamata; family Agamidae; genus Phrynocephalus; species Phrynocephalus versicolor. The sequence goes on along the minus strand of JAHTLZ010000274.1, from coordinate 5,274,608 downwards.
CTTTAGGATGCATATTCCTGTTGAATGTTTTAAAGAGTACATTTTCATCTGAGCTAAAGAGAGTTCTTAGAGGAGCCGAGAACCCATCCTTCCTAAGTGTTTCTTTAAGGTCAGGATGTTGGAAATTCTCTTTAGAGTGTCAAATGATGATGTCTCATTTTTATTTATTCTATTTATTTATTTATTCTTGGACTTATAAACCGCCTGATTTTCCCAGAGGGAACTCTGGGTGGTGTACAGACATGTCACCCCAGGCGACTAAACAACACAATCACAAAACAATCCCCAGTGAAAATAGACATCAAAACCTAACAAATGCACAACAAACATCCAAGTACTATTAAAAACCACAGTGGACCCTTGTATAACAAACAGCTTGTATAACATAAATTTTGTACAACATAAACAATTCCGGAGATAGGGGAAATTTTTTAACATAATCGCCTATGGGGAGAATCCGTACAACATAAAATGGGATTACTCCGTTTTCAATGCATTCTTATGGGAATTTGTATAAAGGAAATTTTGCTTAACATAATTTCATTTGGAATGAATTAATTCCTTTATACAAGGTACCACTGTAGTAGCAAATACTAAAAAGATTATATATATATATATGCATGTTAGGGTGGAGCACACCCAAAACATGGAGCACACCCAAACAACATGAATAAACGGGATGACACCTCCCGCTTGCCTGACATCTGGAAACTAGCCCTGGTCAACAGACGAGCCTCTGTCACAAAGAC
>JAHTLZ010000274.1:5242223-5270859 GCA_023846285.1 Phrynocephalus versicolor | reverse complement strand
ACCTTCATGGAGCTGTCCACCAACACACCAAGATCTCTTTCCTGATCCGTCACGGATAACTCAGAGCCCATGAGTTGATAAACGAAGTTTGGGTTTTTTGCCCCAATATGCATTACTTTACATTTGGTTACATTAAAACACATTTGTGCAGGCCCTGGTGATCTCGAGGGTCGACTATTGCAATGCCTTCTACGTGGGGTTGCCCTTGACCCTGGTCTGGAGGTTACAGCGGGTGCAAAATGCGGCGGCTAGGCTGGTGGTGGGTGCCCGTAGATACGAGCACATCACCCCAGTCCTGGCTCACCTGCATTGGCTCCCCATTGTCCTCCGGATCAGGTTCAAGGTCCTGGTTTTGATTTTCAAAGCCCTCCACGGCTTGGGACCAGAGTACCTGGTGGAGCGTATCTCCCAAAAGACAACTGGGCCCAGACCCACGAGACTGGCGCAGCGCGCTCACTGAGGTTTCCCACACCCAGAGAGGTGCGGAAATCGCGCACACGAGACCGACCGCGCCTTCTCTGTGGTGGGCCCCACCCTCTGGAATCATCTCCCCAGTGAGCTGCGCCTGTTGGAGTCCCTGTCCGCCTTTAAGAAGGCATTGAAGACCCACCTCTTTAGAGAAGCTTTTGGCGACCTTCTCAGTTAGTTTTTTTTGGGGGGGGGGCTCGCCGCCATCTTGCCTCACTATCTGTCTTTTTGTTTTGCATTTTATTACTTGTTTTTATTGCTGTAACCTGCCCAGAGTTCCCGTTGGGAAGATGGGCGGGATATAAGTTTAATAAATAAATAAATAAATAAATAAATAAATAAATAAATAAATAAATAAATAAATATCACTCCAAAATGGAGCAGTTTGGGGCACAGTGAGCCAAGTTATTCAACTCCAAACAGGGTGTACCTAGTATAAGAACTTTTGTAATTTTAAAGTACTAGAAAATACTGATCCCAGACACCTAGCAGCATGGATATTGCTGTGGACCTTCCTCAAGCTCTCCCCTTGAAGCACCCCAAATCTGGAGAGGTTTGGGTACAGGGGGCCAGGTTATTCAATGCCAAACTGGGTGCCCCAGTAAAAAAAAACCCTGTAATTTAAAAGTACTTGAAAATACTGACCCCAGCGAGGCATCCAGCAGCATGAAAATTGCTGTGGTGTAGAGCATCCTCTAACTCTCCCCTTGAAGCCCGCCAGGGCACAAAGGTCTGTATCAGAAGAATTTCACTCCACCAGGCAGGCGGGCAGCAATTAAATCAAGAAGATGAAAGCAGGTGTTAGAAATAAATGGGTCTTTCAGATCCCATAACATGCAGGCAGGCTTGCAGGCTGAGGAGGAAGGCAGGAGTTTGCAAGAATACTCCAGCTAGGAATTATGCAATTGGAGGACTCCGGTTCTATTTTGTTGGTTTTTGGAAATGGGCCATGATTAAGAGGGACAGCCAGGTGCATTCTTATTGTGCCAGTTGAGAATTGGGGAACTGGTACTGGTTGGTGTTGGAAATCACAAAGTGTGTTGGTGGGAAGGAATATAGTTCAAAGGTGGTAGGAGGGGGGAAATAATATAAAACCCTTCCCAAAATGCCTCCTAGTAACCTTCCCAGTCCCAAAAGAAGCTGTGCTGTTGTGCTGTATGTGTCTTCTCTCTGAGCACAGGGAGGCACCCCCACACACCACACACATGTTTTCTGTGCTTTACTTTCTGTGCCCTGCATCACCATGGTAATGGGGAACAAGGGTTCGATTCCATAGAGGGTCCCTGATAAATAAAGCCAGATCATGCTGGCTCATGATCTCACCTCAGCTGGAAAAGGCCCAAACAACCCCTTTGTCTTCTAACCTTAACAGTTGGCCTTGTTAATCAATGGAAAATCCAAGACAGTCAGAATATCTCCTCTGAATAAATAAAAGTTGGATGGGATGTCTTTATCCTGCTTTTCACTCTCCCATATCCCAGGAAATTTAATTCCATAAGCTCCTGAAAACGGAAACCAGCCAATTAGGCATTGCAGGGTGTTCCAGTGAATTAAATCACAATGCCAAGTTTCTATGAGCTCTGAGGTCAGAGGATACTCCAGCAGTCAGTTGGGTTCAGAGTCACAATTCTCTAGCCTCAACAATTTAGGTGGAAGTAAGAAGCTGGGAGTATTATGAGAAGGGAAGATATAAATTAAAGATATGAGGAGTTAATAATAGGGAAGGGTCTAGACCACTGGTTCTCAACCTGTGGGTCCCCACATGTTCCTGAACTGCAACTCCCAGAAATCCCTTCCAACACAGCGAGTGGTGGAGGCTTCTGGGAGTTGCAGTCCAGGAACATCTGGGGACCCACCGGTGGAGAACCACTGGTCTAGACTCTAAATATTTATTCAGTGAAAAGAAGGCCACTTCCATATGTGGAGAATCAGGAGGGCTGGGAGAATTATCTGTCTGAGTGCTGTCTACCCCCTCCACAGAATGGCTTGTGGACCCAAGACAGCCTAAGGAAGAGAGAAAGAGGGGTGGAGAAATGAAAGAGATGGTTGGAGAGGGTCCACATGGGACATTGTCTGAAATAGAAAAGGCAAGACATCAGTTGAAGGAAGTGAAGTTAGAGGAGCAGGCAGAAGGAATAGAAAAAAGAGTGGGAAAGGAGCAGCCAGGGATTGGACTGGAGCAAAGCAAGAGGAGAGGATATATGGAGTTGTCAGAAGCTGGGATGGATAAAGAGAGAGCTACAATTTTACCACCAGCCTAAGAATGGGATGGGTTGGAAAATTATTGGACCCACAAGTGGTTCTGTCACTCTCACCCACAAGTGAGAGTGACTGATGATGCCCAGAGAGAAGGCTGATAGCCAGAGGCAAAGACAGAAGGAGCTTCTTACTGGGGTAAAAAGAGACCACGTAGTGGTGGAGAAGGATCTGTGAGGGAAAAGCACAGGTCAAGAGGGAAAGGAGGGAAAAGGCCCAATGGTGCTGGGCACCAGAGTAAGAGTAGAGAGAAAGAAAATGGACCAGGAAAGAATGGTGTACAACCCAGGATTGTTATGGACTGAGGGAAACCTTGAAGATTGGATGCCCTTGTTGCTGGCACCATTTGGGTTGTATTGAAAGACCCAGAACAGGACTGGAACCTCAAAAGGGAACTGAACTTTTCTGTTGAGACTGGGACTCTTAAAGGTTCTAGCCCATTCAGCTCTATGTTGAGGCTGAATGTTGAGTTAAATGTTAAATTGGATATATCTGCATTCCTTGACATTCCAGCAAAAAATGTTAATACCTCTGATGTTAAGAAGGAATCATTATTGAGTTCCTCTGGAAAGGGAACAAGCCAATCCCATGTCAGGCTAGAACACACACCCTCACCACCAACCCTAATTATCAACAGTTCCTGGTTTAGATTCCTGACTAGAGATGGGCACGACTCGGGAAAATGACGTTTTCGAGTTGTCGTGTGTCGGAGGCAGCCCGTGTCGGCTCGTTTCCGTTTTTCGCGAAACTTCGCAAAAATTAGTCGGTTCGTTTTTTCGTTTTTTCGTTATTGTTATACTGGTTTTTGGGGGGTAGCGGGCTCCTGGAGGCACCTCTGTGGGGTGGGTGCCTCCTCTGGCCCGCCATAAAGGGAAAGTGGGCTCCTGGAGGCACCCATGGGTGCCTCCTATCCTCACCCACTAGGAAGGGACAGCAGCAGGCTCCAAGAGACCCCTCAACATGGGGGTCTCCCCTCCTCACCTGCTGCTGCTGCAAAATGGCATGCATAACCATATGGATATGCATACCATTTGCAGGCAGTGAGACAAGCACCTGGTCCTCTGGTACGAACCACCAAGGAGTGTGCCGCACCTGCCATGTCCCACAAAGAAGGGAATCATACTTGCGTGTGTAGTGCAATGCAAGTAGATCTGGCTATGGGCTAAGGTGGGTTAGTGCAAGGGCTAGGGTTAGGCTAATGACGGGTAAGGTTACGGTGGGCTATTGGGTTGCACCTCTGGGTGCCTCTCTGATCCACTAAGAAGACAGTCTGTGACGTATGGGTAAGGAGTCAAGGATTAGGGTTAGGGGGTTAGGGGGCTAGGGCAGGTTTTAGGGGGCTTTTTGGCACATCCCAGAAGTCTCAGTGGCCAAGTGGCCATGCGATTGGTGGGATGGCTCCAAAAATTTGCATGGTCGTCCCCTCCCACATGGCTGGCCAGGCCACTGGGCCAGCCCATCATTGCGCACTGCGCAGGTGTAAATAAAATAAAATAAAATAAAATCAATGGAGGACAGAGGAGGAGAGGAGAGACATTTTGTTGCAAGAAAAAACCCACTGCTACTGTGAAAAATCTGGCAGTTTATAAATTTCCGCGTGTTTCTGTTGTGCTTGTGTGTTTTTGGACCACGATTTCAAAAACAATATTGCGTTCGCCGCCCCATTTTGGATCCCCCGCCTGCACCGCACCGCATGGCATGGCGAGTCCGGCTGCCCAGGATGGGGGGGAGGCGGGACCACCCCTCCAGAAACAATCCCTCCGGTAGGTGCCCTGCGCCCTTAGTCAAGCAGGCATTTTTCTGCCTGCTTTTTGGCCCGGGAATGGGTGGGGGGGAGACCCGGGAGAGTTTTAAAAAGTTTTTTCCTGTGCCGCCCGTGCCGCTTGCTTGCGCTTTGGCGGCCGGCGGCGAGGCTGGGCTTTTTGCGGCGGGTGAGTCCCACCACCAGAGCATCCCAGGACGGAGGGGGGGAGGCCGGGACCCCCCCCAGACCAGAAAACCCCCCTCCGGTAGGTGCCCTGCGCCCTTAGTCAAGCAGGCATTTTTCTGCCTGCTTTTTGGCCCGGGAATGGGTGGGGGGGAGACCCGGGAGAGTTTAAAAAAGTTTTTTCCTGTGCCGCCCGTGCCGCTTGCTTGCGCTTTTGTGGCCGGCGGCAAGACTGGGCTTTTTGCGGCAGGCGAGTCCCACCACCAGAGCATCCCAGGATGGAGGGGGGGGAGGCCGGGCGGGGACCTCCAGAAACCACCCCTCTGGTAGGTGCCCTGAGGCATGGCAGGCATATTTCCGCCTGCTTTTTGGCCGGGAACCGGGTTTTTTAACTTTTAAAAACTTTTTTCCTGTGCCGCTTGGCATCGCGCGCGATCGCGCGATGCAAGTAACGAGCACGACAAATCAGACCAAATTGTTCATTCGTCGGTTTGAGCTCGAAGTCTGGCGGAGTAATTCCCATTACCGTTTCCGTAGAGTAACGGAACCGAGTAACGGAAACGGAAATACCGCTAAGTCGTGCCCATCTCTATTCCTGACTCTATCCGCCAGCAGGAGGGTAGCACCCCCCAAACTGGGGAGAGGGCCACCGTACCCAGCAAAGGGTGCCCCAAACAACATAACCTCGGTCTTCTCTGGGTTAAGCTTAAGTCTGCTAGTCCTGGTCAATTACATGACAACGTCCAGGCACAAGCCGAGGGTCTGTACTGCCTCTACTGCAGAAGTGGAGATGGAAAGATAGTGCTGTGTGTCATCAGCATACTGATGACAGCAGACTCCAAATCCCCTAATGATCTCATCCAGCAGCCTCATATAGATGTTGAACAGCATGGGGGAGAGTGCTGACCCCTGGGGAACCCCACATGGGAACATCCAAGGGGCCGACAACTCCTCCCCAAGCTGCACACGCTGGGGACAGCCACCAAGGAAGGACTGGAGCCAGCTGAACGCTGTGCCTTCTATCCTCACTTCAGAAAGCCAGCCCAGCAGGATACCATGGTCGATGGTATCAAAGACTGCTGACAGATCCGGGTGGACCAACAAGGTAGAGCAACCCCTGTCACCCCCCCCGCCCCCGAGGAGGTCATCTTGCAGCAAGAACAAGGTGGTCTCAGTCCCCTGACATGGTCTGAACCCAGACTGGAATGGATCAGAAAAAAATTAGCTGGGGGAAAAGAATGATTTTTTAATTTTTTTTACCCCCAAGCACCAATCAGCTGTAGCACAGGCTTGGGGCTGGTAAGAAAGTATAAAAATCACTCCTTTTTCTGGTGGGGGGAAAAGGAGTGATTTTAAACTTATTTTTTTTGTCAGCCCCAAGCCCATGCTAAATTTAAAATCCCACATTTTCCCCCACCTGATCAGGTGGGGGGAAAGGCAGGATTGTTTTTTTTTAAAAAAATGGCTGAGCCCCAAGCGCCGATCAGCTGTAGTGTGGCCATGCTGCAGCAGATTGGTGCTGCCGCTTTGGAAGCACCCTCTGTGGGGGGCTGGTCAGCGGCTTGGGGGGGTGAATGAGAAATGAAATGAACAAAACTAAAGTTTTCCTTTGAGGGGGCAGTTCATTATTTGTTTTGTTATGTAATGAAATGAATTATGAATAATGAAACAAATAAAAATTCATTTTATGCCCATCTCTACAACAAAACATTCTGATTTGTTTTGAAAGAAAAGACTATGAGATTCCATGATTTCAAATGCCACATGTGCTCCTAAAAATAAATAAGCTAAATGGTGGCAGCAGAATACACGTGCATGCAACATATCTCTTATACGTTTGTCAAACTCACAGCCTCCTCGTCTGTCTCTGCTCAAACCATAGTTCATGCTTCTACTGGTTTTTCAGTAGTTACACTACCTTCTTGATCTACTGGGTGAGGCATTTTTAAAATTTATTTCAAACACCCTCTAGTGCAGTGTTTTGTTTTTTTAACATGGCTTGAGAAACAGTCCTGTCATGAATGAGACACACTTTCTTCAGTAGAAGCCTAAATAATATTCACTAGTCTCTCACTTGATATGATGGTGGGTATATGGTAGTTTCTTTCTTCTTTTATTTCACATTTAATTTTTTATATCCGGGTTTATAGTGTATATTTGTATAATGGATTTTTTAAATTTTATCTAATCTCTATTATCTATTTTTTTCTTTTTCACTTTACACTTTTTGTGCACCTACCCTTCTTGCTTGTTCTTTATATTGGGAGCTGTGTAACAAGTATATTTCCCCAATGTGGGAGTAATTAAGATTTATCTTATCTTATTTTAAAATCCTTGATCTTTAAATGATCAAAACCTAGATTTTAAACCACTTGTCAAGCAGACGTTTGTACCAGTGGAATAAACAATCCATGGTTCTTCCACTGAATTGTGTCAGGTTTCATTTGTTAATAGATGGGATGATCCCTCCAAATAGATATAGATTTATTTAATTATATTTAAATTATGTTCCCAATTGCATGGTGTTTGGAGTATCTGTTGGTACAAACCAAGCAGTTACGTCTTTAGCTAAGTTCTATAATATTTGAAGTATGTTAACTGTTATTCATTATTGCATAATTACACCAACTCTTTGTACTCTATATTTGCAAATGCACATTATCAAAGGACTGCAAGTAAGTACAGAATCACGTAGTACAAAGGTGCAGTTAAATAATTCTGCTTCTACTTTCCCTTTATGTCACAAAGTACTCGTTGAGATGTATTAAATATTACTAATCATTTTACTAATTTATAAATTATATTTATTGTATCATTATATCTAGAATGCTAAAGTATCATATGTAAAGTACATTGAAATATATCCAATAATATTTCAATCATATATTCAAAGTGGTCTGTCATTAAAGCTATTTATTGTATCAATCAAGCTAATATTAAATTAATACATCTGTTTGGTCTGTGTGCATTTTCAAGGTCTGACATCTTGTGGTCCATCTTGGTACTCCATCTAAAATCCACACCAGTCCCCCTGGCTCAGGAACCAGCCGCAATTTCAGAATGTTCTTACTCTGGAATGTAGCACCACACCAAGACTGCAAAGCTTGAACCATTTCCAACTCAAAACTTTCAGCAAATCATGCTCAGGGCAAAATGGTCAAATCATTCAAGTTTAACAGGAGCTCCCCCTTTCCCATACAAACATTGGCTGGCTTAAAATTAAACCATTATGTTCTACTTTGTATTATCCATGTTTGCCTCCGTTGACACAGACCTTAGCACCTTTTCCCTCCTTTCCCTCTTGACCTGGGGACAGGTGATCATTTTACCTAAGTTTTTATCAAACTTTATCGAACAGCTACAAAATGTGAATACAAGAGAAAGTGAAATTGGTGGATTTGCCTGTCCCTGTTTGTGACAGGGACATACTGAGACATATTGCTGCTACTCGCTCTGAAATGCAGAAAAACTAATTTCAGGTTTAATGAACCTGAGGCTTGGAGAATGCGAACTTGAGGTTAATTCTCTTGGTGGAGGAATAGGAGGCACTAAATTAAACCCACTGTGAATGAGGTTTTTATTTACCAGGACATAGGTACAACCACATATACCTTATAATACAGTCACAGTACCTTATATAGCTTTCCCTTTAAAAAAGTTTAAGGACATTTTGTTCAAAATATCACAATAGAATGATACAAATTATAGTACAATAGGTTTCTTATTTGTAGACTCTTATACGTTCATATGTGTATGTAGAGTGTTAGCATGGTTTTTAGTCAGATATCTCTGTTAAACTAGACTACAAGTTTTTGCAGGATCCTCTCCCTCCCCCAAACACACACACACACCTTTATCTACCAAACAACACATTTCTAAAGAATTCTCCTTTAGCTATGCATCTTGCTTTGGTTTTGACCAAGGAGTTCTTTGAATTAAGAAATAAAGTCAATGAGCAACTTTTATTGTCATATGCACAAATGCTTCTAAATCACAGGGAAGTGTCTCTTCTTCAGATCTCCTTCCTCCAAACACACAACTAGTGGAAGCAGGGAGGATAAGGAGCAGGTGTAGTGGGGTTGGTATAGTAACAGTGAAAGAGCATGGGTTTTTTTCCACTTTCTTCCACCAAACAAGTATTAGGTGAACGTTTGAAGACAACTATTCAGAGCAAGCCCATCAAAAACATAGCAATGGTGGTGTGCAACTGATGTAATGGAGAGTGTAATCTAAGTTTTAGGATCTAGACAAGATTTATGTGACTTCTTGGCATTTGGGGCTAAAGGAAGCTAAGTGTAAGCCTCCCTTTTGTAGAAGACAGGCTGAGATGTTCAACTTCCTGGTTCTGGTGAGTGTATACTAAGAACGGAAACACATTACAGATAACAGTTGTCCTTGCAGAAAGCATGTTAATGCTGCAGAGCTATGGCTGGTTGTAATTAAATATGGTTGTAATTAGAAAATTACAACCAGATCATATTTTAAGACAAAAGTGTATCTCTGCCTCTTTAGAACATTGTTCCTCCAGGCAAGACAAATCTTCCAGTGCTACAGTGCAACAGACAATACACAAGGAAAAGGCCATGCTACTTAAGCCTTCTTTTTTTAAAAAAAACTTTGTGATCAATCAACTTTCTACTTAAATTATTGGTCACTATTCTGGCCTGAGATGAAAGCAGTTCTTATTCCAGTATAATTGATTATGAAGACAAGTAAATAACAAATTAACGGGCAACAGACTGAAGTGAACAACAGCAAAAGGAAATATATCTCAAAATTAAGGAGGAAATTGGAAGAATAATTTAAATGTGATTACTTATACATCAATAAATTATATAAAACCCACAAATATAAACTTAAGCATATGGTAACATTAAACATGTTAAATAATGGAGATCCCTTATGTTACAGAACTATGGTGAAAATCCTGTAGTAGTACCCAGCTGTTTGAAATACCGCAATGAAACCTGTTATTGCACCTAAAGCTCATTTGAGCAGCCCAGTTATAAGGATGGTTGTAGAAATAATTGTGAATATTCTTGAACCCAGTAGTAAAGACTGACATCACTGTTTTTGCATTAAATAAGGAGGAGTTTATTTGGGTCTGGATCATGTTCACCTCTAATGGTTTTCTGTGCTCCACATTCACATGGTTCTGCTCATTCTTCATTCCTACCAGAATTGCTTGTTCTATTTGGGGATATTGTTACTTTCCTGCACCCCTAGATTCCTCCTCCAAACTTAGCAGGGCATCTTAAAGAGATACGAGCAGGACTGCATCAAAGACGAACAGGCAAAGTGGAGCAGCCATTTCATGTGGAACGCTTAAGTGATACCTTTGATTGGCTGCTTCTGGAAAGGAAGCAGGGAGCAGCCATGTATATAAAAAAGGCTACCTGAGAGAAAATGGCCATGTCCATGTGAGGACTTTGGAGAAGCTTGCTTGGTAAGTGGCTTTCCCCCCTCTTTCTCCCTAAGGCTGGGAAAATGCAAGGCTTTGAGGTGTAATGTAGGGGATTCTGTGCCCTATAATTTCCCCTTTCTTTCACTCCTCATCTAGGAGTCATTCCTATGCATTCAGCGAATTTCCTAGTATGTTTGTTACATCCTGCTCACTCCATTTTTTTAAAAAGCAATCATAATGTATAATTTATAATGCAGGGTTCTGTGGGTATGTGAGGCTTTCCCAAGAAACTGTTATTATTTACAGAGCTGTGGCTTATTTCCTGGATGTTTTGCAAGAGCCTGTCCTCTTTTAAAGTCAAAATTGTTAATTGCCTAAAAGCATACAAAGAGGAAGCTGACCTGACTTGCCCTGGTTGTGGCACTGCTACTAGGACTAGTCACTGAAATGTACTATCAGTGACTGTGTCCAAGGAAATAAGTACAAAGTTATCATTCTAGACTTTGTATAAACAAGCTACCTGTGAACAGTAACAAACAAATTGACCAAAGCCTCTACAGGATGATTATCTTGGAGAAGGAAAACAAAAGCAAACAACAAAAAAGGAAACTAAGAGGGCCCAAGCAGGGATTTCCCCATAGAAACTCAATAAAAAAGAATAAAGTCACATCTAAATGTAGAATATCTCTACTATCACCATACACATGCTCATGCAATAGAAACTTCTGACAATAGCACAATAACCAACAAGATTTATAAGTGAAAGGAACATGCTGCAAGGATATAATAGTCGTCAGGAACTTTAAAAACATAGGACACCCTCTAGCCCTGCTAAGTGAGTATGTAAAAGATACAGAGGGGGATAACTCAGTGCTGTTTAGGAGAAACATATTGAGGAAAATCTTATTCAAATGGAGATAATTTTAGTACACCACCTGAATGATGGGCAAATGGATTATGGTAACCTTAAAGAAAATGCCAATGGGGACAACCATGTAATAAAACAGAACAACCCCAAACTTGGAGGAGGTAGAGACTGGTCTTCTCTCATCCTTCAGCAGTCTACCACTTTGTTCATATGAGCCTTGTGGCACAGTGGTTAAATGTCTGTACTGGAAGGACTGATTCCTACCCCTGATTTACATGCTCCTATAAGCTTTATCTCCTGAATTTATGCCCAATAAATAGGTGCTAAAACTCTAAAATGGCCATGTAATGTGTAAGATTATTGGACACAAGGCAATTGAGTTCATAATTGCTATTGTTTATTTTTCTGTTTCAGCTGATGGGGTTAGATAGAGCACTGAATCCAAGCTTTCAGGTGAGAGTTTAATCCGTTCTGAATTCATGCCCATAAGTCGAACAACTCGTAAGTAGAGCAGCCGTATCTATTTTTTTAAAAAAAATAAAACAATTAAAAACAATGTAAGTAGAGCTGACTGCATCTAAAATTTCTAAGACAACAGTTAAAACACCAACAATTTTTTGCTCTTAAGTTGAATTGTTCATAAGTAGAGTTGCTCATAGGTAGAGGTACCACAGTATTCTTTAGAAATTGCCGAGAAAAGTTCTTTGGAGAATGCAGAAGGTGAAGGAATCCTCAGAATAACCAAAAGATTTGCAGGCTGCAGAGTGGAATTGGTAGGCTTGTTGCAGGATATGAAGCATTAGGATTCCTCTGTAGAGATTTAGATACTTCAGAAGAAGCAATTGCCGTATTTTCCATCTATAAGACATATACAGTTTATAAGATTTCCCCCCACTTTTCCAACCGAAAATCACAGTTTCATAACCACATGGGTCTCTCCTCGGCTAACTTCCATGTATAAGACGTCCCTCAACATGAAAATATAGTCTTATCCAGAGAAAAATACTCTATTTGGCTGGCTGGCAGAACAGCTTGAGAATTTTTAACAATTTGATACCACCAAATTTATAACAGCAAATGACAGAGGCACTCCCCCCCCCACATATCTCATGGTCTTCAACCCCATTGCTCAGCAGAAATTATGGTTCCATCCTTTGTTTAAAAAACTTTGTATATAAGTGCAGGAAATATCTCTTGCTCCCCAATCTGCATCTATGCACAAAATAGTTATGTAACATAAAAGTCTGAGTTTCCTTGTGAGTGCGGATGCTTTGCTGTAGGGGAAAGGGAAATAAGCTGTTGTGTTTGACTCTAGACTCAAAATTAGATGGTTTTCCAGAACGTATTCTGTTTGCTTGGATAGGTTTCTGCCTTTCTTATCCTGCAAAGGTTGTGACTGGAAATTAAAAGTCTTCGACAGATTTGAGGAAGCAGAGAGGAGAGGGAACAAAATAAATAATTGTTTGGGCAATACATTTATTACCATTTTATTGGCTGTTCAAAGCAGGATCTCTTTTTTTAAAGCAACTGCCAAAATGGAGCTTAACACCCTTTAAAAGAGTTTAGGATACTAGGTTTACACACAAGGTGAGACACAGCCATATTAAGGATACCCAGTGGCTGGAGGAATATACAATCCTCAACCTGGAGGCATCCTCCTTGGGTGATGGTCAATCTCTTTGGTAGTAAATGACTTCCTTTGTTGGCTATTTGGGACGTGTCCCATAAAACAAAATTTTCTGGTCCTTATACACAATCTGAAAGCAAAGACAGGCAATATCTTTTTTAGACCACTAATACATCCCTCATACAGGCAAGCTTTCACTCCCCGGAGAACTCTCCATCAGGCTGTGCATGACAAAACTTGGGTGGGGGTGCAGAAGAAACCAAAAACATTTACCAGTATTTGGAAGACAATGACATCCACTTTACTCAAGCTGATTTTAGCAAGGTTGCAGACTCCATTTTGCAACTTATTTTGAAAAAGGAGTCTGCCCTTGATTTGGGAGGGATTTTTCCTTTGCCCCAAGTTCTGTAATGCCAAAATGATCACGAGTCCATTTTGCCAGTTTGTGAGATTTTAGTGGCCTAACAGAACTGTCAACTACCCTTGCTTTTAGACCAGGCATGTCCAAACTTCAGCCCTCCAGATGTTTTAGAACACAACTCCCACAGTCCTTTGCCACTGGAAATATAGGCTTGGAAGTCTGGGAGTTGTAGTCCAAAACATCAGGAGGGCCGAAGTTTGGACATGCAAGGACTGCAAAGCATTTTGGGGATGGGGATGTATGTGCATTTGTATGCATGTATGCTATATGTGAGGGGTGTGGTGGCTCATCAGGCTAGAGTACTGAAAACTGTCAGCTACAAAGTCGGCAGCTCAGCGGTTCAAATCCTGGGTGCCATGCAGCAGAGTGAGCTCCTGCTGTTAACCCCAGCTCCTATCAACCTAGCAGTTTGAAAGCATGTAAATGCAAGTAGATAAATAGGTACTGCCGTAAAAAGCAGGAAGGTAAACAGTGTTCCGTGTGCAGAAATATGTTCAGTTGTGCTGGCCACATGGCCACAGACTTGCACAACGCTGGTTCTTTGGCTTGAATATGGAGATGAGCACCACCGCTAGAGTCAGACACGACTAGCAAACATGTGAGGGGGGAACCTTTACATTTACCTTGTTATACTATATGTATATATGTAAATAAGCAGGCTGGCTTTTCTGTTTACTTGGGCATGTCCACCAGTTACAGCTCTTGTTTATATTTATTTCTGCTTCTTTCTGTTAGTGAATCTTGTTTGCTGTGTCTTTTTCAAAGCCCCTTTGTGGATGGGCCCCACCAAAATCCTGGTTAGGACATGAATGTATCTCTCCCACACACACCTCCCTGCCAGTGTATGGAAGTGATGACAGGAGTCTTTCTTTTTCTTTTACTCCAGCAACTGCAAGTATCATGAGCAGTGCTTGAGAAAATCAAGAGTGATGCTGAAGAAAAATGTAATGTGGTACTCCTGAACATATGATATGTTTTAAAAACAATCCAATAAAGATTCTAGGAAATGTGAAGATCAGAGGAAGAAGCACAACTGTAAAATTGCCAGCCAAGCAAACAGGTCCGAAACACTGAAGGCTTTTGGTAGTAAGCTGAAAGTACAAGCAAGAATGAAGTCCTGCAAGTGTCCTGAATGTGGGAAAAGCTTTAAAGAAAAAACTGCCTTTGCGAAACATATGAAGATCCATTCTGGAGAGAGGCTTTACAGATGCTTGACCTGTGGGAAAAAATTCCCTAAAAAGTCAAGTCTTGTGATACATCAACGAATCCACAGCAGAACAAAGCCTTTCCCATGTAGTGACTGTGGGAAAACATTTGGCCAGAAATCAAGCCTTCTGATCCACGGTAAAACCCACATAAGCAAAAAAGTGAATAACAGCAAAAGCCAGGCTTCTGTTTCTAAGCGCCCAAGCCATATTGAAAAGCACAGAGCAGAGAAATCGTACCGGTGCCTAGAATGCAAGAAGATGTTTGTCCTACACAAAAATTTAATTAAGCACCAGAAAATCCATGCCAACGTGACGCCACAAAGTCCTGAAATGGGTATAGTTATCTCTTCGACTACAAAGAAGGAACACTGCCCACTCGCACTGGTGTTGCAGAGGCAGGGGAGGGGTGGTAAAGTGGGGTTAAAAATGGCACTTTTCCTCAGCTTTCTAACTCATGTTTGTTTCTTTGCTTGTTTGTGGTGCACCACTGGATACATAAAACCTCTGGGTGGCTTTGGTTGCTTTGGGTGGCATGTCAGATAAATGTCTCAGTCCCATGTTTGTGGAACAGCTGAGTCTTTAATAAGGAGTTTAGCAAAAGGGATTGATAAATGCAGAGTGGAGCCATGGAGGGAAAACATAGGGCCTCCCCCCTCAGCACAAAATGCTTCCCGGGCTTTTGCCTGTCTCTGTAGACCAGGGGTGTCCAAACTTTTTGTAAGGAGGACCAGATTTGGTGAGGTAAAAATGTGTGGGGGATGACAATTCAGCCGCACTTGCCCCCCCCGGGCCAGGCTTTGGACAAGTCTCTATAATATGCAAGGAGGAAGGGAGGGATGCTGCAGCAACGGAGCTGGGGGTGGGGAGGCTGGGCAGGTGGCCGGGGGGATGGACAGAAGCAGAGAGGGCAGGCAAACCATAAAACTGCAAGCTAACACCTCCATCCGGTAAGAGGAGGGGCCAGCTGGCAGGGATGCGTGACAGGCTGAGCCGGTGGGCCGAAGAAGCTATGGGCCACTCAGAATTTGAAAACGGGTCACATTTGGCCCCTGGGCCTGACTTTGGCCATGCCTGCTGTAGACAAAACCTTGTCATGCACTGCCAATGTTGAGTGTTACAGGAAAGTGGTTCCAGACACTGCTGCTTAACATTGGGTTTAAAGGCATATAGAAATGGTAGAACTCTTTCCATTTCAGTGATGCAGAACAGGGATTGCATGAAGGCGCTACCACGTATCTTCTTCGATGTGTGAACTGCTTCCAATCAAGTTCTCAGACTGAAGATTTTGAAGCTTGACATTGAATTCTTTTTCCCTTCTGTGCCTCCAGCAGGTCTGCCTACACGGCCAGAAACACAGAACCAGGCTGTGGGTCTTTCTGGGCTAATGCTCCAGGAATGTAAGTGTGTGTGTGGGTGGGTAGATCTTACAGGCTTGGAGGGCAATGAACTGATTGATAAGAAATGATGTTCTCCATTTTCCAAACAGTGAGGAAGATGAGGGAGAATGTGGACATGCTTCTCCTCAACCAGCAGAGTCAGCTTCTTGTTCTGCAAGAAATTCAGAAGCAGCTGAGTTTCCTTCTGCCTGGCAACGACCTCATAAACTCAAATGTGTACAGCCTGGGCCTTCTGCTAGCTCAGCAAGCTGCAGCCATGGGATCCACGTCTTTTCCTCTCCTCCACCACCCCAGTAGCCTCCTTCCGGAAAGTGCACGGCCTTTCTCCTCTCAGGTTTCATCTTAGTCTGAAAGAGCTTTGCCATACTTAGCATTTAGTTGCCCAGTGTCTGCATGAAGGCCCTCTACACTTTCTGAAACAGACCACCTATATCCTGATTTCTTATTATGTGCAGATGGGCTAGGATCCTGTTTGCAAACACCGAGTGGAAGGACTCTGCCAATTGAGAGCTCTGTGCTTAGCTTCTCATTGTCTCCCTCTGGTAGTTAAGCAAGCCCGAGATTGCCCCAGTGAAGGGAGTGGGGCTTTTCATGTGCATAGAAGGACAGTGCAGACCCTATTGCACAATCATATGGGCAATGCAGACATCCCAGCCATGAGATATTGCTTGCACGGAACATGTATTTTGGTGTTTAATTCTAGAGTTCAATCCAAGTACATTTTTTTAAAAGGAGGTGCAATTAATTCCATTGGTTTTAAATTCTAGTTTTGAACTACTTTTATAGTATAATGTGGCTCAGTTGGAATGTCATAAGATTAGGCAGATTGATTTAGACTTGGATTCCTGGAGCAACATCTTCTACCTCTATGTTCATGATTAATTCACTTAGATGATCGATCTTTCTAAATTTGTAATATTCTGTACAGTATATTAATGCAGGACCAGATTATATTTTTTCAAATTGCACATTTATGTCAGTGACGGTTAAATCAACATGTTGACTTCCTGAAAAGCATAGAACATAGAAGTGATGGCCAATGTAAAGAATTTCATTCATGAGATAGTTTTCCAACACCAGGGAATAAGTAATCTACTGGCTCTTTAACTTAAATGCATATCCGTATTCCCAATTTATTTTTAACTTCCCCTGTATCAGACACAGAACTAAATAAATGTGGTTTTGAATCTTGGATAATTTCTTTCACTGAAATACTTTGTTGAACTCTTGGGAATTCTCACACCAAAGCAAAGCACAACCCAAAACATTACACTGACATACTGGTCTTAACCTCTGGATATTGGAAGAATAGAAATGGATGCCCAGTGTAGTGGATAGAGTGATGGACTGGGACTTAGGAGAACAGGATTAAAATCCCTACTCAGCCATGGGAGCTCATTTGGAGAATGCAAATGGTAAAGCCATTCCTTAAATATCTCACTTACCTTGAAAACTCTTATTAGGGTTGCTATAACTTGGTTCCAACTTGACAGCACAAAAAACACAACAAAGACATGCTTGTGAGCAAATTATATCCTGTTTGTCAACCACGAACTGTTCAGGTCTACTGTACTTTTAACTAGATTGAAGTTGGGTTAGTTATTAATTTTTAGATGAGACAGGATAAGACATTGCTAACATTATATTTTTATCATGGGGCGGGGGTGATGGAGTTGGAAGAGGCCTAGAAGGCCACAAAATCTAACCTGCTGCTTAATGAACAAATCCAAGTTAAAGTACAGTAGTCCCCCACCACATTGCAGTTCCTACGTTGTGGTCCCTCTATATCTCAAAGTTTTATTTGGAACATAATTACTATACTGCAATTATTAATTACAAAATATAAACATCAATTAAAATGAAGTAAAATACTGTACTATTCTGTATTTACTCAAGAGACAAAAATACGTAGTGTTATTTAGGAAAGTGTGGTGCTGAAAATCAAAATACGTAAGGTATGGCTGGAAGGAACAAGTCTGGCCAATTGGAATGCACAGTTCATTTAATCATAGTTGTGACTGGCTGCTGCCTATGTGAGTGGTTGGGGAAATGGCAGTAGAATTCTCCAGCCTCTCAGTTCTTTGTGGAATCCATGAAAAGTACTGTACTGGGTGTTCTATTTTGTGTTGTGCTTGCTGTACAGTATTTTTACGTTTTTTCTGAAACCCAAACACTCTGCACCTAAGCACCAGAGGAAGTATCTGATCATCCATGAGAAGGTAAAATTGCTAGACATGCTTCAAGAACAAAACATTATGCTGCCATTGTGTGCCATTATGGACTGAATGAGTCCACTTTACATCAAGAAGGATGAAGCCAACCTCAGATGTACTGTAGCAGTCAGTGATATTCAAAACCAAAAAAGGATGATAACTGCACACAACAAATTGTGAGGATGGACTCGGCACTGGCCCTTTGGATTACCAATTGTAGGAAGAATGTTCCATTGGGCATCAGCGTCATCAGGGAGAAGGCCAGGCAACTTTGTGAACAATTTGCCAGAGAAGCATGTGCCCAAAGGGATAACGAGGATGACCCCCCCCCAACCAGGATCATTGACAGCACCAGAAGAGCCCATGGCAGTTCAAACCAGCAAGGGCTGGTTTGATAGACTTCAAAAGAGATTCCAGCTCAAGGGATTCCAGCTCAGAAGCAGCCAGAAGTACCTTGAGGCATTCAAGGTGATCATAGAAAAGAAAGGATTTGCCAGAACAAGTCTTCAACATAGATGAGATTGGATTGTTCTGGAAGAAGATGCCATCCAGAACTTTTATAATAAAGAAGGAAGCCTGAGTCCCCCGATTCAAACCTCAGAAGTATCGAGTGATCTTGATAATGTGTGGCAATGCTGCTGGGTTCTCAGTGAAGGCAGAATTTATGTCTGCAAAACTCAAGGCCCTGAAAATAGAAAATAAAAAACTCCTGCCAGTCCACTGGATGCATAACTCTAGAGCAGTGATGGTGAACCTATGGCACGGGTGCCAAAGGTGGCACTCGGAGCCTTTTCTGTGGGCACCCAACATCACCCCTTCATAGCCACCTGTATACAGGTTAAATTACTGTATTGGCACTTTGCAAAAATATTAGTGGGTTTTGAAATGCCGTTTGGGCACTTGGTCTCTAAAAGGTTTGCCATCACTGCTCTAGAGCCTAACATCCCACAAGTCAAAAGGTAGCTCAGCCAAAAAGGGCTGCCTTTCGAAGTTTTCCTTACAATGGACAATGCTAGGAGCCACCCATCAGATTTATCCTACAAGGGAGTACAGATTGAGTTCCTCCCAGCAAACACAACATCCCTCATTCAACCTTTGGATCAAGGCATCATCTGTGCCTTTAAGGTCCTTTATACTTGGAACTCTTTGCAGCACCTTGTCAAGGCCATGGATTCCCATAATAATTTATCTGTTAAGGAGTTTTGGTGTAGATTCACCATTGAAATGTGTCTTCAGATTATCCAAAAGGTTGTAGAGGAATTGAAACCTGACAATTTAAATGCATGTTGGAAAAAGCTGTGGCCAGAATGTGACCATGATTACAAAGGCTTATCACCAGAAGAAATTCAACATTCAGCAGTTGATACGGCGGTCCGGCTGGAGAAGATTTTAGGAGGAGAAGGATTTTATAACATGACACAAGACAATGTGAATGAGCTCATTGATGCCCACTCTGAACCACTGACAGATGAGGATTATTTTTTAAAATAATTTTGTGTGCATATTTTTTTTAAAAATGCCCCCTTAAAAAAACTTCTAATTAGAATCAGAAGCTGAATGGGCCAGTGATAGTGCTGTCGCTGCTTTCCATATGAGTCTAATTAAAAGGGTATTTTTCCTAGCTGCACCTCCTTTTGGAGCTTCATAACTCTGCCCCCTTACCCCCAAATGTTTCCAAAATTCAGAGGGCTCTCTAAAATCACTTTCTGCAGGTATCCCTGCTACCTTGGTGCCCCAAGATAAGTAATTTTGAGTGCATTTTTTAAAAATATGCACACAAAAATTATTTTTAAAAATATGTAAGAAAAATGTACTTACCTTGGGGCTCCAAAGTAGAAGGGGTACCAAATTCCTTGGAATTTGGAAAGATTTGAGGATAACAGGACTTACTCTGGTATTAACTCCCTAATTGCCTTCAGACTCCGTTTTTTGGCAGGTTAGGGTTTGGAGAGGGGGAAACCCCTCCCCCCACCCCAATCTGTTAAAATGCCCCAGCTGGTAGGCGAGAGCAGGAGCAAAAGGCAGAAAGGAGCAGGTTTTTCCCCTGGCTGTTCTTTTCTGCATTTCACCACTATGCCACTCCCCAGCTGGGGCTTTTTGACAGGTTGGGGTTTGGAGAGGGGGAAAGCCCTCCCCCATACCCCAATCTGTAAAAAGGTCCCAGCAGGGAGGTGGGGGGGGAGGGACAAAATGATGAATAGAGCAGGGCTTTCCCCTCCATTCTCCATTCTGGGGGATTAATGTTGTTTTGTTTTGTTTCGTTAAGTAACAATTTTTGTTTGAAAAATTTTGTTACGATACAAATCAAAACATGGGAGGGGACAAGTGGAATGAAACAAAACACAGTTTTTCCGTTTTATGCCCACCCCTACTCTAGACATCAGACCAGGAACTCTGGAAGAAGCCATAACATTTCACAGACTGGAAGGAGGACCCTTCTCTCTCTTCTGTCCCAGCTGCTTCAGATAAAGATAGCTACAAGTACACCTATCATATTAAGAGCAAGTCTTTTAGAAGAGCCTGCCTACCTGTTGGGTAGGAAATCTAAGGTTTCGATAAAGTAGAGGTCAAAATATGTAACAAATGTAAAATCTTGGTGCAGTCACAAAACACAATAAAATGACACTGAATAATCGTCATCGTCATCTTAGAACAGCAGAGCTGGAAGGGACCCTGTGGATGATCAAATCTAGGCATGTCAAGCAGCCACGGTAGCCTGATGCGTAAACCACTGAGCTCTCCAGCAGTTCTGTAACGGAATTAGGATGATGGGACATACTGTGATTTATAAGGCTCAATATTAACTGCACATTTTCAGCTTTTCGCCAAACGCTTATCTCAGGAATGCAACTACCTAGCCTTAATAAGCCAAGTTAGAGAAAACTGGACCGCTACCATTGGATAATTGTTTCATGTGACATCTCAAAGATTCTCAGAGCTGGGAAAAAGAAAAGTTTATACTTAAGTCTATGAGAGAGATTTGCTTAGAATTCGGCTTTAAGATTTAGTCAGCTAGAGTTAGAACTAGCCAGCCTAAGCATTGTAATTTTCATAGTATTAAGATAGTGAGAATATATAAGATTCATTATTTTTCAGGCAATATTATATGATTGTATCTGATAAGCATTTTTATATTTTCCACTGGTTTTCCACTGATTTTTATGAGTTGGTTTTTTTTTTCATTTTTGTAACTTAGAATAGTGAATAAAGGGATTTCAGTAAATTGATGCTCTCAGGCCATTTATTTTCTTTAAAAGAACCCACAGGAACTCAGGTGATTCTTGGCCAGAGACGCTCCTACCCCTGAGTTTTGTTACAAGTCCTATAATGACACTTGCATGGAGATAATTGATTTTCTTCCTGTATGGTCCTACGTTGCAGCTTGCTATCTCCTCTTTTTCCCCAGACTCCACAGAGTATTACAAGGAACAATTTCACAGCCAAGCTAATGAATTCATGATTTGCAAGGATATAAGTTCCTGCCATTCCTTCCACTGCTCCTAGGGGCCTATTATTTCATTTTAAGTGCACCTTGGAAGCTACTATTACCCTAATGCTTGCTTCTGATGCATTTTTGTGTTGCTTGGAGAAAAAAGAATATTAGACAAAATAAAGAATGTGAATGTAGTATTAGGGGTAATAATGACACTGTAAGATGAGTTGCAAGTGGGTGTCTCTCGTTGAATTGTAGAACATGATGCAAATTAACTGGAACGAGGCCATTGTTTCTCAGCACTTGTTCTTGTTCTTGTCATGATGTTGCTAGTGTTCTTGGTGGACTCTGGGCTCAGTCCAGGCACGTCTATTCATAAATAAGTCAATTAAAAGTGGTGTAACAAGCTAAATGATTCATTTAGTGTTGTATTTATTGAAACATTCTTAAACCATCCTGTATCAGCTAGCATTAGGGTGGTTCTACACTCATAAACACAAAAGGCCTTTAAAACACAGTCTGACAGATTAGGAACAAAGCCACAGGCTCTCTTTTATAACATTGTGCAAGAATAATGATGGTTGTTTTCCGATAATTCAGCATGAGCACAGGTGTTGATGTGCCTTAAACTGGACTTCGGGTCCCTGCACCTCTTCAGCTGCAACATTGCAGCTTTCCTGGCTGGGGATACTATTGGGGTACCATTTCCCCTACAATGGATGTAGGGAAATGGGTATGTGTGTATTATTTAATAGAACATGTGTGTATTATTTAATAGAGCAGTGAATTTAGTCTTCTAGTTTTCTATTAGTTTGGCCTTGGTTTGCTTCCTCAATAGTGGACATTTTTGTTTCAGGTAGATTGAACAACTGAAACTGGGTTCCACTACTGCAAAATTCATTAATAAGGCACATTGTTGGCAGCTTTGTTAGGATGAAGACCCTTTTAATTTAAACACACGATTTCCACTCCCCTCCTCATACAAAGGGATTATAAATACAGCACCATACACGTAGTAACATGAAAATAAATCCCACTGAGTTCTGTGACAATGACTTCCCAGTAAGATGCCAAAGTTTGTATGTCAGGGTCAAACTACTTAGGATACTCCTTTCAGCATTAAGAAGCCAAATTCCCTCAACAATTAAAAGAGATCAGCTTGCTCTTCCAACAGCTTTTTGCTACACTCTTGTCAGTCAATTTGTTTCTCTGATTGGTCAGCAGGAGGCAAACGGAGCTTTGGTTTGCAAATGGTTTACTCATGCAGAAAACCTTTTGGCCTACTCAGGCACAAAACTCTGAGGAGTCCTCCTGCCAACTGATGTGTTGATTTCCACTTCTAATTACAGCCTGACAACTTCACAAAATTAGACCTTTTTGCCATTGACGAAAGGACTGGTTGATTCTGCTGCATGACCAAAGAACCTGAAGGGGAATACTCACTCTAAGTAATTAAAGATAAGGATCTTGGGACTTAAGTAAATCATTTAGAAATGACAAATACTGTACTAATGCTCTGGGGCATTGTAAATTTAAGCCCTCGGTAAATTTCTTTTGAGAATGAGAATATGGACAATTTAGGGAGAAACTGGGAATGTTGTTCCTATATAGTCCATGCCTGTATGCCATTGAGACACAAAGATCCAATTTACACGATCATAGAATCAAGATGTTGGAAGGGGCCTACAAGGTGATCAAGTCCAATCTCCTGCTCCATGTAGGAATACAAATAATAGGATATCAGTCAGGTGGTTGTCCAAAGTTCTCTTGAATGCCTCCAGCGTTGGAGCACTCCCTGACTCTCGGGGTAATTTTTATTTTTAAGGAACACACGGTTAGGATTCTGCTGTAAGGTTGCAATTCAATGCACATGCACTTTGGTATAAACCCCAGATCACCAGACCTTGCTTCTAATTAAACATCCATACAATTACAATGAAATAAAGTTTGCATTGATCATGCAGAAGATGGAACATTATGTGTGCAGCAAATGAGAAGCAAAGTGTCTTTCAATATTTAGTATGTATTCTAATTGTTGGTGTCAATTAGGACTCCTTCTCAAGCTTTCCATAAAATATATTTCTGGAGTGGGATTGCTATGAGATGAATATTACTTTTTAATGCACGCTCTTGCTGCCATCTTACTAGTTTACATTCTAGGCAGATTGTTTTAAAGGGGTGATACTATAAGAAGTTGTCACCTCCAGTTTTTGGTTATTCTAACTGTTCTGCTACCAAATGTCAAGCAATGACAGATTGATATTTGTGAATGATAAACCAAGTATTTCTCTAGTTGTGGTTCCCAACTTTGGGTTCCCAAATGTTTGACTACAACCTCCAGAAATCCCAATCATGGGTCCCCAGAGGCTTTTGCACTAAAACTCCCATAAGCTTTTCCATTAGCTGTGCTACAGCTATGGGAAAACTTGAGAGTCGTAGAACAGCTAATGGTGAAGGCTTCTGGGAGTTTTAGTCCAAGAACATCTGGGGATCCAAGACTTGGACCGCTCCTATGACTTGTTATACTCAAACATGGCCAAGGTCTCCAAATGAAGTGTCCCCACAGGAGCAGATAGAAGCCATTCATTATGCATAGTTGCATTTGTTATTGTACCGCTATCAATTAGTGACCTCTGAAAGGTCCTTTCATTACTGACCCTGCTCAGATCTTGGCATACTCAAGGCTATGGATTCCTTTATAGAGTTGATCTGGTCTCATAGTCAGTTTTCTTTTCTGCTGCCATTCATGTTTTCTAGTTTATGAAAAGTCTAGTATTTTCATCACGTGCACAGATACAATACTGTATCTTCAGTTTAGTCTCCTTTTTTTTCTTCTGGAGAGAGTTCAGGGTTGATTCTAGTGCACACTTGTTTCTCTTTCTGGCAGTCCAGGGTACCTACAAGGCTCTCCTTCAATGCCACATTTCAAATGATTCCATTTTGTTTGCCTGCCAGCTTTCTTCACTGTTCAGCTTTCACATCCATACACGGTAACAGCACAAGTGGTCTTGACCTTACATCTTCAGCAACACATCCTTTACACTTGAGGATGCTTTATTCATTATGTGAGAGACTTTAAAATGGTGTATAACTGGGGAGGGAGGTGATCTTATTCCTGATAGCTCCAACCATCAACATGAATCTTGGCTCCTATGTGAAGAATATTAGGCTATGTTCTGTCTCTTGGTTATACTAAAAAAAGAAAAGAAAATCCTTCGGGATGGAATGATTTGTAAATGCTTGGTAAATGTAAAGCTGGGCCAGAGGTCAATTTTCTGCCTCTCCTATCACTAGCCAAATAGTTTACAGCTGAATCTAGATTCCCTGTACCTTCCTGCCACAGGTCCAGACCAGACATGTTGACTGGGACATGTCCCTCAGTGAAATTAGCACAGTAACATTGTTTTAAAATATTATTTATTAAATATTAAAAATAGCATAAATTCCAGCTTAATAGGTTTGCTGAGCATCTTTCTCACACCCCATTTAGAAAACAACAACAAAGAATTCAGAGGTCATGAGGGCACACAGACAGAATACTTTGAAATAACAAACCTGATTTGTAGATTTAATAGCAGTGAATTACCCTATATGTAACAAAGTTATTACATGTATACAAAGACAGACGGTACAAATTTCCTGCAGTGGGAAAGCAGCTATTCTGCTACATAGTTGATTCATTTTGCAAAGCTGACTCATTTTACCATTATTATCGATCAGTGAGGAATCTGATTCTGAACATGATTGTTTTTCACACTAAATAGAGACAAATGTGATCAACATTTCTTTGTCATTAGGAAATGAGACAGAATATCATGACTTGGTTAAATATCATAATCTAGTACAAAGATATGTGTCCAGTAGGACCCTCATAATCACTCTAGATTGTTTCTAAGCCCTCATAGATGCTGAAAAGAACAATAGTGAACACTATACATATATAGAAAGAACTGGTTCACTGTCTTGGATGTTGCTGTTATTGTTTTTAATTTTTTAATCCCTGTGTAAACCGCCCTGAGTTCCCGTTTGGGAAATAGGTGCGGTATACAAATTTGAAAATAAATAAATAATATAAAAATGGTTGTTGTTTTTTTGGGGTGGGGTGGGGGAGAGAAATGTTTTCACATGCATTACCAGAACTGGTCACTAGAGGCTATGTTACGTATTCATCACTGACAAGTAGTCCCTGCCCACCTCTAGTGGCACATTTTGGTAACAGATGTGAAAATAATTGTTCTGGATTTTTTTCTTTTAATATTTTTATTGAAATAGCAAGTGAATAAGTGAAACCTTGGATACAGATCCTATGGATACAAGGTTCTGACTGCATGTCCTAAGTAAGGATTTGGTTTATTCCTACCAATATTTAGCACCACATGGAAGGACGACTACTCATTTTTTCCTCTGCCAGGAATGTTTGGGTTTTTTGTACCATCGGACTCCAATTCATATTTTCCTGCAAATGTTAGGTCAGCATCATATTGAATAAGCTCTTCCAACTCCCTATCTGGCAGGTTTCCAGTTGTACGTTCAGTTCCGTGACTGCTCTCATAGCTTTTGTAAAAACCGGCCCTTGGCAGGAAGCCTGCCAATGGCGCCCATGTGTACCCTTTCACTCTGCTTTTAGGCGGGAGGACAATGGCTTTAGTTTGTAAGGTCAAGCAAAAGGATACTTTAACTTGGTGATTTCCAGACTGTGCTAAGGCTCCTTGGCATTTCTTAAAATGAGACAATCAACACGGAAAAGTCTCCTGCAGAGACCGAGAGCCTGCTGCCACCAGTCTTCTCTCTCCCATATTTATTTACAGTGGAGTGTTGGATGCGCACTGCCAGTTCACACAAAGTGACAGGAGAGCCCAAGGGGCCTCATCAACACCCTGCAGGAACTGAATGTGAACTCTAGGATGTACTCAAGGATATTCAGAAACTCACTGGAGTGGAAAGCTTTCTCTAAAGTTAGCAAAGTTAGCAAATGGGAAAGGTACAGCTATAAATAAATGAAGACGTTGCTTAAAATTCATTGCTCCAGCCTCTTTGAGAGGCATATGCATTTGGGTCTAGTCAATGATAGTATGTGGCACAAGACTCTTGCAATGCAGTGAGCTGAGAATCGTCCTGGCTTTTTTCTGTGTGTTTGGTGGGAACGACAAGGCATTTGTTTTGGAGCTTGTGTTTATTGACCTCTGAACTGCTTTACATTGCAGTTTGGGTGGGAGATCTTTGAACTGCTTTGCATTTCACTTTGGGCAGGAGATATTTGAACCGCTTTCTGTTGCACTTTGGGTGGAAACAGTCTGGGGGTAGTCTTTGCTGCTTTTTTGTCCATGTTTGCATTGCACTGTGGGGGTGTGTGTTCTGGGGATGTGTGTTCCAGCACTTCAAGCCTTTAAAGTACTTTATAAAGAGGTCTGAAAAAAAACTCCAGCTTTTTTGCCTTTTTTGAGACCTCCGGAATGGATTAATCAGTTTCCCATTCATTTCAATGGGAAACCACATTTTGGATAATGAATTTTTCAGATAACAAATTGCCACAGGGAATGAATTAAATTTGTTATCAGAGGTGCCACTGTAGTTGCAAGCACACTCATTGTGTTTCAGAGTTGTTTTCATGCCATCATGGATATCCATCAAGAAAATACTTTTGGCCACCAGTGTCACTGATCAGAAAGCATGGAAGCGAAGGTGGCCGTGAGGCAAAAGACAGTGAGGTCAGGGGAGATCAAGTAAAACAGATTTGGGAAGGAAGAGCATCTGGGGAATAAAAGGTGCAAAGCAGCACTGAAACTGTGCATGTTCAGCATGTTCAACAAGGTTGTGTTTGATTTTGTCAGACTTACTAATTTTGAAATGAACTATTAAAATACAGGAATACACAGAACAGCTGTAATGAAAACCAATGCAACTAAGAGCCCCTCACCCAGGGCACCCTTTTGTTACTGCTGTTGTTGCAAAAAAAAATGGGGGGGGGGATTTAACAGAATATAAGCATTCTAAGAATGGGAACCTGCACTTCTGTGTTGGGGTCTCTCAACAAAATACAACTTCTAGGATTCATTGGGAGCAGTAAATAGCCAGAACTTCATTTCAAACCATTATCAGAGACCTCCCTTGCATGTATTGTTAAAGCACTATAAAATGTACTTCTGGGGCTTCACACTACCTTAGCCAGAGAGAGACTGAATGAAAGGACAGAAAGAGCAAAAGGAAACTCTAGATGATCCATATAAAGGATATATACCCTATAAAGATATATCCTTTAAAAATATATATCCTATAAAGATATCACCTGCAGCCTAGTTCCAGAATATCCCATCAGTCTTCTCTGAAATTTATTTTGTTTGCTGCAGCTTCATTCTGGGTGAGATAGGCTCCTAAACCAGCATTATAACAAAATATCCTACCCCGACTTAATCACAATTCAGCCATATAATGTCTAAAATACACCTCCAGTTAATTCGTTCTTCTGTTTCTTCTTGCATTGTCCCTCTTGATAACTGCAATGCTTCGTTTGGGGTAGATAAAGAAATAAGACTGGCAGTGGGGGAGGGGAAAATATTACGTCCCTCTTTATATTGAAGGTGAAAGGTGGCGGCTTTGGTCATTCACAGCCCTTCATGGGAGAAGGAGAGGAGGGAGAAGATTTCAAAAATCACTTGTGTACTTGTTTTTATTTATGGCTCTGATATTCAGATTAGCGAAGGCAGAGAGGGAAGACAGAGATTCATCCAAGCGTTACTAAAAATAAGCAGTTATTGTGATGTACCTCAAATGCTCATTGGATGTTGCAGCAACTGAAAGATACCCTGCAATTGTCAACCCAAACATCCACAGTTGTTGTTTGAGGAGATGAAGGTCCTTCAATGAAAAGGTAGTCAATAGCTAGATAGATGTATTTCAATGCCTGAGTGAGCTGGAGACTCTGAAGTAGTTAAGGAACTTATAGCAGAGGTTCACCACAAAGTACCACACATTTTGAGCCATTTGTGACCTCGCAATGAAGACACGCCAGATGATCACAAGAAGTATTGTATTGAGTGCATATTGAATATTTCTTAGCCTAGTAAGAAAAAGAGAGAAAACACTAGATAAGCCATCAGTTTGGTGACAGTTCTCACAGATAATGTGCAAAACAGATGAACAACACTCACTTCCATGGCAAACAGCTGGCAGCCCTACTCTATATTTTGAGTTTCATTCTTATGCTATGGGCTTGGAGTGGTGGTTGCAACCAGTAGCTACAACCTACAGGAGTCTCATAAAGCAGTGAAATGGTGAGAACGACCTGGGGTGGAGTTATACCAGAATCATGCAGCACATTCTATTGGTTGCTGAACTGGAAAGCAAGGTGAGAGGGAATTAAAGGAAAGAACAACCACACCACTCCTTATTCATAAGATCCTTATTGCTCTACTCA
>JAHTLZ010000274.1:5211140-5239450 GCA_023846285.1 Phrynocephalus versicolor | reverse complement strand
AAAGAAAGAAAGAAAGAAAGAAAGAAAGAAAGAAAGAAAGAAAGAAAAAGAAAGAAAAGAAAATGCTACATGATATGCTGGCTTAGGTTAGGCCTGACCTTGATTACTTTTTCTAGACACCACACTTTAGAAAGATTCAGACAAACTGCAAGTTCAGAGAAGGGGAACAAGGATGATCTGGTGATGGGAAACCAACCCCTCTGAGAAAGGACTGAAAGATAGAGTCTTCAGCTCTTCTGCCATAAAAACAGAAGACTGTGGAGAGATATGGTAGCACTCTTCAAATACTTGCTATACTTTTCAAATACTTGCTATACAGAGATGGGGCAGGATCTGTGCTTGACCACCTCGGAATGCAAGACATCTACTAATGGGCTGCAGATGTAGGAAGCCAAATTTTGGTTAAATTTTAGGATTTTAAAAACTAAGCAGTATGACAATGAAATGAACTACCTTGAGAGACAAAACTAGAAAACCATTTGTCAGATACAATTTGATTTTAATTCCTACATTAAGCTGTTATAGGACTCTTCCAACTCCATTATTCTATAAGTTCATTTTAAGGCATGCAAATCTGGATACTTTCGCCATTATTCTAATAAAGTTAACATAATGCCAAGTGAGCCTGCAACGACATTATATTATCATATATATTAATCTCATGCTGCCCCATCCCTGAATAAAAATAGAAGATACTGAAATGGAGAAGATACTGATGCTGTGAATGGACAAGGTATTTTTTGGGGATTCTAATGGTGGGATCCACCAGGTCCCCCCCCCATTTGAAACCTGTGATTTCCCTGGCATCACCAGCGCAGTAAGAACTTACCCATCTCTCCCCAACAAAAGGGGTTCGAGCCACCCGTCGTACAGTTGTATATCAACATTGACTTTGGTCTGGAAAATAAGCAAGGAGAGGACAAAACCATTCCACATACTGAATCAAACCAAGTGTTGTTTTGTTTGTAATGTGTGGAGCTGCATTTACCCAATGTCTAACAGCTGAAGTGGGTTTCTTTTGTGAACTGAAATTGGAGGACACTGTACTTTTATACCAAACAAGTGTAACTTTTAGGGAAGAATTATTTATTATGAGGAGCCACCTCTTCTATTTCTCAGTGAGACACTTTTCTGGATGTACCTATCACCAGATGTGCCCTGTGCACATGAAGCAATCCCACAGGGGATCACTGGCAGAATAAGTAATTCTTATATGCAGATGTGGTGGGGTTGATGGCAGGGTGTGTGTGGATACCATGATATAACGGGACCGCAATATAGAAGGTAGTTATGGTACATAATTAAAGGTATGGAATTTTTTGAATATAAGAAATAGCAGACACTAAAACTCAAAAAAAAATTCACATAATGCAACAGTATGGATGCAGCTCCACAACAAAAATGACTGTATTTTAATGACTTGATCCTTCAGAATTTTATGTAACGGTTGATCCTGCCTCAAATCAGCATTTTGCATTTCACTGCAGTGGGGCACATGGTCTAAGCTTTACAGTATTGCTGACACTCAAATAATAATCAAATAATCCATTAAACCTACAGTTCAATTTCTGTGAAATTGGGGTTTGTTTGCTCTTCATCATAAAATAGAAAGGCCACTCAAGCATGTTTTCTATTTAGATTTTGAGTAATTGAGATCTAATTCACATTCAGGATCAGAATTTTTTAAAAAGGAGGCTATCCAGTGACATACATTTTGTAAACACCAACTGGTAATTTTATTTCAGAGGCCCAAAATATATATGAGGGTATGGCAGGGCATTATGGTGTGTAACTTTGCTTGTTTGAGTGAGAGTGAACAGAAGAGTTAACAAAATTAAGTACAAGGTATCCACACAAGAGAATCTCTGCTGTGTGCCATTTACTGCTCTGATTTGGCCACTTTTCAGTCCGTCTCCACTGGATCTCCACCCATGACTGCCTACTGCCTGTCTTCATGAGTCATGGCTCTTGGCTTCCTTACTTCCAAGCAAAGACCACACCCAGACCAATGCAAAAAGCAAAGTGTGCTGCTTAGATACTGTCCTGTAGCACTCTCTGGGTGGTTTACAAATTAATTATGCAGGCTACACATTGCCACCCCCTGTCATGAGCACAATTTTGGATGCAAGACATCATCTTAATCACTTTTTCATGAGAAACATTGGGAGGGGTGTGGCCTTTACTGAGGGCAGGCAATTCTGAGTCACAGGAAACCCTGTGTAGGAGGGAAGTATGCCTCCAAGTGTATTTTAGACAGGGCAGTGACCAAAATTGAGGAAAGAGTTCTCTGGGACATGTTGCAACACTTTTAGCTTCTAACCATCTGTGTTTAAAAAACAAGTGTCCTGAAAAATGAAAAAAAAAATGTCCCATTGCAGCACAGTGTATATTGATAAGAAGGTTCAGAAAGCAGAGTATAGTCATACCTGTGGACTGCAGTGTACCACCCTGCAGCAAGGCTCAAATTGATGGCCACATCTACAGGAACAATGTCTGCGACTGCTTCTGTGTTGCATTTTACAGTCCGTATAATCCCTTTTCCAGCCTGTGGGAGGGGAGGGGGAAATGCTTAGCTTATACAGTGGCAAAAATTTATTACCGAACATACAACCAAAGTATGATATATTAATACAGCAAGCAATTACAGTAGCTAAAACCAATAAGAAATTTCATCTTCTGTTGAAAATGGGATGGTTGCTTTACAACTAGGGGACGTCTGACACCTAAGAAATCTCCAGGGTCTCCTTGTTTCTGACACTGGCAATCTGCAATGGCTCATTTTCCAAAACAGTGATCCCAGAAGTGTCCTCACCGCATAAACAGAGGATATTTGTTCATCT
The DNA here is from genome assembly GCA_023846285.1 of Phrynocephalus versicolor. NCBI lineage: Eukaryota > Metazoa > Chordata > Lepidosauria > Squamata > Agamidae > Phrynocephalus > Phrynocephalus versicolor. The sequence goes on along the minus strand of JAHTLZ010000274.1, from coordinate 5,236,610 downwards.
GCTTCATCATCCTCAGGCAACAGAGATATTTAAGAGTGTGACGAGAATTCCTGAGGACTTTTTGGCTTCTCCTTAACCAGAAAGCATGGAGGCCAGAAGGGCCTTGCTAGTCTCTATCACCATGAAGAGAGCTCAGATTCTACCCTTAACCCCAGCAAGTTCAACCCCTTCATCCAACCAGTATAACAGTTTTGCTGCTAGGCTCTGGCCCTGCTTGTTGTCTGAAAAGACTAGGGATGGGCATGAAATGAAAAATGAAATGCTGTTTTGTCTTTTTGTTACATAACGAAACAAAACGAAATGAAATGAGGAAACAGCATTCGGTTACAGACAAAACAAAAGAGTCATTTTTCTGTTGAAATGAACCATTTCATTCCATCTCTAAAAGGGCCCCCCTACCTTCATGGTGGTCCCTGCCGCTGGAGCCCAGGAGAGGGAAGAGGAGGAAGTGAGTAACTGCTGCTGCTCTGGCGCTCCTCGCCTCCTCTCAGCCCAGCTTCCAGCCTCCTCTCAGCTGGGAGTTGGGTGGGGGGCTGATTCCGCTGGATCTTAGAGGCAGGGCATTAGGCATCGGGGAGCCATTTTCAGAGGACTCCTGCAGAGCTGTCAATGGCTGGCCTCCTTTAAAACTGGCCCAGTTGGCACCAGGGGATCCCCTGATGCCAACAGGACCAGTTTTAAAGGGGTCCAGCCCATGACAGCTCAGCAGGAGCCCTTTAAAAATGGTTCGTGGGCACCAAATCTGGTGCCTCTGGGACTCAGGGGAGCCATTTCATTTTTTAAAAAATTCATAAGAAATGAAACGAAACAAAATGAGGTAGGCACAAAATGAAATGTTATTTTTCCATTATTTGCCCATCCCTAGAAAATACCATGGAATTTTACTTGAAATTATACTTACTGCAATAAGGAGACCACTTGTTCCATTGAAGTTGTCAATCCAACCCTGAAAAGCATACACAATGAAGGAAAAGAAATATGTGGTTTATCTGAGTCCTGTTTGTGTGTGTACTTATGTAGCATGCAAATATACATGAGAAATATGATTACATCCATCATAGGAATTTATGAATGCTGTAATGAGTTAAGGGGAAGGGAAAATGCCAACCAAGAATCTATGCATTCCTAGAAGGAATATGGGGATAGATATAGGATGGAAGTTCAGATACTGCATTTTTCCATCTATAAGACACCCCCATGTATAAGACGACCCCAATTTTCCAGCCTGAAATATTGTGTGGTTCTCTCATTGGCTTATTTCCATGTATAAGATGACCCTAAATGTTTAGTCTAACAGTTTTAGTAAAAAAATATAGTCTTATACATGGAAAAAATACAGTATAGATGGGATGGAGTGGGGGAAATTAAGTAAGATATATTGGGCCCCAACATGAAGGGAGCACTGTTTCATGTTAATTCTTTGTACACAATTTGCTTGAACAGAATGTCAATTTTATGTTACATTTTGAACAAAATGAATAAAATTATAAAAGAAAAATGATTATATCCAACTGGTGCAAATCAAATGATGAAAATCTGATACCAACATGGTAGTCTTTGCATATACTAGATAGACTCAACTATTATATCTGCCTCCCTGCTTCATCTCAAAATGATATTTGCTTGTATCCTATTGTGTAGCATTCTATTGGCTTGTATCCTATTGTGTAGCTCTGTTGCACAGTGGAAATTATGTAATCAACAATGGTATATTGACAGTAATTAAAGAGTTCCTGCTCCATTTTTAGGTTGTGTTCAAGTTGTGTGCAATGAGACAAAGTCCCACATAACCTGAAACTGAAACAAGAACCCTTTAATTATGGCCCTCCAACACTGCCAGTGACATTATGCCAGCAAAGTTATGCAAAAGGATTTGGGCCATTAATGGTAAATTGTTAATTGCAAGATTACATAATTAGAAGAATGCACTAACAAATATAAAAAATAGTTTTTTGTTTGACATAAACTTTCTTTGACTAAAGTTCATTTCATCAAATACCTGCAAATTTTATGAAGCTACACCACATAAAACATGTTAGTCTTTAACCGTCATTGATGAGAAAAAGAAGATTTATGCCACAATATTAGCTACAACATAAAAAAGACTGATGAAGCTGCTTGGATGAGTAGTGAAATGTTTTGGTCGCACATGAAAAGAAACCCAGTTGCCATGACTCAACTTTTAGATAACTTCACCTGGATGACTGAGAATCTTCACAGACAAGATTAAAAAACAGGTTCTCACACAGATAATATACACAGATCAGATGGGTTTCTTGCCAAAAAGATAAATGAGAAATAATGTTAGAATAGTTTTGAATATGTCAGAATATTATGAAACTCATCCTGAGAAACAAATGGCCATGGTTTTTTTTTAGATGCAGAGAAAGCTTTTGACAATATGAACTAGCCTTTTATGATACAACACCTAGAAGCTATAGGGATTTGAGAAAGATTCGTAAATTTAATTAGAGTTATATTCAAGAAACAAAATGTGAAAATAAAAATTAATGGAGAATGTACAAAAGAAATTCAAATCAAGAAAGGAGCAAGACAAAGATGCCCCCTGTCTTCACTTTTATTTATCTTGACACTGGAAGTTCTCACAAAACATATAAGGAGTAATAAAGAAATAAAAGGACTGAAAATTGGAGGTGCCGAATATAAACCATAGCCCTTTGCCGAGCTAGTATTTGTACTAAAAGAACCAAAAACCTGAAGAGAGAAGCTGCTGGACATAATAAAAGAATACAGGGAGATGGCAGGGAGGAAAGTGAACAGTCAAAAAACAAAATTTTGGTGAAAAATATGGAGCAATTTGGAGCAAGAGGAGATCCAAAGATTAACTGAAAGAACAAAATTTCTGAAAGTAAAAAAAGTGAACCATTTGGGAACCTACATTACAAAGAAAATGAGTACATTTGTAAAGGACAAATATATAAAGATGTTTAATGACATTCAGAAAGATCTGGAAAAATGGAATACACTACAATTATCACTGCTGGCAATAAGAGCAACAATTAAAATGAATGCCTTGCCTAGGGTGCTTTTCTTTTTCCAAATAATCTCAGTAATATTGAAACAGAATCTCATACAAGAAATCCAGAAGTAAATTATGAGGTTTGTTTGGTAAGGAAAGAAACCAAGAATTAAAATCAAAGTAATGCAGGATAAAGAGGCAGATTTGGATTACTGGACTGGACATTGTACTATTGCGCAGGTGCTTTAGTATTAATAAAAGAATTGGTGACTTTAGATAATGATCGACTATTAACACTGGAAGGCCATGACTTGAGGTTGGGATAGCATGCTTTCATATGGTGTAAGAAAGTGATAGAACACAAATATTTTAAAAACTAATTGATGAGGAAAACCTTAATTCAGGAATGGGATAAGATTTGATATCAAGTGGATTAAAAGATTCCAGGTTGAGTGTCTCCTGTAAACACCAACCCAGTCTATTGGGGAAGAAAAAAAGATGGAGATACCAAGACCTATTAGGAGAAGAATTAAAAACAAAATATGTTTTGGAGAGACAAAATATAAAAATATATTGATGGACTAGTACACAAATGGTTTTGAAATATACAAAAGATAAAATAGACGGCTTTTATGAAGAAAAAACATTATGTGAAAAAATATGGTTGGATACAGATGAAAAGCTAATTAAGAAACTGTATGAACGCATGCTGAGCTGTAAACTGCAAGATGAGGTGGTCAATGATTGTATGATAAAGTGGGCACAAAATATAGGCTATAATATTGATATTGACCATTGGGAATAAATGTTGGAAATGTAAGAGGCAGGAGGGGACTTTCTATCATATGTGGTGGTCAGGCAAAGTGAGAACACACTGGAGAATCGTACATGAATGTTTACCAAAAAAAAAAAAATCTGTCATGTAATATGTCATTTGTCAGAGTTGTTTTTTCTAGTGAATATTGTGCCAGAGAAAGTAGATATGAAAATAAGACATGCAGAGATTCTTGTAATAACTGCAGCTAGAATTTTGTATGCTCTGAAAGGTAAGAAGACTTCCCATACATAGAGATACTGAAACAAAAAGAACTGATTAAAAATGTCTAGATGTTGCAGAAATTGACACGCTGTCAGAAAAAATTAAGAACCATCCAATGGAGAAAGCAGAAGAAAACTGGGGCCTGTTCTACAAAGGAATCTGCAAGAAGTTATAAGAGCACTAAAAAAAAGGATGAAATAATTAGAAATTCAAGAAGATGGCAATTATTAAGAGCAACAAGCAATTGAATAGAGCTAATATAATATGTAAGCATTACACTTAAATAGAGATGTAACAACGAATGTAATTGTACTCTTCTCCCCTCCCCCTTACTATCTTCTTCCCTCGCTTGTGTCTCTTTCCCTTCCCCATATTATTTTCCTTTAATTTGATTTAATCCAATAAAAAATCTTTAAAAATGTTAGTCTTAAACCATCATTGATAAGAAAAGGAATGGTTTTGACTAGAGATGGCACGAAAAGCCAAAATGGTGTTTCATTATTCGTTCCCCCACCCATTTTGTTTTGTTACTTAAGAAATATTTTTTTAAAAAAATTGCTTCATAACTTGCTTTATTTTGTTTCTTTTTTAACTTTTTCTCTTTTTTATTTTTAGCGTGGTGGGACTTTTTTATTTTATTTGTTATTATTAAAAAATTTAAATTTTATTACTAAAAAAGTATTTTTTTATTTTTTACAGCCTGTGGGCTGGATCGGTTTATTTATTTATTTATTTATTTATTTATTTATGAATTGCCGACCACGTGGCCCTCCGATAAGCTGTAGCGTGGGCCTGGTTGGCACTTTTTTCTTTTTTAAATGTTTTGTATTGCAGTTGGAAGCCCCCTCCCCGGGGGCTGGTGGTGGCAGAGGTGCCCAGAGGATATCCCATCGGTAGGAGATGAAAAATGAACCGGAACAAAATGAAAATGTCTGTTTTGTTTTGGTTTTTTTCTTTCTGGGGTGAATAATTTTTTATTTGTTTCATGCCCATCTCTAGTTTTGACACTTAGAATCCCATTTTGTTCCTGAGTTCAGGTAGATATTCTACATTACTTTCGCCTCAACAGTTCTAAGCACAGTCCTCAAGTTTCACCTTTCTATGATGAGTTGGGTTTTTTTTTCCTAGAAGCAAATATATACTCATAAATATTTAAACACACACCCATCTACAACTCCCATAGATTATACTCAAATTTTAGCAGCATGCAAGGTGACTATAGGTCTTGGATAAAAACTATTTTAAATCTGTTTGTTCTTGTTTTAATTGTCCTTGATCTCCTGCCTGAAAACAGCACTGCAAATAGACAATTTCTGGGGTGGAATGGATCCTGTAAGATGTTTTTTGCATTTTAAGACAATGGAACTATATAGTTCTTCCAAAGATACCCTTCTGACATCTACATAAAACTCTTCTTGTCCAGTCAACATTTTCACAGCTAACAGATTGCTAAGGACCAGAATTTCTGAGATGATCCACTTTTCTGTTGTTAATTCATAGTTATTTTAACTAAGTAGCAGAGTTTTTAGGGTTTATTTTTTTTTCTTGTGCCACGGCCCGCCGTCTCGCCTTCCTAATCTAATCTTGAATATTACTGTTTTAGCTGTTTTAGCTGTTTCATCTTTCCTTGTTGTAAACCGCCCTGAGTCCCCTACATGGGAAATAGGTGCGGTATATAAATGTGAAAATAAATAAATAAATAAATAAATAAATAAATAAATAAATAAATAAAGAAAATGGATTTAATTATATTTTAACATTTATAATGTATTGATTATTTATTGGACTTTAAGAAAACCATATTGTAAGCTACCTTGGGTTCTGGCTTCTGGGAGAAAAAGCAGGCCAGAATTCAAATAAATAAATGATGAATAAAAATGTATTAAGACAAAAACAGTGCCCTGTTCCAATTGTCACCAAATCACAGAATTCTGCCCATAACACTTGTTCATCTCAGGCAGGGCATTTGAGTGTGCTATGACTGGACCATAAATCCTCTACAAGGAACCGGGCTTCCTCAGTGGCAGCTCCCTGGCTCTGGAACCAACTCCCTCCTGAAATATGTTTGGCACCCTTGCTCTCTTTAGTTATGTTTACTATGTTTGTTGCAATTTATGTTGTTGTATTGCTGAATTCTGTTGACGCTATATTTTGTATTTTTACAAACCTTGTAAACTGCCCAGAGTGGCCTTTGTTGCTGATGGGCGGTGTATAAATTCAATAAATAAATAAATAAATAAAACCATGATACAGACAGAGCAGAAGTAACAATCTGCTCTTGTCAGGAGCTTGGACCCATTTGGGAGTAGGCCACTGGAATTCTTAGTGCAGGCAGGATAAAATGACAAATGCAAATAAAATTCATCTTACTAGGATTAACCCTGAAAGGAGTTAGAACATACCCCACTTTGTTATCACTGCATTTTTTAAAAGTCCTGGTGCATGAAGGCTAATGGGCTACTCTTTGCTGCCTTTGCTTGCAACAGACTAACATGACTATCCCTTCGAAATGAGCTGAGTTCCCTATTTCCTGTAATTCTATTATCTATCTCTAGTCTCAAATAATGTTTTAAGAGATATGTAAAGGGCAGTAAGACATTTAGATGGTTTCTAGCATGCTTGTAAGCAAATACATAAGTACAACAAAGTGGCCATCAAGCTATCACAGATCTGAGGAGATGCTGTCATGGCCCTTTTAACTTCAGAGGCATTAGTTCCCATAAAAATTGAAAATGAAATTTGCTAACATGAAAAGGATGTCATGTGATCTTTCTATCCTTGTTGTTGCACTTCCTTTCTCACACTTTTCTCGAGAGCTCAAATGTCCCAAGGATTCCACTCCACTAGTACAACTAGCGAAGATGTTTGCAACAATAGGTTCCTGACACAAAGATACGTTCTCAGCAAATAACTGATGCTGACAGCATTTATTCAGGGAATCGAGCAAGAACGGAGGAGCCATCATGCTTACAGGAAAAGGCTCACGCCAGCTGGCCCCCACGATAGATGGTCTGATGATGGCAATGTTTAAGTTCCCTTTCTCTTGCTGAACCAGGTACTCTCCGAGGGCTTTGGTGAACGTGTAGGTGTTGGGCCAATCCCCGATCAGTTTGGGTGTGATCTCTTCAAGAAGGGACTCATCCATCCACCTAAGAAGATAGAATGAAATATATTAATAAAAACAGAAGAGAGAAGATGTGTACATGTGTGCATGTGTGTACTGGGGGGACAATCAAATCAGCAAGACAGTCATCAAAATTAAATAAATAACCAGTGTCCTACTGGTTAGCTGTGCTAGTGTCATGTGTACAGGAGTAAACTGGAATATGGATTGCCGCTATTTAATGAGTTGCCACTTCATTCCTCATGGCGCTCATTCAACTGGTGTACCAAGACGGTTATGCAAAGCAACAATTTAGCAGTAATTTGCCAAGCAATTAGCTCCTCAGCAGCAAACCCACTTTATTGTAAACTAGACATAGCATGTTAGCATGTTCCACTGAAAATGAAAGCACACTTTTTACTCTAACCATGATAATTTCTGAAACAAACTGCCTAGTAATACATAAAAGAAGATAATTAAATGCAAAGGAGAGCAGCAAGACTTCTTTATCTCAAATAGTGAATGCAGATATGGGTGTTTTAATAGATGCACCTTCTCTCACATTTAACACACTTCCATACATGTTACTGGCCAAAAATTCCTCCATAGCACCCCCAATAAGGTTTTCGGAGTAACTAGTAAATATTAGTCTTGAAGCTACCAAATGGTAATACCAATGTTATAATTTTTATTAGAAAACGAAGATTGATATGCACTGGTTACCTGAAAGGGTAATGTATTACATTGTTATTCATTAATCCATTACTTTGTAAGGTCTGGGTTTTAGTTTGATTCTTTTTTATTTGTTTATTTGTTTTTTCGTTCTGTCTACATTTCTGATTTCTGCTAAAACCAAACTATTCTGAAATCATCATCATCATCATCATCATCATCATCATTTGTATGCCACAGTGCATTGCATTCCAGTAAAACTAATAAAACATACAAAACATGGCCAAGCTCACAATTTGACTGTTCTTGAATGGCTGCTTGTTCCAAGGGTTTTTTGTGTTAAGATGTGCTAGTGTGTGCACAAGCACAAGCACAAGCACACACACACACACACACACACACACACACACACACCTTGGAACAACCTTCCATCAAAGAAGAGTTTAACTATCTACTAATGACACCAATTAGGCAATTCATGTCAATATATACCTGTCATTCTCCTCCCACTACACCTAAGACATGGTTTTCTAAATGTGCTCTTATGCAGGGGCAGGGGAAGCTTTGGGGCCAAGAAGAATTTGTCACCTTAGTCCAAGGGACCACTAGAACTGATGACCCTGAAGACCAAATCCTCTTCAGAGGAACATGCCATGGAATCTGCTCTGCTAAACAACTGGGACAAGAAAAACAGAGGGCTTTATACATCAAGACAAGGAGTTTAAAATCTGGCCTTGAGCTGAAAGTGAATGCTTTCTCCAACTATGAACTAATGCCTTGAAAACATTTTACAAGTTGATTACAATAAGGAATATGTGTTTCTGTGGCTGTGGTTCTGAGTGCTGCCTGCAGCTCAGGAATTATTTACTCCTATCAATGATGCCCCAAGAAGACTGAGGTTCTGTTCTGGATGGGTACAGTGGCCCTCTCCCCAGTTTGGGTGGGGCTGTCCTTCAGCTGGTGGAAAGAGTGAGGAGCCTGGGTGTTGCCCAGGACCCGGCTTTGTTCCTGGATTCCCAGGTGGCTGCCGGGTCCAGTTCAGCTTTTTACCACATCACCCAGATTCACCCATACCTTGATGGGGACTCCTGGAGAACAGTTGTGCAGGCGTTGGTCATGTTGAGGGAAGATTATTGTAACTCTCTCTACATGGAGCTCCCCTTGACCCTTGTTCAGCGATTGCAGGGGATGCAGAATGTGGCAGCCAGATTGGGGGTTGGTGCTAGCAGATTTGACTGCATCACCCCAATTCTGGCTCACCTACATTGGTTGCCCGTTGCCTCCCGAATAAGGTTCAATGTGTTAGTTTTGGTTTACAAAACCCTCCATGGCTTGGGTCCTGAATATCTGGCAAAGCGTATCTCCCAAAGGTCAGAGCTGGCCCGGCCCACTAGAGCCTCTATGGCTTTCCCACTCTGGGTAGAGGCCCTCCCCTAGGGAGTCCCGTAAAGTTGCAACACACAATTGGGCCTTATCTGTGAGCAGCCCGTCGGCATGGAATAAATTGCCAAGCGAGCTTCGTCAAGCCCCATCCTTGGCATCCTTTAAAAAGGCCTTAAAAACCTGGCTGTTCAGGGATGCCTTTGGCAGTTGCTAGGTGTGTTGTGTTTCCTCATTGTTTGTTGTTTATTTGTTATGAGCTGGTTTTGCCTCTTGATGGGTATTTACCATTTTGTTCCTAAGAAAGAAAGAAAGAAAGAAAGAAAGAAAGAAAGAAAGAAAGAAAGAAAGAAAGAAAGCAACTCAGGATCCTTTGTGGTGTGTGTGTGTGTGTGTGTGTGTGTGTGTGTGTGTGTGTGTGTGTGTAACTATGCACATGTGTATACATCTGGGCTATTCCCACTCACACTGTTCTCATATTTATGGACTCAGAGAAATGCATACAGAAACCATACGGTGCCAAACCACACAGCAAGTATAAATGCTTTCACTGTTTCCATCTACTGAAGTGTTTTTCCTCTAAACACAGCTGACAAGCTCCTTTTACTTATCTGGTGTGCAGCAGTTACCAGTGGTGCCATTACATGCATTTTCTCTGTAGAACTGTACAGATATGTGTTTTTGGCTACATCTCTAAGAATTGGGCATACCACTTGGGGGAATTTTGCAAAATATGTTCTAAATGCACCAACGTACATAGCTTTAATGATCTTTGATGACTTTATATATCAAGTGCATTTTTTTGCTTTGTGGAAGTGCAATGTGGGTCATATTGATATACCACAATGTAAACAAACACTAGTTCATTCCTAGAGAAAAATTGTTTACAAGCTGGAACACTTTCCTGTCAATAATACAGGACAATTTATTGCTCTTATTTTTGGTTTATTCTCTTGTACTGTGCTCATAAACCAGCAGGCAGTGGTGTTATTTCTGCTCCGTTATGTCTTGATTGCAGTATTGAAAGCAGAACATGCACCTGCTTCTACAGAACTTTTGTTAGTGGCCTTTGGTTTCTTTAACCCATCCATTCTCTGCATAACATGGAGGTAGGGTATGGTAGCAAGCTTGATCTCTCCAAGCTTTGCTCAACTGAGTTTGCTGTGAAGCAACAAGCAGGTCCCAGTGAACAAAAAAGCCTTCTGTTCCCTTGACCAGGTGGCTCATTGTGCAAGACCAGTTGTAAGTCCACGTAGAAGTGCTTGGTGGCTTTTTGTTTAAATTGTTGGATGATAAATTCCAAACTACTGGCTTAGGAGGACTCTGAAACCACACCCTCCCCCGCAAGCCTTTTACAGACTTCATCTTTTCCCATCTAAGATGATAACCTGGCCCAAACAATGGCCATGAGACTTTAGGGACTTTAATGCAGGTATATAATTTTAGAACAACCCACAAGAACCTGGAGCCCAGCCCAAAAAAGATAAATTATCGAAAGCTAAGTTTGTTGTTTCTTTGATTCCTTTAATGGTCTAATAAACATACCACCTGCTCCTGGTTTGTTTTACAGTGGAGATGACTCACTCCTGATTAGATTCACTGGACTTACTCTAGTGCACCACACTACACTAAGGAACAGGATTTTGACTAGAGGACTGATCATTCAGAGGACTGATTTGGCCCCAGAGACATATTATCCACAGTGAACTAAACATGGATAGTGCTAAACTAAACATCTACCTTTCTGCAAAATATGAACAAAATATTATTCTTCTAGACTGCCTAAAGGCATCATTTCACAAAAGATCATATTCTTCTTACAAAGGTAATTTCATATGATGATCCTATAGCCTTTAGCCTCTGATATTTCTCAAAATTCCATCTTGCAACCATAAGAATCAGTGCTCCACATTTTTGTTCTTCAGTGCCATAAGTATGTGGTTGACATTCAACTCTTTGCACTTCCAATCTAAATTCAGGGCAACCATTTTCATTGATTCATTAATTAATTCATTCATATGTTATGCAAGTTACAAGCCATCGCATGTACTGTTGTAAATTGCCTAGAGTGGCCTTGTTGCAAGATGGGTGGTCTAGAAATTCAATCAATCAATCAATCAATCAATCAATCAATCAATCAATCAATCAATCGATCAATCAATCAATCAAATTAAGTATCTGATGCCAGTAACAAACTAGATGGTAGCAAGCTAAAGACAGAGGTGTCCCTGTTTCAATGAAAGTCAAGTCAAGTAACTATGCTCCAACTTGTCTTGGACAGAGTTACAATCCCATTGAAGAATCAAGTATACCGTTGGATGTACTCCCAATTTCAACCAGAAATTTGGAATCCCCTATTTCAGTGATGGCCAGAAATATATTATCAGAACTAAGGCACCCATTACTAAAAATGTCAAATCTGTTCACAATGAAACATGACTTAGTTACACCTTGTTGGACTACTGTACTATACTCTAAGCCAGTGTTTATTTTATTTATTTATTTTAGGGTATTTGTACCCCACCTTTCTCCTTGGAAAAGGACCCAAGGCAGCTTACAGGAATGAAGGGATATACAGTCCAATACAATTAAGACATGATAATATACAGTCCAGTTGGCAAACCTATGGCACGGGTGCCAAAGGTGGCATTCAGAGCCCTTTCTATGGGCACCCGACATCGTCCCTTCACAGCCACCTGTGTGTTGTGTTGTATCATTATAGTCATGACTGACTCTTTGTGACTCCATGTCCATGGAGTTTTCTTGGCAGGAATACTGGAGTGGTTTGCCAGTTAATCCTGTATTGGCACTCTGCGAAAAGTTAGTGGATTTTGAATCGCAATTTGGGCACTCAGTCTCTAAAAGGTTTGCCATCGCTGCTCTAAGCGGTACAGTTTCCAAAAAGGATCTGGAACTTTCAATTAATTTAGCATATTGCATCTGGACTGTTGACCAAGGCTTATTACTCTGGGGAGCATTTCATTCCTTGTAAGCAGATCCAGTGCACTTTATAATTGTTTTTTCCAGTTCAAAATGCTTGTTATAATTTTGGATGATTTGGGACCATCCAAAAGAAAGATGTTTGGAAAATTATGTTCTTTCAGACAAGACTGCTCAGACTTTAAGATTCCCTGGACAAACCCTCCTCTTTGTCCCTCCACTAGGAGAGGCATCTGTGAATGAAACACATGGCAGAGACCCCTCACATTCTGGAACTCACTGCCAACAGAAGCTAGGAGAGTTCCATTTTCTTATACTTTTGTTAGGAGGCAAAATATTTCTTTTGTTCAGACATATTTTTTTCAGGCTGATGGATGGAGTAAGATTTCATTTGGTGGTTCAGTGCATTTGTTGTGCAATGCATATAAACTGGACTCCTTTAAAATGATGCATTCTATTGATTTTTTGTTTCTATTTACAGTTTCCTATTGTTTGAACTATACTCATAACTATATTTAATGCTATTTTTCGTATAGGGCTGGACCACTTGTTTTATAAATAAAAATGAAATAATAGTGCTTGTATGCCAACTATGTTTTTTCCAGTTTTATTCATTGTGGATAATATGCCTCAATTAAAAAAACACATTCATTACTGTTGTTTCCCTTCTTTCTACTTATGCATTATAATCTCTTCAAACTAGAAGTTACCCATCCAGGTACCTAGAGAACAGCCAATCTTCTATACCCAAAATGCTTTCCCTTAATCTAATGCTCAAGGCAATCAGCTTTGGAGGGCATGCTGAGGTAAGAAAGTGCAGTGCAGGACATGAAGATATCCCAGAGGAGCTTGGGAGAGTGTCACTGATTAAAAAGTTGCAGACGGTATAAAAGGATTATTTATGTTTATTTTCTCCTTACTGCACTCCAGCACACTAACATATATATATATGGGGACTGGGAACACCAGCACTAATCCTGCAATGATTTTTATTTTTATTTTTTAACATATCTTCTCCCCTGTTCTAAAGCTCCTGACATCTTCCCCAGGGCATACAAAAATTCTAGGCATCCTCAGAAGATGAAAAATGGGATCAGGAAGCTTTAAATTAGTCAATCTCGTTTATGCCATTGAAAGTCATGCCGTAGGATTATGTCCCTTAAAGTAACATTATAAGAATCCTGTAGGTTTTGTGTGGCTGCATTTAAAGGAACATTTCAAGTGGCTGGGACTTGAGGCAATGTGGCATTCACTCAGCAGTCATCATATATGAAAGAGGACACAGTATTTTGCTACCCAAAAATAAAGAACAGGGAAAGCTGTTTTCACTTACTCAACAAGGTCAAAAAGTTTCTTGGGCTCCATGGGAGGAGAATAGATGACTTCTTCTATGTACCTCCGATTACAGTTTGCATAGGCTGTTGAAAAGTGGATGAAGGCCTCCAGATGCTGCATCCGGTGAGCCAGTACCAGGAGCTGCCGTGTGGCCCTGACATTGAGCAAAAGGGCAAGCCTGGTCAAAAAAGAAAAAAGAAAAAGAAAAAGAAAAAGGACATAAAGATTGTGAAGATACCCAGTCTGCAGGAACATTTACAGCCAAATGTCTTTGCTCCACTAAAGATTAGCACAACTTCATATCTTTAAGATACAGATACTGAAAGGAAATCCAGGTAACATCCACTCCTCTTGCCCAAATCAGGACTGTGACAAATGAAGGCACAAAATGTCTCTAAAATGAAAAAATGTGTACTCCCACACATTTTGACCTGAATGTAATTACTTCCAAATATAATAAACTCAAAGGAGAAAACACACAGAACATACTTCAATGGCTCATCAAAGCGGACTGTTGCAGCGCAATGGAAGACAATGTTGACTTCTGATAGGAGCTCCGCTGCGTCCTCAGGAGCAATACCCAACTCTGGCTGGGTGAGTTCAGCATTGATTGGCTTGATCTTCTCATGGAAGTTGGGCCATTGTTCTCGGACTCTATCAAACAACTAGAAGACACAAACATAATTCCAGGGTAAACAAAGAGGAAACTGGACAGAAGAAGAAGAAGAAGCACTGTTGCTGTGAAGATTCTCAGTCATCCAGGTGAGTTTAATTGGAAGTGAGTCATGGCAACTGGACTTATTTTTCTTGAGAGATAGAAACATTTCACTGCTCATCCAAACAGCTTCATCAATCTGAATAAAACTAGTGTGACTCCTCCATCTTATATAAGCACTGGATTCTTCCATTTTTTAACAGTGGTATACAGTTGAGCATACTCTACAGCATATAGGCACCTCAGCAACAATAGACCTGTAAGCACTGTGGATGCACTGCCTAGATGAGACCACAGTAAGCACAGCCCACCATGCAAAGCTGCAGTTCACTATGCCCAGCTTCTTCCAACCAAAGAATCACAGACGATTCTCTTTCAGTGTGAAAAAAGTTGAGGAAATGTTTTGCTCTTTGTTGTTTGGACAATAACTCCCAGAATCCCACATAGCCATGAGGTATGCTGGTTGTGTGATTGTGCGAGTTACAGTCTGCAGAAATAACTTTCCCTCACACCTCAGTAGTTTTCAATCACTTCTGAACATTTCTGGCTCAAGGGACAGGAGTCTGTTTTCTTTCATTCTCCCCCAACAGCATCATCTGCTGAATTCTGAACACTGTGGTGCTAGTAATATGTTAACAAACAAGGCTGTATATGCATTTCTGGTACACTTCCCCAGTCCATGAAGTACCACCTTCTCATACAATGCATTTACCACTCTTTGGAAATATTGATCAATCTCTCCACCCCCAGAGTTTGAATTTTACCAAGATGGGCAAGGGTTGAGAAGGAATATGGATGGTAAAACTACTACAAATCTATTGTCTACATCAGTGGTTCTCAACCTTTGTGTCCCCAGATGTTCCTAGACTGCAACTCCCAGAAGCCTTCATCACTAGCTGAGCTTGCCAGGATTTCTGGGAGTTGCAGTCCAGGAACATCTGGGGATCCCACAGGTTGAGAACCACTAGTCTACATCCTCAAGCTGCAGCCACCAGAATTGATTTCAAAAGACGGGACAGGTCACTGTACTGCATGTACCACTGGGCCTTAGAATCACTAGCAGAAGAAAGATCCTTTTGAAGATGGGTCATTTTATCCTTGAAACACCTTGCAAAAACTGTGATCTCATCCCATCAGAGAAAGCAAATTCCCTGAATTAATTATAAGTTGTATAAAGAAGTGCTATCTCTCGTATGAACTACATTTAATCCCAATTAATTTTACTGGGTGACCCCAATTCCTGGCATTATACAAAGAAGGAAAAGACACCTATTCTATGCATCTCTTCCCTGATTTGTCCTTCAGGTTTTAAAGTAAAGTTCCTGAAGCTTTACGTTGTTCCCACTGGGTAATTGACCCAAATTTGTGTTTCTCTGGACTCCTCTGCCTACGTTTCTCTTACAGAACTCACAATCAAGATTTAACCAAGCATTTGCAGCTCACTTGAGTTTTGAAAAATCTACTTGTGCTTCAGCAGTTCAGTTCTGCAGGTAAATGATCCAAACCCTTCACCAAGAAAGCCTGTACAAGGTTTGCAAAGTGTGCATATTCACATGCCCTATCATTCTGCGCATTTTAGCCTTGCTTTATTCTGGACTAGTTTGCATAATTTATTTCACTTTGCTGGTCACTGAGGGGGGGCAAATAGCGGAGCAAATAGATATGCATTCTCCTGAAGCCATGAGCCTTGCAAAGATTATCCAATCACTTCACTGCATTCTGACATTTCAGCAGGCATGACCCACAAGGTTTTAAGCTGATTTTTTTTTTACCACAGTGATGGCTCAAACTGGGTTCCTTTAAAAATAAACACAGACATAGGCAGTAAGTAGAGTTTCCTCTATCTCTGCTCTTACTCAGGAGCTGTGCAAAGGTTCGTTTCATCCTCCACAGCTTTTCTGTGCTGTTTTCTTCTCTTAGGATTTATTCCTAAACCATCAGGCAGGCAGGCAGGCAGGCAGAGACTCACTCCCCTCCCCCCCCACCCAACAAAACATACATTCATTATGGCTATTCAATTCATGGAAGCTTCTTTTACCACCAAGCAAGAAACAGCATGGAGTCAAACTTGGTCCTCATGTGTGCTGTCTTTAAAAGGCGGGGATCCTACTTCAGTACAAAGAAGCTGGTTATTGCATGGCAGAGGGAACACCAGCAGGAAGGGCAAGATGGTGATACCATTTTTTAGTACTGCCTGGGGTCAACTGCAGCTATCCCCCACAGACAGCCACTTATGCCCTGCTTTTAAAAGGATACGGTTGTAGTGGTGTCCTTTGTAAGCCAATTTCCTTGAACCTCGGCAGCTGCCCGTGTTAAGATAGCTAAGCTGCACAGCTCTGCATTGGAAATACACACCATTTCCCCTTTAAGCACTGCTAAGGCCCTTCTAAATATCCCTCTTTCAAGCAGATACTAAAAGCTCTGCTGGTGGTAGTAAAACCTTGCATGCCATTTGTAACTCAACTGTCTGAAATTTCCTCTGGGCCTAGATGAACTAATTCAGAGCTTGTTACAGGCTATACATTCAGCACCTCCTAGAGAAGCACTGAGCTCCAATCATGTAATTGCTTGTATTTATGCTTGGTGCATCTTCAGCTACAGTGATTCTTTATAGTGTCAGATGAAAGGTTAGGTTTGAAAGGCTATCAGCATTGGACTTTGGTGGGTCACTAACACTTGTCTCACAAGCGAAGGAAGTGAAGTCAAGTGAAATGTTGAGGCAGATTAACAGGAAGGCTAAGATGGGAGGCTTCCTAGTTGCAAAGATGAGCCTCTAAGACAGTTACTTCATATCCTTCCTTGTTCCGCAACTAGTTTTGTACCATGACAGCATTGGTTGCAATCATGTGGTTTTGTCCCTGTTCAGTCCCTGTTTCCGTTTTCTCACAGTCATGATAAATTGTCTTGTGACAACTGCTACTTCATGGTCTTGTTCCATGACAAATTCTGAATTTGTCTTACTTTCTTAACCCTTTTTTTAAAATATCGTAAATAAAACTTTTTCAATATTTTGATTTACTGGTCTTCTGGGATTTACATAATTTTCAGTACTTTCTTTAATAAACATTTGCACTGCATGGTGTTTCTCATAGGGAAATTAATGTCGAATGCTGCTTCAGCTGCTGACCACTAGGTGGACACTGGTTATTGTGTGACAATTGTTACCACATGGTCCCTTGTCTCAGAACAGGAGCTGGGAACAAACCATGACAAGAGAATATCCCAACCGAGCACCAGGTACAGTATTGTCACGCTCTGATCCCGCTCCAGGGGCGTGGTCGAGACAAATTTCAGCTGTTGCATGACCGACGTGAAGTCGGTAGATCAGGAGTGCCACAATCTCCATCTACCAACATTTCATAAAGAAATACTGTACACAGGACAAAGTCAGGTTTCAGTGCAGCTGCCTATTTAAGAGCACCTTTGCCTCCTGCCTGTGAAACCTCTGGCAGTGTTTCTCACTCGCTGTCTTCTTCAATGAGATTGTGTTTTCAAGGCATTCTGTAGAAGATGGAAATGTGACCGCAGATTCACTGTTTTCCAGACAAGGCAACAGAATCAAGCTTTGTGAAGTCCATAGAAGAACATTTATGATATTGCCATATAAGAAAAAATAACAAAGGTAGAAGAGAAGACTCTGTTGTAGAGATGTGCCATATGGGGGGAGGAGTGCAGTGGTTCTCAACCTGTGGGTCCTCAGATGTTCCTGGACTGCAAATCCCTTCCAGCACAGCAAGTGGTGAAGGCTTCTGAGAGTTGCAGTACAACAACATCTGGGGACCCCCAGGTTGAGAACCACTGAGGTAGATGGAATTCTCTAAAAACTCCACTGGAGAGTTCCAGCTGACAGACCCACAGCTACAGATACCTGCATTTTTCTCATCTAAGGAAGGGCATATTTTGAGGCCATGTGGCCTGTTGTTAATCGTATAGTCATCATAAAAGGGAAGCTACTTGGTAGCACATAACCACAATAGAAATAAGCAACAGTTTCACTGAAATATTACATATTCACAATAACAGCACAGCACAATAAAGGAAGTTGCAACTCTCTTCTTTCTTGCTTAATGTGAGAGTGCATAATATTGCACCAGGATAAACGACCGAACACCATCTGCACCAATTCCTAATATTCAGTGAAAATTTCTATATAGATTCCTCTGGATGGAATTCAGCTCCACTCTGACATACCTCCTAGGGAGAATATAATAATTAGTGCTGATACTCACCTAGCCAATGACCTGCTCGGCTAAATTTAAAAGTTGGTTAGAGAAGCAGGATTTATTGAAGAGACATGTTTGCCTTCCATGTGCAAAACATTGCTTTCTCTTGAAATGGCATAAACAAAAACCAACTCAAGGATGGATCTTGTTTCGAGGGATACTGATTCCTACTCAGTTTTGACAATGGATAGTTTAGAAAACCAGGTGTTGGTCTTGCCAGCATTCCAAGGGCCAAATCTTACCAGAGGTGATTATCCAAACAGAAATATAAGTAGTCAATAAGGAACATATGTATCAAGATGTATCAAGAAGGAAACACTGTTCTTTTTAGTGATCCTTGCACGCACACAGTATTCCTTCTGAATGTCACGTAAGGTGAGCCAGTATGATGATCATAGATGGGAGAGAGTTCAGACTGAGGGCACCCTGAATCTTCCTGCTCAGCATGAGAAGTGGCCACACTGATGGAAAGGATTTTGAGAACTGTGCTCTAGGCAGTAACCTTTCAATTTCAAACGCCTGGTTTTACCTCAGAGGAAACAGGGAATTCTGACACAAATACTTCTTGGCTAACTCTCTGACTGGAGTCTCCTCTCAGCCTTCCGAGGGATTAGGGCTGGCTTGTCCTTGTTACATGCCACAAAGGTGCTACCTTTAACAGCCCTGCTGAGGTCTTGCAAGCTAAAGGCCAACAGGATTCAGAGTGCCAGTTAATATATTTGTAGTAGTATTCTTGCTGTGCAACTAAAACTGTGGGCAATTAAATAAGAATGAGAGCTTCCTATGACTCTGTTTACTGTTAAAATGCCGGTTAAGGGTTCTCTGATTTTTACAATTAAAAGTGCACATACTAAACCATCCAGAGTTATCCTTTTCTGCATTCTGTTGCTTCAAGCATTTTTTTCCTCTACCATATACTATGAGAATCAGATTGGGTAGGGTAATACATGAAGTGAGGGAAAAGGTAAAGTGGGTGGGGTCGACTGTTAGCTCTTTTCACCCAGATCCTTCTTAGATTACATCTTTCCCATCCTCAGGCAGACATGCAGCAATGATCTTGTGCTGGTAAAGTAACATCCCAATTGTTCTTGCATGTGTCCTCCCCCCACAACCATAGTACCGATCATATGCTCATCTTATGAGATCCTCTACCACTGGGTAATTCTACCCAAGGGAAGTACCTGTTGGAATTTGTGGGTATTGTGTGTATATTTAAATTTCCATTTCAAAAGTCCAGGAAATTCAATTCTTTAAAAACCTGCTCCTTTTATGAATGTGGGATCTTGTGCTTCTTTATCCATATTACAAAATTCCAGGAAATGGCTCAATACTGCTGTACAATGTTGTGCCCATGATGCCCAGAGGGAAAAGGATGTGAAGCTTTACATAACAAATGACAGCTTGAATGTTGATGAAATGCGCATCGGCAGTCATAATGGTCTAATACAAGATACTTTCTTGTGCTCACGACATTTCTTCTAGGCTTGTAACATGGTTTACCAGAAAGATACACTCTCTGTGCTCAGTACATGTGTTCAACATATGTTCACATGTTGAAAAACAGCCCTTTGGCTGTTTTCTGTTCTGGTAAGAAACAGTTAACTAATAAAAAGGGAGTCAGCTTCTGGCATTTTCCTTTGCTTGGTGTCTCTTTGTAAATGGTAGTGAGCACAGGAGGACTGAAGGATACAGAGTGAGAAAGCCACGCCTTTTGTTTTTGCTAAGAAACCATGAACATGGTAAAAGCTTAAAGAATAATTCATTCATTTCCTTATTTTTAGCACACATTTAGGGACATTTAGGGTGCGGTGGCTCAGTAGCTTAAGGTTTCAAAAACTGTTAGCTGCAAAGTCGGCAGCTCGACGGTTCAAATTAGATGGGCATGAAACGAACAATTTTTCGTTTCCATTTTTGTTTTTTCGTTTCGTTACGCAACGAAATGACAAACGAATTTTGTCTCTAAAATGAAACGAAACAAACAGAAACACCGGAAATTTTGTTGTGCGTTTCGTTTTTGTTACGGCAATACAGTGAACTGCTTTAAATGCTAAAAAAATCACAAAAATTTGAAATAAATGGTAATGAAATGGTAACAAAATGAAAATGAAAACAATTTTTTTGCAAAAATTCGCAAAAAAGGAAACAAACCAAAACGGACCCACTAAACAACAAACGACAAACGAAATGCCATTTTTTAAATTTGTGCCCATATCTAGTTCAAATCCCAAGTGCCATACAGTGGAGTGAGCTTCCACTGATAAGCCCAGCTCCTGCCTACCTAGTAGTTCAAAAGCATGTAAATGCAAGTAGATGAATGGTTACCGCCATAAAAAGTGGGAAGGTAAAACAGTGTTTTCTTGCAGCCATGCCGGCCACGTGGTGATAGACTTGCAGAACACTGGCTCTTCGGCTTGAATACAGCGATGAGTACTGCCCCTAGAGTCAGACATGACTAGCACGCGTGTGCGGGGGAAAACTTTACCTGTCTGCCATGGGTGCAGACTGGAGTGGCATTAGCACTGTATGCTTCTTGAAGCATCTCATCAGTATTTGGTAAGAAAAATCCTTCTTTTATAAAGAAATCTTTCTTGCCATTTCTGTGGCAAGAAGAGGCTGCCAGGAGAGAGGTATCGCACATAAAAGTTAATCTTACAGCCCTCAAGAACAAAGACCACTATCTCACAGCGGATTTGAGGCATTTTTTTGAAAAGACATCTTTTTCAGTCACATGGTAGAGTGCCTAAAAAGGCGCTTTACCTGTCCTCTCTTCCTTAGTGATAAAAAGTGTCCTTTAATGTCCACAGCAAAGAAGAGTCGCTGTTTAAAGGTGCCTCTGTAAGCCTTGGAGAAAAGTACAGTGGTGGTTCTAAGAAAAAACACTCAGATGAGTGAAAGGGGGCATGCTCATCTCTTTCTGAATGAAAAGGCGACCAGCCATTAGGACATAAAAAAAGGAGTGATTATAACCGTGGGAAAAAGCTCCCAAAAGCAAACGTGGGATGATGGCCAAAGTGAAGAGCTCTGGGACCTTGGAAGCACTGTAATCACTATTTTAAAACATAATAAACAGGTGGCTGTACTGAAAAGCATGTCAGTCTTTTGCCTCTTTACCTAATTGGTGATCTGAATACACTTAGGACAGGCACGTCCAAACTTCGACCCTCCTGATGTTTTGGACCACAACTCCCAGAATTCTAAGCTTGGATTGCCAATGGCAAAGGACTGTGGGAGTTGTGGTCAAAAACATCTGGAGGGCTGAAGTTTGGACATGCCTGACCTAGGAGTAGAGATGGGCATGAAACGAATTAAACATTTGTTTCATTATTCGTTACATAATGAAATGAATAATGAACCGCCCCCTCAAAGAAAAATGGAATGAAACGAAATGGAAATTTTTGTTTTGTTTCATTTTGTTTTGCATTCCCCTATCTGGCGTCTTCTCCTAGCTGTAGTTGCCAGGCCGGGGACTTGCCGCTGCTGCCAACCAGCCCCTGAGGGGAGGGCTTCTGAGATGGCCGGGAGGGCAACCTCCTACAGCTGATCGGTGCTTGAGAAAAAAATCCCCAGCCCACAGGGCAGCTGGCCAGACCTTGAACAAATAAATAAAATAAATAAAATAAGTACCACCCCGGCCCGCAGGCCAGTGGGCCGGCGCTTGAACAAATAAATAATATTTTTAAAATAAATAAAGCACCTACCTGGTCCATGGGCCAGCTGGCTGGTGCTTGAACAAATAAATAAAATAAAAAATAAAAAGTGCTGACCCAGCCCGCAGGCCAGCTGGTCAGCACTTGAACAAATAAATAAAAATTTTAAAAATTAAAAACACAGTGACAGAGCCCGCGGGCCAGCTGGTTGGCTCAATAACAAAAAATAAAATTAAAAAACGTGCCAACCCGGTCTGTGGGCCAGCTGGTCAGTGCAATGAAAAAAATCAAATAAAAATGCGCTGACCCAGCCCTCGGGCCAGCTGGTCGGTGTGAGTTAAAAAAAATAAAAAATGAAAAAATGAAAAATGAAGCAAAACAAAAAAAGAAATGATTTTTTAAAATCATTTCATTTTAAATGAAGCAAAAACAATAAAAAACCAAATGGCGTTTCGTGTACCTTCTCTACTTTCCAAACTTTGGCCTTCCAGCTGTTTTGGACCACAACTCCCAGAATTCCAAGCCTGTATTGCCAATGACAAAGGACTTGTAGAAGTTGTGGTCCAAAACATCTGGAGCACCAAAGTTTGGACACCACTGACTTAGGAGAAAATGAATATAAAAAACCTGAATGTTTTATCTCTTTTGTAGCCATGCTAAACTGGGAATTTAGAAATGCTGCGACTGGAACCAATATTTGTTGATGCTTTAAACAGTGGGTGGTTCTTCATTGCTTTCTTGGCATTTCAAGAAGAATCTGATTGGAAAGAAGTGCTCCCAAAAGCTTAAGTTGCTGCGCTCAAGTTTCTTTCTGCTTTTTCATGAAGAAGCAGATCTAAAAGTACGACTTTTATAAAGCAAAATATCTTGAATAAGGGGAAAGGAAGTGAGTCTAGATTATATCTTCATTTGTTTATCTGGATCAATGGCTTTTATATGCATGGCCAGAAGCAGCAAATACAGCTAATTAAAGTCAGCTAATACTTTGTTTTCCATAAGAAATTCAAATAAGCTCCTTTCTTCATGAATGCACCTATTTATCAGCCATCTCTGGCAAGGAACTCGGAAACCATAAAGCCTAGGCTCGAGTTTGATGAAACAATGAGATGGGTAAGAGCACAAAAAGTATTTCAAAAAAATCATAAATCACTGTTATACAGCCATGGCTTCAAGACTAGTTAGTTACCATTACAATTGCATTTTGTAAAAAAAAAAGTTAAACTTTGTTTCTTGTTTCTCCAAGTAAACTGAATTTTTTAATCGCATTTTCAACTACTTAAAACAACACTCTTGTTGGCAGAGCTGCGTGTTTGTAAATGATGTCATCATCAACAGATGTTAATCTTTAACTTAAATATTCCTACAGGTTCCTCCCAGATACCCAGTGTGGTGTAGTAGATTTCGTAAATTTCTCATTATCCTACCCCATAATTGTTTGTGGCTAAGGAACACTGCCATTTAGGTGGCTAGCAAACCTGACATAAGGCAAAACTTGTCAGGGTTTTCTAAAGGCCCCAAAATAGCATAGTATTCTTTTCCTCTCGTGCTATTCTGAAGCTATGCTGCTTGTCCAAGACCACACAGCTACCTGTTCTTTAAGGAGTATAACGGGGAAATGAACTTCAGACCGTTGGCTCTGCCGCTAAACTTCAGCCCTCCTGATGTTTCGACCACAACTCCCACAATTCTAAACTTAGATTGCCAACGACAAAGAACTGTGGGAGTTGTGGTGTAAAACATCTGGAGGGCCAAAGTTTGGACATGCCTGAGCTAAGGGTTCCAGCCTAATGAGATTGTCTGTAGGTAAACTGTGCGTACTCTGTGTAGACAATGAATAGCCAAAAAAAGCAGGGTTCACAATAATTATTAATCATGGTTATATAAGTTTCAAGATGGAACCAATGCATGCTTCTATAAACTCCATGCAAACAGAAGACTGGAATATGAAACAAAGGGCATTTGCTTTAAATTCCGTACAAGTGTATGCCATATATATTTAAAATAACAAAAATAAATCCTGCTCTTAGGAAGGAAGGAGGCATATAATGAATCACACAGAAAGGGGTCAAAATTGAGTTGTATGTCTATTATTCATCACTTATTTGCTAGTGAAAAGAAGGATTATAGTCATTGTTATCGCTATGGATATAAGCCAGAACCTTTTGCTTCACTATAAAGAAGAACCCTATGGAGAAAGATGGTGGTGATTTAAGGAGAGCAATCCACCATAGTATTTTTACCCAGCTGATATTAACTCAGTTAACATTCATGGCTGAGGCAGTTCATCTGTCACACTACTGAATTCCAACAGAAGCAGCCACTATTAGGGATGCAGTATACTCAGCTTTTACTCAAAGGTGAAAGAAAACTTCTTTTATTTTATTTTTTAGCCACCGTGCCCATTGGGTCCATAGGGTAAGAGTGAAACACAATGCTTCTGGGTTGTCAGTGTGTTATTCCTGAAGAAAAAGCATAATTATAATTTGAATGTGGCCAATTTACACCTGAAAGGCAATATTCTTCTCAGGCTATGGAGGAAAACAATTAACTTTATCTCATTACTCCAAGCTTTCCAAAACATACTTAATCACCTTTGATTGTATGTTGTACTCTCTGTTAAACTGAAACATACTTACCTAAGATAGCAACCCAGAGATAGGAAAACATCTACCACAAGGTTGTTTACTAGGCTTGCCTTCATTTCTTCCTGTCTGCCTATTTTCTATATGGTATTATTGGGGGTGGTTTCTATATGTGGGTGGTCAAGCTGCCTCAAGAATTACAAAGCATATATGCATGACAAAAGCAATCAGAAGGTCGAGTGTTGGGGAGGTACTGACATTCCTAGCCAATAAGACATGAAAGTTCACCATTAAACGAGGCAATCCAAGACTTCCCGAGGCTGGATACTGTATTTGCAAATAAAATTAGCCAATCCCAGTGAAGTCTGTTACAAAAGCAAGGAAAAAGTCTTCCACCCTAGGAAAATTCCTATAGCTACAAATGCCACAGAGCAGCCTTCCGGGTGTTTTTGGTCCACACCAATCACTCTCAGCCAGCATTTCCAACCCATTTGGAGGAACCAGGCTGAGAAAGACTGATCTAGTGCAGTGGCAGATGGAATTTCCTTTTCCACTTCAAAAGCTGGAGGCTTTGTGCTGGAAAGCTAGATAAACAAGAGGCAGGTGCTGTTTGAGGTATCCAGCCTAAATTAGTAGGAGCACAATCTTTTAGGTATCTATCTAGATAAAAGACAGCTAATCCAAAAAGACTTAGCTCCAGGTAACTGGAACCCTAACCCTAACCCTAACCCTAACCCTAAACAACCTACTGTACTGGTTTCTTCCTGTCATTCACATTCTATTAGCATTCTCAATATTACTGAGTTTCTTTCTTTCTTTCTTTCTTTCTTTCTTTCTTTCTTTCTTTCTTTCTT
>JAHTLZ010000274.1:5192468-5208241 GCA_023846285.1 Phrynocephalus versicolor | reverse complement strand
CACACACACACACACACACACACACACACACACACACACACACACACCTCTTGCTGTGAATGGAACAGCTAGACAATTCTAACTAGAAGTAACAAAAAGTTACTAAAAGGGAAACAAATACACACTAGCACAGCTGCATCTTGGCCTCTGTTTCATGGATATCATTCACAGACCATTCCCAACCTTGCATCCCCAGAGGTACTTGGATGAGGAGTCCAGAAGCCCTCATCACTAGCTGAAGGATTTCTGGGAATTTGGCCCATGAATGTCTGGGGATCTAAGGCTGGGAACCACTGTAATCAGGACATCACTTACATTATTTTTGAGATATTGCTTAATTTGGAAAAATCCTGCTGTCATTGCTGGTTGAGAATACCAAAAAATAACTTTCTTGTAAAGCACGAGGAGAGTGATTTTACAGTGGGACCAGTGGGGATTTCAATACCCACTTGCAAAGGTCAGATTAAAGCAAGCCATTTGTGTTTGTCTCTCCTGCTTTGCATTTTTTTGGATATCTTTATGCACATGAAGACTCATCTATTAGGATCAAAGTCTTGGCATCAACCCATTACAATACCAAGTCAAGTCTGTAATTCAGTTTACTGTTAGGACAAAAATTTACTGCATTGTCATCACATCTCCCAAAGCTTTCCAAATGTTTACATTAAAATTTCAAGGGGAATAAAGGCATTTGGGATAAAGTACAGAATTGTTGCCCATTACTGTAACTATCTCTCAAGCACACTGTTTCCCAACATTTTTCAAGTTGTGACCCCCTTTTGTGAGAGCCAATTCACTGTGACCTCCTCCCACACTGGATGTCTCATGGGTTAAGTTTTTCTGAACTCAGTAGTACAACTGACATGTAAGTAATCCTGCATAGGATCAGGCTACTAATTGGCAGGGCTATGAGACCGTGCTTACATGGGCATCGCTAATCTGTCTCTAGCTCCTGCAGGACTTGTTTTGGAGTAAATCATTTGGAGTGGGACTTGTGATTCAGACGCACAGTGGAAAAAGAGATGATGGGTCGTATGTGTGCCTTATCTGTGTGTCAGCTTTGACTACACATTATTGCACAATTCAAACATCGGTTTTCCCTTCTCCTTCACAAACAAGAGGGGTGGGGTGGCTTAGTGGAATAAGCTTCCGAAACTGTTGACTGCAAAGACGGCAGCTCGGAGGTTCGAAACGTGGGTGCCACGCAGTGGAGTGAGCTCCCGCTGATAACCCCAGCTCCTGCCAACCTAGCAGTTTGGAAGCATGTAAATGCAAGTAGATAAATAGGTGCTACCATAAAAACAGGAAGGTAAAATAGTGTTTCCTTGCAGCCATGCTGGCCACATGGCCATGGACTTGCACAACACTGGCTCTTCGGCTTGAAAATGGAGATGAGCACTGCCCCTAGAGTTAGACGTGACTAGCACCCATGTGCAAGGGGAACCTTTACCTTTATCACAAACAAGAAGTGAGGGAGGGGGAAGACACCCATGGATTCACATGCACAAATCACTTTTCTTTGCACTCCAGATTTTAAGCCATCCAAGGCCAAGGCGGGTGTTAGGAAACCAGAGGCAAGCAGGATTAGGTGTTGTGGGGAAAGGGGGCAGCTGGATCCAAAAGCAACACTGGAAGGGAATCAAGGCAAAACTACCCTGGCCATTGCTGCAGTCCCTTCACTAATGCCAAAGCCAGCCGTGAGCCAAGGGAGCATGGCAAAAGTTTCCACCTTCCACAAAAAGTAAAAAGCAGGAGAAGGGAAGGGGGCACACCGATGCCTTTGTCCCATAGCTGGGAATAAATGGTGCTGAATTTAAAACAATTGCAACTGAAAATAATTGCCGCAACTCCCCAGAAAACATACGGCAACTCCCCCTTGGGGTTCCTGAACCCCAGGTTGGGAACCAGTAGTAAAGCAGATGAAATATATCTGTGTGCTCATAAAAAAGGCTGAAGAACTGCTTTAATTTTAATCTGAAAGATGCAAATCTCTGACAAAGACATGACTTGGACAAAGGGATCCAATTTTTGTTATAATGTATACATCTGTGTAATGTGCACAAGCTACAAAATTAGGCCACCCTTATTCAGAAGCTCTTAATACCTTAGGAATATCCCACAACATCACAGCAACATCACAAGGGGACAATTTTAATCTCTTCCTCCATATTTGCAATTAGGAACTGTAAGCTGCCTGAATGCATATGTCCTGTTTGTGGGAAAAACAACATTAGAAATACTACTGTGGACCTTGCTTGCCCTTTACTGCTAATCTTATTTTGTACTCCACCCTTCCTGAAAAGACCTCACAATAGCATACCTAATTGCTTCCTTTACCTTGTGTGTGTGCTGTGTCGCTATTGTCATGACTCACTCCTCAGGAGAGCGTTTCCCCAGTTGGTCAGAATCTGGAAGGAGAGTTGGAA
The DNA here is from genome assembly GCA_023846285.1 of Phrynocephalus versicolor. NCBI lineage: Eukaryota > Metazoa > Chordata > Lepidosauria > Squamata > Agamidae > Phrynocephalus > Phrynocephalus versicolor. Next base: position 5,205,815 of record JAHTLZ010000274.1, on the reverse strand, counting down.
TATTTATTTCTTGAAAACTCTCTCTGTGTGTGTTGTGTCATTACAGTTGTGACCTACTCTTCGTGACTCCATGCCCATGGAGTTTTCTTGGCAGGAATACTGGAGTGGCTTGCCAGTTCCTACTCCAGGCGCCTACAGCACCTGGTATTCCCTGGTGGTCTCCCATCCAAGTACTAACCAGGGCCGACCCTGCTTAGCTTCCAAAATCAGGCGAGATCGGATGTGCTTAGAGCATCTAGCAGGCACCTTACAACAGAAATAAATGAAAAATTATTTTATTAGGTCAGAATGAGATATGGTGGCTGACCCAAAAGCATTAATTTAACTTAATGGCTGAGTAAAACTGGAGATCAGTTACAATCTTTCATTAACCCTCAGTCTCCTTCCCTTCTTCATACACAAACACAAAGAACTCAGATGTTCTACTTAAGAAATATAGCAACAGCAAAAGCGAAGAGCCAAGAACAGTTTTGTGACACTTATTTTCTCCTGCTCATAGAAGTCATAAACACAAATTGGCCACAATCCAATTGCCAGCATAACATGAATGGTGTGACTCTTGGTAGCAAACTGCCGTAACACACAAAATTGGTGTGGATATTATCTGAGTCGCACAATACAATACACAGACTTAGTAACTTGCTGTAATTAACCTGCTACTAGTTCTGCCATTTGAATTATACTGGGAGTGGGGTTTTGTCTGTTATTTTGGAAATAATGCAACCCTTACTGAGGTAGAAAGATGATTGTGTGGCATTTCCCTGGATGAGGAGGATGGAACTCAGCATCTGTGGACTCGGGGACAGAACTAAAGTGTGTGTGTCACCCAGGGCAAACATAGTGGGGTGGTGGAAGAGTAAAAATATTAGTGTGCAATTTTGGTGCATAGCACCTGGGGAACATGACTCTGCCTCCTGCCAGTTGCAGCCCTGTGCAGACTAAATATACATTTTCTCACCAACCCTGGATAAAGAGGCATTGTTTCAAAACATAATTTAAGCATTGATAATACATTTAAATCTGGCAAACCTATTGTGAAATCTTCTTCAACATAGTGGGGTTACAGTTTTGGCCTTGCAGATGGGTGCTGCTGGCCCTTTGTTTACAAGAACTACAACCACAGGATATGGGTTCTCACTTGCTGATTCAAAATAAATTCTAACTTCATGACAAGCAAAGTGGACTTGTCCACACAAGCTCACATTAAAATACAGCAGTTAGTATTTGAGATGCCACTTTTTCATTTTTTTATTTTTATTTTGTTTTTGCCTGATACAATTTCATGAAAAATAAGTGGACAAATCAAGGAGATTTATATTCAGGCGCATGCATCACACGAGATGGGGACTAAAATGCACTTTGTTCTGATGTCTGCATAATTGGTTTCTTAGGGGGTTAGTTCAGCCTGTCCTTCACAAGTCCTTCACAATTAATGAGAATGGTCCTCTACCCTTCAATCATTATAGACAGATCTTTCATAACACATAGTGTCAACCCTATTAAATTATTCTATAGTGACAATGGTTCACGATGTGATTGAGAGCTTCCAAAAAATTGCTGAAACACAATGAATAATAAAGTGAAGTACAAGAGATATGGACCAGGCCTGCCTAGGTGGCATTACTAAAAACAGAAGGAAGATGGTGGCTGTTTCTATTGTGAAACATGGGAGGGGATCTATTAAATAATAATCAGCACTAGCCTATGGTTACAGAAATGCAAACAAACAAACAAACAAAAACAAATGGCATCTCCACATAAATAGAAAAGGATTGAGGAAAGTCAGTTTCCAATCTATACCCTCCACCAAGATTAAGCCATCCTGGTATTAACAAGAAAAAAAGTCATGCTGATCCATATAGTTTTAATCCGTAAGACAACATTTACATTTTAAGGAAGGCATGATGATGATGCATCTGAGAGAAATCACTCAAGGCTTACTTCCTAAGATATATTATTAAATTTAAATATTTTGATTGCAGCTACTTGACAGCTAACCAGTTTACCACTGAAAATGTAATAATCACCTCTCCCAATCTCTCCTGGCCACTAGATAGACAAGTTCTTATACTGGAGTCCTCTCTTGTGCATTTATTCATATGGCATGTTTTTCATTAACACAGGTATGCAAAGATATAATTCACATGTCCTCTGGTGGACAACAGACAAGCCTTTTTTTGAAGACTAAATCTGTTAATATGTTTCTTTAAGCAATACTGTCTCCAGATGGTATAAGTTCACTTTGAAACTACAGTGGACCCTCGTATAACAAATGGCTTGTATAACATAAAATCTGTACAACATAAAAAATTCTGGAGACAGAAGAAATCTGCTTTACATAATCGCCTATGGGGCAAATCCGTACAACATAAAAATTTGATTACTCTGTTTTCAATGCCTTCCTATGGGAAATTTGTATAAAGGAAAATTTGCTTAACATAATTTCATTTGGAACGAATTAATTCCTTTATACAAGGTGCCACTGTATCTGCATTTCTGATGGGAAAAGGAATTCACATCTTGAAAAGGTATCTGCATATGTAGAATACTTCTGTCTTCCTTCTTATCGCTCTTACCATGCTTAGAACACTAAGGACAACTAACTACACTCTTGGTGACAAAAGCACAACTTCACATTATACAAATGGTATACTATGAAGCTGTGCTCAAGGCAGGTGGCACTTTTAATACACTTAAAATTCAGCTGTTTTTATAACTAGATGAAAGACATGCTCTCTTAAGTATCATTGGTGCAATTTCCATTTAGTACATAGCACTAATTAGATTGTAACTAATTATTTAATTGTTACTAAAATATTAAAGCTGTAATTTGCCCTCATACATACTAAGGTGTTGTCTGTAAAGATTCTCAGTCATCCAGGTGAGTTTATCTGGAAGTTGAGTCATGGCAACTGGACTTCTTTTCTTGAGAGACTGAAACGTTTCACTGCTCATCCAAGCAGCTTCATCAGTCTGACAGGAGTTAGTGGCAAGTCCTCCATTTCATAATTCATCTTCATTTCACATCACCCTGTTCTGAATAGGCTCATAAGTTGGATAATGGCCTAAGGTGTGTGAAAGCCTCACCTATGCAACCTTTCCCAACACCCATTAAGCATGGGTCATTATTTATTTATTTATTTATTTATTTATTTATTTATTTATTTATTCATACATACATACATACATACATACATACATACATACATACATACATACATACATACATACATACATAGATTTCAATACCGCCCATCTTCCAGAGGAACTCTGGGTGGTATCCATCAGTACAAAAGAGAAATACAACAATATATACAAAATATAAAATGAAAGTTGAGCTATGGCCTCGCTCAACTTCCAAGTACTAAGGAGGTACAGTGGTACCTCGACGTACGGTTGTTTCGACAATTTAATAATTTGACTTATGTATGCTGCTTTCTGCTCTGCACGACAGCTGACTTTGACAGTTGAGGTACCACTGTATTCTAAAGCAATTTGTACCCCCACAAAAACCCACTGACTGCAGCTTCCTTCCTCTCTTTTCTGTTGGCTATTTGTCATTGACATACTTACTGTACTTTTGCTATATTCTTGGTTTAACACTTAGGAAGTGCCATGCTCCAACTTATAATTTCAATGAAATGATTGCAGTTAACTTCAGAGACATAGGCATCCTGAATCATGTTGGTGTTAGAAGATAAGATTTCCAGATTCTTTCGAAGGATACTATGATTTTAGAAAACAATGTGAAATCTGCTCTCAAAGCACTTATAAGAAATCAGTCACTACAAATAGATAAGATAGTGATCCAGTTATTCAAAATATAAATACAGTATCTGTCAAAATCCTAGTAAGAATATGCCCAGAAATAGGGGAAACAATGGCTGATCCACAGACTGGAACATTCAGTAGATATTTCAGCCCCAGAGGTGATAACCAACAGTGCAGGAAATTTGGAACCACTGCCTTAACTGTTCATGTACACAAAGTGATGCCTAAGGTTTTGTCAAGAAAAAAAAAAGATTTCTTTACTACATATAGCGTGAGAACAGCCCAATGTTTAATCTGAATTCTGAAAAGGAAGAGGCATTAGAGATAGTACTGCAATTATTTATATATTGGCTAGTACCTGGATGATGAAAAAAGGTTGATGGCTGTGAAGAAAATGGTGTACCTTAACAGTTGATTGTCTTGATATATAAGCTATATAGTAGACAAGAAACTATTGTTAGGCGAGAATATAGAGAAATAAAACAATGTGGTGCCTCTTAAAATGAATTTAATTTCTTCTACTGGTCAATTTGTTTTAAAAAAAAATTTGTTTTACAAAATGCAGCTTCCCATAGGAATGCATTAAAATGGATTAATCTGTTCCAGATGCTATGGGTCGCTTCATTTTATGAAAATTTTGTCTTACAAAATGCGGTTTCCCTTAGGAATGTATTGGGAACAGATGAATCCAACCTGGAGGCTAGAATAAAGAAAAAAATAACCAGATTTTTCCCTGGGTATATGAGGAATAGTTTTTTGTCTTGCGAAGTATCCCATAGGGAATTTTTGTCACGTAAAGCATGCCTAGTCCCAGAATTTTTTTTCTTCCTACAAGTTTTTGTCTTACAGGGTATTTGTCTTAAGAGGTACCACTGTAGTTTCCCTTATGTAAAAATAAAATAAAATCTATTTTATCTTCCTATCCCTTTAAGATACAGTAATGTATAGAACAAATCATACTGAAAGTTTGATTCTATTCAGATGAAGCAGTGAAAATTTTTGAAAGAAAGATCATCAGTTCAAGGTATGGAAATAAGATATTTATTATCTGCATATCTTTTTTTAAATCTCATTAACTTGAACTGACTCCTGATGATGATGTAAGGGGCAATAACTTGAAATGAATACTACTGACACAAGTAAAAGAAAAAAGTGCAGAAAGAACTATCCTAGCTCTTTCTGCATCTTTTGATACCGCCACCCACAGTGTCCTACTGGAGAGGCCCTTGGGGGTTGTGATTAGGAGCCTAGCATTGAGCATTGCCTCTTCCTCAGGAACCGTGTCCAGAGAGTCCAGCTAAAGGAAGATTCTTTAAACCTGAAGGTGTGGGGTTCCTCAAGGGTCAGTCACAATTCCTGATGCTGTTCAACATCTATGTGAAGTTGTTGGGGGAGATCATTAGGAGAGTAAGGTCCAGATCAGCCTTTAGTCAGCTGAGGCTCATTGTACAACTCCACCCCTAGCTGGATGAGGTCTCCCTCAAGACTTTGGTGCAGGCCTTGGCATACCTTGGACCTGATCCGAAGACTTCAGCAAGTCCAGCATGCAGCAGCCAGACTGGTGATGGGTGCAAGTAAAACTGACCACATCACCTCAGTTCGGGCACACCTTCACTGGCTGCCCATTTCAACCCAGGTCAAGTTCATGGTGAGGACACTAACAGATAAAGTCTTCCAGTTGATACTTGCTGAAGCATATCTCACTAACGTCATCTGCCTGACCCAGAAGATTTACCGAACCAGGGCTCCTCCAGATGGCCACCCTGAGGGAGGCCCATAAGTCCTCTACAAGAGGTAGGGCCTTCTTTGTGGCGGCTCCTACCCTATGGATCTTGCTCACCAAGGAGCTTTGGCTGGCCCCCTCCCTGTTTACATTCAGGAGGCAGTTAAAACTATGCTCTACAGGGAGGCATTGGTTTTGTATATTTATCCTTGCACCGTCTTCCCCTTTTGCTGTTATTGTAGTGGTTTTTAATGCTGTATGTTATTTATTCTACATTTTATATTTATAAGACCATCCAGAGTAGTGCCTTCGACACTAATGGGAGCAGTGTAGAAACCCAAGAAATAAGAAATAATAAAATAAATAAAAAATCAGGACTGCAGTGGTACCTCTGATAATAAATTTAATTCGGACCCAGAGGCAATTTGTTATCTGAAAAAAAATGTTATCCGAAACATAGTTTCCCATTGAAATGAATGGGAAACTGATTAATCAGTTCCAGAGGTCCGAAAAAAGGCTAAAAAGCTGTTTTTCCCCCAGAGCTCTTTATAAAGTGCACTTTAAAGGAATGCAGTGCTGGAACACAAGCCCCCAGAACTAGTTCCCTACCTTTCCAAGTGTGAAAGGTCCAAATTCATCAGCAAAAAATGTCCAGAATGGCTCCATAACACCATTTAGAAATGCTCTAACTTATCCCACCCCTCCACAAACTGTGGGGGGTGCAATGCATCCTGTGTACACTTTTTTTGCAAGGCATTTTGAAACATTTGTTATCTGAGGCAGCTCATAGGGAACATTTGTTATCTGAGGCAGCCCTATACCTGGAAATTTCCGTTTGTTATCCGAAACATTTGTTTTCCGAGGCATTTGTTATCCGAGGTATGACTGCACTACATAACTGTTACATTGCAAATAAAGAAGTTGAAATTGTCAAATATTAATATACTCTGGTTCAATCATCAGTCTAAAGGGAGACTGCAGACAAACATATCATCAGAAGACTTGAGAGGGCAGCTATGAAAGGACTAGGAATGATCATCAGGTATTAAGAATGTGTTGTTGGAGGTCTAGACCAGGATCATCCATGCGAATGTATTCCCAACCACTATGTATGAATGTGAAAGCTAGAATTAAAGAGAGCCAACAGCTTTCTTGTCTCCCCTTTCTTGACAGACTCTTCCCTGAACCTATAACCTATATTTAATGATCATTTATGATTTCTGCAACTTATGCAAATGGTATCTGCCATGAAAGAATTCCCAGAAACTCTAAGCTGCTGACTATTGTTGAGTATTCACTACCCAACTCCCACTTCTATTTCAAGTTAAAATGCTTACCTTGCATTTCACCATGTTCTCCACTCTGTTTTGCATTGACTGTCCAGCTTTGGGTCTCACAAGAATATAAATAGCCTTCACATTAGGGCTCGAGCGCATAAGTTTTTCTATTAGTACTTTGCCCATGAAACCCGTTGCTCCTGTAATAAGGATAGACTTCCTATTGTAGTAAGCTGCAACTGACGACATGGTACCCTCAGCTTCCAAGTTTTTCGTGGCCATATCTAAAAGAAAGAAAGAATTCAGAACAATAGTTTCACAAAGCTCTGAATCATTCTCTGGAACAATCCTACCAGTTGTGTACAGTCCAAATCTATACTGCAATGCCGATATGCTAAAATAATGCCGTGGTTTTATTCATTCATTCATTCATTCATCCATTCATTCATTCATTCATTCATCTAGGTTTCTCATCGCCCATCTCCCCAAAGGGGACTCTGGGTAATTTACAATATAAAACACAATAAAACAATAATAATGATGTTGGCTGTTTTATTTTCAACACCCTTTTTGATAATTCTTAGCATGGAATTAGCCTTCTTCACTGCTGCCACACACTGGGTAGACACCTTCATGGAGCTGTCCACCAACACACCAAGATCTCTTTCCTGCTATGTCACGGATAGCTCAGAGCCCATGAGTTGATAGATAAAGTTTTGATTTTTTGCCCCAATATGCATTACTTTACATTTGGTTACATTAAAACGCATTTGCCATTTCTCAGCCCATTCCCCCAGTTTGGAGAGATCCTTCTGTAGCTCTTCACAATCTTCTCAGGTTTTTAGCACCCAGAAAAGTTTTATGTCATCTGCAAACTTTGCCACCTCACTGCTTATGAGGTTGGGGGTGCCAGTCTCACTAAGCTTTGTCCACCGGGGTTTTCTGTCCACCAGCAGGCAAGATCTGGGGAGCAGGGAAGTGGAGTTGTAATAGTCTATTGCAGTGGTGGTGAATCTTTGGCACCCTAGATGTTTTGGAGCATAACTCCCACAGTCCATTTTCACTGGCAACACTTTACTTTTACTTTTACTTTATATGGCATTTATATACTGTATGCTTGTATAAAAACAACTCAAGGTGGTAGAATACAGGCTTAGAATTCTGGGGGTTGTGGTCCAAAACATTTAGAGTCCTGAAGGTTCACCACTACTGGTCTATTGTGATAATATCTCCCTCATCAGATGGCATATCCCCTTAGTTTTCTGAGTTTGAATGTGTGTATTTGATAGTAGACATGGGCACGACCAGAAAAAATGACGTTTCGAGTTTTCGTTTGTCGGAAATTTTTCAAAAATTTGTCGTTTCGTCGTTTCATTTGTCGTTTGTCATTTCCACCGTGATTTAGCGTGATTTGACGTCCCAATGTAATATATTTTTAAAATAGATCCACACCTCCTCCCAGTCGAACCTCCCCCTTTACCCAATATCAGGGGGGGAAAATCCTCATAAACTGCCAGAGGGAAAAAAAAGAATAAACTGCTATTCCCTTCAGCAGACAAAGCTGCAGAGAATCAAAGAAATTATTTTCTAAATTCAATTCCCTCCCTGCCTGCCTAACTTAAATCTAAAGCCCCCAGCCTCCCTCCAATCAGCCAGCAGCAGCCAGCCACACAGCCCTCCACCCTCCACATCCATGACCTGACTGCGACTTCTGGAAGGTGCCTCGGCTTTTTATGCCCCCTGGCACATCCAGAAGTGTCAGTCAAAACCTGGCCATGCCATTGGTGGAATGGTTCAAAAAAATTGCATGGTCCCATCCCATGCCCAGCCCAAATGGGCAGGTCTAAAAAAATAAAAAATAAAATAAAATAAAATAAAATCAATGTGATGTTTTATTGCTATAAAAACCCACTGCTGCTACTATTAGAAATCAGGCATTTAAAATAAATAAATTTCACATGTTTCTGTGGTGATTTGGTGTGTTTTTTGACCACGATTTCTAAAGAAAAATTGTGGTTGCCATTTTGGATCCCCCCACCACCGCAAGGCATGTGAGACAGACGACGAGGATGACCCCCCCCAGCCTGGTGAAAGCAGCCCAGGACAGGATGGGGGGAAGGCCGGGGACCCCCCCCCCCCCACACCCCCCCTCTGGGAGGTGTCCTCAGGCAGGCATATTTTCGCCTGCTTTTTTGGTCGGGAGTCGGGGGTTTTTTTGTTTGTTTTTTTTGTTTTACTTTTTAAAACTTTTTTTCTGTGCTGCTTGGCATCGTGCGATCGCCGCAATGCCATTAACGACAACGAAAAATCCAACCCAATTTTTCTTTTTTCAGGTCGGGTTCGAGCTGGAGCGGCTTAATTATCATTACCATTTCCGTTATGTAACGGAAACAAAAACCGAAAACGGAAATGACAATTTCGCCGCTCCGTGCCCATGTCTATTTGATAGTATTTGCTACTCTGATAGCAGAAAGTGAGGAGGAATTAAAGAACCTCTTAATGAGGGTGAAAGAGGAGAGTGAAAAAATGGGCTAAATCGCGGTGGAAATGACAAACGACTAATATCATGGCCACCAGTCCCATCACCTCCTGGCAAATAGAAGGGGAAGAAATGGAGGCAATGACAGAGTTTATTTTCTTGGGCTCCTTGATCACTGCAGATGGCGACTGCAGCAACGAAATTAAAAGATGCCTGCTTCTTTGGAGGAAAGCAATGGCAAACCTAGGTAGCGTCCTAAAGAGCAGAGACATCACTTTGCCAACTAAGGTCAGGATAGTCAAAGCTATGGTTTTTCCAGTAGTGATGTATGGAAGTGAAAGCTGGACTATAAAGAAGGCTGATCGCTGCAGAATTGATACTTTTGAGCTGTGGTGCTGGAGGAGAGTCTTGAGAGTCCCCTGGACTGCAAGGAGATCAAACCTATCCACCCTGAAATAAATCAACCCTGAATGTTCACTGGAAGGACAGATTTTGAAGCTGAGGCTCCAGTACTTTGGCCACCTCATGAGGAGAGAGGACTCCTTGGAAAAGTACCTGATGTTGGGAAAGATTGAAGGCAAAAGCAGGGCTGTGGAGTCAGAGTCAGAGTCGGAGTCGAGGAGTCGGAGTTGGAGTAAATTTTGGGTACCTGGAGTCGGAGTTGAAGTCGGCAAACAATGCACCGACTCCGACTCCTACTAAATTAAGATTGGAATTTTTAAAAAAGCAAGTTTAAATGTCCCAATTCACAAAAAGTTATAATTAATGACTTCTGTAAGAATAAAGACCATGTAACCGCAAAATGAATACGTTAAATGACCGTGAAGAAGCATGCTTTTCATGTGCTTCACTATATGGCACGCAACGCACAATTAGGAGTGGCAATACTTATACTTTCCATAGTGTTGTGTTCTGCTGTTACACTATCGCATATTAATGCAAAGGAGTCGGAGTCGGGGAGTCCGAGTCTGAGTCGGAAGTACAAAAAAACTTAGGAGTCAGAGTCGGAGTCGGAACATTTATCTACTGACTCCACAGCCCTAGGCAAAAGGAAAAGAGGACGGCAGAGAATGAGATGACTGGACAGCGTCATGGATGCAACCAATATGGATTTGACCAAACTCCGGGAGGCAGAGGAAGATCGGAAGGCCTGGCAAACTCTGGTCCATGGGGTCATGAAGAGTCAGACACAACTGAACGACTGAATAATAACAACAACAACAACAACAATTTGAAAGTGAGAACCTGAAGGGATTCTGTTGGTGTACCATCCACTGCAGTACTGAAGTCTTTCTTCATGAGCTAGTTACTGTCAGTTGGTATTGGGGGTGATGTTGGATTCTCCTTGACTTGTGCTGGGGAACTTCAACATCCATGCTGAGACAACTTTGTCAGGAGTGACATTGGCAACCAGCAGTCTGTCGCAAATTGTATCTGAACCTACTCATGCTGCAAGGCACACTTTAGATCTGTTTTTCTCTTAGATGTTGGGTAGATGTTGATAATCTGAGTGTGGAGGAACGCTCTCTGTTGTCATTGACAGATCATCACCTGTTGAGATTTAGACTTACTGGAACTTGGAGCCTATGGAAGGGTGGGAGACTGACTAAGATGGTCCACCCCAGGTTGGAACCAAATGGTTTCCTGGTGGCACTTGGAGAGTTTTCTGTTGCCCTTGCAGGCAATTCTGTTGAAGCCCCGCTTGGTGTCTGGAATGAGGAAATGGCCAGGCCTGCTGACACAATCTCTCTTAAGTGTCCCATCCCACAAAATAGAGTCAAACAAGACCTTTAGTTTACTAAGGAGCCAATGATGATGAAAATGAGTAGAAAAGACATTAGTGCAATGGTGGCAGAAAACTCAGTGGGAATCCAATTGAATACAAGCTAGGGACCACTGGAAACCCCATTCTGTGGCTGTGGTGGCAGCAAAGAAGCCATTCTTCTCTGCCATTATTGCTTCTGCACAGAGTCAATGCAGCTCTTTTGCATGGTCAGGGGCTTATTACATGCTGGCCTGCAGGAAAAGAATAAAGATCACACTGCAGCTCATTGAGAGGTATCTACATAGTACATTGTAAGCATCCATACTGAGTCGGATGCTGCAGTTGATTAAGGACTTGTAGATGTAACTAAAGCTCCTGTTTGTCCTGTGTTAATGGATATGTTTCAGTTTTTCCAACATGACCATATGGACAGGACCTTTGGTGAAATCCACCACCTATTGACTGGACCCATGTCCTTCCTAGCCAATAAAAAAACTGGCCAGGTGGGTCAGAAAAGTAGTGAATGGCTTCTTGCATCAGGATCGGATCCCACCATGATTAAAGGGGCGTGGTGGCTCAGTGGACTAAGGCTCCGAAAACTGTTGGCTGCAAAGTTGGCAGCTCAGCAGTTCAAATCCCGCGTGCCACACAGCGGAGTGAGCTCCCACTGATAACCCCAGCTCCTGCCACCATAAAAAACAGTGTTTCCTTGCAGCCATGCTGGCCATGTGACCATGGACTTATACAACACTGGTTCTTTCAGCTTGAATATGGAGATGAGCACTGCTCCTAGAGTCGGACATGACTAGCATGCATGTGTGGGGGGAACATTTAACTTTTTAGTGAGACCGCTGTTGAAAAAAGCCCTCCTTGGACTCCACAGTATTGGTTAATCACAGGCCAATCTCTAATGTTCCACTCTTGGACAACGGGCTGGAGTGAATTCTGGCTTCTCAGCTCTAGGGTTTCCCAGACAAAATAGATTATCTAGATCCATTTAAATCTGACTTCAGGTTAGAGGACAGAGACTGCTTTAGTCAATGTGATGGATGAACAAGACAGAGGGAATGGGCTCCTGTTGGTTCTGCTGGACCTCTCGGTGGCTTTTGATACCATTGACCACAGTATCCTTCTGGCTCGTCTCTCTGGGATGGGACTGGGAGGCACTATTTTGCAGTGACTTTGGGACTTCATTCATTCATTCATTCTTTTAATTTATTAGATTTATACCCCACCCATCTGGCAAATCCTGGGTGCCACACCTAGCAGTTTGAAAGCATGTAAATGCAGGTAGATAAATAGGTACCAATGTAAAAAAGTGGAATGTAACACAGTGTTTCCTTGAAACCCCACCCATCTGGCTGCCAGGCCACTCTGGGTGGCTTACAACAGAAATACTAATTACTTATCACATAAATATAACAACCAATAAACGATAAAACAACATTAATGTCAGAGAACTCCCCTATAACTAAATATATTAATTTAAATTAAGTTAATCTTAAATTAATTAAAATTAAATTAAATTAAATTAACATTTAATTAAAATTAATTAAATTAATTAAAACTAATTAACTAATATAGGAATTAAGAGTGAAAAAAGATGGTTCTCTCTTTCTGAAAGGTAGAACCACAAGTATGGTTCTGGGGAAACCTCTGCTTGACACCCTGGCCACTGGCTTGTGAGGTCCCTCGGGTTCTGGCTTGTCCCCTATGCCTTTTACCATCTACTGGAAACTGCTGGGAGAGATTGTCCAAAGTTTTGGGGTGCTTTGTCACTAGCAGAGATGGCCACAAAATGCTAAAATTGCTTTTTGTTTCATTTTTCATTTCATTCAGTTCTGCTTTGTTTTGTTTCGTATGAAATAATTTTTTAAAAAAATTGTTTCTTTTTTCATTTTGTTTCTTTTTTGTTTGTGTACTCTCTCTCTCTCTCTGTGTGTGTGTGTGTGTGTGTGTGTGTGTGCTGCTTGTGTAACTTTTTTTTGGCACCCCAAGCGCTTATCAGCTGTAGGAGCTGGCGAAAAAAAAACCCTTTAAAAATCCTGCCTTTCCCCCCACCTGATCAGGTGTGGGAAAACTGGGGGATTTTTATTTTTATATTTATTTGCTGAGCCCCAATCACCAATCAGCCAGCACTACAGCTGATTGGCGCTTGGGGCTCAGGAAAAAATATTTAAAATCCTGCCTTTTCCTCCACTTGATTGGGAGCGGGGAGGAGCAATTTTTAAATTTTTATACTACAGCTCTTGGGGCTCAGCCAAAACAACAACAAGTTAAAAATCCTTTCTTTCTTTCTTTCTTTCTTTCTTTCTTTCTTTCTTTCTTTCTT
>JAHTLZ010000274.1:5158641-5192120 GCA_023846285.1 Phrynocephalus versicolor | reverse complement strand
TATTATTATTATTATTATTATTATTATTATTATTATTATTATTATTACTACTACTACTACTACAGTGGAACCTTGACTTACGTCATTAATCCGTTCCAGTGGTCTAGACTTAAGTCAAACATGACTTAAGTCAAACGAACTTTTCCCATAGAAAGTAATGGGAAAGCGGATTAATCCGCTCCAGATGATGAAAAAGACCCCCGAAAACAGCAATTTAACACAAATTTGACTGGGATAGGAGAGTCCTTCTGGGGATGTAAATGAAATGTCTCTTCAAAGAGAGGAGGAGGCAGTGAAATTATAGTCCACAAGTTATACGCCTCCACTTTTTAATGTTCATAGCAACAATGTCTAACATTTAAGTTTTACTGAATTTTAACCTGACGTTCCAAGTTCTGAACAACTCTATGCTTACCATTAGAGTCCCACAACTTTACAGCTCCCCAAATGAAATGCTTCCATTGTGGACCAGACTTCTGCAGCCAGATTTTTTACAAGACTGAGCCAACTGTCTAACCAGCGAGGCCAGCCCTGAGCTCCCGGCCCTTCTTCTCCTCCGGCAGCAGTGCCGGCTTCAGCGAGGCCGAGGACCAGCTCCATGTGCTCTGAGCTGGCCTCGCCGAAGCCGCCGCTGCCGGAGGAGAGGAACAAGGCAGGAGCAGTTTGGAGACGGCAGCTGCGATGCTGGGTTGTGGCTGCCGCCCAATTCCGGTGCCTTGCACCAGGGCTCCGAGATGTAAGTCAAACAGGCCCCTTCTTGCTGCAAGTCAAATATGATGCAAGTCAAGCAGTATGTAAGTCAAGTTTCTACTGTATTATTATTTTGCTGAGCCCCAAGCGGGGATTGCAGAAGAGAAGAATGGCAGTGTGCTTTTCCAATTTGTTTTAAAACACTTTTTCATTTACTCTGTACAAGTACTGTAATCTTTCTTTTTTAAAAAAAAACCACAAATTAAAATGATGTTGTTAAAATGCAGTTGCCATCACCTTCAAAGACAGTGATAGAGTTATAGTTATGCCATGGTGCAGATGCATTCGAACTGATTCACCTGTGTTGTATAGATCTCAGCATACATCAAACCATAGCTGGTTGGAGAAAACTGTGGAATAACACTTAGGCAGGCAATCTATATCTGATGACCTTTGGCTATCACTTCATTCATTTTTCAAACAGAATTACTGTAGTCTGAAAAGAATGAACCAGCAGTGGATAAAACCTGAAGCTCTACTACGGTATCTTATGAGAACATCACATAGAACGATGGCCAAAGAAAGGAAGTGCAAGGAGCTTCTGCCAGAAACATTAGTCCAATGCTTAGGTATCATCATCACCACCACCACCACCATCACCACACATACTTTACCGTGAGTCTGACAAAAATAATTAACATTAGAAATAAAGTTTCAGTTTAGTTTTCCTTTTCAGTTTTGTCTGAACTTTGCTGGGTATTTTTCTGCACTGTCACTTCCTGAGTTTTCTGTCATGAACATATTGGGACAGAGAATTGCCTTTCACTCTTCGTTATAAGGAGGAAACAACACCCAAAATAGTATTTGTTTCTCAGTCACCAGAGGACATGAACTGCAAGGATATCAGAACACTTCTCAATTTGCTAACCTTGACACAGTTGTTGTGTGTGAGCTTTACCTAAAACACATTGTGGTCTCTGCTGATTTTATTTATATCACACCATAGCTACATATAATTCTTGCTCTTGCTCTTATTGTTGTTAGTGTGTCCTGTGATTTCTATATAAAGTACTTGAGACAAATATACAGTGTTCTGAGGTGAAGGCTTACTGTGCTCACAATGTTATTTCCACAAATTAAACTAGGCATTTCGCTCATGAAAAATGCATACCCAATTGCAAATGAGCATGAATTTAAATACCAGAAACATGGGATCATATGACTTAAGCTTTTTCATATGATCATGCACACAGGAATGTGGGGTACATATACTCTTGTGTGTCCCATTTCGGACTGCAGGTCACCCTCAAAAACAAAACAAAACAAAACCCTGAAATATCCCCTAAGCCCATTGTTACAACAATCTTCTTCCCCCTTCCTTTAAGTTTGACTTGTGAACTACAAGCAACACATCAATCTATCACTTAAGAGATCGGTGGCTGCCTTGCTTTAGACAAGAACCCTTCTGCTGAGAAAGATCTATCCATCTTCCATGCATCTGTTAAGATCTTTGGAGAGTGCCAAGGCATTCTAAGGCACACAAATACAGTACATAACCTCTTTCCACATATTCCAGTGTGATGCATCTCCTTCCCATAGAGGTTACTGCTTAGGTCACAGGAAAATCAGTAGACTTCCCTCTGACCAGACTGCTCCACAGAAACTGACAGGAGTGTCATGTGAGAAAAGATCAGAAAGCGTGAAAATCTGGCAGTGACATCTGGGTGAGGTTGCTCACAGTCCGTTCACAGCATTAGATCTTAAGTACAACCCCAAGCCAAGCCATGCCTTTCAGGCAAGGTTTCTATGCTGGCTGCTCACCATGGTCCACATCCCACTGACCCCTCTTTCTGCCACCTGTGGAGCCCCTCCTACTGCTTCATTCCTAGTGCATCTGTTGTGGGGGCAAGTGCCCATCAGCCACTGATGTCTCCACAGGTGGATACTGGAGACAAGGATGCTGGCAAGGAGTCCCCTGGCACAGTGGTTAAATGCCTGTACTGCAGGTAAAACTGTGCTCACAACCTGGGGTTCAGTCCCAGGTAGCAGGCTCATGGTTGACCCAGCCTTCCATCCTTCCGAGGTCGGTAAAATGAGTACCCAGCTTGCTGGGGGGGGGGATGTGTAGCCTGCACACTGTAATTAAAAATTGTAAACCACCCAGAGACTACTTGAAGTGGTATGGGGCGGTATATAGGTAGAACACTTTGGTTTGTTTTTGCTTTGGTAGGCTTACGACTGATGTTCCACCACTACGTTCTCTCTTGTTGGCCATTAGAAACTCCACCCAGGCCTCTGTCCCAGGGTTCTAGACCAAGGAACAATCCATGGAGGTAAAAGATAGGAGTCTAGTTCTTCTTCTGCTTCACCACACCCACACTTCTGTTGAGGGCATCATGCACTAGCTCTGGCCATCTTTGTCCTCCCGCTTTGTTATATTTGGTCCCAGTTTGTTTGTCCTGGCCCTCCATCTCTTTACCCACATGGGATCAACTCTCCACCACCTGAGGTATCTGGCTTCCTGCCTGTGTCCTCCTGTGGCTAAGGTGCTGGAAGCTCTGACAGCCTGCTAAGGGGTGCAGAGCATGGTTGGGAAGCCCATTAAGGGTACCAGGAGTGGCCTGCATTTCTTGGAAGGAGGAAAGAAGGAGGAAAGGCTGTAATATTGCTTTTGGTTTTGACTTTCAAAACCCTCCATGGCTTGAGACCTGAATACCTGGCAGAGCGAATCTCCCTAAGATCAGCTACAGCTCGACTCACCAGAGCATCGCAGGCATTCTCTCTCTGGGTGGCCACATGTAGAAAGGCCCGGAAAATGGTCACCAGAAACTGGGCATTGTCGGTGGTCATCCCCTCATTATGGAATAAACCCCCAAGTGAGATTCACCTTGCAGAGTCCCTGCCTGTCTTTAAGAGAGCTGTTAAAACCTTTCTCTTTAAAGAAGTGTTTGTTGGCAACCACTAATTTGATTTAAATTTCTTTTTTAATTCTTTCTGGGACCAGTAGACTAAGACTGCCTTGCCAGCATATACTGTTTTTAAGTTTCTTTATTAAGAAAAGAATAGAATAGAGAATAGAGTTTTTATTGTCATTATGCATACGCAAGATATGCACAACGAAATTAGAGTGCTGTTCCACTACACACTCTAAACAAGAAACCATACAAAACACATAAAACACATAAAACACCATACAAGATATTAAAACTCTTAAAATCACTTACAAAATTTAAAACACTACTTAAAAACTGATTAGGATGGTGCTAAAACTGTCACATTTAACTTGGATACCTCTCTGTGATTAAAAACTGTTCTTCAGTCTACTTGTCCTTGACCTAAGAGTCCTATATCTCCTGCCAGACGGCAACAGTTCAAAAAATTGGAGGCCAGGATGTGAAGGGTCTCTCAGAATTCTAGATGTCTTCCTTAAGCATCTGGAGTTGTATAATTCTTTCTATAAAGCCCCGGTTATTAATATTATTCTTTATATATTGATGTATTATCGATTCTTTTCCATTGTATTGTTGTAAACTGCCCAGAGTTCCTTTAGGGAGGTATATAATAAATAAATAAATAAATAAATAAATAAATAAATAAATAAATAAATAAATAATGGTGGAGTCATTTTCCTCAGTGGGAGAGGGAGCCCCCATTAAAAACAGACCAGATTGAATTTCTTAATTAAAAATAAAAAAAGATCTGGAGCAGGACCAGTCTCAGTAGGCAAAGTTTATGAAGCAGGCATTCCTCAGGACATACTGTACCCAAGACATTTACAATTTTTAAAAAGCAGAATAGGTAGTTGTGGCTCATAAAAGAAGTACTAGGAATGAACCATGAAAAGCTCAACTCAAACTGCACACGTGAAGTGTATTAGATAGTCTGGGTGACTTCCTCTCTCGCTCAGCCTGGGTTATTTCACAGGGTTGGTAGCAGGATAAAAAGAGATAACCTCACTTCACCCTCTGTGGGCTATGCAGCTGTTCTCCACACAGTTACAGTTTCTGAAGGGGAAGCAGGGCACCAAGTGCTCCCTGCTGAGAGCTCATCATGACACTGCTGGTTTGAAGAGTACAGCTCCCTATCAGGCCATCTTTGTGACTTTTTGTGTCCCTTCAGACACGTATCTCACATCTTTCTTGTGGGATGCCCAAAATCTAAATCTAAACATGCACTGGGATGGGACCTTGTACTCCCCAGAGTCACATTTTGTTACAAAATACACAACAAGCAAGTGCAAGCATTCTACCACACTCTCGTCTCCATGCTCAAAAACAATCACTCTAAATTTAAAACACTTGCTCTAATTTTAGGAAAGACAGCTGTGTCAGTCTTCGAATTTTGCCTGATTTGCTCAACATGGTTTTATCTTATGAAAAACATTTTGGACAAACAATAGCCCAACAAATCTACTGATTTTTTTCCCGCCACTAAGGCGTTTCTGCTTGTTTGGTTTTGTTTAGAAGCTAGCTATACATTATTGGGGTGAGAGGGAGGGAGAGGCAGAAAGAGAGGGAACTTTGAGCCCCGTGTGATGTGGCCAAGCAGAAGTAATATGCCCTGCTTTCTCAGTAGGTTAGCCCCATCTGGCAAAGCATATTACGCTTCCAAACTGGAATTCACAACATACCAAATAACTAGCTTTACACTTATAATCACAGATCGTAACAAATGAAAACTAACAACATAACATTTGTACACATGATACAAATGAACTGTTAACCAAGAGACTCTTGTTTTGTGCATTACATGCCATCAAGTCAGAACCAACTAGTAGCAACTCCTCATCAGTGAATGGGATGTCGTTTGTGCAGGAATGACACACAAAGCAAGGAGTCAATAGGTAATCTCAAAGGGTGAGCACTGGAATACCATCACATATTGTCACAGTTGAGTACTTGCTGAGGCCCAGATTTCACTAGATCATCCTACTGCCAACATCAGAGATTACGAGCCCTACACGTTTCCGTTTTGCTCATCTGGATGGAGGGAAAGGAAAAAATTGCTTACTCTTTTACAATACCTTCCAGTAGTGCTTCTCAGGCTGTTCTGATAAAGATGCCAAGGTTTGATCCTTGGTCTGTTGAAGAGTATTTGATAGATTATTGAGCAAGGGGAGAGCACAGAAAATTGCCTTAAAAGTTCCGTAAAATGACAGTACGTCTGTGAAGATTCTTAGTCATCCAGGTGAGTTTATCTGGAAGATGAATCATGGCAACTGGACTTGTTTCCTTGAGAGATTGAAATTTTTTTGTACTCATCCAAGCAGCTTCAACGGTCTGAGGAATTTTAGTGGTGAGTCCTCCATTGTATAGGTCACCTTGATTTCACACACCCCTGGTCTAAATAGGCTCATAAGTTGGACAATGGCCTGAATAGGCTCATTAGGTGGACAATGGCCTAGGGTGTCTGAAAATCCCACCTATGCAACCCTTCCCAACACCCATTAAATATGGGTCATTAGCTTTGGCCTTGCTGGTGGAGATGTAAAGTGCTTCTGATTTGTCTAGGGACTGATGAAAGGACCACTTGATAAGTAGCAGACAAATTGTGCCTGAGCCCCCCACCTCTGTTGAAAGAGGGATTTTCAGTACACACATGAATGGCTTCCCTGACCCCTTTCTCAAACCAGCTATCTTCTCTGTCTAATATGTATACATCCTCATTTTTAAATGGGTGTGCTTTGTCCTTCAAATGCACGTACACTGCTGATTCTGGTCCAGGCACAATCTATCTGCTACTTATTAAGCTGATCTTTCATCAGTCCCCAAACCTGGCAACCCCTGCCAAGTGCTTGCTAACTTGTGGCTGAGACAGTGATCACCTCCTATCATGGTCTGCTCCCATGACAATTCACTTGTGTCAAGGAATGTATGAGGAGCTAACCTCAGTTAGTAGCGTTGCAGCAATGTCAAGGATTAGAGGCAAAAATATGACAGACTCCGTTGCTGGTTTTCTATTGCAGTCTATTTACAAAATATATACAGGTTCCATTTGGTTTCTAGACTTACATCCAGTAGCATACATAATCCAGCTACTCTTCCTTAACACAGCCAACACATCAGGCTTCCTGGCTAAACAGCCCTGGCTAAACAGCAAAAACATATTGCAATATATAAGGTATATATAGCATCTCCTTCCAATCACATATTTACTTTTACATCACATGTCATAATGCTTCTTTCATCCATGCTTCTGAGCTACGCTTCCATTGTCCTTGGACACCAGCCTTCCTGTCAAGGCCACTTTACCGAGCTTGCTTCAGTCCACAGCTGGACTCTATATCTCTAATTGCAAGTTGAAAAACTCACTCACAAGAATGTTCTTGACAACTTGCACAGCCAGATAAGAGAAGAAACTGTTTGGGGTTCAGTGAGAACACAGATTATAACTATCTTGATAGGGTATACACAGCATTCATCACAGTTCTACACTGTTGTGGGCAGCAGATGTCCAAGAATGGCACTCATCATGAATGAATTTCCTCCTTAGATTCTTTGACGGGGTGTGCTCTTTTTACAGATACTGTATGTTTCTGAATGTTGTCTGAAGAGGCTGAATAATACATTTTGCTTTTATGAATTTTTAAGTTGAATAGTTTTATTATTTGGAGATATATTCTCTGTCTTTTGCTCTTCAAAGCTGCCTTTATATGCTTTATGCTGCTGTATTTTAAAGTGCCTATATTTTTTATATTCCATATGTGATGGCAGCCTTAAGTGTAACTGTTCTGTATTTTTATGTAAATGTGCCTTCTTAGGCTGTATTCTTATTGTTCATTTTTCACTCTTAAAAGAGCCTTAGAATGTGACTTAAAACATTCTTTCTCATACTTGGCTGTGCTTTGTTCCTGTATTGTATATTTGAACATGTCTTAGGTTTTGCCTATAAAATAAGTTTTAAGATTTGCATCTTTTTACAAATTCCAAGAAGGTATTTTATGTACCAACTTTTTTAATACAACTCTAAGATGTTTGGATGTTACAACAACTCTGAAGTAATTTTATGCTAGGGAACCCAGAAGCTATGTAGAAACAGAAGCGTATAAAAATCTAATACACTTTGAAGTTGCCTGGAATTACTGCAATAAAGAAAAGACTTAAACTTGGATGCCCAAATGAATTTAGAAATGCTTGTCTATGATTGTCTGGTTTAATTCAGGGATGAACCACAGGATCCATATAGTACTTCTGGGTGAGTCAAGCATTTGACAATGGAAACAGCAAAATTTGTTGAGTTTATACCTCATATGAAGGTCACAAAGGCTTGCTACTAACTAACAAACTAATTAGCTAACTATCTAGCTAATACTTCACCCCTTAATGAGATGTTGATGTGATCCATTAATTTAATTTAGCTATAGTATAAAAAAATACCCCACACAATGCATGACAAGTGGGTTGTAACATTGAGCAGAAAACAGTTGGATAACTGCAGCTTGCTTCATCTTGGAAAAATGAACTGCTGCAGCTGCTTAAGAAAATCCTTCCAATTTCATCTGAGTCAGAACACGGTGACCAAGGCAGTGCCAAGGGTCAGTTTTCAGATGAGTCAAGGGCACCATTCAGAAGGGGGGAGGCTAAAAGGGGGTAATTTGCATGTTTAATTTTTAAATTACCCTACTTGAGATTTTTTTAGAAACAATGGTTATGTGTTGTGAAGGCTGTTACCATGTTTTGTTTTGTTTTGTTAACTTAAAAATAGATTTAGCTAAACATATCCATGCATACAGAAATATTTTTATATGCAAAATATTTTTAATTTAATGCTTTTAATGGGGAAGAGGAACCCCCAGGTGTGCTAGGAAGACCACCCACAAGCATGGCAAAAATGCTTCCCATGCCTCCTTGAGTGCAATGGAGGTATTCTGTGCTATTGTTCCTCTGGAATAAATTTTAAAGTAGGGGCAGGCATGCACAATAGAGAGAGGGGGAGAGAGAATTGAGAGGACAGGGTATTCATCTGAAGGAAAAGGAAACATTCATTTAGTTCACATGAAATTGGTCAAGGGTCCACATTCCACTAGGCTTTCTGGCAAAGGCAGGAGCTTCTTTTAGGATTCCCCAGTGCCTGCCAGCTATATCATTCTGTGTGACTATAAATCCCGTTGTACAAAACCAACGGCATCACAGTTGAATAAACACAGAGGGATGTATGCTTCATTTTCCAAGTCCTATTTCAGCCACTTCCACAGCCAGCCTAAGTCTTCTCTACTTCATACTTTGGGACTCACTAATGTAGAAAGATGACTTCTGTTAAGTTTCTTTCATTTTCATTTTAAGATTATTTGTATCTATGCTATCATGCTAGGATAATAGCATTCTGTCTATTGTTGTTTCTACCACTCTGCAAAACAATCTCATCACATATAACAACAATGAGATCTTCTTTAACAAAATATGGACTTGAAAGGTGGTGATTCTTTAATACCAAATAGCTAAGATGCAGGGCATGAGTAAAGTGGATAGAGGGACACTCTTCTCCCTCTCACAGAATACCAGAACTAGGGGACATACACTCAAATTAAGGGCTGGGAGAGTAAGAATAGACAAGAGAAAATATTTTTTCACCCAGCACGTTGTTAGTCTGTGGAACTCCCTGCCACAGGATGTGGTGATGGCATCTGGCCTGGATGCCTTCAAAAGGGGATTGGACAGATTCCTGGAGGAAAAGTCCATCACAGGTTACAGGTTACAAACCATGATGGAGATGTATAATTTCCAGGCTTAAAACTAGGGTACTTCAAGGACCAGATGCTGGGGAATTGTATCAGGAGACAGATATCTAGTCTTTTGCGCTCCCAGATGCATCTGGCCACTGGAAGCTGGACTAGACGGGCCTTTGGCCTGATCCAGCATTGCTGTTCTTATGTTCTTATGTTAATAGCTGGTGGTTCAAGAAGGCAGTGAGGCAAAAAAAGCACTAGTAACTGTAAATTACAAATGCACAGAGTGGCAACAGAGAATGCTTCACTATAAAAATAATGCCCTATCAAGTCAATTCTGACTCATAGCAACCTTTTCCAGGGTTTTCTTGATATAGAGTCCTTGGGAGTGGTATTCCTTTCTTACGGGGGCACCCTGGAGCTGTGCAGCTTACCTAAGGCTACCTAGGCTGTTTTTTCTTCTGGGACCCACAGTCTCAGAATTGCTGCTGTATCTGTGGTGGTGAACCGTCGACACTCCAGATGTTTTGGACCACAATTCCCAGTATTCCAAGCCTCTATTGCCAATGACAAAGGACTATCGGACGTTTCTCAGTGAGATTACAACTCACTCAGCTGGCTATCCACTCCAGAATGACTATCCTAATTTTAATGATGCATAAATGTCCGGTTGGGTTCACATACTGTAACTGCTTTAGCCTTTCTTTTCTTTATTCATATCAGAGCATTGCACAATTTAAAATTATGGACGCACATGAAATAGAGATAAAGTTCAAACTGACCTAAAACATTAAAATAATTAGATTATTCTTTGACCAGAGATGGGCTACTTCAATAGCATTCCCTCGGCTATTTACTAGATCTTTAGTACATGTGATGGCGTGTAAATTGCATGCACATAAATGCAGCACAGATTTTCTCCACATTCACAGAAAATTTGTTCTGTATCCAAGTAGTCCCATTTTACTTGATTATTATTTTATCTTCCTATTTCATTTTGAAGTCTATAAAGTGATCTCCCAATTGTATGTAGCTGTATGTATACACATTAACCCACATATGCTTTAAGCATCTCATTGTAATGATATGTAATAATATCCGTGTAATGACCATTGCCCTGGTCCAGTGATTATGGAGGGGAGAGTTCATGGCTAACTCAGCAGCTAATAAACCAAGATTAGAGTTGGGGGGCTTCATCACACTGACAGCTTCATACCCCCCAGGTGTCAGGTGGCACTAATTCCCACCCCTTTGTCCAGTGGGACCACTTACCAGTTGCTACATGCCACTGGGGCTCTTTTCCCCCAGCAGTGCACCACTCCGGGAAGGAGTCTGGCCAAGAGGCAGATAAGAAAGCAACACCCACAAACCATAGTTTAAAGTTTCTCAGCCTGCTTGAATGATCTCTTAACCATGCACACATAAGATTTAAACAAAATAGCAGGCTAGCTTTAGGAAAATGGTTCTCACCACTAGTGACCAACTTGGATTTCATTTAATAGAAGGCTGCTTCATATCATAATTCTGTTTGAACTGAGGGTGTGATCAGGTAGCAAGAACAGATAGCCTCTTACTGCACCAGGAAGGGTTGTTTTGATGGGAGAAATCTCCCTTAAAGTGACCCTTCTGTCACCCCATTAAAATTTAAAACAGAACAGAACAAAACAAAACAAAATCCCCCAAAACAGTAGCCCTGGTGAGGGACACAAAGGTCAGAATCAAGTAGGTTCCCAGTGCTCTCCCATGCTTCTTGCATGGGAAATAGTTGGCACGTGCCACAAGCAGTCCAAAATGAACCAAATGGAAGTATACCTACAGATCTTAAGTGAGAACACCACAAGTTCGAAGCAAATTGTCCAAGTGCTAGTGCTGTGATTCTCTTGATACACCTCTTAGTCATATATGCTACGCTCATGCCCAGTCATAAGCTCCTTCTGGAAAGAGTCATTATACATATTAATGTTGTCCTCGACCAATCTTACATCTTTGTTGAGGCTTGTGTACTTTTAAATATACATCTCCTTCTTGGAGATTAACCAGCAAGCACCCCAACTGAAAATAAAGATTGATTTTGCAACACTGGAAAGATAGATGCCTACCACCAGTAATTCAGTGGATAGATTTTACAACATTATCAGCATATAAGCATATAGAAACTTTTATAGAAGCCTAAGAATAGACACTCTTGTATTTTGCTTTGTTTTTTTCTTTTTCTTTGCTTCCCCTCCTTTTTTCTTTTTTCCTTCCATTTTCCTTTGCTTTTGCATTACTGCATCATTTTTAGACCTGTTATCTCTCCATTTTAGTTATTATTTGAGTGATCACTAAAATACTTGGGAGAAGGAGCAACTTTTGAGTTTAAGCTGAGATTGATCTTATGTATCATATGCACTATATACAACCTCTACTAACCAGCAAATTTGTTGATGATAATGAATATTGCTACCGATAATGGAAAAGAAGAATTATATTGATAAATCTCCCCCATATGAAACATTAAAACAAAAAACAAAAGCAAACACACACACACATACACACACACACAAATGAGAGCTATTTTTCCATCCGTTCACACCCTAAATCCCATAAGTTAATTCAAGGACTATGTTTCTTCCTTTCTGAGCTTGCTCAGGTGTTAAGATCAAATTAGGAGAGCCCTTTCTCTTGGTAGCATGTCTTGCCTTCACAGATGTGTCTGGTGGGTGTATGGGAGTGGCCCTTCTCTGATGTGGCCCCCAGACTTTGGAACTCCCTCGCACAAGAAGCTAGGCTGGCCCTGTCATTGCTGTCATTCCATAAGCAGGCAAAGATCTTTGTCTTCAGGCAAGCTTTCACTGAGGGACAGGGTGCCTGAGTGAGGTGTTAAATGCATCGTTGTCCCTTACTGTTTTGACTATGTTTTAAATTTATTGTTATATCTTACCGCTTTGAATGTGCTTTGGTGCAGCCAATATTTTTTGTTTAGGGGGAGTGGTGACATGCCATTTCTTTTCCTCTTTTATATTTCTATATTCACCACGGTCAGTGTTAAGTGCTGTCTTTTAAAGATGCAAGCTGCCTTGGGTCCTTTTAAGGAGAAAGGTGGAGTAAAAATATCTTAAACAAACAAATATAAGCTCACCATGTAGTAGGGTTCTATGATTACAGTGCTGAAAACTCAGTTTGAAAGCCACTGCCTTTTTGAAATGAAGAGAAATTGTATGGCTGTGTTTAATGACTTACTCTCTTTATAAGAATGAACAATGTAAGCATCAAAACCATCTTCTATTTTTTAGGTGTCACACCAAGACATATAGCTACTCCATGAAAACAGAGGTCTTCCCCACAAGGCTGCTCTTTTATCAAATCTCCTTAGCTAGCGCATTTACAAAGCTCGACTTGCAGCCTCCTCAGATAGCTTCTCTCAGACTTATTTGCAATTCAGTGGCATTTACAGAGAAAACTATGCTGGAGGCACCTTTCCATTTTCGGCTGCTTATAGCCAGGAACACGCAAAAAGACCCAGCACATTGGAAAGGTTCCTTAATCTGTTTGTACAGTTCAGCAGCTTGTTCCTGAAAGGCTATGTGATACACAGGTCACCTCCCCCCACCCCGGTCTGAAGAGCGGAATTAATATTTCTGCTACTTCCTGGGTATGTCTGTGAAGATTCTCAGTCATCCAGGTGAATTTATCTGGAAGTTGAGTCATGGCTTTTGGACTTCTTTTTCTCAAGAGATAGAAATGTTTCACTGCTCATCCAAACAGCTTCATTAGTCTGAATAAAGCTAGTTGTGAGTCCTCCCCCTGCTCTGAAATAGGCTCATTGGGTATGTGGTCGTGTTGAGACCCTGGAGTTAGCCCCAGGAAAAGGCACACCAGATCTGACTATGCCTACAAAAGATCTGAGGCGAGAGAGCCTGGTTCATTATTTTTTTCATTAGGTAACAAATAACTATTAACAAAACGAATAAAAGATTCATTTCATGCTCATCTCTATAACCATTTAATTCTGATGACTTCTCCAACAGAATAATAGGAATTATAATCTGCTAAACATCTTAGCCTGCCTGGTACCTGAGGGAGTTATGACTCCTAGGTTTACTGGAGAAAGTGTTTAGTTCTACTATAGAGATAAGTGCTTTATGTCAGGTTTGGTCTGGCCACTTCTGGCTAAGATTTCCCAAGGAGGAGACCTAACAAAAGCATAACCTGTCATCCTGACAGACTAGGTTTAAAAGCTATTGCTATTCCAGTATGAACTGAAATCCACGATGAACTGGACTAGAAGTAGGGGTGCATGACTCATTTGTATGAGGCAAGCCAGTGTATCTCTCCATATTCCACTGGTAGCTCTGCACACCTTTTCTGACTAATTTATTCCTCCTCTCAACTCTTAGGAGGAGGAGACTGAGTCATTTAAACTGACAAACAATATATTCTGAATTACACAGATGATGGCTCAAGTAATTAATTTGCGAGCGTGAATGTCAAAACAAAGCCTCTTTCCCCATCCCATGGAGATGCATGGGATATGGAGCCAATGCCCTGACTCAGTTTGCAGTTCTGCTGGAGCTTGATGTCAGCTCCAGTTTAGCCTCTTTCTCCACCTGCTGCTGTTGTGCTTGAGAAAATGAAATTACATTCTCCGCCCCAGTCCTGCCACTACTGACTGCCAAGAGCTGAGATGAAACAGGGACACTCCATAGTCATGTTCAATGACAAAGAGAGGACAGAAGATCTCTTGTGACCCCCACCCATAGCTATCAAGTGTTCCTCATGGCTGCCCAGGACTGGGAGCTCCAGGGAGGCGGGGCACTGGCAGGCAGGCCCTTTGACTAAGAGGTGGAGCCTCAGTTGCATGCAGGGTTCCCAGAATCCCTTGCGGTGGCTTCAAAATGCTCACTATGACCTAGATGTCTTGGCTTTCTAGGGGATATATATAGATATACACCAATCTGGACAGCTGGTGGGTGTGGGTTAGGGGTTGCGCAGGGAGAAATGCTCTCTGATGAGCCCCCTGGAGGCCGGCCGCACAGCCACTCAGCAGCATCCGGAGCTCAGCTGCCCGCCGCCAAAACTACGGGACATTTCAGGAGAAAATAATTTTTCGGGAAGATGGGAGGAAAGAGTGATTGATCCAAGAATGTCCCACCCAAAACGTGACACTTGACAGGTCTGCCCCCAGCCCCGCCTCTCTCAATCAAAAGGGGGGGGGGTTCATACACCTGGGTTGGAGGTGGATGGCATCTCTCTTTCAAACTGTGATGGTGGTGTTTCCACAGGGGGAAGAGGACCCAGAGCAAGGAAGGGCTACTTAAAGTGGAAGTCCAGGTTCTATATGGGGAAGGAGAAAGCAATAGAGAGGGTAGGACACAAAAGGATGTAGGGATATATATGAATGTTGAATCCTTTTAAAGGAGAAGGAAAAGCAGTCCACTGGCACATCCTTTAAACACACAAACACACACACACACACACCAAACAAACAAACAAACAAACAAACAAACAAACAAACAAACAAACAAACAAACAAACAAACAAACAAACAAACAAACAAACAAACAAACAAGGAATTTTCCTTTCACCTAGTTCAAGGCTATGTGAGTTAAGTATCTGTTTCTTACAGCTACTCAGAAGTATGCCACTTAGATATATTTTGAAAATGTATTTTTTTAAAAAAATGCTCCCTGCCAACACAGTGGCTTCCAGCTCTGACAGGTAACTCAGGGGAACGAGAGGAAAGAAATAAGTGTGGAAAAGGACACTATTAAGGACAAAGGAGATCAGGCAGCCAGTGACACCTGTGAGAACTGAAGTGATCTGATACAGGCAGTATATAGTTTCTGGACCTGAAAGTATAAGTACTGCAAATGTTTGCAGGTGATCAGAAAGACTGATCCAAATGTTGGAAGCAACTTTTTATTATTACTGTATTTTAGCCTAATCCTACCTGACCTAGCTTTCCTGTTCACTCACACCTTCAGTCAGCATCCTGAGGTGGGGAGCGGCCATCATGAGGAAACAGATGGTTAAACAAATGTGCTTTGCAACCCTTTATAACTCTGCTGTACTAAGGGCAAACAATGGCTGTTGAAACTTCTTGACAAGATGGATACCGTGCTCAGATGCAGTGTGGTACAATGAACACGCTCAAATCACCACTTATTAAGTTCTTTAGATGACCTTGAACAATCTCCTCAGCCCAGTCATATTGTGACAGTCCCTTGTCCTTCAAGATCAGTACCAAAACAGCTACTGCTCTCAGTAGAAAGAAGCCTGCATCATTTGTTCAACATAAATTACATCCTTTTTTCCTGTCATGACCACAAACAATTTACAACCATCTCTTTAGATACTGCCTTCTTCCAGGAGGGTGTTAAAGAATAGTCTTCATTTTTAATTCAAATATAACTAACCACTATAGGACATGAGCTCCCATTAAGTAATTTATATTCAGCATTTACCAGGAAATAAGGGAGTTGCATAATGATGGGTTCAGAGATAACCAACATTTTCTCTCTCTATCTCTCTCTTCCCCCCTCCCCCTCTCTCCCCCCTCTCCCTCTCCCCCCCCTCTCTCAGTTCTTCAGGAGATGTGGTTAAATTAATAAAACAATGGATTGTGCCCACAAATAAAGTGATATAACTAAGTAGCTATGTAGACTTCATTTGATTTTCAGCAAGCTCACATCATAAAGCACATTCTTCAAGAGAGTAACTACTATAGCTATGAGAATTTGGGATGGTGGTAGTTGCTTTGTGCTACTGAAGAATCAAAGTTGTGTTTATATTAGCATCTGAGAAGATGAGAAACATTTCTCTTAGTGTTGGCTACTAGGATAAAATGTGTTTGCAAACATAAATCTACCTATAATATTTGCCAAGAGCTGAGAATGGAACAATGGATACCTGGTGTATTTTGAAGGGGCAATTAGAAAGAGGGGCCGGCGGGTGGCGGGGCGGCGGGGTGACAGCGGCGGGGGGCAGGGCGGTGGCAGGGGCGGCGGATGGCGGGGGACGGGCACGGGCACGGGGGGGCAGCGATGGGCATGGCAGGCGGGCGGCGGCGGGCGGCAGGGGACAGACGGTGGTGGCCAGTGGTGGTGGGGCGGCGGGGGGGCAGCAGGCTGGCCAGAGCCCTCTGTCCATTTTGGCGCCCTAGGCAACTGCCTAGTTTGCCTTAATGAACGCGCTGGCCCTGATTACAGAAGTGGTGCTGCCAATTCTACTCCTCCAGTGAGTTTCCAAGGCTGAATGAGGATTTGAATTTAGCCCTTCTACTAAGTCCTAGTCCAGTGATGGCGAACCTTTTAGAGACCGTGCCCAAGCTGGGATTCAAAACCCACTAATTTTTCGCAAAGTTCCAATGCAGCAATTTAGCCTGAATACAGGTGGCTGTGAAGGGTTGATGTCGGGGGCCCACAGAAAGAGCTCTGAGTGCCACCTTTGGCACCTGTGCCATAGGTTCGCCAATGCTGTCCTAGTCCATCACTCTGCCCACTTCACCATACTGGGTATCTCCTTCATTTCCATAAAAAGATGATATTTGATTCCAAAACAACCTCCCATCCCTTTAAATCTTTCCTAATACTGTACATATATTATTATATCCCATATTTCACAGAGGTGGCTGTCCAGAAAAACCGAGGTTTAAACTCTGTGTAGCACTAGCCTTCCTCTTCCTCTTCCAGCATTTTTCTGGTGGTGCTGGTAGCAAATTCAGTATGATTTCCCAGACCTCCAGAGCAGGTTTTGAGAGATCAGAAGTGATGGACTACATTTCTAATTGCCTGTAATGCATTTTGTTGGACTCTGTCAAAGCAACAGGTGAATGAGTCTGTGTTGCCAGGGTCTAAATCCAGAAGCTAAGCATTGCAGTGTGGTTGTTCATTAAAAGGCAATTCTATAGATGCTCAGGTATGATACAAGCAGGAAGTGAAAAGGGCATCTGAAGAATGCCTCAGATGATCAAAGCAGCAAGGCAAGATAAAGATACATATATTGAATTCACATCATGAGGGAAGAGCATGGGCATTTAAACTATGCAGCAAATGTAACATATGAATCTTACTTGCTGTGCATACTGTCTCATGGACTTTGTGACCTGGAGGCATCTTCTTACATGCATTTTTCAGTAGAAAATTTAATCTGTATTTATTTATTTATTTATTGTATGCACTTATATCCCGCCCATCTTCCGACTCAGAACTCTGGGTGGCGTAGTATTATTTACTATAAACTCGTTTTCATGAAATAAATATTCCAACTCTCCCTCCAGGTTCTGACCAGGTGAGGAAATGCTCTCCTGGAACTCCAACATGTTTTTAGAATGTAGACAGTGACAAATCTGTTTAGAAAACGCAAACCCACAAACTGGATTATTTCTAGTCTGTATCTGGAAGTTGAGTCATGGCAACTGGGCTTCTTTTTCTTGAGAGATGCCATAACTCAACTTCCAGATGAACTCACCTGGATGACTGAGAATCTTCACTGACGTATTTCTAGTCTCTAATTTGCCTTTTGGGTGGGGGGCAAGGTGATGGAGGATGTGGTGTGATCTTCACTCCAAATATCTGAAATAAGACTGATTAGCCAGCTCCCCTTCAATATCAGTTCAGGTCTAATTATGGTTTTAAAGTGAAGAATGGTGCTTATATACTGTCCCATAGTACTTAGAGCACTATTGAAGTAGTTTATAATTATGCAGGGTACACAACGGACACTCCTGCCCCCAATGAGCTAGGTACTCATATTTCCAACCTTGGAGGGATAGAAGGCTGAGTCAACCACAAGCCTTGGATTGAACTCCGGTTCATGAACACAGTTTTGGCTGCAGATTCACCCCGCCCGCCCCCCATGGGATAACAGCTGGGTCCTCTCATGCATACCAGCTATCTAAATGGCTAGATTTTCACTGCCTGGGCCCTGGAATGTAGAGCAAGGCTGCACACTCAAATCCCCCACCCTCAAAGGCACATTTGGTACAGACATGAGAGCACATTTTCCACAGTCTGTCAACTTTTCTCCCAACTGAGGGGCTAGCAGCATCCCTGCTACTTCTTCACCAGCCAGACTAGAATCAGCTATCAGTCAGGCCCTTAGCAGCTCACCTGGTTGCTAATATACACAGTATGTATAAATAAGGAAGGAAGCAATGTGTAGTGTGCTGCTACTACTACAGATTCTGTAGGAGGCAACCTTATCTCGGTTTAATCATTTACGCTTCATTCTCTTTTACAGCACTATTTCAACCACTGACACCAAGTATATTTTCAACAGGATGCCTCGCTCAGTCATTTCTGATTGAGCTTGTGGGTGTGCCCCATATCATGCAAGGTTTGAAAATGCATGTATGTATTTCACACCCTCATAAAATGTGCACACAAATCATCTCTGGTAATCTGATCCATATTAAACCCTCGTATTGCCTCCTTTTATCATAATGATTCCAAGATATCTTACAATAGTAAAGAGGAAATAGAATAAATAGCAACAAACATTAAACAAGCAAGCAAGCCACCTATAAAAACATGATTCATAGTGAAAGAGCTAAAATATTTAAATGGGTGGGCAAATAGACATCTTGGTTATCATCTAAAAGATAAATGGTCCAGAGGGTTCTTCTATACTGAACTATACCTTCAGAGGCCTAAAATGACCTTTCCATAGAACCAACCTCCTTGGGGAAGGTATTCTGCAGCAGACCGCACTACTGCAAAGGGTTCTACTTTGTTGACATACATCTTTCCTCTAACTGAGGTGATGTTTGGAGAAAAGCATCAACTGATGACCTGAAGAGCTAGACAGAGGGATAAAAGGGGCTACTTCAAATGCTTTGCTCCAAGAAGCTGTTTACTTACATTAAAAGGGGGTTGAGCTATGTGGCCATCACAAAACAGAATTGCAAAAATAGGTTACAGGCAATACCTTTATAGGCCACTAATAAAAATAAAAAACAAAGAACATTGCAAGCTTTCGAGTGTAAATCACCCTTCTTCAAAGCAGGTCCCAGAAGTTCAGACATGGTAAAAGATGTACTTTACCAGGGGGTTACTTTTAAAGTCCTTGGTTAGATGATGTTCTTAAAGATTCCTGCCCTGGCTGCAACATCATCTACCCGTGGACTTTATTATATTCCCCATGATACCATTCAAGAGGTAGATTGCATTCCCTGTTCTTGCCTACTGTGCAAAGTAGAATACTAATAAATCAAGATTGTGCTCGTGTTTTGCTCTGTATGCATTTTTGTCTCTTGCCACCTTAGCCCTGCCCTGTAATTAGCTCACATTTTCTTCATAAGACCTTCTTAACTTAAACCAAACCTGTCACACACCTTGCATACTGAATGGCCCTTCATTCATCCCCATTGCTGTCATCTTCCTCCTCTGCACCTACTTAGGCATACACTTACCTGCCTGCTGAACTAGCACCTGGACACAATCTCTGAAAGGTTGTGTGATAACATCTCTTTAGTCTTTTAGATCAGGCATGTCCAAACTTTGCCGCCCCCAGATGTTTTGGACTGCAACTCCCACAGTCCTTTGTCATTGGCATTCTAAGCTTAGAATTCTGGGAGTTGTGGTCCAAACAAACCATCAAGAGGGCCAAAGTTTGGACATGTCTGTTTTAGATGCTTTGTTTGGTAATAAGGAAAAATATGATTCATCCAGAACCGGACACTTTTAAAACCCATTGCAACTACACAGAACCAAGAATGTGCTACTCTGTTAGTACCACCTCCTTCTTTCTTCTACGGTACCTATGAGGCTCAAAGTTGGAAATGGAGTGAATGGCAGTATGCCTCAATGAATACAACCAGTCCAATCTTTCCCCATATCAGAAAGCTAAGACATATTGATGTACAATGACTGTTACCTAAATGTCCTTGCTGTTCTCCATTACACTGCAGGGGAAAAATGGGTGAGGGGACATCTTTTTTCAGACACTCATAAAATATGGCTGTGATTGTCAAGGTCAACAAATTTGACTGTTGACAATTCCGTGTGAGCAAATGCAAATGCCTGACAAACTCATCCACATCTTAAGAACATCTTGTGAACATCTGACCATAGAACTATGAAACAATTGAGTTGGAAGGGTCCTATAAGGCCATCAAGTCCAACACCCTACTCATGGAAAGAAGCCAATATCAAAGCAAATGGGAAAGACGGTTGTTCAGTTGTTTTTTAATACCTCTAGCGTTGGAGCACACCTTGAGATAATAGAACTGCTCTCACAGTTAAGATTTTTTTTACCCCATATTGAGCCTAGACCTGGCTTTCTGTAGGTTGAGCCATTATTTTTTTATTATTCTGCAATTGGGGATGATGGAGAACAGCTCCTGCCCCTCTTTTCCATGACTACCTTTCAGGTACTATTTGAAAAGTGCTACCATATCTCCTCTCAGTCTTCTTTTCTCGGGGCTTAAACATGCCTGGTTCTTTCTGCCTCTCCTCACAGGGCTTGGTTCCTAGTCTCCCGGTCATCCTTGTCCTGCTATGAACTTGCTCCAGCTTGCTCCTTACCATAATCATCTGCACTCGCTTGTGCCACATCTGAAAACTGACGGCATGTATGCTTCATGGGGGGGGAAACATCACAATATTGGTTTAGAACTTCCAGCTTTCGCGTTCATCTCTATCAATGGTGACGGTTGCAAATTTCAACTAAACATGGGAAACATGAATGCCACATGGTTCTGCCGTTTCCATCACCGCGAATAAACAACCAACCAACACTGTTCTTGAGTTAGCACCGCAAAACATCCACCTCCTCCAGGCGGCAACCTCTGAGTGGGGTAAGGCAGGAGGAAGTCGCGCTTTCCTTTGCGCCCAAGCCCGGCGTTTTCTCCTGGGGGCCAGCCAAAGAGTAGCGTGCCTGCGCTGTGGCGCCAATCCTTTTACAGCACCCATTCTGCCCTAAGGACTCGCCGGCTTATGGTGAATCCCGTGCCACTCACCCAGCCTGCCCCCACGCAAGCCGCTCTTCCAGGGCAGGCAGGGCAACGCCGGATCCTCGCTCACGAGTCACGACCTATCTGGACGCTCTTGTCCTCCCCCCCTTTTTTTTTATCCAGGCGAGGTCAGAGGGGGCTCCAGGGCTCGTAGAATCGCCACGTGGCTGCGGCGTCCCGTCCCCTCCCTCCGCTCCCTCCCCACCGGCCCTCCGTCTGGCATCCCGCAACACAGGTATACAGGCAGGGTATGCTTCTCCGGGCGCTTATGGTGGGCATTACCTTACGGAGGAAATTCCGATTAATTCCTAGGATACGCGCGGGCTCCCCTTTTCCTTCGGGAACTCAGGGCGATGCCAGGCAGAAGTAACTGTATTAAAACGAAACAGATATTTTCCTCCTCCTCCTTCCTCTTCTTCTTCCCGGCATCCGGCTGAAGGAGGGAGGGAGGACGAGAAGTGGCAAGCTTCGGCTTGGTGTTTTCCTATCTCCGCCTTACCACCGGGCACGTTTGCAGACTCGCGGCTCTGCAAGAGGTGGGGGTGGCGGGGAGGAGGAGGAGGAGGAGAACGGTTTTTGGAGACAGGCGGGAACCTGAGGTCAGCCCATCCCGCCTCGTCGCTCTTCCTGCCGCCTGCCAGGTCTCGCCAGATGCTTGCCCTGCCAAGTGACCCCGCGTGGCAGCAGCCGAGCTGCCTTTGGGCTCCGATCTCCCGAACCAGGCAACTCCGGGGTCACCCCCGTCTCCCGCCGCCGCGCCTTCTTGCCATAAGAGGCTTCAGGAAGCCCCGCGTTCGCTCTCGCCTCCTCGGCGCGTTTGCCAAGCGTGCTTACATCCTCTTTGCCAGAGAAAAGGGCTGGGGGGGGGCGGCTTACCGCGGGGAAGGGTCCTCCGCTGGCTCTGTTTGGGAACCTTGCCCAGACCTGGGAATGTAACGAGCCAAATAACGACAGGACAGAGAGAGAGAGAGAGATTGAGAGAGAGAATAATAGCGACTGCGTGCCGTTTGCCTTCCTTGCTTAGCAGCGCCTCCCAGCTTTGCGAGGGAAGGGAAAATACAGGCTGTTTCTTACCGCTTAAAATCTCCGGAAAGCTTTTGTCATTACTAACCGCTCCCTCGTCCTGATAAGGGGTCGCCTCCAGAAACGAGGCGAGGACATACGCGATCCTAAACTTCCCAAGACGGGTGAAGTTCAAATCGTAAGGATCGCTACAAGTGATGGCCCTGTTATACTGGTCGCAAGATGCCAGAAAAAGACTGGTTCCTTCCGTCACCAGCCTAACGTCAGGGGCTGGGAGCCCATTTCTGATTTACTTATCAATCTTCTAGGAAGTTTAAAGCCGTGAAACCAGCGCAGATGCAGCTGGCCAATGCCAACCTCTTGAATTTCAATCCGGGTCCCTCGTTTTAAATTGTCAGCGTTTATTTATTTTATTTATTTATTTTTGCATTTGTACCCCGCTTATCTTCTTCTCGAACTCTAAGCGGCTTACAACGGCTACAATAGCCACACAGAAATTACAATAATTATACAGACATAATAATATAACAAAAGCAATAAACGTTAAAACCTTATGGCACCTCGGTAACTGGGACCCTAAAAAACAAGAAATAATGATGGCGGTGGGAAAGAAAAAAGAAGAAAAAAAATCGCCAAAGGCCTCCCGGAAGAGGTAGGTCTTTAAAGCCTTCCGGAAGGCCAGCAGGGACTCTGCAGAGCGCACTTCACTGGGGATGGAATTCCAGAGGCTAGGGGAGGTTAGTCCTTAAATGGGGAAAGAAGCGGTTGACAGGAAGGAACTGCGCTTTCCTTCGAAGAACCCTTTATGTACCACTAATATATTCAAGAGGGAAGGTGAAACTCCCATGTAGAAAAACAGCAATGGGTAGCTGCCTTCCTTTGGCCTCTGCAAAGCAAAAGCCAGAAAGGAAATTCTGCCAGCTGGAGCACTTGAGTGGTTGCAACAGAAGGACAACACTGGGGGATAACCTCATGACATTTACTGTATTTTCTGGCCTTTGAAGCTGCTTTCATTAAGGGCTCCTATAAGCCTAGTGATGTTGCTACATTTGACTGAGGGTGGAATTGAAAAAGAGAAGTCACCTGTGCAGCTTTGCAATGCAGAAATTTCTTTGTAGGAGGTGGCACAGGAATGCTCCTCTGTCAACTCCCCACCCTGGTCTGAATAGTTCATTAGGCGGACTGTGGCCTGGGTGTGTGAAAGTCAAACCAAGGTGAAGTATAAATCTGAAACCTCCCACTCACTTCTCTCAGATTGATGAAGATACTTGGATGAGTCGTGAAACATTTATATCACACAAGAAATGAAGTCCAGTTGCCATGACTCAACTCCCGGGGTGCCTTGGCATACCTCCCTGAGATTGCCTTCTCAGCCATGAGTGTCATTAAGGCAAAGCACAAGAACAGTGTAGTGATTCAATTTCTGTGGGGTGTGGCACCTTCCTCATAGGAGCCGTGACTTGATCAGCTAGCAGGTTTTACAGCTTTAGTGTGCACAGTAAATACATGTATGAGTATACATACATACATGAGTATCTTTTGCTTATTTTTCTTAACTGATTGTGATAATCTGTTTTGGTGTTTTCCATAAAATATATGATAGTTCAATTATACTACTCTACTCAACAACATGCTTTCAAACAGATGCATTTGAAATACTCCTAGACTGTCGAACCAGCCAGAAGTATAGTTAAATATAAGGATAGATGAAGAAGTGCAGGTTAAATGATGACCTGCCACAAGGTTCTGTGCTGACCCCACTACACTTTGATATTTATACAGGTGACTTTGCAAGGACTGCTGCAAGAATGTTGTTGATATTGCACTTTTCAAACAATTGGAAGACTTCAGCACCTCTGAAATGCCCTCAAAAATGATTTAAAGGAAATAGATGGGGTTTTTGGAATTTGGAGGCGAAAACCCAACATCAGCCAAACTGAGTCACTTGAGCAACAGACAAGC
Organism: Phrynocephalus versicolor; assembly: GCA_023846285.1. NCBI lineage: Eukaryota > Metazoa > Chordata > Lepidosauria > Squamata > Agamidae > Phrynocephalus > Phrynocephalus versicolor. Next base: position 5,167,845 of record JAHTLZ010000274.1, on the reverse strand, counting down.
TAACTATGCACTGAAAGTGGAATTTAGGAATCAACTGCTCAAGTCCAACTGCACATAAAAGTATTTAGGAGAGACCCTTGATTGGTCCTTAACTCATAGGGAATATTTAAGAAAAAACATGGGTGAAATGAGAACCCGGAACAATATCCATCAAAAACTCTCTGGCACCAGCTGAGGACCAAGAGCCACCATTCTTAGCACATCAGCTCTTGCCTTGGAATATTTAGTGGCTTAATATTGTTGCCCTGTATGGCTAAACAGTGTGCATACAAAAGCAGTGGGCACCCACCTTAACCACATGATGAGAGTAATATCAGGAATCATTAAACCAATGCCTTTCCAAGTGATTATCAGTGCTGTCTAGCATTCTACCCACATATAAGAAGATAATCAGATTTTAAAAGGGAATTTATTTATTTATTTATTTATTTATTTATTATTTATTTATTACATGGCTACTCTGGGCAGTTTACAAAATTGAGCAGATATCAAATCAAAAAACAATACAATAGATAAACAATCCAATAAGTAAAAACATAATAACTTAATAAACAATATATATCAAAGCATCAAACAGGAGCAAGATGGGGTAGAGACAAAATGAAAAAAAAATGAAATACATAATAGCAAATCATTCATCTAATCTTTAGATGTTTCTTAAAGACCAGGAGGGAAGATGCTTTACTAATACAAATTGCAGAGCAAAAGGGAATGGTAGACATGTGAGGCAAACGATAAGTACCAGTATTGGAAACATAAGTGATGTGGCGAGTAGCCAATGATTTTAATTGTTTAGTCACTCTAGCTAATGATGTTACATGATTTACCAAATAAAAACATTAACATTGTTCCATTCATTCCACCATCACTTCAAATACTTTACACTGGCAACCCAACATAAAAAGTCTCAGGAAACTTTAACGGGTTCAAAATGCAGCAGCCAGACTGCTGACTGGGGCGGGGTACAGAGATCACATTACACCACTATTAAAACAGCTCCCCTGGCTGCCAGTGAGCTATCGAGCACAATTCAAGGTTCTGACCTTGACCTACAAAGCACTAGATGACCTGGGTCCTAGCTACCTCAAAGAACGGATTTCATAGTATGAACTGACTCAGGTGTTAAGGTCATCAGGAGAGGCCCTACTCTCCATCCTGCCACCCTCACAGGTACATCTCGTGGGAACCCATGAAAGGGTCTTCTCGACTGCTGCGCCCAGACTCTGGAACTCCCTCCCACTAGAAGCCAGGACTGCCTCATCTCTGTTGTCCTTCTGGAAGCAGGCAAAGACCTTTCTCTTCAGGCAAGCTTTCCCTGACTGATGGACTTCCACTATGTGTCTTTTATATGAATCTATAGGTTCACATAGAATTTGTGTTTATAACTACTTATAACCTTGTAGCTTTAATGTAATGTTGTCTATTAATGCTATACTATGTCCCTCAATTCCTTGTTCTCAATACTTGAAAATGTCTTAATTTTTGAACTGTATATTATTCCTCATTACTGTAAGCCGCCTTGGTTCCTTTTTCAAGGAGAAAGGTGGGGTAAAAATACTCTAAAATAAATAAATCAGTTCCTGACAATCAAGGAGGTAGGGATTGATGGCTGACTCACCAGACACTGTGAGGAACAGTACTGTAAATAAAGGATGGGAAACCAGGAAGCTGCATATGGCTTCCAAGTCCACCTTCAGAGCTCAAAGTGGTCTCCCTTACCCATCCATTATGTTAAAAGGTTTTTGTTTTTATGGGGGGGTTGGTTTGTAACCTCAGATATACATTTGAGGTTTAAAAAGGTCCTCTGTTGCCAAACAGAGTTTTCCATTAGAAGGTACTGTATATTCCTCAACATATCTGGTGCTAGCTTTGGGATCTTGCGTGCCTGGTGAGATGCTGCTGCATTTGAAAATAAGTTCTTAAGTGGGAGAGAGCACTATTCCTTCAGTTTTCTATTTCTGTGGTTCAGACTGAATCCTTCCAAGATCGCTTTGCAGTGACAAGCTATGTAGGTTGGGTTTTGTGAAAACTGCATGTCCAAACTTTATATTCTGTCTAAAAGTGTTCTGCTTCTGCTTCTAAGTCCCTCTGGATGGACTATAGCTCGAAAGAAGCTCTGGCCCCTAAATGAACTATAAAATAAATAATTAAGTAACCAGTTCCTGCTCAAAATCACTGTGACCCTTACCCATTCCCCTGCAGACACACACTTGCCATTGTTTAAATTCTCCAGATCTGAAAACTAACACATTCCAGGAAGCGACATACAGTACCTGTGAAGCAGTATGTTTTGGACTAGCAAGGAAGATAGTAAAATTTTGTGTGTGAAATGAAACAACAATCTATGATGTCAGTTTTTTTGCTTGCCTAATATGTTTCACATGTTAAACTTTGTATGGCACACAAGTCTCTATAGTGACTAACAAAATAAACAGGAATGAGTCAACTCACAGGATAATTCTCACAGCAGAAAGTTTAAATGAAGGTGTTTCATAAAGCAATGCATGATCCAGACAGATGATTTTTTTATTTCCCTGGGCCAGCCACTGCATCCTCCCTGTCTGGATTTGGGTCTCGCAGATGAAAGCAAAAGATGAGTGCACACAGAGGATATGTTGTCAAGAAGCATGCTCTGTACTTCCTATGCAGGGAATATTTCCTGATCACGGGAGCTGTGCATTAAGCCATCAGCCTCATTTTGCAGTTTGGGCACTCGGTCTCTAAAAGGCTCACAATCACTGTTCTAGACACTATCAGTCAAGTCCAGGGACCAGCACCTGCTCTGTATTGGGCATCTGTGTGTTCTTCCTTGCCAGAGTTTCTCCAGCCCTGAAATTGTCTTTTTTCTAGGATTCATGTTCTGTTCCCCAGTCTCTGGCACTTGGAAATGATCACTGGGCAAACACATGGGGCATGCATACATGACTCAGAAGTGCTGGGCAGGGCAGGGAAGGCTGTCCTTCTCTTTTAGATAATGCCCTAATCCAAGTCATTCAAGGCATGCATAGCCAGCATATCTTTATATTTATATTCATGAGGTATGCATATTAAAGTCTGTTTGTGCATCTGCTTAGAGCAGTGGTGGCGAACCTTCGGCACTCCAGATGTTTTGGACCACAACTCCCAGAATTCCGAGCCTAGTTTGCCAGTGACGAAGGACTGTGGAAGTTGTGGTCCAAAGGATCTGGAGTGCCAAAGGATCACCACCACTGTCATAGAGCATCCTACTAACAAGATGGATTTTGGGCACCGTGTTTTGCATCTCCCATCTGTCCCCTTCACTACTTCCTTTCATCCCTATCTTTAGAACAATGAGGAAAAGTTGTCCGCTTTCCTTGGCTCTCCCCACTTCGCCCCTGCGCCATTCCCTACTAGTGATGGGAAGCTTTTTTTAAAAAACAAACTTCTTCTGCAAGAGGGAAAGGAAAGACTTCTCTGAAGATTTCCCACTGTGACTTTCTCTGCTGCTAAGGAGAAGAAGAGCAAACACAGGTTGAGGCAGGATGCAATGTGTCACTCAGTGGGAATTTTAAATGGCTCTCACATCTGGGACAGATTGATTGATTTACTCTGTGCATGGAATGATTGAGTGACTGTGATTTGATTGGATTTTTGCCTGGAGGAAATATGATGTGATTAGATTTCTCCCTTGGTAAATTCTTTTGTAACTGGAGTTAAATGTGCTGTGCATCGTTTACACCTTCTGGGGATACCACCCTCTGGTGCAATAGTCCCGGGGGAGGGGGGGCATTAGCATAGAGTACAGCAAGCTTTCCTGCACTGTGATTCAGGATTGAAATAGTAATTTAATACAGAGTGAGTGAACAATAGCACCCCCACAACTTCTTTTTGTATCTTATACCACTCATTTCGAAATTCTTCATTACAATATGCTATTTATGTAAACTGATCCAATGTGCAGTGAAAGAGAAAGAGAGAGATCAGATGGCTGTATTTTAAATAACCTGATAGCCAGGCAACAATTGTTTTCTGAAGTTTGACCATATTATACCCCCACCAAAGAGAGTTAAATGTTGAAAACAATACCTATATTGTTCAAGCACTTGGCAATTCCTGTTAGGGAGTTCAAGGACCATGCTTATAGGGTCTATTTACTTTTGGACGAAAGAAAAAACACAAGATATATATACAAACATCTGAAAAGAGCAATTTGGAAATCTTAGAAGACCTCAGAAGTCCAGGATGTGGAAGTCAAGTGTTAACACACTGCACAATTTAGGACTAAGATTTGTAAAGGAGTCCTTTAGCCCAGTAGTTAAACTGCTGTACTGCAGCCACAATTCTGCTCACAAACCAGAATCAATCCCAGGAAACTGTCTCAAGGTTAACCCAGCCTAACATCCTTCTGAGGTCAGTGAAGTGAGTAACCAGCCTCCTGGGGGTGGGGGCAATGTGTGCCTAACATAATTAAATTGTAAACAGCCCAGATATTTTTCTCCAGGAATGAGTCATGGCAACTGGACTTCTTTACTTGTGAGATCAATCCGAGTAGCTTCATCAGTCTAAGGAAACTTGGTGCAGGGCCTCCAATTTATAGTTCACTTGGTTTCACACCAAGTGACCATGGCCTGGGAATAGAAATTTACAGGAAAGCCACACATACTGATCAGTACCTACTGTTTGACTTCTAACATCCATTAAAACACAAATTAGGAGTCAGCATAACTCTAAATCACAGAACAGAGCGGATCCTCACCTCAACAGATATCAAGAAGAAGGAAGTCAGGCACTTGAAGACAGCACTTAAGGTCTGTGCATTTTCAAAGTGACCCTTCAACAAAGCAGTGTCCCAACTCAGAAGAACAATGGATCAGCCAGAGACCCAGAGCTAACAGAAGAATCAAATCATTCCTTACATGGCTGGAGTATCTGAAAAGCTTAGAAGGTTTTTTTCCCCAAACACCACATTTTTTCCAAACACTACATTAAAACACACAAACACACTAAGGCAGAGACTCATACACCCAAAAGACACAACACTAAAACACAAGAGGAACAATATAGTATATGCAGTCCAATGCAGTGAGGAGTGTGCAGACTTCTACGTTGGAGAAACCACACAGCCACTAAAGAGGAGGATGTCCCAGCACAGGAGGGACGACAGTTCTGGACCAGAAACAACAGTGCACCTTCACTTGAAGGACAAAGAACACTCATTTCTAAGAGGATGTATCCATATTAGAAAGAGAAGATGGTTGGTTTGAGAGAGGAGTCAGGGAAGCCATTCATGTGTTTTGAAAATCCCTCTCCCAACAGAGGTAGGCACCATCTGCCTGCCACTTATCATGCTACCTTTTCATCAATCCGCAGACAAATCAGCACCATTTCACACCTCCCCCAGGAAGGCTACTGCTAGTGACCCATTCTTAATGTGTGTTGGAAGGGCTGCAGATGTGTGATTTTCAGAGCCCCCTGGACATTGTTCATCTAATGAGTTGATACAGATCAGGGTGGATTGAAACCAATGTAGAGTATAAACTGAAGGTCTCCTATCAATCTTTTTCAGACTGATGAAGCTACTTGGATTAGTAGCAAAATATTTCAATCTAAAAAGAAACAAAGTCCAGTTGGCATAACTCATCTCCATTTGGATGGCCATAACTAATGACACCTACTTAATGGGAGTTGGGAAGGGTTGCATAGGTGGGACTTTCACACATTCCAGGCCATTGTACCACTAATCTGCTTATTCAGCCCATCATCCAAGCCTATTCAGGCCATTGTCTATTTAACAAGCCTATTCAGACCAGGGTGGTGTGAAATCAAGGTGAACTATAAATTGGAGGCCCCACACCAACTTTCCTTAGACTGGCAAAGCTACTTGGATGAGCCGTGAAACGTTTCAATCTCACATGAAATGAAGTCACGTTGCCATGACTCAGCTTCTGGATAATCTCACCTGGATGACTGAGAATCTTCAGAGACAGCACAGAAAGTCCTTTAAGTGCTATCGGGTAGAATATAAGCAGCATACTTTTTTAAAAAAATGTAAAGACAGGCTGTATCTAAGAAACAATATTTTTCATAATTTTACTAGGGAACAAACAGAAGTGGTTTCAGCTGAAGCAACAATTTGGATTTTAACAATTGCCAAAATCCAAAATAAAAAATGTCATTCTTTTAGAGGTTTCTCTTATCTTTCTCCAAACTCTCATAAGTATAACATTCTAACAGCTGAAGGCACCTAGTTGCATTCAGGCTTTTATGCATCAGGTCTCTCAGGCTAGACCACAGCAAGAGGCTCGTTCATCAATGATTGCTGTGATACACTTGCAATTATATTGCATGGTTGTTAGAATGTACCTTGTTCTGTTTGTTAATTTCTAGTCTGTGGTGTGTTGTTGCTGCAAAATCACAGGGGCATGTTGTTTAAGGAAAAAGAATGGACCGAAATGTGAATATTGATATCTAAAGGTGTTAATTCACTCACAAGCAGAAAGTGATTTAGGACATCTAGTAAATGAACAGAGTTCCGTAACTGCAGAGTCTTCTGGCAAGTGTTTAAAATTTGGGGTTGGATAAAACAAATGAAGTAACCCATTACAGAAGATAAACCAAAGCCAGGGGTCTGCAACCTGCGGCTCCGGAGCCGCATGCGGCTCTTTGGAACCTTTGCCGCGGCTCCGGGAGGTGACTGTCAGAAAGGGCGGGCACGTGCAAAATAACATGCTTTAGAAGAGAGAGAGAGCGTCTGGAGATGGCCAGCGCGCTGGACCGTCAGGGCTTGAGAGGTTGTTTCCATTTCCATTCCAGAGGGAAATCCACCACCACCACCACCACCACCACCACCACTGCCCGCTCCCGCCTTTCCTTCTTTTTGTCAGAGGCTTCAGGCGGTCTCTTCCGAACTGGGGGTGGGGTGGGGGGAGGAGGAAGAGAAAGAACGGTGGTTGGGCAGCCGCTGCCGCCGCCGCTGCTGGTAAGGGAGGCGGGGAAGGCGTGCGGGGTCTCGGGGTGCAGGGGAAGCCTTGCCATGTAAAGCTCTGCTCTGCTGCGTTGGCTGCTCTGGAAGAGCGGCGGCCGTCACGGTCTTTCTCCCTTCATCTCTCTCTCTGTGTGTGTCTTTTCCTCTCCTCCTCCTCCTCCTCCTCTCGCTTCCTCACGGCAAAACTGGGAGTCTCGTTTTAGGAGGTGGGGGAGCTTTTCTGAGGGTGCGCCAGCCTGGGCTGGAGGAGGAGGAGGAGGACAGGGTTGAGGAGAAAGCGCGCCAAACCTCTTTGGAAACTTTGCCGCAGCTCCGGGAGGTTCCCCTCATGGAAGGGGCCCCGCGGGCCGCCGCTGCGGTCCTCCTCGTCTTCATCTTCCTCCTCCTCCTCCTCCTCCTCCTGGTGCTGCTGCAGCCGCTGCTGCCGCCACTGGAGGGGTGGTGGGGGTGGCATCGGTGGCCGCCGGGGTCTCCTCCCACCACGGGGGTCAGGGGCTGCTCAACAGCAGCAGCAGCAGCAGGAAGCCACGTCTGTTGGTAATCCTCCTCCTCCTCCTCCTCCCACTCTTCCCGCCACCAGCCCAACCGCCGGCAGTGGAGGAGGCAGAGGCGGCGGCGGCGAGGGGGAAGCGGCCATAATGGTCGCGCCCACCCGGGAAAAGGGCAAGAGGAGGCGGCGGCGGCCAGGCCCAAGCAGCCGGTGTGTTCGTGGTAGTGGTGGCGGCGGCGGCGGCCTGGACGGACAAAAAGGGGGTCCGGAAGCGGAATGGAGGAGCGGACCGGGGAGATCCACGGTGGCCTGGCACGCCACTCGCCCTCCCACTTCTTTTAGCCTCGGCATCTCTTCCCTCCGTCTCCTTCACAAGCCAAACTTTGCCCACACACGCACACACACCACGGCTGCAAGAAGGGTGTGTGTGTGTGTGTGTGTGTGTGTGTGTAGAGAGGTCGCTGCTCGTCCGCTTCCAAAAAAAGGGACCAGCTGCGGGGTTGCAGGCTGTCCTTTCAACCGCTGAGGCAGGCGCCGCTCCCTCGCCTCTGGTTGCGGGACCATGGCGGCGGCGGCGGCGGCGCTGGTAGGCCCGGAGCACGGGCCATCGCCTCACGGAGCCTCGAACGGCGGCTGTGCCGGTGCCCGGTTGCTGAGGCGGAACAGCGAGAATGGCGGCGGCGGTTGTATATATTTGTTTTAAATGTCGCAATGGTTTTGCGGCTCCCAGTTGTTTTTTTCCCGTCGGAAACGGGTCCAAGTGGCTCTTTATGTCTTAAAGGTTGCAGACCCCTGACCAAAGCAACAATTATTTCTGGTTATATGTATTTATTTAGAAGTAGATGGTCAACGATGCCCCAAAAGGCACGGGAGTTTCTGCCATTCCCACTGGAACCTGAGACCTTTGTGCTCTACTTACAAATATATGTGATAACTGAGAAAATTTCCAGGCCATGTAATCCTACTAAAGCTTAATGAAGACTGATCATCAGCCCACAAGTGGGACAGGGGACGCTTTCTCCCCCAGGCTCTGTGCCCCCCCCCCCCCCGCCACAGCTTGCTGCTGCTGCTGATTTATGGCAGCCCTATAAGTTAGTGACCTCCACAAACTCTTATTGTTACCAGACCGATTTAGCTCTTGCAAATTCAAGACTGTGGCTTTTCATTTTCTAAAGTGAGCAAATACACCTCTTATTTGGTCTTTCTCTTTTTCTGTTGCCTTCAGCTTTCTCCAACATTATTGACTTTTCCAGTGAGACTTACATTCTGCCAATGTGCCTAAAGTATGACAGACTCAGTTCAGTCATTTTTACTTGTAGGAAAATTTCTAGTTAGGTTTCCTCTAGAACTCACAGATGTCTTTCTGGTAGCCCATGATATCCACAAAGCTTTCCTCTATCAGTATATTTCAAAGGAATCATTCACCCACTTTCAGCTTCCATTACTGTCCAGCTTTAAAGGTCCCATTTACTTTATAATGAACCCTAAAAAGAGAGCCATGATTCATAAGAAGTCATGATCAAAGGAAGGGACCTATGGACTGTGGCATGGATCAAACTAGACCAGAACAATCTGCTGTCTTCTTATAGTCACTGAATTCAAACAGAACAGTAAAATAGGCTGTTAATCAAGCTGCAGCAAAGCCAAACTACTCTGCTTTTGCTTGTAGACACAACACTTGATTTAGAAAGTTACATATATATACATATTTGTAACTATTTGTATGTATACATATAGATAGTTACATATAAGATTAAAAAGCCCAAAT
>JAHTLZ010000274.1:5101582-5151311 GCA_023846285.1 Phrynocephalus versicolor | reverse complement strand
ACTACTACTACTACTACTACTACTACTACTACTACTACTACTACTACCTTCTTACCTTCTTCCTTCAGTTTCTAATCCACCCATTTGGCAACATGGCCACTCTAGGAGGCTTCCAAGAATCAACAATAAAGACAAATCAACATTATATTCGAGCAGTATGTGTGAGAAGTGACAGAGGGTTTGCTTGATAATTGTAGCAGGTAAGATTTGTAGGAGAGACAGTTAAAACGTTTGAGAAATATAATAGAATGTTTGTCAATGGAACTGTGAGCTGATTGGTTGGTATGTGTGATTGGTTTGTACGGGATGATTGGTTGGCTGGAGGGTGTCTGTTAGGTATAAGAAGCTATGTCCAGGAGACAGGGCAGAAAAAGACATGGGGAGTCGCAGTCCAAGACAACATTTTAAATGAAAAGAGTTATAATAAAGCTCTGAGAGTGATAACTGTAAGTGAGTCAGTCAGAGTGGAAACACTAAGAGAGGAAAGATGCAGTTACACTGTTGAAATGAATTGATGGGGGCAGAGAACAACTACAGTGGACCCTCGTATAACAAACAGTTTGTATAACATAAAATCTGTACAACATAAAAAATTCCAGAGATAGGGGAAATTTGTTTAACATAATCACCTATGGGGAAAATCTGTACAACATAAAAATGGTCGCGATTAGGGATTACTGTGTTTTCAATGCATTCCTATGGGAAATGTGTATAAAGGAAAATTTGATTAACATAATTTCATTTGGAACGAATTAATTCCTTTATACAAGGTACCACTGTATATTGGACAATGCTGTGAAAATAATATTAATAATAATAAAATAATGGACTAGTCAGGAAATGTCAAGCTTTCCAAGGAGCTAAACTAATGAGTTTGCAGTCTTGATCCTGATTTATATGAATCTTCTAAAAGAGCCTCTCTCATTGCTCTGACAGATGTCAGAGTGGAAAAGAGAGTAATGTTTTACATGAACTGATAACTGACATCAAAATTGCTGTACTGTATGCTGGTTACAGTTTTTGCAGTGTCACTGCAGCCACATACTGGGTATGTGTGCCTTCAGCAGTATTACCTCGTGCATCAACAATGCAGGTGGGTTTTTTTACAGTACATTGTTGCTATCATATCAAGTACTCTATTTATTACCACAGTGGCCTAGTAGATGGTGTGTTGGATGGGGAGCTAGCTGCCTGGAGGGTGAAACTTAAGGATGTTCTGGAGGTAGGTGAGGACCCGAGAGTCAGATGACTACCCCCATAGAACAAATGGGAAAGGAACTGGTTTTAATGGGAAAGCTGTAGTATTCCTGAAGGAAGTCTTAATAATTTATGAACTTTACTGGCACCTGTGCTGAATGAGTATTCTTCATTTATTGTTTGTCATTAGTGAAGAACAAGCTAAAACTTCAAGAAGTGCTGGTGGGTCAATTCATGTTGGAGGCATTTATTTCCTTTAAGTACAATTAAGTATATTCAATGAAGATAGGAAAGATAATTTCTTTTTCTTTTCTTCTACTTTGAGCCAGTAGGTCTGGAGCAACCCAAACCCACGTTTTAAATGATTAATTAGGAGCCTTAGGCTCAACAAAAGGGACCTTTCAGAGAAACCAGACAAAAAGGTACCCAGCTTGCTGGGTGGGGTGGGGTTTGGCAATGTCTATTCAGGCCACTGTCCATCTAGTGAGTCTATTCAGACCAGGAGTGTGTGAAACCAAGGCGAACTAGAAAATGGAGGCCTTGTACCAAGTTCCCTCAGACCTTACCTGGATGATTGGGAATCTTCAAAGACTCCTAGGCAATAATTCTATGAATTCCAGTTTGGCTTGTCATTTAAGGTCGCCTTGATCAAAAGCACAGTCTGCCCCAACTGCCTTTCCCCTGCATTCCCAGGCAGTTGATTTTTCAACATGAATCCCCTGGGCAGACAGTCTGTCTGTCTTCCCCCACCCCTCAAATTCAATGGGATCCTTGAAAGTTCAGGATGCAATCCTTTTAGGAAGGGCTGGTAAAGGCAAGTGAAGGGAGCCAAGCTCTACAATGTTGCCCCTCCTGAAGTTTCCATTGCCATACCTGTTGCAGCTGGTGTCTCCAGGGTTCAAGCCACGTTGGGTAGGCACTGGCTCCACTTGTCCTCTGTCCCTGTTTGCACCTCTGTGGAGGCACAGCAGATGAGGGGGGCTGTTGTCCCAGTGCTCAATGGCCTCTCCTCATGTCTTTCCTTCATCTGTTGCAGTTGCCAATGACCTTGAGACTTGCAACCTGAGCTTTCTTATTCATGTTGTCACACCCTTCTCCAGCTGTCCCACATCAGATTGAGGGGAGGGGCTTTCCTCCGCATGCAGTGGTTTATCCTCACCAGCTGGGGGAGGGAGGCAGGAGACTCTCCGTGTCCCAGGCTCCCCTGAGCTTGTGGGGAGATACCATATGGCCTCCTGGAGGTAGGAGCTCAAGGCAACCCCCTCACAGTGAGATGATAAAGCCCTGATGCTAAAAATAAAAACAAAAAGCCAGGAAAGGGCAGCAGATCTCTTAGGCCTGACAGTTCGTCTCCCTGCACCAGCCCTTCCAAATTTCAATTCATGTCTACACTCGAATGGAGTGATCTGTATGCATGCCACACCCATGAAAACTATCAGGGCCACTCCGGTACCATCCAACCACATTCAAGATGTCTCATTAGACTCAGTGGCATTGATTTCCATGCAAATGTGCACACTGTCATGTCCAAGATCTCTTCAATTACAATCAGTCTAAAACAACAAGGCTTTTAGTACATTTTATATGGAGTAGCTTTATAAAGATCTGTTATTTCCAGATCATAACAGAATATATGAGGATGAATCTGAAAGCTTTCATGCCTATTTTTCTTTCCACAAAATACAGACACAATCATTTGGGCTGAATAAGTGCAATGCCTGTGTGGGAAAATAATATATATATATTTGCATATAATAACAGTGTGCTTCTGTTTATATTTTGGAGAATAAATAATTATAAAAATTCAGAAACCCTCCCCATAGCCCATAAAAACCTTTACCTGCAGTGAAAAGGTATATTTATAGTGATACTCCTGCTTGCAGCTGTAGAATACCGATTCACATATCATAAGTGCAGAATATTAGTTAAAATAAATATGAAGAAGTCAATATGATAGATTATCCAATTGCTTCCTAAAAGAAGGGCAGTGCACCTTCTGTTTGAGGAATAACTAGTATGGATGCAATTGCAAAAATGTTTCTGCACTGCCATTTTCCTGTGGTTCACTTAAATTTGATTTGAAAGATGCCATTTTGATATTGATAGGGGAAAAAAATAAAAATAACAGGAAAGGCTGTCCAAAATATAAGAGTGACAATGTGGGTTCCCATGCAATTGAATTATCAGCAATTTGCAAATGGATTTACAAACAGAAACATGTTGTCCTTTTGAGAACAGCAGAGATTCAATCACTTGTGTAGCTGGAGGCTGAATAGTACTGGATATCTGGAGAGTATATAGGATGGGTAGGCAATCTCCACGAGTCAGTGGGCAGGCTATGCCCCCTTTCTGAACATTAGAGGGTTAGACTCATTCCAGCACATAGCCCGCTTTTGCTCCCTAGTGGCCATAATAAATATTTCATCCCCTCCCCTCTCTGGATTTGGCAGGAATGGGGCTAAAACGGCTGAAAAAATATTATTTTGGCTTCACTTCTGGCTCTTAGAGTGGGTAGGGATCTTTTTGAGCAGATTATTACTTTGACGGCAGTGGTTAGGTTTGGGCTTTGTTCCTCCCTTGTACACCAAACAATGCAACACCAAATGGTCTTTGCAACATGGGTTTGGCAGGCTCTTTCAGCCACAATACTACCCCTTTTGAATCGGACACACGGTGACATACTTCCAGGGTCCCCCCCACCCCATTTTCTGCCCTTCTCTTGCTTCCTCACCACTAATGGGAATGTAATCAGCTCCTTGTGATGGATAGCCTTCGAATCAACCCCAAAGCTGTGAAGATAATACTCTAGATCAGGGTTCATGAGAAACAAGAGGGTAATCGTTCTCCTAACTTCAGTTTTGGAATCAAATTCCTCTTGATGTATTTGAAATCATCTTATTTATATTTCCTGTAATTTTATTTCTTTGTATTCCCTGTGATTTATCTCTTATTCACAGCCTTGTCAAACATTTAGTTATTTAATTGCATTTATATACTGCTGTATTAGTGCAGGCACGAATTTGCATTGTTTACAGGCTAAAACTTAATCTCCACAAAAATATACATAACAAAATATATGCAACAACACAGTGAACTAAAATTCATACAAAAATTAATAACATTAATATTAACAGAATCTGAGAGAATCAGTTGTTGAAGATACCCTTGGATAATTCTGTTTTTACCAGTTTCCTGAACATAAGGAGGGAAAGAGTGCAGTGTATCTCAGCTGGTAATTTATTTCAAAAACAGGGGGCCACCACTAACATGGCCTGATTCCTTGTTGTTGCCATTTTGGGCCTTCGTGTGGAGGTGTGGCCACTTGTAACAGCATGGACTGAGAGGAGCAGCTGAAATGGATATGAACCGCACACATGTGTGCTAGTCGTGTCCAACTCTAGGGGTGGTGCTCATCTCCGTATTCAAGCCAAAGAGCCAGTGTTGTGCAAGTCCGTGGCCACATGGCCGGCATGGCTGCAAGGAAACACTGTTTTACCTTCCTGCTTTTTAAGGCGGTACCTATTTATCTATTTGCATTTACATGCTTTCAAACAGCTAGGTTGGCAGGATCTGGGCTTAGCAGCAGGCGTGGCACCCGGGATTCAAACTGCCGAGCTGCTGACTTTGCAGTCAACAGTTTTGGAGCCTTAATCCGCTGAGTCACCATGCCCAACAGACTGCAAACTAGGAGGTAAAAGGAAGCATGAATCAGAGGGAGGCTACCCAGTAAAGCAAGAGCCAAAGCTCCCACTTCCCATCTCTATCTCTTTTGGATAGTATGTGATGGGGCTGGATGGTGTCAAACTCTGGGAATTAGACAAATCCAGCCTTACCCGGTTGGTCTTTCCTCATACAGTTTTTGTTTTAGTATGCCTAAATTTCTTATCCCTTATAAATTTCATGCTGATAAAAAATGTCACACTGGGCTAACTAGCTTCTCAGTGTGGATTTCATCACCATCACCATCACCATCATCAAACTGCAGATCTGGAAGGGAATCACTGAGTCCAGGCCTTGCCAGGGAGACACAGGGCAATTGAACTCTTAAACCCCGGCTCTGCATCCAGAGACCTAAACCACTCAACTATCCAGCAGAATTCATATATAGCACCTCTCTTCCAAGTCACCACCTTCACCATCATCAAAGGCTCCGGGTGTATATAACTTGAGACAAGCCCTCCAAGGTAGACAAAAGTGCTAGGTAGCATTTAACAACCTGGGGCTTTCTTACCTCTAGATGCAACCCCTGCTTTCTTCTGACTGTCTTGTAAGAACTTGTCAAGGCAAAGGGTTATGCTTACTCCCAAAGAGGAAAAATCCTAAAAGCAAGGAAGGAAAGAAGAGGGAGTACATGGAGGACGATCACAAAATCATATGGCCCATCAGAGCCAATTATAATATGCAGAAATTGGGGAGGGGGGGGAGAAAGGACAAAGGATAAAAGGGCCAAATTGCATAGAAATAATGTGAAGTGCTGAAGAAGGAGAGGGTTTCCCCGCACTGATTTGTTTGGCTGTGCTTAGATGCAAATATATGTAAAGCTTTATTGATAATTAACACAATTTTAGGATGACTAGTCAGCAAGGCAATTTGGCCTATGGAAGTCATGGTGGCCTCATGGGATTGGAGGCCTCAGAGAATCTTGGGAACCTGTCACTTCATGATAATGTAGCTTGATGGAGGAGCTGCCAGGGATTTCTAGGAAGTGGGAATAACTGCAATGTAAGTGTAAGGCCTTCTGTAGCAACATGTGAACACTTTAAAAGCATATTTCAATCTGTATGTACTTGTTGGATAGGCAGAAGGGGATGGAGAGAGAGAGAGAGAGAGAGAGAGAGAGAGATGGGTCTTGTCCTGGGACATGTTTCCTCAAAATCATATATGGAATATCATTCCATCATAAACCTATTCCATGACTAAACAGAATCTTTTTGAGCCAGAAGCAAGATTACTACATCTGGGGGCATAACCCGAAGAAACAACCCTTTTCACCATCTGATTGCACCCAAGGAGGGGAAAACACTGCTTACCCATCAGTCTTACATGCATTTTATCTTCTCTGTTTCATTCACATTCTAAGACAGGCCCTTGAGCTATTTTTAATAAAACCTTTCCCTGAGATGATAGTCAACAGACAGCTATTTCAATATCTGAGCAAATTTGATCGTTGGAAGTAGTTAAGGAACTTGGAGCTGAGGTCCACCACAAAAGACCCCATGTTCTGAGCCACTGTTGACCTTGCAATGAACACATGCCAAACGATCACAAGAAGGACAGTGTTGACTGTATACTGAATGTTCCTCAACCTGGTGGGAAAAAGAGAAGGACACTGTTAAGGTTGGGGGCAAATGATGTACAAAACAGATCAACAAGAGTCTTTAGTGGCAGGAATCAAGCAGCTTGATTCTTGTTTCAGAGAGATGGTATGGTCATTGCCTCCCATAAAGTAGTGGGATGGTTAAACTGAAACAGGAAGTATCGTATCAGAATTATGAATCTCCTTCCCTTGCTTCCTGAACTTTAAGGTGGGGCAAGAGGAAGGAAGAGGTAAGCGCACCACTTTTATTATTTAAGACTCTTATCATTCTTGCTGGACTTGATCCAAGAGGGGACACCCCAGAGATCAGTTCGTCCTCTTGGCCAGTTTGACCTCTCAGTAAGCATCCCAAGCAGCTCTACACCACCACTGAACTTGTCACTGAAAAAGGTAGGAAATGTTTTCACTTCAAAAGCACAATTTCCCCTTCAAAATCAGATGCTGCTCCAAGCCTCCATCACTTACAAGCCTCCCTAAAGCTTGCTGACAAAATTACTTGTAAACAAGGTATGATGGTGGAGTAGATTTTAAATGAGCAATTCTTTATTCTTCATCATTGCACCACAGCTCTGGGATGTGTGGATGTACTCCCATGGGACTTGGAACAAACGATCTCCAGACCTCCACAAATTGCTTCTCTCTCCATTATTAGGACTGTTCAAACACACAATGTATGTGTAGGGTAGATGGAGAAAATATGTGTAAATCTTATTATTCTTGGCTTATATGTATCACTCTTCTGGTCTGCTGCTCTTGGATGAGTTAGAAGTGCAGTTGTTTTAAGTAGCTATTTAGAAAATGACTAGAATATAGTACGTTGCTATCGATAGCACATTTTGAAACACATCCATTATTATATTGGTACACTGCAACTGTTTCTATTCTTCAGTTCCTTTCACAGGCCACTATGTTGTCTATGAGAGTTTGAAGGGTTTCCAAATGATGAAACATTGCTTTTGCTGTTTGCTGCTGTATCCAGTGAAGCTATATAGACATGTAAGAGCCACAGGTTTCTTTTGCTGCTTTCTTGCATTCAGTTGGACAACTGAGGCAGCAAGCTACTTTTTTCAGATTCAGCCTCTTCGCTGTATGGTTGGAAGTTCTGCCATTTCAGAAATGTTGTCACAGTTTTGGATGGCACACACAATCAGATTGTGACTACCTGATACCACCCTGGATGCCAGTTTAGGGCTAGACCATAGATGTAGTTTTCTAAGTAGTATCCACATTAGTCTGTGTGAGCATATCAACATGAAACACAAAACAAAATCCAAATACACACACACACACACACACACACACACACACACACACACACACACACCCCAACTGTTAATATGATTTTTCATAGAACAAGTCCACTTCTTCAGAAATAAGGGTGAGAATATAGAGGCTAAATGGCAAAATGAGACTATAAGGCTCTAAAATAAAAAAATTGAGGTGATTGGTAAATATAAGTTGTATTTCACACCTAGTAAAAATTTAAGACTCCTATTTGGTATTCCAGTGTTTTCTCTCAAAGCTTTGCAGAGCCATCATATTTCACTATTTAATCTCTATAACCCCTCGCTCTTATGTTTGAAGAAGTGGGCTTGTTCCACAAAAGCTTGCATTAAAATATAGTTAGTTTTTATGATGGCAGAATTACTGCTACTGTTGCTTCTTCCACCTCCTCTTCTTCTGGTTTTGTTTTGCTTTGTTTGTGCTTCTTGTTGATATGCTAGCTCACTGAGTTCCACATTTTTTTCCTGAGGAGCCATCAGAAATTCATAACAGAGTTTGGATTAGAAGATCAGTCAAGAATAAAATAAAAAATAAAAGACAGGGGAAGGCAGGTGAATATCAGCACACAGAGCCTGTGCCGGCTACAATATCCCAGGATCATTATTCACCTGCCACCCAGCAAGGACAAAAGCAAGAGATATATAGCCAGGTGAGTGTTGTGTCTAAGACCATTCTAGGCAGAAAACCCCGAACCTCAAAGAAAAACTGCCCTTCCATTCATTCTTCTCATTGTTGTCTTTGTTAGTCTGCTTCCACAAAGTTGTGTTTTGTGCTGTTCTAATCTGTGCTTGTCCTGCTGATCTTTTAATGTCTATCCATCTCTTATGCCTTTGTTCTGATCATTTGTAAAACATTTACTTAGTGACAATGCTCTCTTGAAGATGCTGAAAAGAACCGAGAAATGTGCGGATGCCTTACTTTCTTAAGTGTTGCTTTGCTGCAGGGACTCCAGCCATGTCCTCATTCAGCAGGTACTTCTTAGCTCCTAAACAGTAATTTTCCATGTATTCTGACCAGTTCAGTGGTTGGACATCAAAGCAGAACAACTGGAATCATTTAAAAAAGAAGAAGAAGCCATATCATAGTTAGACCACAGATCAAATGGAGGGAAAGTTTGGAAATGAAGTGGGGGATTAGCAACCCAAATCGGATGGATTAATTTGATTTTGTCTTCATTCTGCTCCATGGTTTTATATTATGAAAAACAACTTTACGGTTTCATTTTTTACTTATGCTAGTAATGAGGTCTGCTTCCTTTAATTTAAACCCATATTTTTGTTTGAACACTAGAGACTTACAAAGGCACATATTGCATGAGTATAACTCTCTTCCCCTAAAATCAAATGCAGACAGTGTTAAGGTTTTTATACCTTCCCACTCCCAGATCATTTGTTCCCTGTATTCAAAATCTGTTTTTTAAAAAAAGACTATTTGGGGCTTTTAAAAATGTGGACTGGAATAATAGTCTTAAATTAGTGGTTCTCAACTTTCCTAATGCCATGAACCTTTAATTCAGTTCCTCCTCATGTGGTGGTGACCCCTTGCCCTGCTTGGAAGAGGCCACAAGCTCCCTTTGGCAGGCCACTGCCACAGGTGCCATAGAGAACTTTCCTCTACAGGCACCCTCAGCCAATCACAGCCTCTTGTGCCATTGACTGACATCCCCTCCAATCTATCAAGCTGTAACTCACTCTTATCCCCCTACCGCCTCCTCCGCCCCCTCCAGAACCAAGCCATCCATGCCCTTTTCTTCACTGGCTCATGGCGACCACTGTGACATAGTCATTTGACCATCAAATGGGTCCCAATCCCCAGGTTGGGAACCACTGCCTTAAATGGTCAGTGGTACCCATCCTTGGTTTCTAGAAACATGGCTGTCCATGTTTAGGCTAAAATTCCACTTAACTTATGATGGAGAGGATCAGACTGGCCGTGGCATATAGGAGGAATTGACAGATCTCTTCAGACCATTTGTCCATACAATTCTCTATCCTGCCTTAAAGACTGTTTTAAGCCTTGTGTGAAAGCAAGGCAAACAGGGGTGCTAAACTATTAAAACAGGATGATGCAACTGATGACTGACCGCAGGCACCAGTAACTTTTTGTTGCCTGCCAAATGCTCAAATAAGTAGATGTAGCTTAAGAAGGTCAGTCAGTCCACTGTGGGGTGTCCTATTTTTTATACATCCCAAAGGGGCGGGGGTCGTGTCCTCGGTACAGTCACAGTTGGATTTTAATTTAGGTCTTTTGTCACATTGTTAAAAATTTGCTTTAAAAAACCAGCTTAAATCAATAGACTGCAAGTAAGTATCCACAAAAGGCAACAAAGATTAAGAAGACAAGACAATAGGGATGGGCAGGAAATGTAAAACGAAATACTGTTTCATTGTTTTGTTACATAATTAAACAAAACAAAATGAAATGAAATGAGGAAGGAGCATTTTGTTATAGACAAAATGAAATGGTCATTTTTGCATTGAAATGAACCATTTCATTCCATCGTTTTCAGAGGGCTCCTGCCAAGCTGTCAATGGCTGGACCCCTTTGAACCTGGCCCACCTGGCACCAGGGGATGCCCCTGGTGCCGACTGGGCCAGTTTTAAAGAGGTCCAGCTGATAACAGCTCAGCAGGAGCCCTTTAAAATGGCTCCTAGGCACCAAATCTGGTGCCTCTAAGACCCTGGGGAGATGTTTTGTTTGATTTCATTTTGTTTTGTATGAATTTTCTAAAAAATGAAACAAAACAAAATGGTGGTGAACAGAAAATGAAACATTATTTTTCCATTTTGTACCCATCCCTACAAGATAAGGAGAGTTTATGTCTTTCCTACAATTAAAAAATGTGAATCTTGGGGACAGAGGGTATAGCAGAAGTGATACCAGTGATCAAGGGATGATTTGAAGCTTTTAGTTTGGAGTGAAGTTTGGTCACTTTAAATAACAAAAGAGGAAAGACTAAACAAGTGCTTTAAATACTTACAGAAATGTGATCTTGAGATTGGGAAAGCTGGCAACTTTGTTTTTGCATGTTTTTCTTTAAAAATATTGTGGGAAATTTTCATTTATTTATTTTTTGTGGGAGATTGCTATTTAGAACAGAACTGGCTTCTACCTCTGTTGGAGGTCTGATATATGTTGGCTGAACTAGAAGTGAGCCTGTTTTTATGACTTGAGATCACCCTCTGCTGGATCTTTATATATGGTAGGTCAGTGATGGCGAAACTTTTGGAGACCGAGTGCCCAAACTGTCGAGTGCCTGCAGAAAGGGCTCCGAGTGCCCCCTTTGACACCTGTGCCATACGTTCACCAACACTCAGATAAGTTATAGATTTTACAATCTCTACTAATGAACCAGAAGTATCTCAGCAGGTAATTTCTGGTCTTAAATCTGATTCTGAAGGTGGATTGTCCTGAGTTGTGAAGCAAGTCATCATGATACTTCATGCCAAAATTCAGGAGATGGAGATAATAATACACAAAAATGCAAGAAAAATTTATTGGCATGGGAAAAGGCAATGAGATGCAATGATAACTTATAAATTTGATTCTGAGAATTGATTCTGTCACCAAAGTTTAAAAATCAGGAGGCTCCTGGAAGAAACATATATCTTTTGGAGGATCCACTGCGATAGTTGGAGATGTTTGTTCCAGATGTGAATTAGTCAAAAGAAGATAAAGAAAGATTACATTGCATTCATTGCAAAGAATAACTAGTATGCTGGAGCCTTGTGGCGCACTGGTTAAATGCCTGTACTGCAGGTAAAACTGTGCTCACGATCTGAGGTTCAAATCCAGGTAGCCAGCGCATGGTTGACTCAGCCTTCCATCCTTCCAAGGTTGGTAAAATGAGTACCCAGCCTGCTTGGGGGGGCAATGTGTAGCCTGCATACTGTAATTAAAAACTGTAAACTGCCCAGAGACTACTTGAAGTGGTGTGGGGCGGTATATAAGCAGAACACTTTTATGCTCTAGAGCAGACCTGCCCAACAGGTAGACCACGGGCTACTGGTAGCCCACGAAGGGTTCAAAAGTAGCCCGCCGGCCATCAATAAAAAAGTGAGGGGATAAGTTCTCCACCCCTCCCTCACCCATCCCAAGGACCACCACTGCCCCAGCAAAGTTCTGGGTCTGCCAGCCCACTGTCTCAGCCAAGCGGGGCAGTTCAAGGGCACATTGAAATCTGTTCCTTCCAGAACAGATTAATTGGTTTTCAATGCATTCCTATGGGAAACTGCTGCTCTACTTACAAAAGTTTTTACTTATGAGCATGTGCTCGGAACAGATAAAATTCGTAAGTAGAGGTTTTAGTGTAGTAGTCCTCAGGCGCTTTCGGCCGGAAAAAGTAGACCTTGGCCTGTTCAGAGATACTGTGGTTTGATTTTTAAGCTACTACAAGAAGGAGTTTGCTTCAAAGCACCACAAAGAAGCCTGACCAACTAAAAATTAGGGAGGCAATGACAGAACTCTTCCCTGTTCTTTGCTTCCAAACTTTAAAGTGGAGATGTGAAATGCAGCTTGTTGTAACCAACTTAAATTGCAAAATCAAATTTAATAGGAAGAGATGCTGCCAATATTATTAAGAGTTTTACACAATTATCATTATGATAGTTTGGAAACTTGTGTGCAAGATACACTGTGGTTTTATGAAACTGGCATTATTAATAAGGATAATGGTCATGAAAACTTAAAAAGCTGGGAGAGAACCAGTGGGATCCAAGTTTTTATTATTATTATTAATAATAATTAATTAATTAATTAAATTTATATACCGCTTCATCTAGCTACACAGCTACTCTAGGCAGTTTCCAAGATTGAACAAATACCAAACCAACAAACAATACAATAGTAAAAACATAATAACTTAATAAGCAATATATATCAAAGCATTGAAAAGGAGCAAGATGGGCTAGACACAAAATGAAAAAATTATGTCTTTTCATAAGAGAAAATTATTAATAGGAAGTCCCCGCCCACTGAGACATGTCGGCCGCTTGATCTTAGGGCTCTGTGCCGAGATCTGAAAAGAGCTTCAAACTACTGTCAAACTACTGTTTAATGCCGTGCTTGCCATGAGTAATATATCAATAAATTACTCGGGGTGGCAGAGAAGCAATATATGTGTTCTCGGAGGGTAATTAAACTTGATTTATAAGCGACGAAGATACTTTCGGTTTTGCCTGCTATTTCTGCTTGCAGCTGGCTGCGTATAATACTGTATGAGAGAGACGCAAGCTGGGAGGCTGAACTTCCCATCACTTTTGCTGGCTGCCTGGAAAGTTACTAAGTGTTTGCAAACATCTTTTGACTAATTATATGCCGGGTAAAAGAGCAAAAAAGAAACCTCAGTCAAAAAGTTGGATTAGGGAGTTATCTGATACGGTATACAATCGCCCAGCTTTACAGCGTGTCGAGCAGCCCCCAGACGACGGGGAGGTAAAAATGGCGACAGGATCAGCGAAGGGAAAGAGAGAGACTACTCCTCCCCCCGCAGATCAAGATTTTATGAAGGAAATGTGTTTGATGAGGACAGAGTTGGCTAGCATTATGGCTGCTAATCAACAGGACGTGATACGCAGAATTGATGGCCTATCAAAGGAGCTTCAAGGCACTAAACAAGATTTATCACAGGAAATAAAGCTAAACGGCCAGCGGCTTGATAAATTGGCCGGAGAATTCAAAGCTCTGGAGACACGGGTAACGAAAAACGAAACTCAAATTAACTCCCAGAAGCAGATTTTACTCAAAACTAACAAGAAACTAACTTATATGGAAGATTACTCTCGGAGACAGAATGTAAAACTGATTAATTTTGCTATTCAAAAGAAGGGGGCATCATTAAAACAGGAAGTTCTAACATGGCTCAACTCCTTCCTGCCCAAACAACTTGACGAAGAGGATTTAGAGAGAGTTCATTACTTGGGCAATTCAAGAGATGGGGCCCCAAAACCAGTGATAGTAAGATTTGCTTCTTATGTAAATAAAGAGCGTCTTATGTCTTCAATCAGAGCCAATCCTAATATTCTTAAGAGAGGAGATGCAACTTTGCAAGTTTTTCAAGATTTTTCTAAAGAAACTGCTGATTGGCGTAAATCGATGAGACCAGTCACAACCATATTAAGGAAGAATAACTATCGCTATTCTTGGGGCCACCCCCTATTCTTGAAAGTCTGGAAAGGTTCTGTTCAACATTCTATTCACTCTCTAGAAGAAGGCCAGCATCTTCTTGAAGCGTGGAATATCCAAGAAGACTCAGCTTCTGCCTGTCCTTCCCCGGGAACTTCTGTGGCAACATCAGGACAGTGAACTGTTTTTTTTACTCTGGCTCCAGGAACCTTTGATGAAGATGAAGAATATTCGGAAAACATTCAATTTACTCCTCTCCCTCTCCCCCTCTCTCACCCCTACCATTCCCCTTGATATTCTCCTCTTATCTTTCTCCCTTTTCCCCCTTCCACTCCCTCTCCCCTTTCTCCCCCCTTTTCTTTTTATTTAATTTTTTTATTTTTTTATTATTTTTTTTTAAATTTTTTTCTTAATTTTTTTTTATTTTTTTTTCCCTTGGGGTTTTTCTTTCTTTCTTCTTTTTTCCCTTTTTTTCCTTATTTCCCTTCCTTCCCTTTCCTCCCTCCCCTCCCCCCTTTTTGTTTGTTTGTTTGTTTGTTGTTTTTTTGAGGGGGTGGTGGTGGTGAGAGGGTGGTTTAGAGGGGGGGGTAGAATAAATTTATGGAATTTACAGTAACATGCTATTTAAGGGCTAATAAGATCTTGGCTGACTAATGTCCGTGGACGGGCCTCCTCCCTCCCACCCCCTTGATGCACATGCTAAACAGTATGATAGCTGGTGGGGTGGGAGAAAAGAATAGTTTTTTTAGGGTGGAGGATTAGATTTATTTTATTTTATTTTTTATTAATTATTGGTGTTTTTATTTTTGTGTGCACAACAGGACCATTCCAGAATATTGTACCCAAAAGAACTAGATTATGGGAAAGTTTATAAAATTAGCAACGTTAAATGTAAAAGGTCTGGGGTCATTTTCGAAGAGAAACAGAATTGAAGCGATGATTAAAAGGCACAAAATAGATATTGCCTTCTTGCAAGAGACTCACCAAACAAGAGATGGTATTAATGAATTAAAAATTCCAAATGTTGATATATATGAAAAAAGCTTCGGCACATCTAAAGCAAGAGGGGTTGCCATTATAATCTCAAGGAATTGTGAATGTGTTGTTGAAAATGTGGTAAAAGATTCAGAAGGTAGATATATAATATTGCAAGTTCTAATGGGGAAAGATTATTATACTTTGGTAAATTTGTATGCACCAAATGTAAATCAAGGTCGCTTTTACAATCTCCTTTGGGATCAGATTGAATTGGTTAAAAAGGGATATTTAATAATGGCAGGGGATTTTAATATGGTCTTAGATAAAATTAAAGATAAATCGGTCTGTAAAAAGGAAGAGTGGAGGACAAGACACACAACTCTAGCAAAGTTTATAAACACAACAGGATTGAAGGATGTCTGGAGAGAACTGAAAGGAGATGAAGCAAAATACACCTTCTACTCACCAGTACACAAAACCTATTCTAGGATAGATTTTGTGTTTGTTGCACAAAGCTTAATACCCAAGATAAATAATACCGAGATTGAGATCATAAAAACATCTGATCATGCTTTAATGTCGATTGATTTAGCTACAAATAAAAACTATAGAGAAGCTAGAAGGTGGAGAATGAATTTAAAAATATTTCAACATCCAGAAGTATTGGAAAAGGTTAAAAAAGATTGGTTGGAAACTTGGGATATAAACGAAAGGGCAGGCAGCCAAACGCCAATCATATGGGACACCCTGAAAGCGGTAGCTAGAGGTCTTATTATAAAAGAAAATATTAAAAACAAAAAACAGGAAGAACTCAATAAAAGAAATTTAGAAAAATTAATAGCAGATTTAGAATCCCAATTCTTTCTTACTAAGGATAACAAGATACTGAGGTTGATTGAAGCAAGAAAAAAGGAGTTAGAAGATCTAGATTTACAACAAACACAAAGGAATCTTTTGTATCTAAGAAGAAATTTCTTTGAATATAGCAATAAGAACTCAAAACTTTTAGCCAGGCTAGCACAGAAAAGACAAGACAAAAATACAATAGGTATTATAAAAGACTCCTCAGGCAAGACATGCATACAAATGAAGGAAAAGTTAAAAGCTATACAAGAGTTTTATCAGTCGTTATATACTGCAAAAAATAAACCTAAGGAGGATATAGAAAGGTACATCACTAAGAATTCAAAGGGGGTCCTGGAACAGGAAGATATGCTGGAAATGGAAAAGCCAATTACAGACCAAGAGATAAATGAGGTAATAGACAAATTAAAGAATAATAAAACGCCCGGAGTGGACGCTCTGGGACCTGAATTTTACAAACTTTTTAAAGCAGTATTGATACCTAAGTTAAAGAAGCTATATAATGAAATTTTGGATGGAGAACAAATTCCGAGATCCTGGACCCATTCTTTAACTATTTTAATTCCAAAACCTAATAAAAATTTAATGGATATTGGGTCATATAGACCAATATCCTTATTAAATCAAGATGCCAAGATTTTTACAGCAATTCTGGCTAAAAGAATGAATAAATTCATAGCTAAATATATCAAAGAGGATCAATGTGGTTTTATTAAAGGCAGACAAATGGCAAATATTATTAGAAGGAATTTGAATGTTCTTTATGAAATGGGGAAGAGTACTACTAAAGCTGGCATGTTATCTCTAGATCTTTTTAAAGCTTTTGATTGCGTTCAATGGCCCACATTAAAAATTTTGTTACAAAAATGGGGATTTGGGAAAGCCTTTTTGGGAGTAATAAATCAATTATACTCAAAGGCCACTTCCTCAATAATAGTTAACGATGGATTGACCGAACAAATCACCCTAGGCCGAGGAACTAGACAAGGATGTCCTCTTTCTCCAGTTCTTTTTTGTATTGTTATAGAGCTCTTGGCAAACGCTATAAGGGACGACAAATCTATTAAAGGTATAGGGAAAGACGGGGCAACTAAAATCAGTTTATTCGTGGACGATGCTCTTTTGACTATTGTAAATCCAATAGAGAATATTCAAAGAATAAAAACTCATTTAGAAGAATTTGGAGAAATAACAGGATTATGTGTAAACTGGCAAAAATCAGAGAGTTTATTGTTCAATTATGGAAAACACGATTTAAAGATGATTGAAGAATCCGGACTTAAACCGGGAAAAAGCATTAAATATCTAGGATTAGAACTCCATAAAGAATTCACTAAAATTAAAGAAAGAAATTTTTCGAAATTAGTAGAAGAGATGAAAAATAAACTATCATCCTACTCTAAACTAAAACTATCGTGGTTTGGTAGAATTGCATTGATAAAAATGAAAATACTTCCAAAAATTAATTTTATTTTTAAAATGCTACCGGTTCAGTTTTTAGAAAAGGAAATTAGAACTCTACAAGACATGGTAAATAGGTTTTGTAACGCAGGGAAAAAATCAAGAATAAATAAAAGCCTATGGTATAGATCTCAGAAAGAAGGAGGAATAGGTATACCCAATATAAGAAATTACTACATAGCCAATCAACTCAGTTCTTTGGGGGAAATTCTTTTCAAACCACAGAAGCTAATATGGTGGGAGCTAGAGTCTTTGGATATAAAGGGGGAAATAAACACATTTTTATTCACGGAAGTTAAAAACAAAGTAAAGATTGACAACCCCCTATTGAATAGTCTAATTGTTATATGGAGAACATACAGAAAAATCTTGTCTCCGAAGGGATCCCCACTGGCTTTAGTTACTGACTTGGAAAGCTTCCCAGTCAACTTGAAGCATTATCTGGAGCTATTTAAAATTAAGAAAATAGCTAGACTAAAGGATTGGATGCTTAAGATCAAAACAACTCATGATATAAAAAATATTTTGCAACCCAGTGACTTAACATGGTTAAATTATATTCAACTAGGAAAATGGACGAAGGACTGGGGAAAAAGAAATAATCAAATCAGAGAGTGCACAAAATTTGAACATTTCTTACTATCGCTAGAGTCTTATCAGGAAAATTTAGAGAAAGGAATAACACGTAAAATATATAAAATATTAGGGGACTCATTAGAAATGAAGGAGTTAAATACCTTGAGAGAAGTCTGGAACCAAGATCTTAATGTACCGATAGAGAAAGAAGACTGGAAGAAAATTTGGAATATGAGAATTTTGAGATCATTATCGGTCAGGATAAAAGAAAACTACTTTAAATTGGTCTCTAGATGGTATTTAACCCCAGTTAGACTAAATAGAATGAATTCTGGTTACTCTAAGATATGTTGGAAATGTGAAAAAGAACTTGGTACTTATATGCATCTTTGGTGGGAATGTGAAATAGTCCAAAGGTTTTGGAAAAAAGTGTTTCTAGAGCTAAGCAATACGATTAAGATAGATATAGATTGTAATCCAGAGATAGCATTACTATCATTGTTAATAAGCAAAGATTATGATGCTACAACAAAGGAATTAATAGCAAATTTTATGACAGCTGCTAGATTAATTATAGCAAAAAATTGGAAGTCAAAATTAGAATTTAAGATGGATGATTGGTATAATGAACTTTGGGATATAGCTATAAATGACAAGTTGTCCTGCAGTTTAAAGGTTAAACGAGGAGAAATGAAAAAAGACATCTTCTAGGATATTTGGGGTAAATTTTTAGACTATGTATTAGTTGAAGGAAAAGGGAAAGAGTCCACGAATATCTCACAACAATTCTGGAGAAGAGAACTTTAAGAAGATTACTAGAAGAATAGAAGACGGAGCAACGAATAAGATATGGATGGACCCGTGGGATGGGGGTGCACTTATATTGTTTGTTGTGTTTTTTTTAATCCTCATTTCTTATGTTGTTTGTATGTAATTAAATTTATAATAAAAATAATTTAAAAAAAAAGAAAATTATTAATAGAATAGATTAATACGCAGGGAAAGCCTTTTTAAATAGCCATGTCTTTAGATGATTTTTAAAGACCGGGGGTGGGGTGGGGGATGACAGACATGGGTCCTTTTCCAAGGAGAAAGGTGGGATAAAGACACTCTAAAATAAATAAATAAATAAATAAATAAATAAATAAATAAATAAATAAATCTCAGGAGGAAGTTGCTTCCAGAGATGTGGGGCCACCACTGAGAAAGCCCAATTTCTCACCAAAGATTTATGGGCCTCCTTCAGCGATGGCACCCTCAAATGCCCTGCCTGACATGATCGGGTGTTATGGGCAGTATTTTGCAGCAGGAGCCTTTTTGGTTCTGAAGACAATGAAAAAGAGGAAGAGCAAAAGCAAGTGGAAGGTGGAAGGTGAATCAATTTGGGGTCAAGCTGCTCAAACAGCTAGTCCTATAGAAGGTACATTGGTTGATTAAATTATTTTGATTGACAATCCACTTAAAATAACACATACCTGTATAACTCATTATATGTATTACACACATACACAGTAGTACCTCGTAAGATGAACGCCCCTTAATACAAAAAACTCATAAGACGAATGATATTTCTGGGAATAGGAAAACCTTGTAAGTTAAACCACTTTTTCATAGGACATTGTTTTTGTAAAACAAATTGACCCATAGAATGAATTAAATTTATCTAAAGTGGCACCACTGTAATATAGCACACTGATGGTAAATCTTTTAGAGACCGAGTGAGATTCAAAACCTTATTGGCACTTTTCGCAAAGTGCCAATAAGGCAATTTTTAAATGGCTGTTGTAAATGTGTTTTATATGATATTTTAATTGTGTTTTAATTGTATTTTATGATTAACCATTTTGTAAACCACCCTGGGTAGTGCAGTTTGCACTAAGGGGGGGCGGTATAGAAATATAAATAAATAAATAAATACATTTGAAAAAGGAATAAATCATAGTCTTGAAATGTTATGCCTCCAACATAAATTGTCTGGACCTGAATCATTGGCAACAGACTCATCTTCATCCCATGGTGCACAACAAGGGATCAGTACAGGGAATAGTGCTGAGTCATCCTTCCCAAAGTATGACATAGTACTTTAGGTCAAACAGGTAAACCCAAAGTTATAGTTATGATTACCGTAATAGTTATTGCAATCCGTGGGTATCAAATGTTTGGTCTGCCAGTGCCCGTGCCAATTTTTTTTCTTATTATTTATATTGCTAGCCTGATCTGTCATCAACCCATGGGCAACCGAGCATTCCTAAAGCATATGAGCATTTTTAAAAAGCATTGTATCTTATTTCTTATGCAACCATAAATCCTACCAGAATATGCTTACTTGCTTGTCTTTTGGACTGAGCTGATTCAGCAACATGCTGGTATTGTCTGAACTCCATTCCCAGGTGCAGCTGGAAAAATATTCAAAGGTTGACATGGACTTGTGCAAGCGGCTCAAGAGCTTCATCATCCTAAGAAAAACAGAATGGAAAGAATCTGAAAAGGACAGGACTGCCAGAAGTGCTTCCTAACCATGTAATTTGCTTTATACACATGCAAAATATTCAGTCCTCTGAAGGGAATGGTGTCTCCAAACCCAAGTCCAGTCAGGTGACATTTTAAGATTGGTGTTTGGATTTTTTAAAAATAAACAAAAATACACTTATTGGGAATAAAAGGCATATGAGAAATCTGCTGTATCAGGTACAGCAAATCAAGCATTCTGTTCTCATAGAGGTCAACGAGATCTTTTGGGAAGATCACATGGTTGGCATTCTTCTGGACGTGATCGTAACATATGGTACTCCTCACTCTGATACTGGAGAAAATGAATAGCCATAATGACAAGTGACTGTTATCCTCCATAAACTTCTCTAATCCCTCTTTAAAGACATGCAAATGGGTGGCCACTGCGATATTCTCCTGTAGCAAACTAGGTGCTTTATTAAGAAGCAAGTTTGGAATTTACCACAGGGCACCTCTTTTTGGTTGGGCTGCCTTTTCTTCCCTACATCCCAGAAAGAAAGGATCACATCTCCCACGGTTTCCATTGCGAGACAAATGGCTTGGATGTGGGATTTACATTTTAGATGAATGGATAAAAGCAGTTCAGGACTTCCTGATGTATCATGATGTTATCCTGCATGACAGTGGGGTCAACCTATGACCCAACAACTTGGACTGCTCCTGTGCTGAATTGCACCTTCCAAGAAATTTTACCCATCAAGTGCAGAGTAAAACATTTGCTGGAAAGTCCTAAAACTATTGTCAACCAAGTTGAAGCTGGATGGAATAAAGAGGTGCATCACTGGGACCTAAATCTGGGGTACCACATATCCTGTGCTGAAACTTCTATGAGAACACCTGTGATTTTAAGCTAGGAAGGATGGTTAGATTGCCCTCTATAAATTAACCTCAATACCTCGTCTCTTCAGATTTAAAATTGGCAAAAATTAAGATCTCAGGGATGCTGGAGACAATTATGCTTTTAAACGGAAGATCTTAGACATTCTATGTTATACAGATGATGTCTCCTTAAGGTATGCAATGTTGGCATGGTCCATAGTGGCTCCTTTCCACTTTGGATAAATGCCAGTTTTTACCATTTGTATTGGAGAAATGTTTTAACAGCTGTACAAGAGCAGATACTCTTAAGCTATATTCCTGTTGCTTAGGACCGATGATCAACATGATTGGATCCTATTCTTCTACTGAAGCTGAACATTTTAAAACCATTTCTGCTCATCTGTTGTAAAAAAAAAAAGAGAGAGAGAGAATAACCTAAAAAAAAGGAACTGTCAAATATGCATATTTCCAGGTCTGATTTTGCTTGCTACGTTTAGGATTTAATTTGTTATTTCTTTTCACAAAGTGCTTAAACAGTGTTCATAACTTCCAATTCAGCTAAGCTAGGAGGTAAGTTATACCTGCATACAACCAAACAGAGATTAGTCCATGAACTATATGGTGGCTCAGCATGTTACTCAGCAGACATCTGGACTAAAGTGTGAAAAACACAATTATGCCTCTCCCTACCCTTCTAGAGATATGTGCCAGCTCAACAACCTACGGTATGTCAGCAAAAATGTACATTGTTACATTATCTTAGAAGCAGGATAGACAGGTGGGTGGGTCATTAATGCATTTGTTTTTCAGTTACCCATATGTAAATTAGAAACAAACACTGATTTATCTACAGGGGAAACTGTGAAGGTAAATTGTAGAAGGGTTTAATTACAGTAATTGTTTCTAGCCTATGGTATTCAGCTCTCAGTCCAAATCTTACCTCTTCCCATGCTTAGAGTCAGTAATAGCCTGTTCTTGCTTCTGAATTCAGGGGCAGAACACAGGTAGATGTTCTCACAGGCTTCCTATACTATCCTTTCCTGCACTGACTCATGCTGATGTTCCTTCCATCTTAGTCACTCTTTCTTCATGTGCATTTCTTCACATCCCTCCCCTGCCCTTCCCCGGAAGAGACATCTTTCCTTTGTTCTATCAAACTGAAAGAGTAAGCAACTGCTCTTGATATCTTTAATTTAGCTAACCAGAATGTAAACTTCTATCACCTTTCCTATCTCAAGTGTAATTACTTGACCAATGGATTGTAATAAGGATCTCTCACTCACTCTCTCCTTCTCTCAATAAGCACACACTTTCTTGTGTTGCTCTTGTGCCTCCTTCCTGCTTATCTTCCAGGTTTGTAATTTTTTTTTTAAAAGGGAACAATCAGACTTCCAAATAAAGCCCATGTTTACCTCCTGATAAGCAATAAAAAGACCAAGATGGCTTGGAGAAAGCAGAGCAAGACAAGCTTATGCCAAGACAATTAACTGTTCCTTATCAGTTTAGAAGGCTCATCTCCTAATGAGGTGGTTTGACCCCTTTGGCGGTCAAATGACCATTTCAGAGGGGTCACCATGAGCCAGTGAAGAAAAAGGCAGAAATGGCTTGAGTCTGGAGGAGGAGGGGGGAAGGGGGGAAGAGTGAATTACAGCCTGGTAGGTTGGAGGGGGTGTCAGTCAATGGCACTGGAGGCTGCGATTGGCTAAGGGTGCCTGTAGTGGGAAGTTCTCTATGACACCTGTGACAGTGGCCTGCCAAAGGGGGCTTGTGGCCTCTTCCAAGGAGGGCAAGGGGTCACCACAACATGAGGAACTGTACTAAAGGGTCGCGGCATTAGGAAGTTTGGGAACCACTATCCTAATGAAATGTTAACTGCATTCTTCAGACCTGCCACACCCACGGATGGGAAAGACCTCGGTGCAATGCTTTATATCAACTAATACTGTTATATTATTAAGGCAGCTTCATAGACTAAAGTTTTTGAAAACATTTTTATCTTGGGAACATCACAAATGATCAGTCCCAAATTTCAAAAAGCAATTGAATAATCTGAAACATTCAGAAAATGCAAACTTTTCACTAACTGAACATGAAAATAAAATGCATTCACAAACTAAAAATAATAAATTTGATTTTGGTAAGTAGGGAAGGCATGTGTAATAGAATGAAAGTTTGAGTATCGTGCACATTATGTGCTTTGTGTGTTGTTGTTTTTTAAGTAGGCTGCCTTATTACATCTTTACTGTGCAACAGGTGGGCACAATCTGACACAGAGGCAAGCATCTCCTTGAACCCAAATGGCAACCACCTTTTGAAGCAGAGAGAATATCTGAGAGCATTTTGGGGCCAGGATGGGGGAGTCAAAAACCCCACAGAGCATACACAAGCCTTTGAATACAGTACAACTAACATTTTGGCACCCAGTCATTACCTGCAATTTAGACCGTATTTGCTTGTCCCACTGAACTCAGTGAGACATTGGGACATGCAGTTGTGTAAAGAACAGTTACCAACAGAATTTCCCCAGTATTTCACAATAAGAATCCTCACTCAGCTTGATCAAGTATCCAACATTCAGCCTTAGTTTGCAAAGAGAGTTACGTTACAAACTCTGTAACTTGACACAACCTATCTCCTTGCAAATGTTGTCTCTCTTGCACGCATGAATTCACAAAAAATGTACATCAGTAAAAACAGATTACATACTTGTTTCTTCATTTTGGATTGTTGCATCCAAAAAAAGTCGCATATATGAATATTATGCAGTAACACTTTCGTTTATGAGCATTATTCATTCAGGAAAGATGCTTGTAAACCAAAGCACTCTTATATCAAAGCAAATTTCCCCATAAGAAATAATGGAAACTCAGATGATTCATTCTGGGGTCCCAAAGACCACATACTGTACATACAAAATGCCCAAACTCACAAAAGAAGTTGGCAAGAAGTCCAAACCATGGTTTAGGTGCCTGGCTGTGGAATCTGCTCTGCTTGGGACTAACAACTGTATTTTACTCTGTGTTTTTAATGTGACAATAAACTGTAATTTGTAGGCATATGCACACTTGACTCGCTGCCTCATGACTAAAAATGGTTTGAAAAATAAGAAAGGATATTAAAAACAAATTAAATAAAATATAAATATAAAGAAAAATAAAACCCTAACCTGCACTCTCCTTTGAAAACATTCCAGGCTGGTGCAAGGGAAACCTCCATTCTTCTCTTCTCCCTCTGCTTTTATGGCTGTCTGAGACAGAACATTCCAGACAATCACCCAAAATCCAGCAGAGAGAGAGAGAGAGAGAGAGAGAGAGAGACAACATTGACTCACATTTGATCATGTGACCTACTCCAGTGTTTGCATTGCAAGACATTGCTTGTTGACCAAGGCAAAATTTAGAAGAAATGTTTGTTTCTCTTGCAAAATGCTCTTAAACCAAGTTACTTTTAAACCAAAGTATAACTGTGTTGCTAACATCACCGACTACTGGCTTGTACAAAACAATATCTGATGAAAGTCAGTCTTTACAAACTATAGCAGTGTTGGCAAACCTATGGCATGGGTGCCAAAGCTGGCACAGAAACCTTTCTGTGGGCACCCGACATCACCCCTTCACAGCCACTTGTATCCAGGTTAAATTGCTGTATTGGCACTTTGTGAAAAATTTGTGATTTTTGAATGGCAGTTTGGGCACCCACTCTCGAAATGGTTCGCCATCACTGAACTATAGCAAAGTCCTTGCATGTGTGGATCATGAAAATTGTAAAGGTTGTTGTGAGTATGCCTAAGCCAGGCATGTCCAAAGTCAGGCCCAGGGGCCAAGTGTGGCCCATTTTCAAATTTCAAGCGGCCCACAGCCTCTTCTCCCCACCAGCTCAGCCTGTCACAAATCCCCACCAGCTGGCCCCTCCCCATACCAGATGCAGATGTCAGCTTGCAGTTTTACAGTTTGCCTGCCCTCCCTCCCTGCCTCTGTCTGTTCCACCAGCCACCTGCTCAGCCTACCCACCCCCAGCTCCGTTACTGCAGCGTCCTCCCCTCTCCTTGCATGTCCTAGAGACTTGTCCAAAGTCCGGCCCAGGAACCAAATGCGGCTGAATGGTTGGCCCCCACACAATTTTACCTCACCAAATCTGGCCCTCCTTGCAAAAAGTTTGGACACCCCTGGCCTAAGTGCTTGATTGTACTGATTGTACTGTAACCTGTCCTGTGGATGAGAAGCTACTGTTAGGACAGAATATGCAGAGATGTGGTTTCATATAGACAAGGATATCAGTCAAAGGTGCATTTTGTCCCCTCATCTGTTCAATTGGTATGTAGAACATATCACACAAAAATTGAACTGGAATTCAAATGGAAGATGAGTGAAAAGGTCACAGAAGAAACATTGATTATTTAAGATAGGTGACACTACCATAATGGCGGAAAGCAGCAATGAACTGAAACAACTTTTATTGGAAGAAGAAAGCAAGACGGCAGTTGAACATTAAGAAGACCAAAATCATGACTACAGAAGAACTACATGACTTGGGCATTGACTATGAAGAAATTGCAGTTGTTAAAGAGATTTTGCATACCTTGGCTCAAAAACAACCCATAGAACAAGCTTGATTGCCTCACGTAGGGGTAAAGCTGCTTTCTAGAGTAGTTGACAATATCATAATATTTCAGCAATGTCTTCCCTCACCTTGGTTTCCTTCCCGTTAACCGCAGGTACAAATCATAGAGAAAGGCTGGGATGTTGTGACTGACAACTGTCCTAAACTGGTGCTTCAAGTAGCTTGAGGTCAAGTGGCCACCAGGTATTCTGAAGGCTTCCTCCAGAGGATTCCTCTTGAATGCAGCTAAGATATCATGTTCTGCATGATAACAACAAATGCTCTTATCAAAATATGAACTCAAAATGTACTCGCAAATCATACAAACACTTCAATTTGTTTATCATTAGCTGCTTATGTTAGACTTGAAAGTTAACCATGGTTCAAAAGAAACAAGTTCTCCATGATATCAATCTGTTTAAAAGACTTACTTGACAACAATGGACAGTTAAATGCCACATCCTATTATCCAGTACCTAGAAGACATTGCAACTTATTCAACATTTAAATGCATGGCATAGAGACAACAAATGTGTATGGATTTGTAGGATATTTAGTAGAGATGGGCACGACTAGGGAAAATGACGTTTTCGAGTTGTTGTGTATCGGAGGCAGCCCGTGTCGGCTCGTTTCCGTTTTTCGTGAAACTTCGCAAAAAATAGTCGTTTCGTTTTTCGTTTTTTCGTCTGTCGTTATACTGGTTTAGGGGGGGTAGTGGGCTCCTGGAGGCACCTCTGTGGGGTGGGTGCCTCCTCTGGCCCGCTATGAAGGGAAAGCGGGCTCCTGGAGGCACCTCTGTGGGGTGGGTACCTCCTATCTTCACCCGCTAGGAAGGGAAAGCAGGCTCCTGGAGACCCCTCATGGCATGGGGGTCTCCTCTCCTCACCTGCTGCTGCAAAAGGGCATGCATAGCCATATGGATATGCATACCAGTTGCAGATTATAGTGAGACTTTGCAGCAGTGGACTGGCAGAAGCCATAGGGTGATGCCTTCTCTCCACCAAGGCTCTCTGCTGCACCCGCTGTGTCTCACTAAGAAGGGAATCGTACTTGCGTAGTGCAATGCAAGTAGATCTGGCTTAGGGGACAGCAGCTTAGCGCAATGGCTAGGGTTAGGCTAGTTACTGGTGAGGTTAGGGTGGGGTAGTGGGGTGCACCTCTGGGTGCCTCTCTGACCCACTAAGAGGACAGTGTACTGTGGCATATGGGTAAGGAATCAAGGATTAGGGTTAGGGCTAGGGGGCTAGGGCCCCCTAGGGCTTTTTGGCACATCCCAGAAGTCTCAGTGGCCAAGTGGCCATGCGATTGGTGGGACGGCTCCAAAAATTTGCATGGTCCACTCCCACATGGCCACTTGGCCAGCCCATCATTGCGCAGGTGCAAAATAAAATAAAATAAAATAAAATAAATGGAGAGAGGACTGGGGAGGAGACATTTTGTTGCAAGAAAAACCCACTGCTACTGTAAAAATTCTGGCAGTTTTAGCAATAGCATTAGCAATTTTCGCATGTTTCTGTGGTGCTTGTGTGTTTTTAGACCACGATTTCAAAAAAAAAAATATTGCGGTTGCCGCCCCATTTTGGATCCCCCGCCCGCACCGCATGGCATGGCGACTCGAGTCCGGCTGCCCAGGACAGGAGAGGGGGGAGGCCGGGAACCCCCCCCCCCCCAGAAACCACCCCTCTGGTAGGTGCACTCTGCACTGCAGGCATATTTTCGCCTGCTTTTTGGCCCGGGAATGGGGGGGGTTAAAACTTTTTTTCTGTGCC
The DNA here is from genome assembly GCA_023846285.1 of Phrynocephalus versicolor. Classification (NCBI taxonomy): domain Eukaryota; kingdom Metazoa; phylum Chordata; class Lepidosauria; order Squamata; family Agamidae; genus Phrynocephalus; species Phrynocephalus versicolor. The sequence continues at coordinate 5,123,813 of JAHTLZ010000274.1, read as the reverse complement.
ACTTCGGCTTGAATTGCGGTGGCCGGCGGCGAGACTCCGGGTTGTTGCTGTGAGCCTGCGGCGAGTCCCACCACCACCAGAGCAGCCCAGGACAGGACAAGAGGAGAGGGGGGAGGCCGAGGACCCCCCTCCAGAAATCACCCCTCTGGTAGGTGCCCTGAGCCCTCACTCAGGCAGGCATATTTTCGCCTGCTTTTTGGCCGGGAATCGGTTTTTTTTTAACTTTTAAAAACTTTTTTTCTGTGCTGCTTGGCATCGTGGGATCACTGCGATGCCAGGAACGACCACGACAAATCAGACCCAATTATTCTTTAGTCGGTTCGAGTTCAAGTTCTGGCGGAGTAATTCCCGTTACCGTTTCCGTTCCATAACGGAAATGAGGAATGGAAACAGAAACGGGAATTCCGCCAAGTCGTGCCCATCTCTAATATTTAGAAATATTTTTATAGATTTCACAGGTGTATTCTTATTATAGGCAATAGCATACCTGCTACATCCCTGCCTGTTTAGCACCAATTCATGTACATCTCTAATTCTGAGCACTAAGCAGGCCATCACTGTTTTGTATTTGTATTTTTATTGTGTTATTTTCTTTTTCAGTTTCCTTGGTTTTGCCCCAAAATTATGTAAGTATATAAATACATAACAAAAAAGAGAAAGAAAAGATGATAGGAGAAAAAAATAATGAGGCAAATATAGGGACAAGTTCTTAACATTATCAGGTTCTTTTCAAAGGGATATATAATGCATTAGCACAAGATATTGCAGGAGGACACTTTTGGAGAACTGAGATCAAGAAGATAGAGGAGGGGGGGCAAAATGGGGGGGCTCCCTCAGTTGGAAAAACGGAGCTTTCTTCTCTATACACATGTATAAAACTGCAGTGTATAGTACTAGAAAGAAAGAGACTTCCTATGTGGAAGATTAAGGGCGTCTATACAAGACCCCTAAACTCCGCAGCAAATGGCTGCAAGCTCCGGAGCTTAAAAATGTTTCCCCACCAGCTCCGGATTTTACAGGCAATTAAGTGCGACCACGCCCACTTTAGCGTGTCCCAGCGCACCTTTCAAGTACCTTCTCTCTGGAGGTGAAAATTCTTTGATGCGGTCCAACGATAGTGAGTGCGGGGCTCTCCTTGCTTCTGTTTGCTGTTTTTTGGCTCCTGCCCCTTTAAGAGCTACTTAAGAGCTACTGGAATGTTGCCCCGGTAAGAGCCGGCAAGAGCAAGAGGCAGAACAAGGCAGAACGGGAGGTGAGCCACAATCTTTTCTTCTTCTTTTCTCTCCCTCCCCTCACGCAGCCAGCAGCCAGGGTGGGGACACAGGAAGAGCGACAAGCCCCTAAGATCTCTGGTCCGAATTTAAGGGACCAGCGGATCTTAGGGGTCGTGTAAAAGCGCCCTAATACTGGTTAAAGCAAGGCAAATACTTTATACTAATATAGTTTTAAATCTATCAACCCCAACTTATGCACTGGCTATAAACATGCAAGTCAAACTGCGTAAATTGCTACTGGTTAAGAAGTCAAAGCTGATATTCCTTGTCACACAGAACTCACGTGACTTGTATGTGCAACATGGGATATAAGCATTAACGTCTTAACTAGCTGCTAGTTGCTGCTGCGATTTACATAGTTTTATGCCAGTGCTCGTAAGCAACAGGATTCTTTGGCACTGAATCATTGGATTACCAGTGGTTCTCAACCTGTGGGTCCCCAGATGTTCCTGGACTGCAACTCCCAGAAATCCCTTCCAGCACAGCGAGTGGTGGAGGCTTCTGGGAGTTGTAGTCTACGAACAACTGGGGACCCACAGGTTGAGAACCACTGGATTAAATAATGAAGCATCACTCCCATTTATTCAGCAGGACTGTTTTAGCTGGGACTAAAAATCAGATACTTAATCCAATATTAAACTATGAAAAGTAAGACTCAATATGATAGTTTTCAGAGTTCAAAGTTTGGAATAATGATCACTCCATGATAGTACATGAAGATGCTGTGATTAAAGATTATTCAAAACTAAAAATTATAAGATCAATGCACTCAAATCTTGACAAGAGCTCAGGATTATAAAGGGAATCATATATCAGCAGGACCAAAACATTTTTCATTACAATAAACCTATAAGTAAATTCAGAATATTTATTAATTTATATACTTTTACTATCTTGCCCTACCCACACTTGCCTGTTTTAATCATCTTGTACTAAAAGAGAGAGAAAGTACTGTTGTATTTTGAACTACTAATTCTCTTAGTTGCCTGAGGCAAATGACTTACTATTATCTAGTAGTCCAATGCATTGCTATTTATTGTGGCTATTTCCATCCCACTGGCTCCCCTAGAATTAATTTTCTTTTAAATGTCACAGTCAAGTTCTTGAAAAATCCCTCCTGCACAGCTCAAAGGACTTTTTCTCTTTAAAAGAAAAAGTCTGAACCCTTGAAAAGGTAATGCTATGAGCAATCTAAAAATGTAATAGACTGCCAAGGTAGCTCTTCTTTAGAGGTTTTGATGCAGGGGCTAGAAGACTTTCTATTTGCAGCAGTCTGGTTCTTTCCTGCCTTTCTGCACTGACCATTTAACCCTTAATTATGATATGCTCCTACTATAGTTGTGCACTGCTTTAGCATCCATAAAGGTGAAGAGAAACCAAAAACTCTTGTTGGTCTGTGCTGCCAAATTGCATCTGTCTTATAAGAACCAGAATAGGTTTTCTTTAAGGTATGCACAATATTTAAAGAGTGGTTTTACCCAGTAAATTTCCAGTCAAACAGGAATTTGAATCCAGCACTTCTATTTTGTCTACTACATCACACTGGCTCTAAGTTTAAAAAATACTGCTTTGAAAAACATGGCTGCACAGCATGCACTATCGCTAGTATATCCGTCTATCAATACAGATTTATCTCATGCCATAGATCCCTATAGAAAAATGCAAGGCATCAGCAGACAATGGAAACCTTGAGCATTGGACCAGGAAGGTTTGGTCTTTCTGTTATCGTAAAAACTTACCCATCTCTCCCCAGTGATATGGATTCATACCCCCTGTTGTACAGTTGTACACCAACATTGATTTTGGTCTGGAAAATTAGGAAGAAAAGGAAAACGCCATATTGAAAAGCACAGAGAAAATTAAACAGAGCAATTTTTTGTTTATCTCGGCAGTTCCAGCATTTCACAAACTTCTAGTGAGACACACTTATTTTTAAACTGGAACTATTTTTAAATTTTCAAAGCTGACTTTCAGAAACATCCATTTTGAGAGAGACTTAGTATGTCGCCTAACTAAATCCATAAGCACATAAATAGATAAATGAAATCCTTTCCCACAGTTGTGGTTGAAGTTGACTAGTAATCTGTCCATATTTGGAACCATCACCTGCAGAATGTATGCCAGAGGCAGTGATAAAATGGAAGAGGCGTTTCCCCTAGTTTTTCCCCACCCCTGTTCTGCTCTGCTCTGCTCCCAATTGATTATAGCACAGGATTTATGAAGAGATTTTAGTTAGGTTGCAAAAGCTTCCATTTTGTGAAGACGAGGCCGATGATTTCTTGTTAACATGGAGAAACGTCTGCAGAGCTTGAAGGAGAGCTTTTAGTTCTTTTTCACTTCCAGTGGAAAACAATGTGCTATATTGATCCTGAAGGCATGAAGGAGACAGCAAAGAAGGAGCGGTTCTGGGAAGAACACCTTCATCTCACCAACCACTTTAAGCAAAGCAAATTTTAAAAATGGTATACAAATTGAAACAAACAAACAAACAAACATCACCCCATTTAGAGAAAAAGTGGCAGTCCTGGTGCTTGTTCAGAACAGTCTCATATATGGCATGCAAGGTGTAAGGTGTGGGTGTGTTGAAGAATGTTGAGCACAGTGATGCTAGATTATGGGCAGGTTCTACCTGTTAGCATTGAACTGGTGGCAGCAGGGGTAAGGAAAACATGTGGCTTCCATTGTTCTTGGTAGCCAGAACAGTAACTGGGGTGTTTACCCTTTCCATAGTCCAATGTGTTTGTGCAGGAGGACGTAAAGGGTTAATGCTGTGGACCAATGAGGGAGCATGGAGGCGGAGCCCACATGTTTATAAGGCTCAGCTTGAGGGTTTTAAAGTTATTTAAGTAAGATATAAAGATAAGTGAGAGATAAAGTTAATGAAAAGTTAAGGGAGACAGATGAGAGAGGTTTGAGAATTGTAAAAGGACAGAATTTTTGAGTGTATCTGCTTAGAGGAACTTTCAGTTAAGGGTGCGCAAGAAAACCTGAAACCGAAACCTCTTGTTGTATTCAATAAACTTTATTTTACTTTTTTCATGTTACAACTAGGCTGGGACTCGTTTATTTCAACTGGGAATCCCTGAATGGTGGCAGCGAGAGTAGAAAGAGGGCCTGTACAGGCCATCATTGGCATCCTTCAGTCTTGAAAGACTATGGTATCGTGCCTGGAGTAGAGATCCTAAAAACAGCACCTAGTGTGACTAAATAGACCAATTCGGGAATGGCAGTCTACCGCACTGGGGGCAGATGTGTTCTGTTTCCTGCCTGGTCCTCGAGTTTCGTTCTTTCCGTGCCTGCCTCTTTTCCTCTGCCCGATGGACAAATGCCTCTTCAAATTTATGTAGACCATGCTGTATCTCTTGCCTCCAGACAGTGCGATCGGAGGTCAGGGTTTCCCAGCTGTTGAGGTCCATTCCCAAGGCCTTCAGGTCCCTCTTACAGATATCCTTACACCGCAGCTGTGGTCTCCCTCTGGGGCGCTTTCCCTTCATTAGTTCTCCATATAGTTCTCTGTACAGGCCAATGGTCCGTGAAATGACTAGGGGCTCTGTATGGTAACGCTGCAGCAACATATTGTGTAATGAAGTTCCAGTTTTGGACCATGGGCAGTAGAAAAACATATTTGAACAATTCCCATTTGCTCTGGCAGAATTTATTAGAGATCCAGAAGGGTGCACTGGGATACACTGAATGTAACACAGACATAGGTAAACATGGTAAGGCCATAGTGTAAAAATGTTCTGGTTGTCCTGAGCTGACCTATTTCTACACTCTCATGTGTTCACCTCTGCTGAGAATAATGAAGAATGATTTAGTGAGTAAACTTGTCCATAATCTCTGCTGACACAATAGGCCTACTGTAGTTACAATTTCTCATGCTAAAAGCAATAGGTCGACTCTTCAACCCAAGCTTTCATGTTTTAACTGAATAAGCTCGTTTGCACCATCTAGTGGCTATCAGGAGTGAATTCATCATTCAAGGGACTTGTGGAAACCAGTTTTAAATCACTTTCTGGTTTTGAAAAAATATCTCCTTCCAGCTTAAAAGAGCTGACAAGAGCAAAGTACATAGGGGAATTGTCTCTTAAACTCCCTAGAGGATGCAAAGGGACTTTCAGAGCAGAACTCTTTTTTTCTTTTAAGGGTTTTAGGAGATGAGTATGCAGGTGGACTGCAGGAGTCCTGAAAGATACCTGAGAGTGGCAAGATTCTAGTGATTAATGTTTCTTGTTTGAATTACAGTGAACAGCACAGTCAAAAAAACTGAGTAGAATATGAGGCATCCACACAAGACAATGTCTCCTGTGTGCCATTCACTGCTCTGTGATCTGGCCACTTTTCAGTCCATCTCCATTGGCTGTAGCTCATCCATCCATGGCTGCCCACGGCCTCTCTTCATGAGTCATGGCTCAGGGTTTCCTTCATTCCTTAGAAGGGTGGCTGTTACTGAGGGAAGGCAAATCTGAACCATAGGAAACCCTGTATAACTAGGAACTATGCCACCAACTGTGTTTTAGGAAGGACAGCGATCAAAATTGGAGAAACACTTCCCTTGATCCTGGGATCTGTTGCCACATTTTCATCTTCTGCCCATCTGGGTTTAAAAATGAGGTCTCTTGAAGTACAAAAACATTATCCCAGTTTTGCAAAAATACAGATGCAAAGTGTATTCATACCTGTGGACTGCAGTGTACCACCCAGCAGCAAGGCTCAAACTGATGGCCACATCAACAGGAACAATATCTGCTACGGCCTCTAAGTTGCATTTTACTGTTCGTATAATCCCTTTTCCAGCCTGTGGGAGAGAGGCAGGGGAGGGAGGGATTCAATGACTGTCTTGCTCCTAAATACAGCTTATGTTGCATGTAATGTATACAGTAGAAAACAAAAGTTAAGAAAATCCAGAACAAACTCCAACTTCTAATGAATTCTTGACTATTGCTTTGTATGAACAGCTGAATTACCCTCCTCTTCCTTTGACATTCACTGGGTTTTTATCAAGCTCTCTGAAAGAACGCTAGAAAGAACAGTCCTACCAAGTAGAGATGGGCACAACTCAGAAAAAAAATTCGTTTTCGTTTTCGTTTTCGGCTAGGGGCCGTTTCGTTTCGTTTCCGTTTTCGTGACCTAGTTTCAAAATTTTTCGTTTTCGTTTCGTTACGTAACGAAAACGAAAAACCGAAAACGAAAACGAAAAATTTTTCATTTCTCCCCATTTAGCTCCATTATGTGGTTTTCCAGTAACGAAAAACGAAAATTGGCTCGAATTAGTCGTTTCGTTTCCGTTTTTGGTCCATTTTTGAACCGTTTTTCGTTTTCTTTTCGTTACGTAACGAAAACAAAAAAACGAAAACAAAAACAAAAATACCGCTAAGTCGTGCCCATCTCTACTACCAAGTATACCTGGAGGACACAGACAGAAAACTCAGCAATGGTCTCAGTGTAGACCATTTATACCGGCCTACCCTGTATAAATGGTGGCATGCATTCATTCTTGGTTGCCCATTCTCCTCCCACAGCATCCCATGCCACAGAAATCCTCAAACAAGAAGAGGTAAGTAGACGGTAGGGGAACTTTGTGGCCTCTTTTTAGCAGGATGAAGAGATGGCAAAAGGATCCCTGTTGTCTACAGTGCCACCTATTCCTTTAAATCATGAATGAAAATGTTCTGCCCAGTAAAGTGGAGAAAGAATTAGTAGTTGCAAGGGAGGACACATTCTCATGTTAAGCTGGATCATGATTTAAGAAAGTTTGGCCTCCAAGTAAAATCATGGGGGTGGTACAGGGGGATTTCATTCTTTTTCCAGTTGTCTTAATAGTAAACTTACATTCATTATTACTATTTTGCTTCTCGCTTTAAAGTATACTTATTACACATATTACAAAACCCATCTACAATGTTGAAGTGGCCACTGAATATTCTGCAGCCAGTCGTTAAATAAAATACTGGAACCTATAGGGTTGATAAAACTCCTGAAACAGTTTGTTGGAAGGGCACACACCCCTTGTGATTCCTGGTCTTTTATTTATTTCTATTAAAAAAAATTTAAATGGGGTGGGGGGAGAATCATAGGAAACCACAGCCTTCATGGCCTGTGCCTGTCTTCCAAGCTTTCCTTTACTCCCCAGATGTACCTCCACTAAGGTGTCAAACTTAAAATTCCCCTAAAGGAGCAAGAGAAGCAAGGGCAAGGTATGAAACCATGTGAACATAATCTTGGTTTGGTCAACAGGAATCCACAACTGTTTTTTGAGCAGCTGCTACGTAAGATTATCTTCCCTTTTTGAATAGAACCCAGTCACAGCATCTCTAACTAGACTTGCAGCTGTATGAGAGTTGTGCTTTTTCTCAAGCAATGGCACGTGTGCCACTGGCGAAGATTTTATTCCTCCTCAGTACCCATGGTTTTCCTTCAAATAGAGACAGTTTGTCATTACGCTCGGTGAGCAATTCCCCTCAATAGGTAAAAAGAGACTTCCAGCTCCCCTTTTGCCATCTAACTTCTCTGTATGTAGACCACAGCCTTTCTAAGATCTAAGGCATTTCTGGGTAGCAAAGTCACTATGGGACCAATACATCAATACCAGGGAAGATGGCAATTATAAACATTTTCAAATTTGTCCTTTCCCAGTGATATTAAGTCTTGCCATTGCAAATTCTGGCAAGGGCATGATCTATACCTGTGTTTCATAGTGAACATCTGTGAATTAAGGGTTTTTTCCCTACATTGTGTTTAACCCAACATGACACAAGGTACTGCTTCAGTTAATATAGCCTCTGTTCTTGGCGGTCTGATTTCCCATTGTGCATGGCTTTGCAGTTAGGTGTGTTCCATTTAGGGCTCTGATGACCAGCTGTATCTCTCAGGTCCCTTAACACATCCCCATGGAAGTGGCACATAAGTTTCAAATTCAGTTCTCTCTCTCTCTCTCTCTCTCTCTCTCTCCCTCTCCCTCTCCCTCTCTCTGTGTGTTGATGTCATGGCAATGCAAACAAGTTGTAAGAGCAAAAATGGATACACTAAGTTGTGCACTCCAGGTAAGGTGCAAGACTAAGTGTGGAGGAGTATTGTGACAAGTTGTAATAGGCATAACAAGAGAGACAAATTAGTACTAGAGATGGGCATAAAATAAACTTTTAGTTTGTTTCATTATTCGTTATTCGTTTCATTAGAGAAAGAAATGAATAACGAAGCCCAAAGTGATTTTAGAACGAAATGAACCAAACCAAAGAAAATGGTTTGGTTAGATTTATTTTGTTCTTCCCCACTGGCGAAGACAGCCCAGCTGTTATTGCCGGCGGTGGAGGACTGCCTAGAGAGGCAGAGGCAGGAACAGGGATCTCTCTCAAGCAATTTCCGCTGCGGCTCTCTCCCAAGGGATATCCGCTCCAGGGAGATGACAGCCAGCCCAGCTGCCATCCGCCCCCAGTGGAGGACAAGTCGAGAGAAGGCCCCGCTCCCGTCTCCATGTGTGGAGGCGAGACCGGGGGTCTCTTTTAAAGGGATCTTCCCCATGGCGGATGACAGCACTTCCGGTGCTGTCATCCACCATGGGGAAGAAGAACAGACCCCCGTTCCCACCTCTGCATGCAGAGACAGACTGGGGGTCTCTTTGAAGGGATCTTCCCCGTAAGGCAAGGGTGCCCAAACTTTTTGTAAGGAGGGCCAGATTTGGTGGCTGAGAATGTGTCAGGGGCCAGTTGCTCCCTGATCCTGCCACCCCACTGCAAGCCCCACCCACTGACCCATAAGCCCCACCCACTGACCCCTTGCAACCCCACCCGCAGGAAGGAAGGTGGGGACCAAGGGAGGGCGGGAGGAAGGTGGAAACCAAGAGAGGAAGGAAGGAAGGGAGGGAGGGAGGTGGGGACCAAGGGAGGGAGGAAGGGAAGGAGGAAGGTGGGGACCAAAGGAAGCACAGGGAGCCATGGCCACAGGTCGCCCCTTGGAAGAGGTGATCTGTGTGACCCTGCACCACCCAAGCTCCCCAGCGGTGGTGATGGCTCACCCACCAGCCCACCCCAAAGCTCCTTGGCAGTGGCAGAGGCCCGCTGTCCTGCCCACCCCCACAATTTCCCCTGCGGTGCCGGTGGCAGCAGACCCGCCATCCGCCCATCCGCCCAAGCTTCCCAGCGGTGTCAGTGTTGGCAGAAGCTTTTTTTATTAAAAAAAATGGGGTGAAGGAGGGTGAGGGAGGGGCGGGCCAGCCAGCCGCGGGCCACACAGAATGGCCTGACGGGCCGGATTTGGCCCCCGGGCCAGACTTTGGGCAGGCCTGCTGTAAGGGATGACAGTGCGCCCCGCACTGTCATCCATCGTGGGGAAGAAGAAGAGACCCCCATTCCCACCTCCACATGCAGAGGTGGACCATGGGTCTCTTTAAAGGGATCTTCCCCACGGGGGATGACACGGCGCCCAGTGCTGTCATCCACCATGGGGAAGAAGAAGACCCCATTCCCGCCTCTGCATGTGGAGGCGAGAATGGGAAAAAACAAAACAATGAAAAACGAAATAAATTGTTTTTTTAAGAATCATTTCTTTAAAATAAAAACGAAGAGAGATGGGCCACAAAACAGAATGAAACGAAACACCATTTTTTCATTTCGTGCCCATCTCTAATTAGTACACAACAGGATGTGACAGGAACTATTTTCATGGAGGGATGAGACAGCAGCATGGAGGGATGAGACGCTCATAAATGTTATTGGCAATAGTGGGAGCAATGTTCTTTGACGCCTTGATGGGGATGGAGTGTATCAAAACTGAGGATGGTTGTTTCTGAGATATAATACTTGGGACTGATATAAGGACGATGGTGAAATTATCCAGAGCCATGTCTGGATATGAGTCTGAAGGACTTGAAAAGCCCATCTCAAATTACATCACAAGCTCTAACATCATTAACTAGCTGCATTAACATTGTGAGCTGAATAATTCAGCTTTTTCCCTGACCAGCTAAAACCATCAGTGAGCCTGCTAAAACCATTGCTTCAGTGCAAGCTGAATCCCTACTTTTTCCTGGCCTCTTAAGGCACAACCCCCTTTCTTCCTCTTGAAAATATAGCTGGGAGCAAAGAACAGAAGGGCTTGTGGAGCTGGTAGCCAATAGTGAAGCAATGCATAGTAGTTCATTTATTTACTTATTCAATTTATATACTGCCCCTTTGGAGTGAGCGCTAGAGTGGGTGGTTTAAAACATTAAAACTCACTAATGTTCATTATCCCACAACAACAAAGCAAAGCAAAGCAAGATTCTGAAACAACTTAGTGACACAACAGGCATTAATTATAACCATAAATATGAATAACCCTATAAAAATCTAGACTTGATTTTTTAACTCCCCATATCCCACTTAACTCACACCCCAGTATATTTTCCAGAATGTTCCTCCCCCTGTTCTCCTCTCTAGACACCTCTACTGCTGATCGTGAGATACCAAGTTAAAAGAAAGTAGATGGAAGATGGGTGTTAGTTCTGGAGCAGAACACGTATAGTTTGGAGATGACATCAGATATGGGAAGTGCTGTTGGGCTGCTTTGAAAGAAGATTTCAAGTTTGTTTGTTTGTGGAATTTCTTGAATAACTATGGATGACTTCTGCATATGAAGTCAACAGCTTGCCTAGCTATCAAAAAAAAAAAAAAAAAAAAGCAAAACTACAGTTTTCTAAGTAAATGCCTCCCAATGTTGTAGGTGCCCCATTGCTGGAAGTTTTCAAGAAAAGATTGGACAGCCAACTGTCCGGGATGGTATGAGGTCTCCTGCCTTAGGCAGGGGGGTGGACCAGAAGACCTCCAAGGTCCCTTCCAACCCTACGACAATTTTATGATTCTATGGAATATTTTCAAACCCTTCCATTGGCCAAAGAACCAGTAGATGTAAGATTATAAAACAAACATCTCCATCACACTCAGCTTTACTCCTTGATCAGCCTGGACCCTTATCAAACACCCCTAGGTTCTGCCCTTATTCCAACATTTTGCTTTTCTGACTCTCAGACTTCATGGGTGATGAGTACTATGGCTGGTCCAGATTTGGCCCTCACTGCCAGAAGAAGAATCCTGAAGAATTCACACTGAGCAACCTTAGACTTTGTTACAAACCATAGAGTTAACATTATGGCAGAAAAGTATAATATGCATATATTTGCAATGGAAGTGAAGGCATCTTCAGAAATACTGATGAAATCATGATCTGTCTTTTGTCCCCTTGGTGGGAGAAAGGCTGCTTAAAAACAATTAAAATAAAGAAATGATGGGCAGTGGAAGGAGGAAGGTTCACTAAAATGATATCTCTGCCCCCCTCCTGATGCAGTTGTTTTGCTTTGAGCCTCTGCATTGCTCACTCTAAGGTGATTACTTCACATCCTTCTTTGTTCCATGACTAGTTTTGTACTATGACAGCATTGGCCGCGATCACATGTTTTTGTCCCTGTTTCAGTGTTCCTATGGTCGTGATAACTTGTCTCATGACAGGTGTTACCTCACGGTCTTGTACCATGACAAACACTGAATTTGTCTAGCTTCCGTTTCCCTTTTGGGGGGGGGCATAAAAAATTCTTTTCCGATATTTCACTTCTGAAAAGTCAAAATAAAAAACAAACCTGGACATAGTTTTCTGAGAGAAATGAATGTTTTGTTGCATGACAGTCATTACTACACAGTGGCTTGTCTCAGAACAGAAAGCAGGAACAAAGAGTGACAAGGGAAAACCTTACCCCAGCACCAGGTACAGAATTGTCACACTTAACACCTGTTCCGGGGACATGGTTGAGACAAATTTCAGTTGTTGCGCAATGGACGTGAAGTAACTTTTTTTGTACCGCTCCTAAGCGCAACACTAACAGAGACAAAATGGACGTGAAGTAACCACCCAAGTCTCAAGAATGTACTTGTATCTATACGTACCGCTATTAGGAAACCATTGAAGTGATTGATGTTGTCAATCCAGCCCTGGAAGGAAAAACAAGGGAAAGCAGTTGTGTGGGGCAAGTAAAGGTGAGCTGTTAAGATGATGCACAGCTCGTTTTAGCATGCACAGTAAGTAACCTACTGTGAATCTAGGGATTGGGGCAGACTTTTGCTGCCTAAGAGTCTCAACAGATTACAAAGGAAATCTGGCACAAATGAACCAAACAGATTTTTCTATGATAACACCCAAATGCTGCTGGACATGTACATCCAAGTCTGTCCCAAAGAGAATACTGGATATGCAAATAGTATTTATGGATTTTCAAATACCTGAGCATGCTGTGCTGTACCCAACTCTCTCCAAGCTGGGATGCTTGCATTTTTTTACAACTACCTTTGCCCTGCCTAACTTTGTGCCAGTATAGTACAGTGGACCCTTGTATAACCAACAGCTTGTATAACATAAAATTTGTACAACATAAAAAATTCCGGAGATAGGGAAATTTTGCTTAACATAATCGCCTATGGGGAGAATCCGTACAACATAAAAATGGGATCACTCCATTTTCAATGCATTCCTATAGGGATTTGTATAAAGTCAAATTTGCTTAACATAATTTCATTTGGAACGAATTAACTCCTTTATACAAGGTACCACTGTACTTATTTCCCTGGACCAGAAGAAATAACTTCATTCCTTGGACTGTACCCCTTCTCTGCTCTAATTTTGGCTTTTCAGTTGGCAGTTTTTGAGACGAGCCAATATAAGAGCATTTCTATTACTAGAAGGGTATTTCTGCTAGTGAGAGAGGATTTTGGTTCTTTCTTAACCCCCTATAGAATGCATCTGTGAGCACAGATTGCACTGTTATGTTAAAATCCTGTATCTACTTATCTGGGAATGTATCTTACTGAACCCTATAGGACTTTTTCCTGAGATAGCATTTTCATATTAGCAGGACATTCTGAGATAAATATCCATTTTTGACTAGTTAAACATATTCAGTTTTGGAAACCCTCTTTCTAAATAGTGCATTGAACTTGACATGCAACTTAACTGCATTGAGCTCAAGGAAGGTTAGCAATATGTGCAATTTGGCCAAAAGCAAATGTTGAAGGTGTGATGGTAACCTTTGTCTCATGTTCTGGCCTTCCTCAGCTGTATCTTCAGATGTTTCCTCCTTCCTATACTACAAAATTATGCTCTGTGTGTGTGTGTGTGTGTGTGTTGTGTCATTACAGTTGTGACCGATTCTTCATGACCCCATGTCCATGGAGTTTTCCTGGCAGGAATACTGGAGTGGTGTGCCTACAGCACCTGGTATTCCCTGGTGGTCTCCCATCCAAGTACTAACCAGGGCCGACCCTGCTTAGCTTCCGAAATCAGGCAAGATCGGATGTGCTTAGGGCATCTAGGCAGCTACAAAATTATGCTATTCACTTAATTAAGCCTGAAAATAATTTTGCATTATATTAATGGTTAAACTGTGAACTGTAAAATTAAATAAACAAATATACGAATCCTTCAGTGGATAATCTGAATTTTAAATCTGCAGACATAATAATATAAAACTGAATTTAAAAAACTTATAGATGGATTTATTGTAAGATCAAAGATCCAGAGTAAATCTGTTAAACAACTTTGATTGCTCTCTGAAATGGGAAACAGTTACATTAAAATGTAATGATGCATTTTGTATTATTTCCTGAATTACTCTGTTATGATTCAGAAAATTTAATCTTTTAAAAGATTTTGAAGATGCTCAATTCTGTAAACAGGTACCAAAAGGCTGTGAGGCAGCAATACATCTGATCAGGCTGTGCATTGATTTATACTTTCCTGATGGCTGTACCTGGATCATAAAAATGCAATCACAATTCTCTCGTATTTACATGTTAGATACAGATTCATCTACATCTTTTTGATGAAGGACAGTTTTTAAAAATATACATGTGGTTTGGAAGAGGTTTTGTCCCCACCCAACCCCAACCCCATGGCAAGCACATATCCTTCTCGTCCACTGACAGTGCTGGTCAAATAGGTCTATAGAATTTTGGAACAATACAAAACCTGCTAAATCTATTTATTTGAGGTCAAACTGAATGTCGAATAAATTGATATTGTAACCACATACAAAAGGAGTCTTGTGCCACCTTAAAAACAATATACTGGCAACTTCATCATATGTATGCAATGCATCTGAAGAACTGAGATACAGTCCACAAAACATAAGCAAATAAAACTTGTGAAAGGTGTCAACATTCAGAAGACCAATGTAGCTATCCCTCTAAAAAAATATGGGCAGAAATTACATTTATATGATTTCCAGTTCTCTTATCCCTAGTTCTCATTGTTTCTTTTTAAATCTCATGATCTAACCAAAGTTGTAACTTAGATTTCAAGAAGAGAAAAGTAACATTTATACACCTATATAGTTATAAAGAAATATGAATAGATAATAAAAATGGGTTGTTAAAACATTGCAAATGCTACAAGATGCCAATTTTTCAGCTACAAGGCATTAATTCTCATTAAAAATGTTGAAATTCCCAAACATGACAAAGGGGAAATGTGTGATCTTGGATTTGTTGTTTTGTTTCCTTTCTCTCACATTTCTCAAGAGTACAAGTATCTCAGGGATTCCATCCCTTAATATTTCTAGTGATCATGTTTGTAACTATAGTTTCCTGACAGATATGCTCTGAGCAAATAACTGATGCTGACAGCATTTGTTCAGGGAACCAATCAAGAACGGAGAAGCCATCATGCTTACAGGAAAAGGCTCACGCCAGCTGGCCCCCACGATAGACGGTCTGATGATGGCAACATTTAAGTTCTCTTTCTCTTGCTGAACCAGGTACTCTGCCAGGGCTTTGGTGAACGTGTAGGTGTTGGGCCAATCCCCAATCAGTTTGGGCGTGATCTCTTCAAGAAGGGACTCATCCATCCACCTGGATACATAGGGATACATTGAAATGTGTTCATAAATCCCAAAGAGATTAAAAAGTGTGGAGGAGAACGGAAGAAAAAGACTGACAAAATAATTACCAAAATTTATGTGTCACATTTCACCATGCCACCTTGCAAATTAAGGTACACTTTTATTTTGACAATGCCAATGTTTATGCAGCTGGGGCACAGCAGGAAGGCACTATGTCTATACATGTGGTCAGAGGGGTCAGCAGATACATAAAAAGAGATAATCAAATGTATGGCATCTAGAGCTTAATAAGACATGGGTACACCTTCTGCCACACTTGCAAGAGAAATGGCAGCAAGTGAAATTCAGAAGTACATAAACCCTGATGACTTTTCCATCCAGCCAGGAATCCCCTGTCATCTTGCTGTTCCCAGATTAAAATCAAGGAAGGAATCAGATTTTGATTTCCACAAGAAATCCCCCAGGTTAAAAATGGCTACTCCATTTTTTGAATGGTAGAATAGGAATTCTTCATTTGGGGGCACTCAAACATATGCAAACCTCAAGAGACAGGGAGACTATTGTTCCATTTTAAAAAGAAAAACCCTGTGATTTTGTCCAAATTCCAGAGACATATTAAACTGCCCTTTTTTTTTCTTCAAGGGAAAAAAATCTAACTTCTTCTAGTGTTTGACCTACAATGTAGGTACGTACTTCAAAATAGCATGTTTTCTTATGCTGAATGCTACAAAATATTATGACCTGTTGCACTGCTCATGGTGAAAATTATAGTACTACTTTCATTCTGGGTTCTTTCAGGAAGTGCCTCTTTCATTTTCATACTTTTTATGTACCAGTCCTTGGTTTTACATGAAAAGTAAAGCTTCTTTTGGGTTTCCCATTTGTGTTTCCACATTCATAGGGGAGAAGCTGAAAAGAAGCCCCCAAAATATACTCCAAAAGTAGGCAAGAGTACACACAGAGACAAAAATATATAATAATCTGACTTATGCAGACAGTAGTTTATATTATCACATTCAAAACAACAGTATGAGTTCAGTGCCATCCACCCAATAAAACAGATATTCTAGGCCTAGCCAGCACAATTTAAACAGTCGCCCCTTCCCATACACTTTTTAACAGGATAAATCCACAGCAAACTAACCAAATAACATTCTTTTAAAAATAGATCAAACAGAGAAAGCATCCACTGCCCCCTCCCACCTCTTCTCTCAAAAAACAAGAAAACATGGTGCAAGCAAATAAAAAGGAAACTATAAAGCCCCCCTGACAACTACTAGAATATGGTGAGATATCTCACTTAACATCTCCTTTATTTTCTTCTCTGAGTCCAGCAGGCAGCAGAAGGCAGACCAGGTAGCAGCAAAAGTAATCCAAGAAAGGAAAGGTTCCCCCACACAAAACAAAACAAAAAAGGGGGAGGGATGAATAGACTGCCTGCCAGCAGCAAAAATTATCCAACGGGATGGAGAAAGGAGGGAAATCCCCCAAAAAATCAAGGGAGAAAAAGAGGAGAATAGAACAGATCCAATATCTCCATCACAGCTGGCAGGCAGGAAGCATTTTAAGATGGAAAGCACCATGAGCTCAGCACATACGGTAGTATACCACAAGAAGTGCCTAAAGGAAAGAATATTCTGCACTGGGTTCCAGGTTGTTTTATGGATTCAAAATTCCTGCTTCTCCCAAATTTTCTGAATATCTGGCTGCTGATAGCCCTCTCAATGCTAAATAAATAAAATGTAATAAAATTAAATACAGTCTAAAAAAACAATCTGGCACCTTGACAGAATGGCATAAAAAGGCATGAACCAGTTACATAAAAGAGGAAACATAAAAGAGACATGGAAATTTCATGTATCCATCTCCTTTAAATATGGATTATTTGCATTCAAGAGGCTCTTTATTGACAATTGCTGAAGGAAAACAGCCTCTTTCAATATCTTGTGTCTTTTGTTAAAATAAAAGGCTCTCTATCAATGACCTGTGAGAAAGAATTATTCAGAATCTTTCAGGCAGTTATGACAATTGCTTGAAATTTCCCATTTTTAATAACTTGGCATATCTCCGTTTCTTTCTTTTGGTGTCTCTTTCTTATCTTGTCACCATCCTAACACAGTAAGTGTGGAAAGACCTGTGACTGAAGCATTTTCAACCGTGAGCCTGTATATGAGTAGCACGGTGGTAAAAGAAGCACACAATAGCTATGATAAATGATGTTTAAATCAGAAAAGAAAGGAAGGAAGGAAGGAAGGAATGAAGGAAGGAAGGAAGGAAGGAAGGAAGGAAGGAAGGAAGGAAGGAAGGAAGGAAGGAAGGAAGGAAAGAAGGAAGGAAGGAAGGGTCCTTTCCCCATTACTTACTCCACAAGGTCAAAAAGTTTCTTGGGCTCCATAGGAGGAGAGTAAACTACTTCTTCTATGTGTTTCCGGTTGCAGTTTGCATAGGCCGTTGAAAAGTGGATAAAGGCCTCCAGATGCTGCATCTGGTGAGCCAGGACCAGGAGCTGCTGTGTGGCCCGGACATTGAGCCAAAGGGCAAGCCTGGTCAAAAGAGCACAGAAAGGTTGTGAAGAGGTGGTCAACATCTCTCGGCAGTCTCGTTTGCTCCATTACACCTTAAGAGAGGCACTGCACATATTCAAGAGAAATAGATAAAAGAAATCTAGGCAGTTGACATCTCCCTCCTCCTGCCCGCCCCCTGTTTCTGGACCTTGCCAAATGTGCTCTGCAGAAGGCGAGAACGTGCAGAACATCCCTGTAGAAAAGCAAAGGGCGCATGACCTAATGATCTGGTTCCATATGAAGATAGATGGGTGGACTGAAAGGGGTGGCTTGGATTGTTCTGGTCAAGAGCTGCCATAGAAAGTATACCTAATGTGATCAGAGTTTCAGAATGTCTGGGTTTACAAGTTCATGGTTACTTGAACAGCAAAAATATCTGCCTTTTTATTTGTATCCTTAGGATATGGATGTCAATATTGTATATCAATATTGATACCACAGGTATTCAGGTGGCCCAGTACCCCTCCCTCTCTGCAGCAAACCAGACTGTGAATTACTGGTCATCATGCAGTGTATGCCGCTGCCATCAGCCTTGGTACCATCAATCATGGTAGCAGTCTTTCCGCACAAATGGGTGAGGTGATGATGATGATGACAGCCATGTGCACATGCCGTGACTGACCAGTAAGTAGCCAGTGTGTGTGTGTGTGTGTGTGTGTGTGTGTGTGTGTGTGTGTGTGTGTGTGTGTGTGTGTGTGTGTGTGTGTGTGTGGGTGTGTGTGTGTGTGTGTGTGTGTGTGTGTGTGTGTGTGTGTGTGTGTGTGTGTGTGTGTGTGTGTGTGTGTGTGTGTGTGTGTGTGTGTGTGTGCTGGGTTGTCTCAGCACCTATGGTGCGAATTTTCTTATTCGTTTCATATCCAAATGGCCAAAGTCTACGTTTAAAGCCTGACAGAGATGTTTTAGATGTGTTTGCTCAATATTGTCAAAACTGACTGGTTTATTTTTACTTTAGAATTATTGTCTTATTTTATGTAAAATCACAGTAATGTGTAAACCCTTCAGAGTAGTCTTGTTGTCAGATGCATGGTATAAAACCCAAAACATAAATAAATAAACTGTTCAAATAAAGTTGTGTTTTCTGTAGCAATTCAGTATTCTTTCTTGCTGAGAATGCTGGTGAAAGGCCTATGTGTTAATCTCATAGAAGACAAGCAAACACATATCTCTATCTTTCCACATGGAAAACTGCTTCTTCCCCAATAAAAGATATTGAGGCCTGAGAACTGCTTCGTAGACATTTAGGCTTATAAGATGTCAAGAGTGTCAGTGCCAATATTTCAAGAAATTGGTAGAATCATTTTCATTTCTTGTATCACACGTTTCTCTCCCCACAGTTCTCCTTGGATGGCAAAAAGGTGTGGTTCCTCTGCAAGGAGCAAGCCTTTTGCTGGTACAACATTGAGACTAGCCCTGGTAAGCAAGATATATTTATATATATTTAAAAATGGAAACAATGCTCAATGTTCTGCTCAGCTGTTCCTTTTCAAAATGAATGTTGACCTAGGATTCTTTCTCATGAACGGATGGACTTAGCAATACACAAACCTGATTAGGCCTGGAAAGGGTAGGGGAATAAACACAAAAGACTTACTTCAGTGGCTCATCAAAGCGGACTGTTGCAGCGCAATGGAAGACAATGTTGACTTCTGATAGGAGCTCCGCTGCGTCCTCAGGAGCAATACCCAACTCTGGCTGGGTGAGTTCAGCATTGATTGGCTTAATCTTCTCATGGAAGTTGGGCCACTCTTCTCGTACTCTATCAAACAACTAGGAAACCCAAGTGTAACCCCAGGATAAACACAAAGAATTGTCATGTCCCTAAATATTTGTCTCAACCTGAAATAATCTCATTTTTGTATCTATACATAACAGTGGCAGTGTTTATACCACATGACAAAATACAACTCCTTAGGTACAACAGCACGTTCTATAAGCCTTATTATGCTCATGTTGAGGGAACTACCAACTAGAAAAACATTAAACAAAATACATCATGCAGAGAAACTGCAGGTTTATATTCCAAATGATGGCTGATATCCTCATGCTTAGCATGTCTTTGCTGTTTTTTTTTAATAATTGTTGTGCTCTGTTGCTTTTCAATGTGTTTTTAGTATTGATTTTTTTAAAACCATTTTTAATATGTTTGTTTAATTCTTTTAATTTTTTTGCATATGTACTGTTTTTAGCACTTAAATGTTGTCTTTTAAATGATGTAAACTGCTTTTGGTTCTTTTAAGGAAAAGGGTGGGAGAAAAATGGTTTAACCCAACCAGCCAGCCATTTGGATATTTTATGATGTTTTAAAATTGATTTGCACTGCTTTGCTTGTGGAAGGATGCCTTCAATCAATTGCTAACAGACTATTCCCTCCACTCCCCAAATGCAGGTAGCCGTTTCCATTGATGATACTACCAGTTCTCCAAAATTTTAGTATGCATGAGCAGCAATCTACTGGACATTATATCCCAAAGGCCAAAGCAATGTGAGTTGCACAGGATCAGTCCCACTTCCCTGTTACGTCTTGTCTTTATGGACTTTAAGCTTGTGAAAGAGCTTAGCAAAAAGTCAAGGATAATTATTCAAGGAGTACTGTCATTTGGGATCACTGTATGAACGTCTGGCAAAGTGTAATGCATAAATGGTAATTCTAATTTGCTAATGGTTACAAGAATGGTTGGCGTTGTTTCTTTAAAAAAAACTTAGACTTTCTACCTTGCATTTGACCATGTTCTCCACTCTGTTTTGTATTGACTGTCCAGCTTTGGGTCGTACAAGAATATAAATAGCCTTCACATTAGGGCTGGAGCGCAGAAGCTTTTCTATTAGTACTTTGCCCATAAAACCCGTTGCTCCTGTAACAAGGACAGATTTCCCACTGTAGTAAGCTGCAACTGAAGGCATGGTACCTTCAGCTTCCACGTTCTTTATGGAGGTACCTAATTTGAAGAGAAAAAAAATCAGGACATCAGTGTTTTTAAAGTTCTGCATCATTATCTGGAACAGTCCCACCGGCTGTGTACAGTGCACATCTATACAGTAGTGTGCTAAGTAATTTTGTATTAATCCTTTCAAGCCAAACTAACAAAGTAGTACCTGCACAGTACCTCTACAGTACAATTGTAGTACCTCAAATAATAATTCATTTTGTTAGAAACCCAAATTATGTTGCTCCCCCATACACTTATTTTGTCACCCAGCTATTTTGTCCAAGAGCCTTTGTTAGCAGCATTCTAAGTCCCCCATAGGG
Source organism: Phrynocephalus versicolor (assembly GCA_023846285.1). NCBI lineage: Eukaryota > Metazoa > Chordata > Lepidosauria > Squamata > Agamidae > Phrynocephalus > Phrynocephalus versicolor. Next base: position 5,102,870 of record JAHTLZ010000274.1, on the reverse strand, counting down.
TATTTGTGATAAGATTATTAATTTGGTTTTGAAATTTAGGTCAAAATAAGAAGTAACTAGGAATTCAAGACTTTCCCCTCCCTGACTGAATTTTCCATGCTTAATAACAATTCACCTACTCAACAATGAGTCTAATTGAGGACTTTGTTGGATGAAAATAATAAACTGAATGTTGTAAACTTGTGACTATCAAACATGTCTTGATCACACACAAAAATGCCGACATGTAATAAGATTAAAGACAACCAGGTCTTGATTGAGAGATTAGATTTCCAACAGTAGAGTGATGACCAATGTAAAGTAAATGCAAAAATAACCCAGCACAAAATGCATGCAATCTTGTGATTAAAACATAAGGGCACTAAATGGGACAGCATTATCTGTATGTGTTGATAGTCGAAATTCACTTTTAAGAAAAGCTAATTTGTAGTGAGAAGAGACATAATAGTGGCATTCAAGAATGTTTGTGACCTACAAGATGAGTATCTCATGCAGCAGGAGTGCCTACAGTGAGAAATGCCAAAATATTTTAGCACAGAGGGATTACAGCCACATCTCAGCTGTTCTTGATTCTCTCTTCTTTCAGTAACCCTAGTACAGATCATATAATCTTCTGGATTCTCTACTGCAGGGCTGTCCAACAGGTAGACCGTGGGCTACTGGTAGTCCGCCAGGCATCAATAATAAAACATGAGGGGATAAGTTCCCCACCCCTCCCTCCCCCATCTCAAGGATCACTACTGCCCCAGCAAAGTTCTGGGTCTGCCAGCTCACTTACTCAGCTGAGCGGGCAGTTCAAGGGCCATGAGCATGTGCCCGGAATAAATAAAATTTCTAAGTAGGTGTATTAGTGTAGTAGCCCTCAGGCACCTTAGGCCTGAAAAAGTAGACCTCGGCCTGTTCAAAGTTGGACAGCCCTGCTCTACTGCTCTATAATTCTATGTGAGGAATATTTCTGATTAAATTTGTGTGCAGCATATGTATATTTATCTTCCCACTTTTTAGTCAAAACATTCAATTCTTCAAACAAACAAGCAAGCAAACAAACAAAACTGAAATTTAGAGATGAGCACGAAACTCCAAAATGGAGTTTTGTTTTGTTATTCATTTCTCCTCCCCATTTTGTTTCATTTAATACAAAATGATTTTTTAAAAGAAATTAATTTTGTATTTCATTTCTTTCATTTCACTTTTTCACTTTTTACTTTTTCTCTTTAAAATTAGTTTTAGCATGGTCAGTGCTTCTTCTTCTTCTTCTTCTTCTTCTTCTTCTTCTTCTTCTTCTTCT
>JAHTLZ010000274.1:5084205-5097379 GCA_023846285.1 Phrynocephalus versicolor | reverse complement strand
GTGTGTGCATGTGTGGTGCTTGTGCAACTTTGGCTGGGGGAAAGGGGCTTAATCTCCCCCCCCCCCAGCCACTGTGGGGTGCGGGAAAGTGCTCCCCCAGCCAGCACCTCTCAGCTGAGAGGCGCTGGCTTGGGGCCAGCACCTCAAAGAGACCCTTCTTTCCACCTCTGTATGAGGAGGCAAGGAGCGGGGTCTCTTTTGACATTTTCCCCCACAGCGGATGGCAGAGCCAAGCGGGCGCTGTCATCTACTGCGGGGAAGATCCCTTTAAAGAGACCCTGCTTCCCGCCTCCCAGTGAGAAGCGAGGTCTCTTTTGACATTTTTCCCTGCAGCGGATGCAGCACTGAGCAGATGGGCTGGGTCCCTTTAAAAATGGCCCAGTCACCACCAGGGGTTCTCCCCAGTGCCAACTGGGCCATTTTTAAAGGGGCCCAAGCAATGACAGCTTGGCAGGAGCTCTCTGAAAATGGCCAGGACACCAGCATGAGAGCTCCAAACTGGCTCCCGACCATTTTCAGAGGAATCCTGCCGAGCTGTCATTGACTGGACCCCTTTAAAAATGGCCGAATCGGCACTGGGGAGAACCCCTGGTGCCAACTGGGCCATTTTTAAAGGGGCCCAGCCGATGACAGGTCGACACGAGCTCTCTGAAAATGCTAGGGAGGGCAGCTCGATCCCTGGAACAGTCCTCCCTAGCATTTTCACAGGACTCCTGCTGGGCTGTCAGTCGCTGGACTGCTTTAAACCCAGGCCATTCGGTACCAGGGGGAACCCCTGGTACTGAATGGACCAGGTTTAAAGGGGTCCAGCAATTGACAGCTCGGCAGGAGCCCTCAGAAAACGGGTGGGACGGGCAGTGTGATCGCTGCAACTTCCCTCCTGACCCATTTTCTGAAGGCTCCTGCCAGGCTGTCAATTGCTGCACCCCTTTTTAAACCTGGCCCAGTCGGTACCAGGGGGACCTCCTGGTACCGAATGGGTTGGGTTTAAAGGGGTCCAGTGATTGACATCTCAGCAGGAGCCCTTAGAAAATGGGTCGGGAGGCCAGCAGGATTGCTGCAACTTCCCACCCGACCTGTTTTCTGAAGGCTCCTGCTGGGCTGTCAGTCGCTGGACTGCTTTTAACCTGCCCCAGGCAGTACCAGGAGGAGCCCCTGGTAACGAATGGGCCAGGCTTAAAGGGGTCCAGCCATTGACAGCTAGGCAGGAGCCCTCAGAAAATGGTGGATGAAAGGGTGGGCTTTTTAAATCCTTTTCCCGCCAAAGCCAGTGCTACAGCTGATCGGGGGCGCTGGCTTCTGGTGGGGAAAAGCCTGCAGTTTCCCCACACCAATTGCAAGGGAAACCTTTCCCATAGGAATGCATTGCTTCAATGCATTCCTATGGAAAAACGAAAAATGAAATGAATGAAGCGGAAATTTCGTTTCATTTCATTTTTCTTTGATGGGTCAGTTCATTATTTGTTTCGTTATGTAATGAAATGGATAACGAATAATGAAACAAAGTCTCTCTGGATTTTCAAAAGGCTTTTGATACAGTCCCTCACCAAAGGCTGCTGAGAAAATTGCACAGTCAGGGGATAAGAGGGCAGGTCCTCTTATGGATTGAGAACTGGTTGAGATCCAGGAAACAAAGGGTAGGTGTCAATGGGAAATTTTCACAATGGAGAGAGGTGAAAAGCGGTGTGCCCCAGGGATCTGTCCTGGGACCAGTGCTTTTCAATCTGTTCATAAATGACCTGGAGACAGGGATAAGCAGTGAGGTGGCCAAGTTTGCAGATGACACAAAACTTTTCCGTGTGGTAAAAATCAGAGAAGATTGTGAAGAGCTCCAGAAGGATCTCTCCAAACTGGGGGAATGAGTTACGAAATGGCAAATGCGTTTTAATGTAGCCAAATGTAAAGTAATGCATTTTGGGGCAAAAAACAAAAACTTTATCTATCAACTCATGGGCTCTGAGTTATCCGTGACAGATCAGGAAAGAGATCTTGGTGTGTTGGTGGACAGCTCCATGAAGGTGTCTCCCCAATGTGTGGCAGCGGTGAAGAAGGCCAATTCCATGCTAAGGATTATCAAAAAGGGGATTGAAAATAAAACAGCCAACATTATAATGCCATTATACAAAACAATAGTAAGGCCGCACCTGGAGTATTGTGTACAATTCTGGTCACCGCATCTCAAGAAAGACATAGTGGAACTGGAAAAGGTGCAGAAGAGAGCGACTAAAATGATTACTGGGCTGGGGCACCTCCCTTATGAGGAAAGGCTAAAACATTTGGGGCTCTTTAGTCTGGAAAAAAGGCGCCTGAGTGGGGATATGATTGAGACGTACAAAATAATGCAGGGCATGAGTAAAGTGGATAGAGGGAAGCTCTTCTCCCTCTCACAAAATACCAGAACTAGGGGACATCCACTCAAATTGAGGGCTGGGAGAGTAAGAACAGACAAAAGAAAATATTTTTTCACCCAGCGCGTTATTAGTCTATGGAACTCCCTGCCACAGAATGTGGTGATGGCATCTGGCCTGGATGCCTTCAAAAAGGGATTGAACAGATTCCTGGAGGAAAAGTCCATCACGGGTTACAAACCATGATGGAGATGTGTGATTCCCCAGGCTTAAAGCCAGGGTACTTCAAGGGCCAGATGCAGGGTAGTGCTAGCGGGAGGCAGATATCTGGTCTCATGCGCTCCCAAGTACATCTGGTGGGGCCACTGTGAGATACAGGAAGCTGGACTAGATGGGCCTTTGGCCTGATCCAGCATGGCTCTTCTTATGTTCTTATGTTCTTAAATTAAAAATTCATTTTGTGCCTATCTCTAGTTATTACAGTTGCCAACATTAAAATTAGTTATCAAAGTTACCATGCCTGGCTACTTCCAAAGTTGAAGTAATCACACTACATTGTTCGAACACTGTATTGTTTTTGTTAGTACTCAGCTGTATGTGTAGAGAGAAAGGAGCAATGGGTGATGGTAAACACAAGTTGAATCCTGACAGTTCATTTCATCCACAATTGTATTTCCAGTGTTGGTCAGGTCACAGAAATGAAGTGAAACATAATGCATGAAGACAACTATGATACATATCCCGTGTTATACAGTACCTAGATGTGAACGTTCAGATCTTGTATAGCTGTGACGGAGAGAAACAAATTGACCCAATACCACTTTTAAGAACTAACCATAAGATAGAATTAGAATTATGGCTTTGGTGTGCCTTTTATGTGCAAACTTCAGACCTGGTGCAGCAATCTAATATTTGAAAAACATAAATGGGAGAGACATATAGGTACCAACAACAGGGTAATTCTGCTCCTGTTTTTCCTCTTGATAAATGTCATCCCTTAAGGGCATCAAGTCTGTTTTTTGTTTGGAGGTAACTGAGACAATCAAACTTACAGTGAACATGCTGGTCTTTCTCTTGAAGGACTTGGGCGTGTCTATGCCAGGGTAGGGGTGGGAAGGGCACCTCCTCTGGTGTCCTAGACTGTCCATTATCACTTCTGACCTCCTCCTTGTACCTCAACATTACTTAGCTAATGCTGTGCTTCTAAAATCAGAAAGGTGGATGTAATTTCTTTCCAAAGAGGGAAATATACTCTCCTAACTATACTGATATTTGGAATGTGCAAATCACCTGAGCTGTTGCTTGCTCTGCTAATAGCGTCAGTGCCCAAAGCAGACCTAAATTCAGATCAAAATGAGTCCAAGTAAATTGTTTTATCGAGAAGTGCCTAAAAATATGTTTTCACTACAGTCTTCAACCCCCAGAGAGGATACTGGGGACTGGACAGCAGCTACCACATTCTCTGAATCCAAGGAATATTTTTCGTGAGAAGGTATGTAACTCCTTTGAAGGCAGCTGGGACCAGGGATAAGTAGGCATTTAAGAACATAAGAACAGCCTTGCTGGAACAGGACACAGCCCATCCAGTCCAGCATTCTGTCTCACACATTTGCTTCACCATTTGCTTCAGGGTATTCCCCAGCAGATGTCTTCACCTCCTTACAATTCCCTGCAAATGGCCTTGAGAGATATTCTGCCTACCTCTCCAACCCAGAGGTTGTCCTTAGGCATCCAAAATGATAGCCATTGATACCCCTGTTCTCCATGAACTTGTCCAGTCCTTTCTTAAAGCTGTCAAGGCTGACAGCTGTCACCACTTCTTCTGGAAGGGAATTCCATAGACCAGTGATCCTCTGGGTGAAAAGTACTTTCTCTTATTTATTTGAGATCTAGCACCCAAAAGTTTCATGTAGTGCCCCCTAGTTCAAGTGTTGTATGTAGAGATGGGCACGAAATGAACTTTTTCGTTTCTGTTATTCGTTATTCATTTCATTACATAACTAAACAAATAACAAACATTGTGATAAAATTGGAACGAACCGAACAGAACCACGAAAATTAGGTTCGTTACGTTTTTTTTTCCGTTAATGGTGAGCTGTTTTAAATGTTAAAAATGCCCTGGACATCCATAAAAACACAGCAATAATTATTTATACTGTCTGATAATACCTACCGGGGGGGGGGTTACGGTCTTTAAAATGTTTGTTTTTGTCTTCTTCCATCGCGATGTATTTTTCTTTTCCCTTTAAGGATGACAAAATGGATGTCGCCAGCCACAAAATGGAGGCAAGCCATGTGATGGGATCATGTAAATTCTTGGACAACTTCAACCAATAGCATGCCCAGGTTGCAGAGTGGGCAGCTCTGACAGCCACAGAGGGCATAAAAAGCTCTGGCAGCCCCCGTCCTCCTTGCAGTCTCTGGTGGGAGTTAGGGTGGGATTGCTGTCTCTGTGACTCGTTATTTTCACTTTAGGCCAGCCAGGCAGGTGTGTGTCTCTGTGTTCCTGCTGGCTGCAGTCTGGCTCTTAGGGGAGAGAAAGAAGAGATTTCTCTCTAGCTTCAGTCCTGCAGCCTCCCTGAGTGTGTGCGTGCTGCGTACCTCTTGGTGAGTACCCTCCCTTGCCCCGCAGTGCAGTCACTCTGTGGCTGCCTTGCACCCTGGGCAACGCCTGCCACTGCCTTTGCAGCCTCCCTGTGTACCTAGTCTATACTGTGTCTCTGCCATCATCAATTTTTTAGTGTTTTCCCTCTGGTCTGGGGCGTTGAGGGATGCCTGTGCACGAGAATGCTTTAAAAATTGCGCAAAAAGTGGGTAAATATGAAAAACGAAAAATGAATAAATGAAAATGATTTTTTTCAAAAATTCGTGAAAAACAAAAACGAACCAAAACGGACACCCTCAATGAAAAACGAAAAACCAGAATGCCATTTTTTCTATTCGTGCCCATCTCTAGTTGTACAATAGGGAAAATAGCTTTTCCTTATCTAATTTGTCCATACCGTGTATGAGTTTATAAACTTCAATCAGGTCACTTCTTAGGCACCGTCATTCAAGAGTAAAGAGGCCCAGCCTTTGTAGCCTCTGATGGCAAGGAAGGTGTTCCAGTTCCCTAATCATTCAGGTTGCCCTCCTCTGCACTTTTTCCATTTCCATAATATCCTTCTGGAGGTATGGTGACCCGAACTGTACACAATACTCCAGATGGTAGGGTTTTTTTTCGGGCGGTCACATGGTGTTTTATGCACAGTTAGTGTCCTGTCGACAGAGTAGTATTTTACTGCTCAGTGCCTGTCTCTACTTGCTTACTGCGCATCTTTTCCCTTTTACCCGGGTTGATTTTCTAAGTCTCAATTGCATTTAAAAAAAAAAAATCCCTCGGGTGATTACCGGCAGGAAATGGGGTACAAAGCTAATTACTGTGTATTTTCTGGGGTCGCACCTCGTTAGAGTAGCAAAGAATTGTGCATCAATTCTTGAAATATTTCTGTGAAAGTGCGCTTCTGGGGGCGTGGTCGGTCAGGGCACCAAATTTCTTCCCTTTGTGGTTAGGACACCATATTTTACTGTGCAGTTCCCTGCAGCAAAAATGTGCAGAAAACAGTGGTGAGACCATGGCCTTATTTTCTATACCCTTCCTGATGATCCCTAGCATTGAATTTGCTTTTTTCACTGTTGTGGCACACTGGCTTGACACCTTCATTGAGCTGACCACCAGGACACCAAGGTCCTTTTCCTGATTTGTTGCAGAAAGTTCAATCCCCATCAGTTTAGAAATGTAATTGTTTTTTGTTTTTGTTTTTGTTTTGTTTTGCCCCAACATGCATCATTCTGCACTTACCAATGTTGTAACTCATTTGCCACTGGTTTGTCAACTTAGTGAGGCATTATTTATCTTTGAAAAAGCCATGTTGGCTGTCCAGCAGTGCCTTCTCTTCTATGTGCCTGTTAATTTTATCTTTTAGGATGGTTTCCATCTCAGCATTTAATTCCCTTTTGGACCCACTCATTCATCCAAAGCCCATGAACCGTCTTAATAGTCATAATTGGCAAAAATCAAGCATGTAGGCAGGCAGCAACATATTTTTATCAGTTAGCTCACATCTTTTGGTGGTATCAGCTGAAGCTAGGTATCATAGCTGAAGCTCTGACTAATGACTTCTCCCTGAATCTGTTTAATTGCCTTCTAAAGTTAAGTCAGTGGCCATAAAAACTTAAAAGGAATGCTAACAAAACTGAGCTTTCCCTCCTCCTCCTCCTCCTGCCTTCTCTCTCATCCTTGCCCTGAACTTTCTGGGTGAGCATCTTCCTTCACCATATTTATTAAGGTAGCAGCTGAGGGTGGGTGAGAACCAGGATCAGTATGACCCCTGCGTTCAGGCCTGTGGGCTTCTCAGCTGGGCTTCCTCAAAACATATTTCTCCATGTTTATTTTTATTTTATTTTGACCTCATGAAGAATCCTGCAGCACTCACAGTCTTGCCTGCACCTGAGATTTTAGTGGTCTAATAAATATCTCACATGCCTTGAAAGCTTTGTAAAGCTCTCTAGAAGTCTGTTCCAACTCAACAGCGCATTAATAAAAGTATTGCTCACCTTTGTTTTCAGATTGTGTACAAGGGTCACAAAGCAATTTTTGCTTAATTATTTTTGTTATCATAAAATAAATAAGAATATATTTTAACAAAAGTCTTGAGTGGGGCTTGCAGAGGGGTGAATGCCAGGAAATGGTGAAATGATTTGGCTTTATGAGAATTCCAATCAGATATTTACACACAGTATTTCAAGATTTAGGGGAGATTCATCAAGTCCACACTGCTTTTCAGGTGTGCAGGCATTTGTTTCAATATGCTGGGACTGAATTACTGAATATACTCGAATATAATCCTAGTTTTTCAGCCCTAATTTTGGGCTGAAAAAAGGGGCCCGTGGCTTATATTCGGGTCAATACTTTTAGCCACTAAGGCAAGTGCTTGGGTCGGTGGCTAAAGGTCATTTTAAACACTGTGTGCCACTTCTCCTGACCCCCCATGTTGCAGGGGAGTGGCCTACAATGTTTAAAATGACTTTTAGCCACCAACCCAAGCACTTGCCTCGGTGGCTAAAAGTCATTTTAAACATCACACACCGCCCCCCACCCCAGCTCACAAAGGAGGAGTTGCCAGGCCCTGCTGCATTTCCCACCCTAGACTTATACTTGAGTCAATAAAATTTCCCAGTTTTGGGGGGTTAAATTAGGGGTCCCGACTTATACTCGGGTCAACTTATAATTGAGTATATACGGGTATCTCAGTTATGTCAGGAATTAAGAGAACATCATCCCTTCAGATTTATTTTCTAACCTGATAAGAGTTTATCTCCCTTCAAGTTCTTTAACAACACAGAGCATCACTCTATCATTTGGGATTAATGCAGAAGAGACAGTCTGAGGGGAGATGCTCAGCAAAACTGAAGGTTGGGGGAGAGGCATTCCTCTTAGGACTTGGGTCACAGAGTACCTAATACAACTGAACTGGGTCCAGAAGCAATTTTGCAATGGCAGCTCCCTGAGGACTGATGTGATGCAGTTCCTTTGTTGTTCTTGCTGACAATGCAATATTAGATCCTCCTTCACTTGAATTTACTGGTGGCTTCCACGAATAATTCTGTGCAGCAATCTTGTAAGATGTCCACCAGAACACGAACTATTGTTGCTTGGCTATACCAAGGTGTAGCTCAAAAACAAGCCAATCTTAGTTATTTTTTAAATGCATTATGCTACCGGGGCAGATAGTTCTGAATGTAGAATACCTCCACGATGTACATCAGCATCTTCAGAAGTGCAACTAGATTCAGAAAAGCACATCCTATTTTGAAATCTGACAGCCAAATACCTATTGGGTTCACCTTATTTGGAGTGGCTTTCATTCATCCCACTACTGATTCAAATCCTAATTAATCACCTGCAGAACCTCACCGGGCCATGATGTGGAGGAAGAAACAGAGCTGACAATTAGGAACATTCTGATGAGCCTTGCTTTTTCTCTTGATGACCCCACCCAGCATTTTTTTCATACACCATTGATCTGAAGCAACAGGAAATATAAGATGCAACCTTGTGTGATCTCACAAAAGAGGTTGTGAAGCATTCCCCAGCTCCATTTGCTACAACTGACTCTGAAGGTAGAAGCTGAAGGACCTGGGTGGACTGGGTGGACAGGTGGTAATCTCATCTCTCCTCTGTAGAAGGATGTGGCCCACAAAGGGAAAGAACAATAAAGGAGGCAAACAATTGGTTTCAGAGATGGTGCCGGCAGGAACGATTTGGGTTCTTAGACCATGATTTACTATTTCATTCAGATGGGATATTGAGCAAGGATGAGGTGCACCTCACCACTGCTTGTAGGAATTTTTTTGCCAAGAGGCTTGCAGATTTAATTAGGAGAGCTTTAAACTGAGTTTGCAGGGGGAGGGTGAGTTTTTTTTTACAGTAGAGATCCAGAAGGGGTTGTGGAGATTAGCCCAAATGTTGCAATAGGAGCAGGATAAGGAGTAGTCCAGACCATCAGTGTGAGGAAAAACATGTTAAGCAAAGGACATGTAAGATGCACACACAGCCTCAAATGTCTCTACAACAATGCACAGAGTGTGGGGAACAAACAAGAGGAGCTGGAACTCCCAATACATCAAAATAAATATGACATAATTGGCATCACTGAAACCTGGTGGGATGACACTTACGATTGGAAAGTAGTTATTGGAGGGTATAACCTCTTTCAAAGGAACAGACCTAGTAAGAAAGGAGGAGGTGTAGCTTTATATATTAAGAACATTTATACTGCTGAAGAAATACAAGATAAACAGCAGGGGAAGCGTGTTAAGAGTTTTGGGGTGAAAATCAGGGGTGAGAAAACTGGGAGAGATGTCACTGTGGGGGGTATATTACAGACCCCCAAGCCAGTTGGAGGAGTGGGATGATGCCTTCTGTGAGCAGATGGCCACACAGTCAAAAGGGACAGATGTAATACTAATGGGAAATTTTAACTATCCTGATATATGCTAGCAGTCCAACTCAGCTAAGAATGCAAGGTCTAACAAATTCCTTACTGCCCTTGCAGACAATGATCCAGAAGATAGAGGAGGCAACAAGAGGAGGACCTTATAAATGGGGTCAAAGTGGTGAGATCTTTAGTTAAAAGTGGCCATGCCCTCTTGAAATTTGTTATACAGTTGGAAGGCAAAGCTAAGCATAGTCAGACAAGAATCCTAAACTAATATATGCAGGGGGATGGTAAAGAAAAGCTAAAGTGCAAAATGAACTTAGACTTTCCAGAGAGATTAAAAATAGTAAAAAGGGTTTCTTTAGTTATATCTGCAGCAAAAAGAAAAATAAGGAAATGATAGGCTTTCTGTGTGGCGATGATAACCAGTTACTAACAGGAGACACGGGAAAGGCAGAACTACTCAACACCTTCTTTGCCTCCATTTTCTCCAAAAAGGAAGAAAGAGATCCCCTGGGATAAAGAGTAGATGGGGTAGGATGGGAATTGCGACATAGAATAGGTAGAGAGGTAGTGCAGAAACACCTGGAAACATTAAATGAATTTAAGTTTCCTGGGCCAAAGTAGTAAATCAGCTGTCTTCTCTAGCCAATTCTCAGTGCCATTCTAGCAATCTTCTGCTGTGCATGACCTCAAAAGCAGAGGAAACATGGAGACAATAAGCAGGGGCACCACTTGTGCTGTTTCTTTCCTGGCAAGGGTCATCCACGTGGCAACCAAAGCTGTTACAGTGCCTAAGGTGGGCCAACATACAGCCTGAAAGGAGTCCACATAAACCTTTTCATTTAAAAAAGGTCTCTGGGACTGTGTTGTCATCACTGTTTCTTAGATCTCCCCCAAAAGGGGAGAATAGCAAGTGGCCAATAATTACCAAAATCCAAAAATAAGTTCTTTCTGGGCATCTTTACAACTTCTTCTCTAAAAGTAGTTCAGACCATTCTCCTGCCATAAAGAGACATCAAATTTCTTTTTTTGACCCAGCCTATTTCTTTCCCCATGTCATTATTAGCAAGTGAAGACGAGTGGGAAATATATATATATATATATATATATATATATGGCAAACTGCATCTTTCTGATTTCTTATTCCACATCTTCAGGCTGCATTAACTGAAAACTGGTTTTCTAGAATCAGATTACACGGAACTCTAGCTAACAAAAGTTCTGCTTATACAATTAACAATTTCTTCTCTGACAATTTTTCTAATTCCTTTCTAAGTCAGATTTAAATGGGAATGCTCAGGAAATGTCCCCTTCCCTGTGCGTCCCATCCTTCTATCCCCTTCTATTCAAGCATCCCTTTTGACTTTTGTAAGGGAGTAATGATTGATGATGAATGAGAACCAGAGTCAATATTGAACCACCTGCACAGTTTGCTTGCATAATTAACTGTAAAGCCTGAAATGGTTCTTTAGTCAGGCCCATTGACTTGTGAGCTACATCCCTCTAAGTAATGGTCACTCCTACCCACAAAAGTCATGGGGGAAAATGTTTACAAAGTCATTAGGGATTTCCCTGACAAAAGAGAGGAAGGGAGCAAAAACATCTAGGTTTGTGAACATTCATACTCAAGAAATTCAGGATTTAGACTTTTTAAAGTATTTGCAGAGGAATGCTCACAACATCCTGACTGCCCTTCAGGTAAGTAGGGTTGCATTTGGGTATGGGAAAATGCAGCATAGAGGAGACAAGCCTGCCTCAGTTTGGTAGCTGCCATTTTATTTTTTTCATGTGGAGCCATTTAACTGATAGCCATCAAGTATATAATCAAGGGGTGTGGTGGATCAGCGGAGTAAAGTACTGAAATGGTTGGCTACAAAGGCGGCAGCTCAGCGGTTTGAATCCCAAGTGCCACACAGCAGAGTGAGCTCCCACTGTTAACCCCAGCTCCTACCAACCTAGGAGTTCAAAAGCATGTAAATACAAATAGAGAAATAGGTACTGTTGTAAAAAGTGGGAAGGTAAACAGTGTTCCGTGCAGTCATGCCAGCCACATGGCCACGGACTTGTACAATACTGGCTCTTTGGCTTGAAAATGGAGATGAGCCCTGCCCCTAGAGTCAGACATGACTAGCACGCATGTGCAAGGGGAAACTTTACCTTTACCTTTATATAATCAATAGGAAGACACGTCCAATTCTACATCTTTCTATGTGTGCCATGCAAGATACACATTTATACATACATGCTTGTCACCAGTGTGCAGGAATCTTCTAAAGTAAAGTCTTACTTATATAACACATGTGTAAATAAATTTAAAATCTCAGTTGTTTAAGACATATTTATATATTTCCTCTTATCACAATGATTTCAAGATCAGTTAAAGAAATAAAAAATACTAATAAAATAACAGTGAACAACAAAACACACAAAAGACCGAAGTACAGTTAAGAGTTCACTGTCAGTTGCCTGCTCAGCCAATCTTTCCTTGGAATTTATTCACACACTCCAGGACTGGGAGCCAGTGCTGTGCAGTAGCTAAGAAACAATTAGAAACACAATTGTATTTGTAGATTTAGGTAAGCCCTCACTGTGCACCCTACACCACTTTCCCTGCACTTTGGTATCAACACTATTGTCAATTACCAGGAATGGGAATCAAGCTGCGGGACTCGCTTTCAAGTTGGAATTACTGTAGGTTCAAATGGTGACTTGTTTCCCACCCCCCACATGATTCAAATTTGACTCTCAAATTGAAGCCAACCAACCACTCCACTTGTAGCTTGTGGCTTGGAACTTCATACATTCTCTTGGGACTTGCTGGGTGAAATTCCATCAGGCCCACGCGAATCCCAGTGCCCCCTCTCTTTTCTGTGTGCCTCCTTTTTTCTTTAACATGTCTTCATTCTGCTACTCATTCATCATATCTGAGAAGTACATCTCCCTGAATGGATGATGCTGTAATGCATGCACCCATTTTCATCAATTGGCAAATCACTGAATAGATCAAAACACACATTTTAGAATTCAATGTGTCTAAATATTTAAAATGATGCAACCCCCACCCAACTCTGGTTGCAACAAAATTGGGGTATACCTAAAGCTTCTTCTCCCCCCTCCATGCTTGTGCTGTACACCAAGTAACTTGTATTTTTAAGTAGGAAATGTGATGGATATTGCCAAAAGTTAATTGCAGATAACAGATGGGCACAAAACACCAAAAGGGCATTTTGTTTCATTTTTCATGCCCTGCCCCCCGTATCTTTTTGTTTAATACGAAATGATTTTTTTAAAAAATCATGTCATATTTATTTGTTCAGGAGAGCAGTCCCACCCGGGGCCGGACGTGCTGGAGCTGACAGCATGCTAGCCAACAGAGTGGTCCCACGGCCGCGAAGAGTCCTCCCGGGGCTGGGTGCTGCCACCTGGGGCCACGCGCCACCGGAGCCAATGGCAAGCCTGCCAGGAGTGCGGTCCTGCACCCACAGGGAGCCCTCCTGGGGCCGGGCGCTACCAGAGCCGTCAGCATGCCGGCCGGGAGAGCGGTCCTGCATCCACGGGAGCGTTCTCCTGGCCAGCTTGCCACACCAGCGGTGCACCGGGAGGGCTGGGAGGAGATTTAAAAAGCCTGCTCTTCCCCCACCCCATCAGGTGGGAGGAGAGAGAGGGCTTTTTAAATCTTCTCCCCTCCCGAAACTAGCACCGAGCGGCTACTGGGCGCTGGCTCCGGGAGAGGGGAATTGGGGGAGAGAGCATGGGCGGGGAAGATCCCTTTCAGACCCCCCTTTGCCCCTCAGCGAGGCTCAGCCGATCTCCTCCGCCCCAGGTGACAGCTGCCCGGCCGTC
>JAHTLZ010000274.1:5045731-5064217 GCA_023846285.1 Phrynocephalus versicolor | reverse complement strand
ATCTATCTATCTATCTATCTATCTATCTATCTATCTATCTATCTATCTATCTATCTATCTATCTATCTATCTATCTATCTATCTATCTATCTATCTATCTATTTGGAAAGAATCCAGGCTACAGGAGCTGAAATACTGGCCATCAATTAAGGCGTTTCAAAAGGCCATTCAAACTAGTTAAAATATACTCATCATGCACTTATCTTCTGATATCCTCTAGCACTGGGGAATTCTACATGAGGGAAGTTTCTGTTGGATTTTGTGTGCAGAGTGTGCATACGTTTTAAAGAGACAGGATATCCAATTCTTAAAAAAATAAAAACCCTCTGATTTATGAATGTAAAATATTACCTTCCGCACCCATGATCCAAAACATCAAGAAATGCCCCAGTATATCCAGTGCCTGCTTTGCCAGCAGGAAAAGCAATGCTAAGCTTTACATAGCAAAGGACACTGAACATTGACAGTGCCTGCCAATGGCAGTGGTCAAGAAGTCTACAGAATACCCTATTCTGTTGAGTACCATTCACAACATGAATGCAATCAAGGGAATATCCTAGAAGCTGACTCCCACCACCACCACCATTTAACCACTTCTCCTTAGACAATATTTACAAGCAAAAAAAGTAAGTATTGTATTTTTCTGTCTTCAAAACAATGTGCCCCCCCCAAAAAAAAAACTGCTAGTCTAAAAATTGAGCGGCGTCTTTTATATGGAAGTAAGCTGAGAGAGAGGACCCCACAGGGCATGCCTGGGAAAACAAGTGATGCCTCCATGGCAACAGGGAGGGCTTGCGAACTGCAGGTGTCCCACGAGGTGGAATGCACAAGCCACTTCTTTTCCAGCCCCAGTGAGTGGAGGCTGGAGAGAGGGAAAAGGCGCGGGCAGCAGTGGCAGTGGGGACACTCCTTGCCTGGACCTCTCCAGGGTAACAGCCTCTTCCCAGAGCTTCTCTTCCTCTCTGTCCTTTACCCTATTCCAGCCCTGCATCTTCCCCACCCTTCCCTCAATCTGGTCAAGGGATCCCCCTCTCTCACACTCACTTTTTTTCTTACAGCAGCTACACATTGCTCCAATGCCCTCCCACACCTCTTATTACTTTTCCCCTGAACCGGGATACTTCAATCTTTCCCTGATAAGAGGATCTGGTTCCCCTTTCACTTGATTTCACCCGCGACCTCCACTTCCCCTTCCATATTGATGGCACAGGCTCTCACTTTCAGTCTCTTGCCTTTTCCCAGTTCGAATCCTCCCTCCCTATCCTTTCTTAAATTGTGCTAGTAGCCATTCCTTCTCTGGCTTCTCCAGGAATGCCACCGCTGCTCCTGGTCCGTCAGATCTTTGCCAGGGAGGGTTGGGGCACTAGGGCTGGACAAGCTCTGTTTTTAAATATTGATTTCTTAATTTGGGGCTGGAAAAGCAGGGGTTCATCTTATACACGGTGGCATCTTAGAGACGGAAAAATTCAGTATATGAAAGTCAAGAGAAAGAAACAAAGATTACCCCAAAATAGTAAAATCATTATTAAAACTCATTCAGAACAACAAAGCACAGGAATTCATTGTGAAAACCCTCAGACCATATCACTGGAACATGTCTGAGGTTCAACTATATTTGTCGTACCCCTTAACTCCTTAGCAAAGACACACACAAACACTGTACTGCTGCCTGGTTCTGTTTCATAGTGTTTGTGCTGAACAAGGCAGCTGGGTGAGGATATTTATTGGGGGGTCTCATAATAGCAGTGATAGGCTTCGTCTTTCCTCTCCTCTTCCTCCTCCTTCCTATAGAAGCTGCTGCACTGGAGGCACACAGCATTCCTGAAGCCTTCCCACACCCATGTTTACCTGCAAAGTTGACCCCCCCCCCAAAAAAAGAGAAAAGTATCTGATTCCGCTGCAGCAGAACACCAGCCCTTTTAATTACCTTTACACAGAGAGACAAAATCTATTAAATTAATATATTTGTCTCTCTATAACAAAATATTTTTCCCTTCTGGATGTACAGTAACCCCCTGCCCTTTCGCGGTTCATATACTGCGGTCCCGCTACATCGCAGGACTGCCGTATATGAAAAAATTGGCCCCCTGGGGTAAGGGGGAAAGGCCTGCTTCAGGCCTCCTGTACTTACCCCAGGACTGGTGCTGCCCTGAAGGGGTCTGTGAGGACCTTCCTGGCAGAGGAGCAGCAAAGGTTTGGAGTGCCTGGGATAAAGTCAGTTTTTTGCGCCTCTCCTGCTCCACCAACCACATCACACTTGTTTGTGAGTGTACTTTGCAGCACACAAAAGCCAATCCCTCTCAATTCTATGATTTACAAGATGGTCATCTGCTCTGTTGCAATGTATGGAACAGGATGCTGGGCAGCAACAATGGGCATAGAGAACCACCTCCATGCCATGGAAATGTTTGTGCTCTGTTGGATATCTCCCTACTTGACCATGTCAAAAATGATGCTATCCAACAGCAATTAGGTGAGGAAAGCCAGCTTCACCAGTATGGAATGTCTTCAGAGCAACCCCATTCACCCTAGCCAAATATGCTTAATACCTGAAAATTGATTCCTGATGACTACATGGGCAACCAAAACAGAGATTGCAGGGCACTGTCAATAACGACATGCAAATTGACAGTCTGTGCCTTGAAGACATAATCAATTTGGCAAAGTGGTACTTTAGGATCCTGAGAGAGGAGGAGGAGGAGGAGGAGCTTGCAGATACATTCGGTCCTAAACCATGTTTTCTCTTTGGCTTGCATCTGTACTTTCCAGAAGTGAACAATTAGCCCCCTAATCAAATCAGCTTTCACCTAAGTGTAAGTACCCACTTTCTGTTTCTTAAACATATTTGTAAATAATGTTTCTTCATGGTCTTACTTTTCCTTTATTAAAATTTTATGATACTGTTTCATTTCCCTTAAATAATCTCTTTAAGATGTTCATGTGATTTTGTCATCATTCACCCTTTGTCCAACATTCTTGGGGACAAATCAAATGCATAAACCAAAACAGTTTTGATATTGAGCAAAATCCCATAAGTGTGTATGATACATATCTTCAAAACCAGGGCTAAATGTCTTTTTGGATTGCAAGTTTCTTCAAAAACAAACACACACATCTCCATAGCTGTTTTCCCAGCAGACTAAATATAATCCATAAGCCATGTACAGTGCCTCCCACGGAGAAGACGGATACTCCTTCTTGTAGGCTCTGTCCACAAGAACTGCCAAAAGAAGGTGGTTGCCAAGCATCTAGCAGGCCGCAATGTGACTGTATTCAGGCTGGTGAGTTGCGCAGACTTGATCTAAAGTGACATGAAAGTTTCCTTATCTTTTCTACCTTTAAATGGCTGCATATGGCTCTAATTGAGTCTCCAGTCACACATTGATTTTGGCTCATAAGAAGCCAGCAGGCAACAATCTGATAAACACAAGAGTTGTTTAAGGAATGGAAGTCAGGGGAGATCCTCTATGTCTAAAAATACCTGCTTTTACAAGGCAGGATATTTGCCTTCCCACTTCCCCTCCAAATGTGATCTAAATTACTCCTGCCAGATCTGAAGTTACCTGAAGGCAGAAGGAGTTCCTTCCAGTAAAGCAGCCTATTAATATCGGTTGTCAGGAGATAAGGGCAGGGGAAGGGACAGAGAATTTAATTGTGACCTGCAGCCAGTTTTAAGAACTGAGCTGTGTTTGGTCCACTGCCATTACATACACTCAGTTTTCACCTGCAAAGCCCTGTAGGCATTATAAAAGCAATTATTATTTAGAATGGCACAAAACCTCATTATTTTTAGTCCTTGTTCTCCAACGGCCGTAATGTCACTCAAAGTGTACCCACTGGGGGACAAAATTAACTTTTCTTTCAAGTTTTGTTTTTTTGTTGTTTTTTTATTGGGCATTTGGGGAAACATGATTAGGTTGCTCCATTATCTTTCTCTTGTTCAGACTCTCCAGGCATTGTGGGAAAATATACTGAGCCTCTGCTACTGCCTAATGAGTAGGCCCCAGTAGCCATTTTTCTACTTCATTCATCATTAGGCCACAGTGCTGCTGCTACTGACTTCACTGAAGTGTCTGTGTGTGGTGGGTTTCCATCTTGTTATGAAAGGAAAAAGGAGTTGGCCTGTCGCTGTACTGACAAATTCTGTCTTGGGGTGCAATGGCCCCCTCAAGAATATATTGATGTCCAGGTCAGAAAGATGTACACCACAGGCACGATACAGCTCCAAACACGGACCGTAATCTCAGGGTGCTCAGTCACTGAACCTAATCCTGATCTCATAGCTACGCAGAACTCTCTATTAACACATTTTTAAGCACAATCCACCCATTGTGTGTCTCTGACGTCCTGCCAGACAATATGCGGCACCATAGCCGACCTGGGTGCCTGGGAACTGGGCCTTAAACATCTTTAAGTCAGCATTGTCTTTAAGGATCAAGGCCTTTCCTGGTGTCCATGTCAAATCATTGCCACCCAAATGGATGAATATATCCACATGTGCTTCTCAAGCACTCCATCCCATATCAAGCCTCTCAGTCTTCTCCAATCATGCAATACATGCTCTCCCAAGCCAAGCTTATGACTTGAACAGGAACGGCTGGCATACTTAGCCACCCAGAAGATGTAACTGTGGCAACACACCACCACTTGTAGTCGAGCCAGGCCCAGCTATGGAGGCCTGAAAAGACAAAGCATATAAAAGGCAGCCCCCCCCCAGCTGTTAGGCAATGGCCAGACGTATCCTTTATATTGGTTGGAAACCCAATGTGCTTGTGGGCCAGTACTGGACTTGTGTGCCGGCTTGGAGTTTGGGGGGTTGGGGGGGGGGGTTGGCCTGCAGCCCAGTTTGGCAACCCATGGGCCGCGTCCAGTGCTCGCAGGTCAGTACAAGGCCCGTGCGCCGGATCAGGGTTTTTTGGTTGATGTTTTTTTGGCTGGCCCGCAGGCCAGTTTCGCAGCCCACGGGCCAGGTCCGGTGCTCGCAGGCTGGTACCAGGGGCCGTGCACCTGATCTTTTTATTTTATTTTATTAATTTTTTTAACTGCCAACCATGTGGCCACCTACCAGCTGTAGAGCAGCCGGTCGGCTTCCCCCCCCTTCCCCCCCGGAGGGTCCTGGACCCTCCTTGCAGCCAGGATGGAGGACCCCAGGAGCAGCACCAGGTAGGAGACACCGCCGGCAAACAAAACGGAAACAGAAATTTCCGTTTCATTTTGTTTTATTTCTCTTAGAGGGGGCAGTTTGTTATTCATTTTGTTATGTAACAAAATGAATAACAAATAACAAAATGAACCAAAAGTTCATTTTGTGCCCATCTCTACTTACAACAACTACTGTGCCCTGGAGCGTGGACTGATTTTACATCGAGTGCCCCAGAGTTTCAACTCCATCCAGCTCCTTCCCCTGCCTCTGGGAATGGAGAAGATTGTTACTGCAGGGCACCCACTTCTTTGCTGAAGAACAAACTGCATAACAAATATGTTTCATTCATCACCACTGCATTTTGATTAAAAATGTCACTTTTGTCCTCAACAGGATTGGTGAGGTGGGCCAGAAGATATCACATAAACCTATTCTGATGGATGTGATTAATACATAACTCCAGTTGCTTTCCATAGAGCAGGAACCTCTCAACATTTTAGATTTCATTACCACCACCACCACCACCACCATCATTGCAACTGCTGTTGCTTCATAAACTGATTAAAACCTTGAGAACAGTAACACTACTAAGCAAAATTCTCAGCAACTGGAAAAATGTTTGGCTATCAAAAAAGGCAGCACTTCCCATGTGGGCTTGTCTGCCTACCTTCCTACCTTCCTACCCATCTTCTTTACAGGAAGGGAAGAGACCTTACAGAATATACTGTAAATGGACATTGACTACTGGAGTATACCAGAGATTTTCAGAAGAAAATGACTTGGTGCTTGATAGGTGACAACAAAACATTTGATTGTGAGCATTATAAGACTATGATTGTCTTGAAAGAAATGGGTGTATCTCAACATCTGACTGTAATAATGTATAACCAATATTCCAGACAAGAAATGGGTCTTCCACAGGACAGTCCTTCAATGGCCCTCATATCGAACCAGCAACATATTAAGGAGCTTGAGCTGTTCTTGGACAGAGCGGAACAGACTATCCAGGTCCAAGAAGAGACAGGGCACACATCTGAGGATGAAGTCACTTCCCCAACTCAGGAGGTAGATGTGTGGAGGAATGTGACTGAAAGGAGCAGAAGGCCAAGGGATCGCTCAGAGAGTCTCATATTGCACACTCAATTTGAGGCTCTTTCCCTCATCACACCTCATGAGGCATGCACAGAGGAACAGCTGGTTCCACCTGAGGATCTCTCCCTCATCACAATTGATGAGATACACGATCAGGTACATGTAGATGAACAGGCTGCAGGAGAAAAGCTTCTTGTACTAAGGGAATCTATAATTAGAAATACAGAGGGATGGATTTGTGATGAGCATGATAACCGTATGGTCACTTGCCTGCCAGGTGCAAAGGTTGCAGACATCACGAGAAATCTAGATAGCTTGTTAGAGAGAACTGGGAAGGAACCAGTGGTCATGGTACACGTTGGTACCAATGATGTCGGGAAGGCCAAGCGGTCAGTCTTGGAAGCCAAATTCAGGTTGTTAGGAAGAAGATTGACTTCCAAGGTAGCATTTTCAGAAGTGCTACCTGTTCCTCGTGCAGGACCTGCCAGGCAGGCAGAGCTCAGTAGCTTCAATGTGTGGATGAGGCAATGGTGTCGAGAGGAGGGCTTTAGATTTGTCAGGAACTGGAGAACATTTTGGGACAAGCCAAACCTGTTCAGGAGGGATGGGTTGCACTTGAATCATGATGGGACCAGATTGCTGGCACTCAACCTCAAAAAGGCTGCAGAGCAGCTTTTAAACTGATAACTGGGAGAAAGCCGACAGGAGCTGAGTAGCATCCAGTTCGGAACACCTCATCCCTGGGGAATGAGGTTGGAGAGAGTAGAGAATCACATAGAGATGACATAGCAGGTATTAGCGCTGAGAGAATGATGGTTTGTCAACTGAAAATAAAAGCTGGGGGGGGGGAGAACAAAGCAGTAGCTGTTGTTGGGGGACCCACTGTACAGGTGCTTCTACGCCAATGCTCGAAGCCTCCGAGCAAAGATGGGGGGACTTGAACATTTGGCAGCTAGGGATAACATAGATATAATAGCCATAACAGAAACCTGGTGGAATGTGGAGAACCAGTGGGATACAACAATCCCAGGCTATAAACTCTATAGAAGGGATAGAGAGGGGCGGCTTGGAGGGGGAGTGGCCATCTATGTCAAAGAAGGGGTAAAATCCAGCAGAATGGAGATTGACGGCGGGTCTGACTCCACCATAGAATCACTGTGGGTTAAACTTCCAGGTCCAAGGAGTGATGTGATAGTCAGGGTGTGCTATCGTCCACCAGATCAAAAACTTGAGGGGGACCTTGAAATGAAGAGAAAAATCATGGAGGTGTCTAAGAGGCATAGGATTATAATTATGGGGGACTTCAATTATCCCCACATTTATTTATTTATTTATTTATTTATTTATTTATTTATTTATTTATTTATTTATTTAGTCAACTTATATGCCGCCCACTACCCAAAGGTCTCTGGGCCAATGCGAGCTCCGGGCAAGAAAGAGAAACCGGGTTTCTCGACTTGCTGAATGACTGTGACTTAGAGCAACTTGTCATGGAGCCCACCCGAGAACAGGCAACTCTGGATCTAATACTGTGTGATACTCAGGACATGGTCAGGGATGTGAATGTCACTGAGCCTCTGGGGAACAGTGACCATGCTGCAATCTCCTTTGCCATGCATGTTGGAGGAAGAGTTTCAAGCCAATCAGACATAAAAACCCTTGATTTTCCAAGGGCAAACTTCCCTCAGGTGAGGAAACTAGTTAAAAAGAAATTGAAGGGGGAGGTTAGAATAATCCAATCTCTTCAGAGTACATAGAGCCTGTTTAAAACAACGGTAATAGAGGCCCAGCACAAGTGCATATCACAAAGAAAGAAGAGCTCATTTAAGTCCAAGAGGGCACCGGCATGGTTAATGAGTGGAGTTAGAGAGAATCTAAAGTGCAAGGAGAGGTCCTTCTGTAAATGGAAATCCTCCCAAATGAGGAAAATAAAAAGGAACACAAACTCTGGCAAAAGAAATGTAAGAAGATGATAAGAGAGGCAAAGAAAGATTTTGAGGAATGCATGGCTAGCAATATAAAGGGTAATAATAAATGCTTCTTTAAATATGTTAGAAGTAGAAAACCTGCCAGAGAACCAGTTCACCTTCTGAATGGTGAGGGAGGAAAAGGGGAGGTTAAGGAGGACTTGGAAATTGCAGAGAAATTAAATGAGTTCTTTGCATCTGTCTTCACGACAGAAGACCTTGAGCAGATTCCGCTGCCTGAACGGCCCCTGTTGACTAAAGAATTAAATCAAATACAGGTTAAAAGAGAGGATGTTTTAGGACTACTTGATAAATTGAAGATTAACAAGTCACCGGGCCCAGATGGCATCCACCCAAGGGTTCTTAGGGAACTGAGAAATGAAATTGCAGATCTCTTAACAGTAATATGCAACTTGTCTCTTAAAACGGCCACAATGCCGGTGGACTGGAGGATAGCGGATGTCACACCAATTTTTAAAAAAGGAAGGAGGGGGGACCCAGGAAACTACAGGCCAGTTAGCCTTACATCTGTCCCAGGGAAGATGGTGGAAAGCCTCATCCAAGAGAAAATATTAAAACACATAGAAGAACAAACCTTGCTGAGAGAAAATCAGCATGGCGTCTGTAAGGGTAAGTCTTGTCTGACAAATCTTTTAGAATTTTTTGAAAAGGTCAACAGGCATGTGGATTTGGGTGAACCGGTGGATATAGTCTATTTGGATTTTCAAAAGGCTTTTGACACAGTCCCTCACCAAAGGCTGCTGAGAAAATTGCACAGTCAGGGTGTAAGAGGGCAGGTCCTCTTATGGATTGAGAACTGGTTGAGAAACAAAGAATATGTGTCAATGGGAAATTTTCCCAATGGAGAGAAGTGAAAAGTGGTGTGCCCCAGGGATCTGTCCTGGGACCGGTGCTTTTCAATCTGTTCATAAATGACCTGGAGACAGGGATAAACAGTGAGGTGGCCAAGTTTGCAGATGACACAAAACTTTTCTCTGTGGTAAAAACCAGAGAAGATTGTGAAGGGCTCCAGAAGGATCTCTCCAAACTGGGGGAATGGGCTGTGAAATGGCAAATGTGTTTTAATGTAGCCAAATGTAAAGTAATGCATATTGGGGCAAAAAAATCAAAACTTTATCAACTCATAGGCTCTGAGTTATCCGTGACAGATCAGGAAAGAGATCTTGGTGTGTTGGTGGACAGCTCCATGAAGGTGTCTACCCAATGTGTGGCAGTGGTGAAGAAGGCCAATTCCATGCTAGGGATTATCATAAAGGGGAATGAAAATAAAACAGCCAACATTATAATGCCATTATACAAAACAATAGTAAGGCCCCACCTGGAGTATTGTGTACAATTCTGGTAACCACATCTCAAGAAAGACAAAAGTGGAACTGGAAAAGGTGCAAAAGAGAGTGACTGAAATGATTACTGGGCTGGGGCACCTCCCTTATGAGGAAAGGCTAAAACATTTGGGGCTCTTTAGTCTGGAAAAAAGGCGCCTGAGGGGGATATGATTGAGACGTACAAAATAATGCGGGGCATGAGTAAACTGAATAGAGGAAAGCTCTTCTCCCTCTCACAAAATACCAGAACTAGGGGACATACACTCAAATTGACGGCTGGGAGAGTAAGAACAGACAAAAGAAAATATTTTTTCACCCAGCGTGTTGTTGGTCTGTGGAACTCCCTGCCACAGGATGTGGTGATGGCATCTGGTCTGGATGCCTTCAAAAGGGGATTGGACAGATTCCTGGAGGAAAAGTCCATCACAGGTTACAAACCATGATGGAGATGTGTAATCTCCAGGCTTTAAACCAGGGGACTTCAAGGGCCAGATGCAGGGGAGTCTTATCAGAAGAGAGATATCTAGTCTCATGTGTTCCAAACGCATGTGGTGGGGCCACTGTGAGATACAGGAAGCTGGACTAGATGGGCGTTTGGCCTGATCCAGCATGGCTCTTCTTATGTTCTTATGTTCTTAATGTCTTGAATACAGTGCCCATAGCATTTCTCAATCTTCCTTTCTCCCAGCTAGACTGAGCTGGCTCAGTCATTCCCCAAAGAGCTTAATTTCCAGTCCTTTCTTCACTCTGATAAAACTGCCAGGTCCCCTCTTGGACCCATACCAAGGCTAGATGCTATTAGAAGGCTGGTTCCCATTATGAGTCTGGACTCCTAGCAGGGTCACCCAGAGTGGAATGGTCAAAGCTAGACAACAAAAGAAGATACAGGAATGATCAGATATACACTATTACATAAGAGAACTGATTGCTTCAATGATGATGGGGAAGGAAAGGAACTCCTGTTTGGACAATAGTAATATTAGAAGTTAGTAATAGTGGAGGATCTTTCGCAGGGCATAACAGTGATGCTTAAGCTAACTTGTGTTAGTACTCTGTAAAAAAAGACAATGGTAGCCAATTCTGAATGGTTTGTAGCTTGAAAAAGTCTGATTAAAAATCCAAAATGAAACAAAATTTAGTGCTGGAAGATGCGACATTCAACTCCAAAAGTCCTCAAGGAGCTACTGGGGAAAAGCAAAGAAGAAGTAAAAATAGTGCTGTTGCTGAAGAAGCTCCTAGTTTAACCTGAAGGGAAGTCTAGTGGCTGATGAGCATGGCACCAAAAACAAACTCCAATCCTGTATGACACATCTTATTGGAACACTGACTGTAAAAGGTATGAACGAAGATAAACTGAAAACCATAAAGAAAGAACTGGAACATTTAAACATTGCAGTACATGATGTGAGTGAACTGGAATAACTCAACATTTTCAGTCAATTACATAGTGTTTTGCTCTGGAAATACAAAGCTCCAAACAATCAATGTTGTTTCCATTCTAAGGCAACATGTAGTGCAAGTAGTTAGGGGATATAATTAGAAGTGAGCACAAAACAGAAAACTGATGGTTCAGTTGGTTCTGTTTTGGGCCCACCCTCGGTTCGGTACAGTTCGGGTGCATATGAATTTTTATTTAAAAATTCGTACAAACCCAAACCAAGCTGAACTGGTTTGTTTTACCTTACATGGTTGGCGATCCCAGCAGCAGCAACGGTGGCCCAGAAGCCCTGGCAGTGGCCACGCCGGACAGCGGGAGGCCTAGCTGGGCGGCGGGAGGCCTCACCACTGCCTCCAGGGCCCCGGCCGTGCCCACACCGGGCCGCAGTGGACTGCCCTGTTGCAGGCCCAGTGTTTTACTTTATTTTATTTTTTAAAGTCACGGAAGTGGGGGCTTTTTGAGGCACTGGCTTGGGGGCAGTGCCTCTAGACGTGCTAGCTTCCCCGTGCCTGTTTTTTGTTTTTTTTTTCCTCCAGAGCCGACCATGCGGCATCCAGGCCGGGTTGGCACTTTTAATTTTTTTTTTAATTTTTAAATTTTTCCCAGCACCAACCATGTAGCCCCTGGGACCCAGTCAGCTGTTTAATTTTTTATTTTTTATTTTTTACTTTTTTAAAAAAAATTAGGATGCGTAAGCCAGGTCGGCACTTTTAAGGTTTTTTTTTTTTTTTAATTAATTTTTCCCCAGTGCTGACCAATTTAATTTTTTTTAACTTCTGGCTGGCCTGAAGGCCAGACCAAGGGTTTTTATTTATTTATTTTTATTTTTCTTATTTTTAAGTACAGGCCAGGGCCAGCACCCTTTTTTCATTTCATTTCATTTCATTTCATTTTTGAATTTCCAGCACCGACCACAGGTCGGCACTTTTTTTTTTAATTATTATTTTCACTTTGGATGCCGACCATGTGGCTTCCAGGCTGGGTCAGCACTTTTTAATTTTTTTTTTTAAAAGCCCCAATGCTGGGGCTGTTTTCTCTCTCTCTCCCCCCCCACTCATGCACAGCTGAGAGGTGCTTGTTTCCCTGCGCCGAAGAGGACTGGTGGCAGCACTGGTGGGACTCAAGGTAAGTGTCCACAACGAAAAATGAAATGAATGAAATGGAAATTTCCGTTTTGTTTTGTTTCCTTTTTCTTTGATAGGTAGGTTCATTATTCGTTTGTTAGCTAACAAAATGAATAACAAAATGAATTAAAAATTCATTTCGTGCCCATCTCTAGATATAATGCATAGTCTGACTGTATAATATTGGTCAGACATCTCAAAAAGCATATCAACTATATTTCATTTCTATGCTCCAACTGCCAATACTGACAAAGAAGACATCAAAAGATTTTATATAAGCATCCAGGAAGAAACTGATTGCACACCAAAAAATATGTACTGATAGTTGTTGTTGATTGGAACACAAACGCAAGAAACTTTGGAAGGCAAGCCGCAGCTTCCAATTCCAATTAGAAAGTTTTTTTTCCCCTTAGGGTTTTTTTCCTTTGGCACTTCATAACACAGCCCCCTGACCCCTAATCCTTTCCAATTTTCAGGGGGGTTACCTAGAATTGCTTGAGGAAGGTACCCCTGCCATTTTGGTGCTGAAACATGGCTGGGACCATAAAAATAGTAACTGAGTGTGCTAGCAGTCCTCCCAATAATTCCAAAGCCTGCTTCCTTTAAAATGAAAGTACAAAACCAGGGTGGGCGGGTGGAGGCAATCAATTCCACTCAAATCCTACTTTTTAAAAAATGCATTCACTGGTCAGGATTTTTAACCAATCTGTCATTGGCAACAACATATCCTGAAAAGGAACACCCAAAGGAAAATACCGGAGGGACAGTAGAACACTACACTCCCTGTTTGCCAACCAGAGGGCACTACTTTAGCCCTGGCTTCCTCACGGCTCACTCAGAACTAACTGGCCTGCCTCAGACCCACCTCAGAGAGATCTGTTTGTTTTGGCAGGGCCTTCAACCCTTGGCAACGCAGCCTTATGCTCGAGCCATTCCCAGTGCTTTCATAGAAACAAGAACACATGCTTTTGTTTGTTGCAAGAGACATCACTGAACTCTGTTTCTATAAATTTGGAAGTGAAATCCTACCAGCCCTCTCTCTATTCTTGAACAACCTTATTCTCTCTCCTTATTTTTCACAGTCCAAGTGTAACTGTGTGCCGTGAAATCCGTATTAGGTCCTTTCTTTCTGTATTTTGTTCCTTATCTTTCTTGATCGCCCCTGCTCTGGAACATACTTATACAGCTTCTACACAGACAGGAAAAGGAGGAGGGTGTGGGAAGCTGTTCTGTTCCCATCCTTCCTGCCATACTTTGCTTCTTTTCTTTCTTTCTTTTCTTAAATAGATATATTAAACATAGCAGTCTGGAACTGATTTCCTGAGTGGCATATCCTTGTCTAGCCAGTTTCTGTTTATCGCTTTTTGAGACTGCGTAGCATTTTTGGTGATAAAGCTGATGGAAAATTGTGTACACAAAACACAGAAAATGGGGTGGTATGTTCAGTAGGGGGGTTCGTGACCATTTCTGAAGCACAGCTTCCTTTTTAGCAAAAAGACAACTGTTCATTGCTAAAGAGAGAATTAACCATCATTTCAAATAGCACTATTTGAAGAAGGTAAATCTGATTAAGAAACAATATGTTCTGGATTACTAAATTACATGAAGCTGTCCTGGTTTCACCCAGACCTAGCCTATGATCGTGCCAAGTGGAAGGCCAAAAACAGGAATAACAGACCCCACCACCAAGTAGGACAAATGCTAAAAGAAAGAAGATGTTCCAGGTTACTAAATGTATCTTTTCAATAACAGTCTCTGAGTTTCTTTTTTCTATGACATTTTAAAAAGCCATGCTAAAATGCATGGAGAAAAATCACATCACATCCAAATTTCTGCACCCTGTGGCACAGTAGTTAAATGCATGTACTGCAGGCAAAACTGTGCAGGCTCATGGTTGACTCAGCCGTCCATCCTTCTCAGGTCAGTAAAATGAGTACCCAGCATGATGGGGGGGCAATGTGTAGCCTGCATAATTAAACTGTAAACCACTCAGAGACTACTTGAAGTGGTATGGGGCGGTATATTAGCAGAACACTTTGCTTTGCTTTGCTTTGCTTTGCTTTGATGTAGAAAGATGATGAAATCCCTGTGGGCAAAAGTCAGCCAAGAGGGACTTCAGCCACAGGCCTTTGTGAAGGGGATATGTTGCTATGCTTCAGGAACTATCATATCTAGGTAAGCTTCTTATTTCCATCCATGCCCAGTCCTTACTCTACTGAAATAGACACCCCGGAGGGAGACAGGCCATGTTTGCACTGAGGCTTTAAGCTTTGCCAGACTGATCCACTTACTCACAAAGAGCATGCCAAGCCTTCTCTCTGACATGTGAACTTTATGTACAAGGTTGTTTTGGTTACTGTTTTTCTGCATTTACAAGGATTGCACAGAGAAAGATTCAATCGTGTGTGCTCCAAGTAACAATCTGAAATAGAATGTGTGTTGACTTCCTTATTAAGTAGTAGGGCTGTTTGTAGCATCTTGTTAAACCCAGAATATTGATGGCATCAACTATAGTTCTAATCCTCCATCCATTTATCTGAGAGTAAACTACATGGAAGCCAAGTGGAACATATTTCTGAACAGATAATATTTAAGATTACCCTTCCGGTGTCATATTAAACAATCTAGAAAACTAGATTTTCCTCCTTCTTCCAATGCTGGGAGATGGAGTGTTAAAATACCTTCCCCATGAGCACTTCAAAGTGAACATTTAACTCCCACTTTTGGAAGGTTCTGGAGTTAATTCCAAACTGGCACAAGATCTGTTCAGATATTCTTAGCCTTACTGACATGCTTTTGCTTTTGCTGCATTAATGCATGGATGGGAAAACAGGAAGGGGCTCAGAGCCCTGGATCCTGTTCCAGCAAAATGCTAATTTATATAAAGAAAGGCACATCCAATGAAGTGCTACTTTATAGCAAGTGCAAGAGGAACAGACGTTTATTTATAAAGCCTAGGAATCCAGCAGTAGCTCCAGATGCCAGAATCATTCTATATGGTAGGCAGAATGAAGTGATAAAATCCTGCGGGAAACTATTTTTGAATGCTTCCCCGTGTGAAAAGCTGCAGATGAGGCCATGCCAAGCTTTATTTTCTGATATGTTAATTTATGTCAGGTAGATTATTGGAGATATTGGGAGCAGCATTAAATATATAACTAACACTCCTATACGAAGCCTAATAGTTCATATTCTAGATTTGCTTAGGCTTGTGTTCTAGTATTCTGCTTTGTTGCCAATGCATAAAACCTGGGAATGTTACTCCATTAGTTTTTCTAGATCCACAAAGAATACAAGAAAACAAACAAGATTCTGCCAGGTAACCTTCAGAAAACTGTAGGTTTCCTGCCCCCCCCCTTTTATTTTTGGCAGATCTGGTGAACATAATTATGGTCCTCCTTATTTGTCCTGTTCTAGGTTTTTTTTTTTTCAGCCTAAAGATGTGGGCAGGACCCTTGGAGAGGTCAAGGCTATCATCCTTGCCCTTTCTGGCTTATAAAAGCTGCCAGAATGGCTAGGAGTAGTGACCCATGTCTCCCTGCAGTAGTGTTGGGTCCCAACATGCTTTTAAAAAGCAATATTAATACCATTGCTGAAAACGCTTTCCTTGAATCCATGGTTTTGGATGACCACCCAGTCTCTAGCATTCCATTCCGGGATATGCGATTGAAGCAGGCTTTGGCTTCTCATCTGTAGGGGTTCCTGAATGGAATGGATTCCTTAGAGGCATTGCATTCTGGCTTTAGATCTAGTTATTTGACAGAGACTACTTTGGCTGCCTTGGTAGATAGTCTATGTTGGGAACCAGACAGAGGAACTGTGTCCTTTTTGGTTCTGCTTGACATCTCAGCAGCTTTCTGTGTCATAGACAATTGTGTATTTCTGGTCCATCTCTTTGGGGTGAGACTTGGAGGCATAGTTTTATGGTGTTTACACTTCCTCTTGAGGCACAACCCCAGAAGGTGTTGTTGGGAGTCTCCTGATCAATGTTCTAGCCATTAGCCTATGGGATCCCTCAAAGTTCTGTTTTGTCCCCCATATTATTTAACATCCACATGAAAGTGCTGGGAGAGGTTGTTAGTTCTAGACCAGTGTCTGGTGTCAGTAATGGACTAGATGAGTAACCCAGGCAAGATAGAAATCTAAAGACAGATCATGGAACAGGTTAGAGTCTGTGCTGGATGGGGTTACTCTCTTCCTGAGTACACAGATACATAGCTTGGGAATACTTCTGGATTTGTTCCTATTTTAGTTTAGTTTAACAGTACTTCTTTTTTAAATACTTTCAGTTGCTTTGAGAAAAGCCTCATGGCACATTGGTTAAACAGCTGTACTGCAGCTTAAACTGTGCTCACGACCTGGGGTTCATTCCCAGATAGACGGCTCATGGTTGACTCAGCCTTTTGTCCTTCCGAGGTCAGTAAAATGAGTACCCCGTTTGCTGGGGTGGGAGCAATTTGTACCCTTCACAATTAAATTGTAAACCAC
Source organism: Phrynocephalus versicolor (assembly GCA_023846285.1). Classification (NCBI taxonomy): domain Eukaryota; kingdom Metazoa; phylum Chordata; class Lepidosauria; order Squamata; family Agamidae; genus Phrynocephalus; species Phrynocephalus versicolor. The sequence goes on along the minus strand of JAHTLZ010000274.1, from coordinate 5,047,619 downwards.
CCAGAGAGTGCTGGAAGCACTATGGGGCAGTATATAAACAGAACACTTTTTGCCTTTTGGGTCCTTTTTAGGAGAAATGTGGCATATACATTTTTTTTAAAAAAAATGAATAAATAAATGTGCTCCCAATCTCCCTTCATAGAGTGTCATGTGGAGGAACCAGCACATCCCAGCCCAGACCAGGTAGACCATTTCAATCTGGATGCCAGTATTTAGCTGAAACCTGAAATTCATCACTTGTCCAAAACTAATATATACCCCTACCATTTGCCTCCCTGTCTATCTATCTGGGGCAATATAAACATTGCCACCAAAAATGTAGGTCTTTCTGCAGGTATACCTGCAAAAGGACCTACATCTGAGTCAAGCCTACAAGGAATATCAGTACATACCTTTTTAAAAAAATTCCTTCCCACTTTACATCATTCATCAGTTCATCAGGCAGAGTGATTTCCTCAGCTTTAAGACTCTCATATGTATGACAGATAATGGTTTTTTTGTTTGATGGGGGTCTCTCTCTTTTGCTTTCTCTTCCCCGCTGGCAGAATGTTGGCAGGAAAACTGCCAGGCATATTTGACTTAAGTGATAGGAAGATTAAGTAGGCATGACTGAACATCTAGTGCCTAATTTAAGGACAGCAGCAACAACACTGAGCTGTTCTCAATTATAGTTCATACATTTACTGTTTCTCCATAACACCTAACTATGCAGCTGTTCACAGCCCCATACTCGCCTATGCTTATAGCATAAATATTATAATGGTGTGTTTAAAATGGCTTTTAAAAAAATATGGAGTTACTAAGTTAATGTCAGAATATAACAGCAGCGGTAAGATGAGCTGGGATCCAGCAATGGACACCTCTAGCTTCCAGTTAAAACTAAGAGTTAGGAGAGGGTGCTCCAATCTTCTTCATGGGTTTGGACAGATATATTAAGTAATATACTGCAAGAGTGTTTCACATGTAAAGGGATTAATTACATTAAGTAAAGGGACATTTCTATGCCCTTTAGTATTACATTGAATATGCATCATTGTGCATAACTGCTTTCAGCATCAGTGGAAGATAGTGGAACTGGATGATCTCCCCCCACCCAGGGGAATGAAGACATACCCACTAGTACCCATACTTAAATGTTTGTGTCAAACTACCATTCACTGTCTCTCAACTGTCCCTCTTTTCTGCTTTAAAATCTCCTGTGATCTTGTCTTTATAAGCCATCTTAATGCTGTCATAATCATGCGAGTCCGGGAAGAGCTAAGATGTTTTTTACATTTTGGATTAATGGGCAAATATGTCACCAGATGTCAAATGAGAGGGACTACTGAGTTGGTACTACTGGTTTACAGACAATAAGAACATCTCTGTTTGTATTTAAAATAAAATCGTGTGAGTTTCAATCTAGCTGGATAATGACAACAGTAATAAAATATGTGGTGATTGTTTTGGCCAATTGAACTTGGAGGTGGTCAGTTTCATGCAACCCTTCATCTGCCATTATGAAGATAATGTGTTAGTGCACCCTCTTCTAAATGTTCCCACCCACTTTCAAGAAAGCCACAAGAATCAAATTCACTGATTGACTAGATGCAGGGTTAGATGAAGCCTTGTAAGATTCGCCAGGCATAAAGACTTCTTGAAAGATGTCCAATGGAATGGAAAGGAAAGGAAAGAGTGGTCATTGTCCAAAATTCTCCAGAAAAGTGGCTGACACTTTTATTTGACCACTAAATAGGCACAAAAATAAAGCTAGCTGTCAAAGCTGAATCAGGCTGGGTACCATGCAAGCGCATGTGCATGTGTGCACGTATGCACACACACACACACACACACACACACACAGAGAGAGAGAGAGAGAGAGAGAGAGAGAGAGAGAGAGAGAGAGAGA
>JAHTLZ010000274.1:5037556-5045721 GCA_023846285.1 Phrynocephalus versicolor | reverse complement strand
GAGAGAGAGAGAGAGAGAGAGAGAGAGAGAGAGAGAGAGAGAGAGAGTCATACATGTTTCAAAAATCATGGCCAGATCTGTGGGTCAGCCTTCTTTGCTTGAAGGACATTTTCAAAATGGAGGAAACCTGCATACTTGGACTAGAACTGCATATTACTGATTTCAGCTCTCATAGTGTGGATTAGAACATCTCTTCCAAAATGACTATACAAAAAGTTGCCAGTCATTCAGTAAACCCCCAACCCAATGCCCCTTGTGGAAACACAACATTATATATTTGGCTGAAAAAATACTATGAAACCTGCATCCAAGAGGCTGGGATAAAATTTAGCCCACATATTAGGTGAGCCAATTACAGTCAAATAATATAACATACCACTTACTTTCTTACTTACATACTTACTGAGTGGCATAAAATGTGGTCCTCAAGCCACAGTCCAGAATGCCCATATTTGGCTGTAGATGGTGCTCTAGTTTGTTATTCATTCATATTTTTGGAGTTAAGATCCCATCTATATGGTTGAATATCCTATATAAAAGAGAAAAATGGAAGGAGGTTTCACAGGATATGCAACTGTGGACTCATCCATATTTAGCATTTTTTCAACTTTCCTTGCACCCTTGATACCGTTGCTATATCCCCAATGCCTGAAAGTGTCAACAGAGTTAGAACAGGACAAAAACTTTGGCTTCCCAGGTTTATGTATACTACCCACCAGGTGGTGGTGTGTTTTCATCCGGCTTTCTTCCAGTTTGCTCCTGTGGACTCCGCTACCCTTTTGATGCTTTCTAGTTTTAGTTGGTGTGAGCCAACTTGGGTCCCTTATGGAAAGAAAAACAACATATCAATGATGCAAATAAATTAATAATAGATAAATATCCACACTGCTCTATGAATTTTGTGTGTATTTGCTATATGATGATGTTTCCTTCTGGGTATTTTTTCGGGTGGTAAAGTTTTGAATTCAGGTGAAAACCTGATAGTATGAGAATGGGGAAGGGAGGAGAAAGCAAGGTAGGTGGGGAGAAAGCAGAGAATATTAGTTTGTTCTTGCATTCTGCTGCTTCGTTTAAATGTTTTCACTTTTTGTCCCATTCCCTGATGGATGGGGCAATTGTAACTTCTGGACCTGGAAGGAAGGGGAAGCAGGAGGAACAGAAACTATAAAGCCTATCACAGCAGGCAACAAGGTGGGGCAATCCAAAGTCCACAAAGGAGCTCAAATGGTCAAACAAGGGTGAGGCACTCTGGAGCAAGGGTTTAAAGCTCACGAGAACAAGACAGAGAACTGACAGAAAATTTGATTCCAGCAGCTTGCAGATCCCGCAGAGTCTGCTGAGGTTATTCCTAGCATGCAACTGTTAGGTGGTTGGATAACTCAGCTAAAGAGTTTGGTTCCTGGGAGAAAGAATCCATTTGTGGGGAGGCAAGTTACTTGCATTTAAGTCCCTTACTTATATGGAGACTAGAGATGGGCATGAAATGAAAAACAAAATGCTGTTTCTTTGTTTCATTAGGTAACGAAATAAAACAAAATGAAACAAGAAAGCAGCATTTCATTACAGACGAAATGAAAAGGTCATTTTTTTCGTTGAGTTAGTTTGATATTGCTTCTATCATTTTCAGAGGGGTCCAGCAAAGCTGTCATCAGCTGGACCCCTCTGAACATGGCTGGGTCGCCACTGCAGGAGCCTCGCACTGGCAGCCCAGCAATTTTTAAAGGGGTTCAGCTGAGCTGTTATTGGCTGCACCCCTTTAAAATGGTCCAGTCACTACCAGGGGATCCCCTGGTGGTGACTAGGCCAGTTTTAAAATGGTACAGCTGATGACAGCTCAGCTGGACCCCTTTAAAAATGGCTTCCAGGAACCAAACTCAGTGCTTCTAGGACCCAGGGGAGCCATTTTGTTTTGATTCATTTTGTTTTGTAAGATTGTTTTTAAATTCTAAGAAATGAAACAAACTGAAATGGGAGTGGGCATGAAACAAAATGAAATGAAACATTATTTTTCCATTTTGTGCCCATCTCTAATGCATACTTCCCCTGAGGTTGAGCCTTTTACTTCAGGGTTTCCAACCAGGTTTGTGTCTTCAGTCTTCTTTGCTCCCAAAGGTTAGGAGTAGAGATGGGCACAGAATGAAAAAATAATGTTCCATTTCATTTCGTTTTGTGCCCACCCCTGTTTCATTTCATGTTGTTTCTTATGATATTTTTTAAAAAATATCATACAAACCAAAATGAAATGAAATGAAACAGCTCCCCTAGGTCCTAGAGGCACCAGATTTGGTGCCCAGGAGCCATTTTTAAACGGTTGCAGCTGATGACAGCTTGGCTGTACCCCTTTAAAAATGGCTGGGTCACCAATGCAGGGCTCCCGCGGTGGCAACCTGGCCATGTTCAGAGGGGTCCTGCTGAGCTGTCATCAGCTGCGCCCCTTTAAAAATAACCGAGTCACCATCAGATATTCTGCCTAGTGATGACTGGAACATTTTTAAATGTGTCCAGCCAATGACATCTCGGCTGGACCCCTTTAAATATGGCTGGGTCGCCAGTGCCGGGCTCCCGCAGTGGCAAGCTGGCCATGTTCAGAGGGTTCCAGCTGAGCTGTCATTGGCTGGACCCCTTTAAAGGGGGCATTTTTAAAGGGGTACAGCTGATGACAGCTCTGCTGGACTCCTCTGAAAATGGCTCCCCTCTAGGACCCAGGGGAGTTCACCCCCACCTGCCTCCCAGCTGAGAGGAGTCCGGAAGCTGGGGCTGAGAGGAGGAGGCAGGGAGCACTGAGGCGGCTGCAGGGACCCACCTCCTCATCTTCCCTCTCCTGGGCTCCGGTGGTGGTGGTGGTGGCAGCTCATTGCGAGCCCAGCATGCAAGGGACCCTTTTTACAGATGGAACAAAACGGTTCATTTCAACAACAAAAAAGACCCTTTCATTTCATATGTAACAAAATGCTGCTTCCTCATTTTATTTCTTTTCATTTCTTTTCATTTCGTTTCGTTGCAGAGTAGTAATAAGAATAGAAGTGGGGGAGAATTAAGGGAGAAGGTGGCGGCACAAAGATTGAGTGGTGGTTACAGCAATGTTTGGGGTTCTCAGGGAATCAGTGGTCTTCCACATTCTATCCAACTCCCTCCCTGTGTTTGGACTGCTTTTTTGCACACACATTGCCCACTTTGTGGCTATAATTCTGCATTTATGAACATATGGGCTTGAACATCTCTTGTTACAGCCATTTCCTGATGAATGCACCTGGTACACTAGCAAAAGGTTTATCTAGCTAGCATATAAACTATGAACAACTGTGGCATGTTTTTAAGAACTTCTCTGTTTTCTCCTTGCAGAGAATGGAATCTGGAATATACTAATTTGCACACAAAAGAAGAGAATGAGTTGATATATCAGATCCTAGCATCCCATCCCACAGTCGTCCACTCTGGGATGCAACTTGGGCCAGAACAAGAATCACCGGTGTTTCTATTGGGAAAGTCAGAGGTTTTTTCCTTAAAGCTTGAAATATGTGTCACCTTCAATGTGTCTCGCGCTGTGTGTGAGAGAGTGTGTCGAGTGTGACTCTGTCTTCCCTGTTGCTGTGTATTGCTTTCACATTATGCACAAAGTATTTGATGCTTCCAAGCACTACCATTGAGAGGACCAAGTACACTAGGACTGGGGAATGTGAGTAATCAACAGCTAGTTTCGGCTTGAGGTGAGGAAGATTCAAGGTTTATAATTTAATTTCTTTTTATGGTCACTGAGTAAAGACATTGTCATGTGCAAACAAACACATCATAAATAAGACTGCCGCTTCCTCTGACTTTGTAGTTAAATGCTGGAAATGTGCAGATGAGTTGAAATCAACTGAATGCAGCATGAAAGCAAGCAAAAAGGCAAGCAAACAAGCCGGGTTTTGTAAAAGGAGATGTGGACAGTTCACACATTTTTTGGCAGTGATGGTAATGAAGTTGAACAAGTCTGACTCTCCTCATTCTATATCATTCATTACTCAGACTCTTAGGGTCTGCCATGGAAAAGGATATTGCAACTGCATCAGTTTTTCCACCAGTGTGGAATCTAATATGAACAAATGCTTGCAGACAGATCTTTTATAATTATTCCAAACTGACCTTGAGGCAAGATTCCATGTGGAAGTTCAAGAAGCAAATGCACAGCTATTCCTATGAAATCTATTTTGTAAATAAAGAATTCTCGTACCTTTCTACAGCTGTGCAAATGAGGTGGGTGGGAGAAGTTGCCATCCACCAGCTATGAGACAGCAGATCGTTGGCTAAAAACGGTGCTATATTTATTTACACAGTTTTACTGGTACATATACGCAAATACACATGCTTTCATGGAAATTCTGGCTATGGAGCTGTATTAACTTTGGCTGAAATGTGAAGCTATTTTCAGAAGCTTTCATAAACTTGCAGGAAGTACCTTTCCTTTTTAATTTATATTCAGCATTATTGTTCATTATATGTATTAAAACAAATAAACAGAAAAAGGAATTTTAAGTTGGCTCTCGCCAGCCCTTTGTGCCAGCCATATAAGAGCAGGAGAGCACTCAAATGAGGCTGTCTAAAAGTCAGCCCCCTACATCTCAAATGCTCTTTCTAGAGAAAACCTAGCACCCAATGTGTCTCCTGTGAAAGTTTCTGGTGGGCGGCATGGGCTGCTGCAAAATAAACAAAGAGAGAGAAGCTAAGACAGCAAGTGTCCACAGAGAAATTCAGATCTAGCAGTCTGCTTCATGAGTAATGGACTGGCTGACTACACAGACAGTGGGTTTCCAAGCTGGCAGAGGTTGGGGGTTATAGGGATCCTTTACCCCAGGAAGAAATACTGTATATGCTCAAATATAAGTCGAGTTTTTCAGCCCTAATTTTGGACTGAAAAAAGAGCCCCCTCTCTTCCAAAACAAGCACCAACGTCCACTGTCTGTGCTTGCTTTGGGAGAGAGAAAAAGGTTTTTAAAAAACCACCGCTTCCCCCACCACTACCGTCGGGTGCATAGAAGGAGAAGCGGTGGGTTTAAAAAAAAAAAAATTCTCTCTCCCAAAACAAGTGCCAGTGTCCACCATCAACACTTGCTTAGGGAGAGAGAAAAACGTTTTAAAACCCACCGCTTCTCCCTCCCCCCCAAAATCGGGCACATAGATGGAGAAGGGGTGGGGTTTTTTAAACTTTGTTTTTCTCCCAAAACAAGTGCTAATGCCCACCAACAGTGCTTGTTTGGAAGAGAAGAAAAGCTTTAAAAACCACCACTTCCACCACCACCACCACCATCGAGCGCAAAGAGGGAGAAGCAGTAGGTTTTTAAAAACTTTTTTTCTCTCCCAAAGTAAGCACCAATATCCACCATTGGTGCTTGCTTCGGGAGGGAAAAAAACAGTTTAAAAACCCAGTTGCTTCTCTCCCCTCCCCCTCATCAGAAGAAGAAGAAGAGGAGGAGGAGGAGGAGCAAGGGAAGGTAAAATTGCCACGGTGGCAGCAGCAGCAGCTGCCACCAGCACCGGTTTGGGGAAGGCAGCAGAGAAAAATATTGACTAGGGTTATACTCAAGTCAATCAATTTTCCCACTTCTTAAAGGCAAAATTAGGGGCCTCAACTTATACTTGAGTATATACGGTAATCAGAGTAGTGGTTATCAACCTTCCTAATGCCATGACCCTTTAATACAGTTCCTCATGTTGTGGTGACCCCTTGCCCTGCTTGGAAGAGGCCACAAGCCCCATTTGACAAGCAACTGCCACAGGTGGCATAGAGAACTTCCCTCTACAGGCACCCTCAGCCAATCACAGCCTCTGGTGCCATTGACTGACAACCCCTCCAACCTATCAAGCTGTCACTCACTCTTCCCCCCCCTTCCTCCCCATCCTCCTCCAGACCCAAGCTGTTTCTGCCTTTTTCTTCACTGGCTCATGGCGACCCCTGTGAAATGGTAGTTCGACACACCCCCCCCAAAAAAAGGGGCCCCGACCCCCAGGTTGGGAACCACTGTGTTAGAGGGACTTTTAGGCAAGAGCAGCAGATCATTTTTAGAAACACCCACCACATCTCTGCTAAGACAACCCCCACAAAATGTGCCATCCCAATACCACCCATGTGAATTGGAACTTTGGTATGCCTTTCCCCCCTCTCTTGAGTATTCTGGTCATGTTCCATGAGACTATATTGGTGAACAGAAATGCAACACCCAGCGGCAGCAGCAGTAGCAGCAGTAGTAGCAAATGTGACCTGAGCTTGTGCAGCTCAGCCTGCCATATGAGCTAAAAACCAGTCTTCCAACCCTTAATTGAAACAGGTTGTGAGAAGCTTCCATGAATACCATGGGTCTGACTCTAAGCACCCCATTCACTTCACAGGGCACACGGTGGACAAGACAGAGGTGCGCTGGGAATGGAAGAGCTCTCTGTAGCATTGCTGTCATAGACAGATCACTACCTGTTGAGGGTTAGACTTACTGGAGGTCATAATCTCTGCAAGGGTAGGGGACTGGTTAAGATGGTCTGCCCAAGGAAACAGATGGATCGTGTTGGTTGCCTGTTAGTTCTTGGGGCATTTCCTGATATCTTTTCAGTTCCTCCTGCCAAAGCCCTGGCTGATGACTGGGATGGGGAAATGGCCAGGGCTAGGGACACACAATCATGCCTATGTGTCCCCTCCCATTGTAGAGGGCTAGATATGTACCCTGGTTTACTATGGAAGGAGTGGTGATGGAACAAATAAGATGGAGGCTACAGTAATGGTGGTCAAAGACTTAGAGTGAATCCAACCAAATATGGGCTGATGCTCATTGGAAAGCCTACACCACGGCAGTGGTTTCAGCAAAGCATTCTTCTCTGTTGCTATTGCATCTGCATGGAGTCATCCAGTGGACTTGTTTTCAGTGATCAGGGTCTTACTACATGCTCCCCAGAAGTGCAAGATGCCGACCACTCAATTATCTGTAGTGAGGGATTTGCACAACACTTTGTAGATAAACATGCCCAGGATGCTGCAGGTGCTGCAGATCTTGTGGATGTAACATTGGCTCCTTCTTTTTCCAGTGATAATGGATCTTTCAATATGTGCAGTCTGAATATATGGAACAACTCCATGGAGTGGTGAAACCCACCACATATCTGTTGGACACTTGCCTTATTTGGCTTATAAAAGCAGTCAGAAAGGGACCAGTTGATTGGGTAAGGGAAGTGGTGAATGCCTCCTCATGGCAAGATAGCATTCAAAGCAAATGCTGAAGAAGCCCTCCTTGAATCTTACTGTATTAGATAATTATCAGCTACTCTCCTCTATTCAATTCCTGGGCAAATACTGTGTGCTGATTTCTCATGTCCAAAGATTCCTGGATGAAGCAGATAATCTATATCTGTTTCAATCTTGCTTCACACCTGGTTATGGCATGTAGAGAGTGTAGTCTGCTTGGTGGATGACCTATGCTAAAATCTGAGCAGTGTGTATATCCCTGTTGTTTTTGCTGGACCTCAGCATCTTTCAGGTTCACTGACCATGGTGTTCCTCTTGGTCATCTATTTGGGATGGTACCTGTAGGCATCATTTTACAATGACTCCAGGCCCTTCAGGTGAAGAGAGCTCACAAGGTGGTGCTGAGGGACACCTGCTTAACACATTGGCTGTTGGCCAGTGAAGTATTTCAGGGTCCGTTTTATCTCCCATGCTATTTAACACAGGACATGATTACACTATAAAAATAAATTGGGAGATGGGTCAGTGTTTTTGAAATTGAGTTAAAATCACAAGGTAGTCACATAGGATTTGGGTTGGTGTGTGTATCCTCATGGGATTTTTTTTCATCCATTTTGAACATGTATTGTCTATTGGTATTGATATAGCAGTATTACAGAACCAAGGAAAAGTGGAGGAATTCTCCCATGTACTCAAGGAAGCTCTTCCTGGCCCTGCTGAAGATAATGCATCCAAACGTTGGGAACATTTTAAGAATGTTGTTTATAACACTGCTTTATCAGTATTTGGCAAGGAGACTCAAAAGACAGCAGATTGGTTTGAAGCCCACTCAGAAGAGCTGATGCCAGCTATTGAGGAAAAGAGGAGAGCCTTGACTGTATATAAAGCTTGTCCCAGCGAGCACAACCTACAGGCCCTGCAAGCTGTTCGTAACAAAGTCCAGCAGACTGCCAGGAAA
>JAHTLZ010000274.1:5020056-5032556 GCA_023846285.1 Phrynocephalus versicolor | reverse complement strand
CAAAATGAATATTTTTTAAAAGTTTGTTTCATTCCAAACAAAATGAATTAAAACACAAAACAAAAAATGAAATGAAACACCATTTTGGCATTTCGTGCCCATCTCTAAGCAGATGAAAACAATTACCATTGCCTGAGACAGTCTCTCTGCCTATAAAGCAGCTAGATTGATAACAACCTAGTGGGCCACAGCAATAATTAATGGGTCTCTCCAGGTGGGCAAGGGGCAGTGGTTAAATGCCTGTACTGCATCTTAAACTGTGCTCACAATCTGGGTTCAATCCCAGATAGCAGGCTCACGGTTGACTCATCCTTCCATCCTTCCAGGTTCGTAAATTGAGTACCCAGATTGCGGGGGGGGGGGATGTGTAGCCTGCATACTGTAATTAAACTGTAAACCACCCAGAGACTACTTGAAGTGGTATGGGGTGGTATATAAGCAGGCCACTTTGTGGCCTATTAATAAAAAAACCTGACCTTGGCGGCAAATGATATTATGAACTATACACTCATTGGCAATGTACCATTTTTGAACAAGGTAGTGGAGAGGTTGGTGACTAACTAGCTTCAGGAACTTTTAGATGAAACTGATGTCTTTGATCCATTCCAGTCTAGCTTCTGGTCATGTCATAGCACAGAGACAATTTGTCACCCTGCCAACACTGGTTCAATAAGGCATCTGCAAGACCAGAGAGAGAGGGTGAGAGAGAGAGAGAGAAAGGAGAAAAATGACAATTAGCCTTTGTTTACAAGACCCGCTGCTAGAAGTCCATTATCTTTAGACAACCAGACAGGAGTCAGAGAGGTGGAAATTGACAGTCAGTGCTTGTCTGTAACTAAGGTATCTCTACTATAGCCATACATCCTGCAAATCTGGAGGGCTATAGGAAGCTGCAAACAAATGCTAGCTGCTATGTGGTCAGCTAGTTCAAATTCACACAAGTGAACCCAGCTTCTGAAATGCAAAGGCATCCTGGATCGCTTCATATTTCTCCCTACCATGTAGTTGTACCCTAAATTAGAAGGAACACTATGTTGCAATAAATGCTGTTTCACATGGAACAAAAGTATCACCTCCTTTTTCTCATTTGTCAGAAAGGAATATGGAACTGGCATACAACTTTCTCCTTAAAACCACTTCTTTTCTCTTCAGCAAAGCCTCACCTGTTTCAGATGACCTTTAAAGAAATTATTATGTTTTTTTAGTTATCTTATTCTTGATGATGAAGTTTGTCTTCTGGAGCTTTTTCTTTTCAAATGTTTAATTAGGATTATACACCTGTCATGGAACCGGAAGTGTCACAGCAGTAAACTCTACCTCTGGAACAATGTAGAACAGAAGATAAACCCTGCTTTCAGAGGCAACAAGAAGGACAGAAAGTCATGGCAAAAGTCACTGAACTAAGCAAGACAAGCATGATAGCATATGGATAGATAGCCGGGGAAATAGATGTATACATAAAGCAATACAATTAGTGCAGGACCTGGTATTGTTAGGACAAATACTCTATCTGAAAAAGCCCCAATAGAGCCCTACTCCTTAAAGTGATTAAAATACGCATATAAAATGCAAATTCAAGTAATGGGCTTGTTAAGAGAAAATGGCACCTTGTGCGTGACATAGGCTGCTTCCTATAACAGCCTCTGCTACTGAGCCATCATGGTTTTAAGTTCATGCCCACATCCCCGGCTGCCACTGGCAAAAGCAGAGAGACCATTACATGGTGATAGCATGGAGCAGCTCCAGACTCACTGTTGACTGTCCTCCGTAAAGCTATTTTCCCTCTTCTTTTGTGTCTGCCATTGTTCCTACTTCACCCTTTCTCACCTCTTTCTGCCTGCTATCCTTTGTGTGCAAATATTGCTCATCTGCTGTATCATGGACCTAATGATACAGCAGACGACAGGGGGTTGGACTGAATGGCCCTTGAGGTCTCTTCCAACTCTATGATCCTATTAATTTAATGCTGAGAAGAATTTCTTTTTCCTTTGGTTAGCTGTGAATTGAGGGGGTGGGGTGGGGACAAAAATGTTGATCTGCCGTGAGCTATCCTCTAGTTGCATTTCAAACGAGGGCGTTGGGCAAGATGTAGGAAATCCCCTGTTTATAAAGAATGCCATTGTACTTTTCCATAATATTATGTGCAGCTGGGTAGAGCAAGAGCGGGAATGAAAGGTCCCATACAACTAATCCCATTTCTGAGGAGTTGCTTCTTTCTGCCACTCTTGCTGCCTTTGGCATGTTGTAATTTTCCACCTGAAAATTGCCAAACTGTAAATTTAGCAGGAAGGGAGCTATCATTCTGTCTTTCTGGGAGATGTGAGGAGTCACAGCATCAACACAAACCCTGTGCCTCACGTGCAAAGATAATATGTAATTACAGACTTGTAGATCCTCGAATATTTACCGCATTAATATTTGATGGAATAATCCTCCTAATTCCAGCTGTAGGCAAAGTCGATTAATGACTCTAAGTTGGCTTTCTTAATGGAAAGAATTATGTCACATCAGTGATAATATTCTAAAAACTGTGAAGGTAACATTAGTCTTTAGTCTCCGGTGCTGCTATGGTCTCCTACCTTTCCCTAGCACTGGACACAATTTAAACCTTGGCCATAGATCATAATACATTGTCATTCTTCTGCTATTGGAAATTGGACTTTTTCATACCTGTCTTTTGATGTGGCAACCTTCAACAAGGGCATTGTGTTTGAATCCAAACTTTGAATCCCAAGGTCTTCAGACAATACATTCCTCTCGTTCTTACCATTAGAAAAGAAATGGATATATTTGAAAATACAAGAAGAAGTTATAATTATGCAATCATTTTATAGGAGAAAACTAAGTAAATTTTGCTGTAAGTGAGGCTACATGCTGTTTGTGGGCTGCATCTGACTCCACCACCACCACCACCCTGTTGTGGGACCTCCCAATTCTGACTCCCTTCCTAAGATTGTTTATCCCAAATGCCCCATCAGTATGTGACCATCTGCATGGTCCTCCCTCTCCCAAAACCAAGTGGTCTAGTTTGTATCATTGTCTCACTCATGGACTTATTCTCTCTCTCAGGTCTGGTAGAGGTGTCAGATTCTTATCAAAATCAGAAGTTAACTTCTATTTCTTTCTGCCTATGAAGAACAAATCTGAGGGAATGATGAAACATAACCCTTTGAAACTCCTAGAGAAGAGATAGGTGATATGTGGTCTGCATTTGATCCTCTAGGGAGCACAGGAGCAACCTCCTAGCACGCACGCACGCATGCACACGCACGCACGCACGCGCGCGCACACACACACACACACACACACACAGGCTCAAGAATAGAGATATTCAAGGCCTACAAAATAAGGGAGAAGTTTACAAGGTACAAGCCTTTGCAGATGACCTGATGGTTATCATGGAGAACCCTCAGACTTCCTCCGTAGAACTTCTAAAGACCCTGGAGGCATACTCTAAAATCTCCGGATTAAAGGTGAATAGAGAAAAAACATTGGTTCTAACTAAAAATATGACTCCATCCATGATTGAAAAACTGGTAAATCAATCTGGTTTTCAACATTCTAACAGGGTAAAATACTTGGGTATTACTGTATCTAACCGATGTAACTCTTTACTCAAAGACAATTATGTTAATGTTATTAAAACAATCAAAGCCGATCTCGAAACTTGGTCAAGACTTCAGCTATCCTTAATGGGCAGAATTGCTGCAGTCAAAATGAATGTCTTACCTAAACTGCTTTTCTTATTTCAATCTCTGCCTATATTACCAAACTTTAAGATTATTTCAGATCTGGAAAAGAGTATACGTATATTTATATGGCAAAAGAAAAAAGCAAGGATTAAAAATATTTATTTGCAGGATAGAACCAAATTTGGTGGCTTTGCCCTTCCCAATTTGGTACTATACTACAAGGCTGCCGCCATGACTTGGATTAAAGACTGGATCTCGATGACAAATAAAAGAATATTGCAGCTTGAGAGTTATGGCCTTGATAAGGGCTGGCATCATTATATGTGGTACAAGGGAAATTTACCTACCCTCTTTAAAAAGCACTGGATAAGGAATGCCTTAGTCAAAATATGGTCATTGATCCAAAAACAATTTTATCTCAAAGCACCTATGTGGTTATCTCCACTGGGAGCAATTTATAGCTCCCAGGCAAGTGAAATCTCAAAAGTTATAACTTACAGACACCTTCTGAATGCTGATCTCTCATTGAAACCATTAGGGAAATTAGTATCAGAAGGTTACAATCTGGATTGGTGGAAATATCAACAAATACATTCACACTTCAAAGAGCTTTCCAAAGAGGGTGGTTTTATGACTACTGATACCCCATTTGATAAAATACTTTCTTCTGGTGATTCAAAGCTTCTTAGCAAATTCTATAGCATACTGTTAAATGAAAAAATGATTGATACATTGGTTAAAGACTCTATGATAAGATGGGCTGAAAACTTAGGCTATACCATCCATTTAAATAAATGGGACTCTCTGTGGAATACAGTTAAAATCTTTAAATCTATTTCGTTTAAGGAAAATTGTTATAAGATGTTTTATAGATGGCATTTCGCGCCTCATCGTTTATCCAAGATGTATAATTGTTCACCTAAATGTTGGAAATGTAATTATGACTGTGGAACCTTTTATCATATGTGGTGGACTTGTAAAGAAGCAAAGGCGTATTGGAACATGGTAAAACTTTTCTTAGAAAGATCTCTGAAAATTAAGATAGAGTTTAGACCAGAACTATTCTTGTTAAATATAGTAGATATAAATATTTCCTATGATCAGACATATGTACTCCATCATGTAATTGTTGCTGCAAGAATACTGTATGCGAAACTTTGGAAACAACCAAACACGCCAACAGAGAAGGATTTTCACGGAAAAATAAGAGAATGCATCGAAATTGATAAACTCTCTGGTTATCTAAAGGGAGACTACGACGAGATCTTTCGGGAAAGATGGCAAGAAGTAACAAATTCATTAGTATTGTGATAACATCTGACAATTCTAGTAATATGTTAAATTACTATTTCTATTTTGCTTGATATACTCAATGTAAATTTTAAAAACTGTATCCCCCTCCTTTTTTTTCCCCTTTCACCCATACTCTTTCCCCTTGTTCCCCCCTTAAAAATCCAATAAAAATTTATAAATTTAATAAAGAATAGAGATGGGCATGAAACAAAAAGAGCGATTTTTGGGGGGCTGAGTCCCTAGCACTGACCATCTGGCAGGCGGGGCCTCGGGGAGATGGAACAAAATGGTTCATTTGCACACAAAAAAACACCATTTCGTTTTATTTGTAATGAACTGCTGCTTCTTCGTATCTTTTCATTGCTTTTCATTTCGTTACATAACAACATGATGAAACAGTATTTTGTTTTTCGTTTTGTGCCTATCCCTACACAAGAAATCAGTCCTGCCCTCTTGGGGCTGTGCAGGGCACTTTTCCTGTGTTCGATGGCTCCTTCATATCCCACCAAAGGTTTTTTTAAAATTTAATTTCGGCCATCAGAGATTGCAAAAATGCTATTACAAAATTATGCATGGGAATTTTTTTCAATGTCAGTGGTCTAGCAGAAGTGAATAGAAAGAACCGAATAAGTTTTATAATGGCCAATGACCAGTACTGACATACAGAAACTTAAAATATACACATATCCAAGAGAACATACACATAAATAGGCCTAGAAACTTGTTACAATCTTACTACAATCCTTCAATTACTATAATCTTGCAAAGCAAAATTCTAAAGAAAAGGATTTAGTTATGGTCAATATGCAGGTGTTTGCACTTTTTGGCAACTGTAATCCTAGGAATATGTTTCCTGGAAGTAAGCTGAATCACACACTGAAGGTGGCACTGCAGAGTGTAGAATTTAAATAGATAAATACAAACCTAGAAGCCTTTGTAATTTAATTAACCTTCCAAGGTTAACATATTTTACATTAATTAATTATTGACTGAAAATCTTGTTTATTACCCGCTCTGAATTTTTAACATCATCCTATGGGGCGATGAACTCTGGATCATGGAAATTTTTTGTACTGAATCTAGCAGCCAAACTTGGTTCTTCCCAAGAGCATGTGTGACACCTTGGATTGACAGCAGCTAAACGCTTACTAAAGCAAAGATTATCTGACCTCTGTGTTCAAACAGATATAGGTTCGCTTAGCACTCTAAAAACAGCCCTTTTTTATAAGAACATTACACCTAAGCCTCTAAATCGCCCATCTTATTTTGCTGATTTAACGAACTTTGAACATAGAAAAGCATTTACTTGGGCTTGTCTTGATATGCTACCACTTGCCAATCTAAAGGGCCGTTATACACAATCCCCATACCATACGAGAGTCTGCTCTTGTGATAATAAATCCGTCGAGAACTTGGTACATGTTGTGCTTTATTGCCCACTATTGGGAATCCATCGTGAAAGACTTTTGAAATTCATCTTAGAAAAATATCCTGGTAGATCTGACGAAGAAAAGCTCAAAATCTTATTCTGTGATAGAGATAAATTTGTTACGTTTCGAATGGCAAGGTTCTGTTCTTTACTTATTAAAATGAAAGTTGCTTTAACTACTTCTAATAGACAAATTGGTATCTAGGTTTCTGTACCCTCAGGCCCCTTTTTATCTATTTGTATTGTTATTTTATTGATATTTTTATTGTACTGTTTTTACTTGATGCACTTTGCAATGGCCCTGTGAGCCACTCAATAAAATTTATATGATGATGAAAAATAAAAAAAAATATTTTACATCAATAGGTACTAAAAAGAGAACTTGGAAGGACATAATGGTCTTCTTAGAAGCACGAGAGTGCTTCTATTGGGTTCTGTGCTAAACATAACATAGAAACTCTTTATTTACTCCAAGGAACTGAATGTCTCTTTAGGATTATGCTCTGATTCTCAAAATGTCTTGTTTTCAGTGGTTTTCTGAGATATCACGCTGACACTCCTGCTAAGAGTCCCTTCTACAATTCTAAGACGTTCAGGCTTTCCATAAAAATAAGATCTGCTCATCCCCCTCCCTGTTATCTTTTTCGATTGTTCTGCCTGACATGCTGCTGAATTTTGTGCAGCTTGATTGTCTTTATGGTAAATCATATTCATGAAAGATGCCATTCTGTGTAGGAACTGAAATAATCCTGCACAGTTTGAAACTGTTTCTGCCCTTTCCAGGTGAATTAAGAAGTTATTAAGAAGTATTAAGAAGTTAAACTTTTTTTTATAATTATGTAACTGTTTCCTTCTCTCTGATGCTCAAAACAGGGATTGGAGAATTAATTAAAGGGATAAAATAATGGACCAGACTTTTCCACTCCCCACTCCCACACCAATATGTGTTTAGTGCAAGTCTAGCATAAAACTAAACTTTGGTTCAAAGGTTAACAGTTTCCTTCCACCTTCATCTTAAACCTACTTAAATTAGATTGATGGGCTTTTTATGAGTTAGCCATCTTGTTAAACCCTTTCCCACTAGGTTTTTCATCTTTGAGCAGTAGTATTGGCCAACCTAATAGGGCTGTTAGAAGGGTTCTCCTTATAAAATAAAATGAAAAGAAAAGAACAAAAAAATGCTATTTATAATTTCTTATTGTTCTTTATAAGCTCTATTGGTCTCTTCTTAAGTAAAGGTAAACGTTCCCCCTGCACATGCGTGCTAGTTGTGTCCAATTCTACAGGCGATGCTCATCTCTGTATTCAAGCTGAAGAGCCAGTGTTGTGCAAGTCTGTAGCCATGTGGCCAGCATGGCTGCAAGAAAACTTAGGCGGTTTCTTCACGTCCTTTTTTGTTCCGTGGCTAGTTTTGTACTGTGACAGCGTTGGTCACGACCACGTGGTTTTGTCCCTGTTTCAGTGTTCCTATGGTTGTGATAACTTTTCTTGTGACAGGTGTTACCTCATGGTTTTGTACCGTGACAAACACTGAATTTGTCTAGCTTCCTTTTTCCTTTTTTTTGGGGGGGGGGAGGGGGGCTTAAAATTATTTTTTGATATTCCGCTTCTGAAAAGTCAAAATTAAAAAAAAAACCTTGACACGGTTTTCTGAGAGAAACGAATGTTTTGTGGCGAGACAGTCATTATTACACAGTGTCTTGTCTTGGAACAGAAAGCAGGAACAAAGAGTGACAAGAGAAAACACTACCCCAGCACCAGATACAGTATTGTCATGCTTAGCACCCATTCTGGGGGGAGTGGTCGAGACAAATTTCAGTAGTTGTGCGACGGATGTGAAGTAACATTTTTGTACTGCTCCTAAGCGCAACACTAACAGAGACAAAACAGACATGGTTTTACCTTCCCACTTTTCACATCAGTACCTATTTATCTACTTGCATTTACATGCTTTCAAACTGCTAGATTGGCAGGAGGTGGGGTTAACAGCAGGAGCTCACTGTACTGTGTGGTACCTGGGATTAGAACCGCTGAGCTGCTGACTTTGCAGCTGACATTTTTCAGTGCTCTAGCCCGCTGAGCCACCACACCCTATGGTCTCTTTTTAGGTTGCCACTAAATTGGCTGAAAGCAGTCATTGGGATGTCAAACCCTCTCCAAGACCACAACCTGGCTGATGTTTGGGCAACTGTGAGCAAACAAGCTAGACTTAGCCCTGAGGGCCATTTCATCTTCACATTCATTGCCAAATAGCACTTACGTTAATGGAGATCTGATAATCAGTGAAGGAACAAGGAAGATACATGAGTCCCATGGAATGAGATAGCAAGAAAGAGGAGCTCAATTAAGAGTTTCAGAAGGATGTATTCAATTAGCTGATCTACTCCTTAAGCTTCATTAGGAATATATACATGTTCTTTCTCCTGAGGACATGACATAGAGTACCTGACACTAAGTACCTGACATAGAGATGTAATATAAATTTACAGTCCATGTTTGAAATGCCTCCATCGAATTTAAAGAAAGTCCTTGAGAATCTTTCTAGGAAAATTCTGTAGGAGAGAGGAAAATATTTTCCCCTTTGCCAATGTCTTTCCCTGCATGCAGACATTCCAAAGATAGGTATTTCCTCACCGGCACTAAAAACTTAAGATTGGCCACTGATTTACAATTCATTTATTTTTGAAGTATGAGGCAACTGTTTGTTATTTTTATAGAAATGTTCATGGCTGAGTTAATTAAAACATGTCGACTGATTTATGTTTCAATTTGCAAAACTCCTTGCCACAGCATCAACAACAGAATTTAATATCTCCCTCCCTCCTCCTTTCTGTAAGGCAGATATTTTAGAACTATTCATTCATTACTAAAGTATTAGAAAAGCAGAACTTTGGGAAAGACTACCTCATAGCCCTGAGCACACTTGATTTCATGTGATTTTAAACATGGCACAGGGTTGGATCTGGTTAGTACTGGGATGGAGGATTACAAGAGAATAATGAGGAAAGAGTGTCACCAATATTTATTTATTTATTTATTTATTGTTAGACTTGTATCCCGCCCATCTTCCCGAAGGAACTCTGGGCGGCTTCCAATAGACAGACCAAACAGTGGTCGTCAACACAAGATACAATAAGCAATTACAATAGACAATGAATACACTAGACAGACAACAACAAATTAAAACACTTCTAGCACCCTTTGCATAATAACGGATAGGCTCATTAGCCATACATCTTACTTCCAAGGAAGCAGTAATGGCAAGTGGCAGGGAAAAAAAGAGAAAAAATGTAGATAATTGAATTAAACTTGGTCACCAAAGGCCTCTCGAAAGAGTAAGGTTTTGAGAGCTCTTCGAAAGGCCAGCAAGGACGCTGCAGAGCGCACATCACTCGGAAGGGTGTTCCACAATGAAGGGGCCGCCACCGAGAAGGCCCGGTTGCGAGTGATGGTTTTCCGGGCCTCACTTGGGGTGGCAACCCGGAGCGAGTGCGCTCGCAACTTCCGAACCGGTTGGGCGATCCGCTCCGCCAGGTAGTCTGGGCCCAAGCGATGGACGGTTTTATAAACTAAAACAAGCACCTTGAATCTGATCCAGTGCGCAACGGGCAACCAATGCAAGCGAGCCAGGACTGGGGTGATGTGGTCATAGCAACGCACTCCAGCCACCAGCCTGGCTGCCGCATATTGTACCCGCTGCAAGCGCCGGAGGAGAGTCAAGGGCAACCCCATGTAAAGAGTGTTACAGTAGTCCAGCCTCGAGATCACCAGTGCCTTCACTACTGTCCTCAGGGAGTCCCCGTCCAGGTATGGGCAGATCTGGGCTATTTGACGCAGGTGGAAGAAAACGGATCTGGTCACAGCAGCCACCTGGGCATCCAAGGATAGCGCCAGATCCAAGACCACACCCAGATTCCTGACCCTATCTGCCAGTTGGAGGGAAACGCCCTCCAACAGGGGAGAGGGCCTCCATAACCGGACGGGGAACTCCCGAAGAACACAACCTCAGTCTTCTTGGGGTTGAGTTTGAGCCTGTTTACCCTGGTCCATGCCATGACCACCTCCAGACACTGTTTAAGGGTTGCGACAGCTTCCACTGCAGAGGTGGAAAAGGAGAGATAGAGCTGTGTGTCATCAGCATACTGATGACAGCAGACTCCAAAACTCCAGATGACCCCCGGCAGCGGTCTTACATAGATGTTGAACAGCATGGGGGAGAGAGACGAGCCCTGCGGCACAACACAAGGGAGTGTCCACGGGGCCGACAACTCTCCACCATGCTGCACATACTGGGGACAAGCCTCCAGGAAGGACCGGAGCCAACTGCTAACAGTGCCTCCAATACCCACCCTGGAGAGCCGATCCAGTAGGATACTGTGGTCGACGGTATCGAAGGCCACTGACAGATCCAGGAGAACCAACAGGAAAGAGCTACCCCTGTCGGACGCCCAGATAAGGTCATCTTGCAGTGCGACCAGAGCTGTCTCGGTCCCCCGGCCAGGCCTGAAGCCGGACTGGCATGGGTCAAGGCAATGCTGTTCCTCCAGATGTGATTGTATCCAGATCGCGGCCACCCTCTCGATGACCTTGCCCAGAAAGGGGATGTTGGAAATCGGATGGTAACTCGCCAATTGGTCTGATGCCAGGCCTGGTTTTTTTAAGAATGGGCTTTATTACCGTCTCCTTCAAACAGGAGGGAAAGACCCCCTCATTGAAGGATGCGGTGGCGACGGTGGCGGCCCATTCAGGAATGGTCCCCCCGGCCGCTTTTATAAGCCAAACTGGGCAGGGATCGAAGGGGGTGGATGCGGGCCGGCAGTGGGCAATTGCCCTAGAGGCTTCCAAGACGGAAATAGGCCCAAACTCAACCAATCGAGGAGAGCGAGAGGGTGCCGCAACTGGGGGTGGCGAGGGAGGACTAGTGCAACTGGAGTCGAAGCCGGTACGAATGGCCTCTATTTGCTGATGACACACTGTTCCATAACATCTGAATCAGGTGGAGCCATGCAAGCCTTCATTTGGTACCTGCGTCCTAGCAAGAGAGAGGCCTTTTGGGTGTGGGGAGAATTCTTGTGTCCCAGAGATAGACTGGTTGCCTTTTTAAAATAGGATGGCACTCCCCTGATACTGCAAGCTCACTTTTTAGGGAAACCCTTAGTTGTAGACATGAGTATGAAACAATTTTTTTTCATTTTGTTTTTCATTTTTCATTTCATTTCCTAATGAAATGAAAAAACAAAGTGCCTTTAAAAAAGAAACGAAATGAAATGGAAATTAATCACATTCCATTTTGTTTACTCCCACCAACCACACACCAGCTGGTTGGTGGGAGTAAAAAAAAAAAAGCCAACCGGCCTCCCCACGGGCCAGCTGGTTGGCGGGAGTAAAAAACAACCACCACCACCGGCTGGCCTCCCGGTGCGCCAGAATGAAACGAAAAATGAACTGATTTTTAAAGAAAAATGAAATGAAATGAACTGGAAATGTTCTGTTTGTCCCATTTCATTTTTTGTTAATGGCAAGGCTTCCCATAGGAATGCATTGCTTTTCAATGCATTCCTATAGGAAACCACTTTAAACAACCCATGCCTCCCCCCCGCTCAGATCAAGGGTGTGTGTGCAGTTTGTTTACAATGTATTTAAGCCACCGAGGCTGTCTCAGTGGCTCAAAAACATATTTAAAAAAACCATCCCTTTCCCCTCAATCAGGTCTTGGGGGGGGGAGGCGCTGGGTTTAAAAACCTTTTTTAGCCACCAAAGTAAGTGTTGATGGCCGTGGCTGCCGCTTGGTTTGGTGGCTAGAAAAAGTTATAAAACCCTGCGCTTTCCCCCCCAGTTGGGCACATTGGGGGGAATGGTGTGTGTGGGGGTGTTAAAACACCAAATGAGAAATGAGAAATGAAACAATTTTAATAAAAAAAATTCATTTCAAATGAAATGAAACAAAACAGAGAAAAATGAACTGAAAAGCGAAACAAAATACCATTTTAGCATTTTGGGCCAATCTCTAGTGGGTAATCATTTAGGATACTTAACCGCAATGTTAAATATTTGCTTCACCTTCCCTTTCTCCCCGACCCCACAAA
>JAHTLZ010000274.1:5007681-5020046 GCA_023846285.1 Phrynocephalus versicolor | reverse complement strand
GTGGTCTACAACATAAAATAGACTGATTACAAATACAGATACAAAAATATAATAAAATGCAAAAACATTACAAATGAAAATGTGACAAAACAATAACATTCATAAAAAATTAAAAGTTTGTTTCTCTGTTATTTCTAGGAGCACAGGATGATGATGATGCTTTTGCTGAAGGGAAATGAGAAATTATGACTTGCTCAATTAGTATTTGCAAAAAGATTTAGCCAATATACAAGATTTGTAATTTGCTACTTAATATGTTTCTGAGCACATCCGATCTTGCCTGATCTCAGAAGCTAAGCAGGTTCAGGCCTGGCTAGTACTTGGATGCGTGACCATCAGGAATTTCCAGGTGCTGTAGGCACCTGCAGTAGAAATTGGCAAGCCACTCTACTACTCCTGCCCAGAAAAACTACATGGACATGGGGTCATGAAGCATCAGTCACGACTGTAATGATGAAACAACGTTTGTTTTACTATCACATTTCCTTTTAAACATTAGGTTGTGTTCTGTAGGGCATAGCAAAATATTCTTTCTCAGCTTAAAAATTACTAGGTTGCTAAGAAGACCATGTGAATTTGACATTGGCTGCAATTCAGGAATAGCACTTTAATTTTTTTTATTTGTTGATATACAAATCCATGGTTGAGTCTTTCCATAAGTTCAAAATGGACAACTGATGTTCAGAAGAAAGTGCTTTTTCATGCCCCCGAGAAGGATACTTAAGTAAATATGCAAGCATCTGTCTTTAACTGGTGAGAGAAGTTGGAGACAGCCAGCCAGCCGGGCTTCGGAGAGGAGTGGCTGGAGGGGAAGGACCTGGTCTCACAGCTATTTTAGCTGCCTCCCAGCCTTGCTGAAGCCTTACCATTGGCCAACAAACACCAGACTCAGCTCCAGGAAGCAGCCCTCTTGTTTTCACCTGCCTGCAGCATCTGTCTTTAACTGGTGAGAGAAGTTGGAGACAGACAGACAGCTGGGCTTCAGAGGGGAGTGGCTGGAGGGGAAGGACCTGGTCTCACAGATATTTTAGCTGCCTCCCAGCCTTACTGAAGCCTTACCATCTGCCAGCAAATGCCGGACTCTGCTTCAGGAAGCAGCCCCCTCGTTTTCACCTGCCTGCAGCAGCTGTCTCTGAACGTGTGGCAGACGTCAGAGGCAGACAGCTAATGTACCATCAAAGGGGTGGGGATGGGGGAGGGACACCTGATCAATGTTAAGCTTTGATACTGTGCCACTACCCCCCTCCGGGTAGAGATGGTGATGTGCTTATGGAGCAGAATAGGTGGATGGTTGTTCTGTTTTTGTTCTGTTTTTTGCTTTTTGCTTTTTTTTTCTTTTTCTTGTCATCAGGTATAGGCGGTAGGAACCCAAAATAGAACTAAGGGAACAGGAAGGGGGAAGGGCAATGGAGGGGGCAGCCATTGAAACTGCGCTGGGTAGGGGAAGGTATGGCGGTAGGAGTGGAATGTGCCCGCATAGGAGAAGAGGGGTTAGATATCTTACACCTATCCCCTCTTCTGGTTCCAGCCCTAGCCAAAAGGAATTAGGTGACCATATCAGCGAGCCTATGGGCCACACAGTGCTGTTGTTGAATACCAGGTCAGCCCTCATTCATGATGTTATTCTGGATGAGGGTGCTGACCTGGCATGTATTACCGAGACCTGGGTGGGAGAGGAGGGTGGAGTCCCCCTCTCCCAGCTATGCACACCTGGGTACTCGGTTCAGCACCAGGGTCGCCCGGATGGTTGGGGAGGGGGAGTTGCCATAGTCTATAGGAGTTCTATCCCCTTGACCAGTTGGCAAAAAGGCATTATTTCACAAACCGTATTGCTTCCTCAGAGTGCCGTCTAGCAGAGCTGTTTCATGTGGTCCAGGACCTTCTTCAACCGAGAAATATGGTGATGGTTCTGGACAACTCATCAGCCTGTTGTGACCAGTTTGCTGCTCACTTTGAGGGGAAAATCGCTCATATTCGCAGGGAATTGTACTCCACTACTGATGCAGATTCAAGGGATGTATCCAGTGTGCCGTGCTTAGGTCCAGTGTTATTGGATGAGTTTCAATTATTGAGACCTGATGATGTGGACAGGGTGCTTGGATCTGTCCGTGCTACCACTGCACCACTCGACCCTTGCCCTTCTTGGCTAATCCAAAGATCTGCCAGGGGCGTTCGAACCTGGGTCCAGGAGTTTGTTAATGCCTCCTTAAGAAAGGGAGTGGTCCCCACCACCTTGAAAGAGTTGGTGATTAGACCACTCCTAAAAAAACCAAACCTGGACCCAGGGCTGGTGGATAACTACCGACCAGTAGCGAACCTCCCTTATTTGGGCAAGGTGTTGGAGCGGGTGGTGGCCAGACAACTGCAGGCGCTGCTGGATGAAACTGATTTTCTGGATCCATTTCAATTGGGCTTCAGGCCGGGCTTTGGTACAGAGACTGCCTTGGTCGCCCTGTATGATGACCTTTGCCAGGAGAGAGACAGGGGGAGTGCTACCCTGTTGATACTCCTGGACCTCTCAGTGGCTTTCGACGCCATCGACCATGGTGTCCTTCTGGATAGGCTGGCCAGGTTGGGGGTTGGAGGCACTGTTTTGCAGTGGTTCCAATCCTTCCTGGCTGACCGTGTCCAGAGGGTGGTGCTGGGGGACAGTTGCTCTGCCCCGTGGCGTTTACATCACGGGGTTCCCCAGGGCTCCATACTGTCTCCCATGCTGTTCAACATCTACGTGGAACCGCTGGGAGAGGTCATCAGGAGGTTTGGGCTGAGGAGTCAGCAATATGCTGACGATACTCAGCTCTACCTCTCATTCTCCACCAATCCAGGTGAGGCAGTTTCTGTACTGAACTTGTGTCTGGGCCAGATAATGGACTGGATGAGGGTTAATAAATTGAAACTCAATCCAGACAAGATGGAAGTGCTGTTAATGGGTGCTTTGCCGGACATGTTAGAATGCCATCTTCCTGTCCTGGGTGGGGTTGCACTCCCCCTAAGGGACAGGGTCCGCAGCTTGGGGGTGCTTCTGGACCCCGGTCTAACTCTGGAAGCCCAGGTGGACTCGGTGGCCAGGGGTGCCTTCCTTCAGCTGCGGAAAATATACTAGCTCCGCCCCTACCTAGACGAGCACAGCCTCATGACAGTTACGCATGCACTGGTAACATCCCGTATTGATTACTGCAATGCGCTTTATGTGGAGCTGCCTTTGAAGACGATCCAGCGATTGCAACTGGTTCAGAATCGTGCGGCGCGGCTAGTAAGTGGTGGGGCCGCTAGGGATCACATCACGCCGATTCTACGTAGCCTACATTGGCTACCAGTTGCTGCCCGAGCCCAATTCAAAGTGCTTGTTTTGACATATAAAGCCCTAAATGGCTTAGGACCTGGATACCTGTAGGACCGCCTCCTTCCCTATGAACCTACCCGGCAATTAAGATCAAGCCAGGGGGCCCTCTTGAAAGAGCCATCCCTCTAGGAGGTGAGAGGGATGGCTTGTAGACATAGGGCCTTCTCGGCAGCTGCTCCCAAGCTATGGAATGCCCTCCCGATCGAGATCCGCCTGGCGCCAACACTGATTACATTCCGGCACCAGGTAAAAACCTTCCTCTTCCAGAAGGTTTTTAATTGATACATTATAGACTGTGGGTCTGCTGATGACAATTTTAGGATAATGATTTTAGTGTAAAGCTTTTATTATTGCTTGATGATTTATTGATATTTTACTTCTAAATATTTTAAATTGTTTTATTCTTTGGATTGTAAGCCGCCCAGAGACCTTTGGGTAGTGGGCGGCATATAAGTTAAATAAATAAATAAATAAATAAATAATAAGTAGCTGGTAGTGCAGGGGGAAATTTTTGTAAATGGGAATTGTTTTCCCCTTACAGATTAGTATAAGTGGGAAAGCAAACAAGGAATATTTCTTGTGTGGAATAGTACTTTTTGTGAAATAATGGTAAGGAACTGACTTGTGGGACTTACTTTAGGAAGATGTGCTTATGGCTTCTGAGACTTTCCTAAAAAGTTTGGAGATATACATGATGAGGGCCTTCTCTGTGGCAGCTCCCAGAATGTTGAGCGTCCTCCTTGGGAGATTAGGTTGGCCTCCTCTCTTTTATCCTTCCCACAACTGCTGAAGACCTGCTTTTCAGACAAGCTCTTACTTATTGAGTTTTGCAGGCTGGTTTTTACCTAAGTAGAAGTTTGTTTTTAAAGTTTTAAATATTTTAATTATTTCATATATTTGTTCAATTCATATAAAAATGAAACAAAAAATCCCTCTGGTTTCTAAATGTGGGATATTGTCCTTCTGTACTAACAATTTGAAATGGGTACAGAAATTGCTTGATATTGCTGCGTAATCTCTTGCACATGTTGCCAACATGAAAAAAAAAAGGGATGTCAATTTTTGCATAGTTAAGGGCAGCCTGAATGCTGACAACCACCAATTGCAGCAGTCATGTTGGTCTCTAGGATGCCCTCTTCTGCTCACTGCCATTCACAAAGGGACACCACGCAAAGAATAATCCCAGAATCTAAGTCTTTTTTAAAAAAATTCAGTTAACCACTTCTCATCTAAACACAAGATGTGAATGTTAGTGAGCAGAAGAGAGTGTTAGCATCTTGTTTTTCCTGTTGGCAACATGGGCACAGTACTATTCACCGATATTGGGCCATTTTCTGACTTTTCAAATTGTGGACCATGTTGGCTGCAGGTTTCTAGTACTGGGCCATCGTGCCCTCAGAATTAGAGGACCATCAACTTCTTCCTTTGTTGGCCAGCTTGCCAGAGATACCTGGGTAAGAACCGTTGAAAATGAAAGTAAGTGTGTGTGTGTATGGGTGTGTGTGTGTGTGTGTGTGTGTGTGTGTGTGTGTGTGTGTGTAATTAAATCTGATTTAATCAATCCTAGCAACCTTTAACTGTGGGGATTTGTTTGGTTTCAAAATCTGAGGCATTTGCATAGAGGAGAGGAAACCAAAGGCTTCCAGACTAGAAATGGGCACGACTCAACGAAATTTTTGTTTTCGTTTTCGTTTTTTCATTTCGTTTCGCAACAAAAACGAAAACGAAAAATTTCTCAGAAACAAAATGACAACGGAAACGAAATGAAAAAATTTGCCGTGTTTTTCGTTTTCGTTACGGTGGACACATTGCATTAAAAAGAATGCCAACGAAACAAAAAAATTTCGTTTTAGTTTTGTTTTTTCGTTTCGTTTCGCAACGGAAACAAAAACGAAAAATGTGCAAAAACCCCCGAAAAACGAAAACGAACCGAAATGGACCCCCTAAACGAAAAACGAAAAATTATTTTTTTGAGTCGTGCCCATCTCTATTCCAGACTGTTGAAGCTGTTTGCTACCGCAAGGCAATAGAACTAAAAACACACGTGTTCTTGCTTTTTCTTTGAAGTCCAGAGGCTTTCCACAAGAGCAAGATAACATGAATAGAATAAGAAACCATCATAATAGCTTGAGGTCTCATTGCTGTAAAAAAAAAAAAAAACAGAAAGCATAAGCGTTTTATAATGAAAAACTATTTGTTTTGACTCAAGTTGAAACCATTTTCTGACCACAAAGAAGCTAGTTCAAGCAAACTGTATCATCAGCCTCCCCTCATGTCAGTTTATCAGATTGATCTACGAAGTGACCTGAGTAACTGAGGGATGGTTGTTATTTTAAACTCTCTCTCTCTCTTTGAGACTCTCTCCCCTCTTCCTTCTCTCTCTCCCCCCCCTCTCTCTGACCCTCTCTCTCTCACACACAACCCATTGTGAACTTTTAACCTCAAAAAATCTTTTTTCTTCCATGAAGTTTCTGTTCTGAGCTAACAGAATTAAAAATAACATTTCTAAATAAAGTCTTCCCCTAGGACTGCATTTTTACTTGCCAATGACAACTGCACCAAAAAACTTTTGTTTCTCCAGAGATCTTCCTTCCCAAGAAAAATACACCTGCAAACAGCAGCCTTTACTTCAAGCCTGCACACTTTGCTCCTGGTGAGAGATGTTTGGAGGGCTTCCTTGTTGTAACATGTTTTATTCCCAGATATAGGAAGTGGAAGTCGGCTGGTGAACTATGTAAATCACTACTTCCTTGAAACATTCTGGTTCACACATCCTACTGATGGCACAGCTTTTTGTTTAAGTGATCCTTCCAGCAATCTGCTGAGGTTCTAACATGATCAGGCAACCCGATGGTAAAGAGATGCTCATGTTCCATGTAGTTCCTTGACTTTTAGTATAGCTGGTGGCTGCAAACAGCCTGGTCTTTAAATGTATGTGGTATTACTGAATTAATACATAGTACATCATTGAGCTTTAGTGCCTTAGAAATTAACAAAGGCATGCTCCTCCTCCACATAAGGATGCAACAAAGGAAGAAGAAGGAAGGAACAAGAGAGGCAAGGAAATTGAGGAACCTGCACATGTTTTTAAGCTTTCTTTCAGCTGAAGAGGGTCTTAATATCTTCTGAGAAAGTCAGGAGCACACAGGCAGCATTTAACTAGGACAAGGGGCTTCAGGATGCTATGGAACTTTAACAGCCTTTATCCCTGATATTAATGGAAATAGAAATCCAATGAGCTTTGGAAGATCTCCCATTCCCCAAAGCAAAGTTACAGCTATGGATGGAAACCCCCCTCAAAAGGTGATTAATTTGGTTAATGATATTTAATTACTCAGATGTCAAAGTGTGCAGCACGATTTTGGGATCTTGAAAAAATGCACCACCGTGAACATATGAATGTTTACATAATTGTCATATTAACATTTTTCTAATCCCATAAAAGAGCAATATCAGAATAAAATAGATTGGGGAAGAAAAAAAATAATTGTATCTATATGTCCCCACCAAATAAACATAGGTGTCAGTGCTTAAAATTAGACATCATGTATATAAGTCAATTTCCAATTAATGTTTGTCTGAACCCAACTGTGGCCATGGACCATTTCTATAGTAATTGCCTGGGCTGGATGGTTTAGGATTGGATCACCTGGGAACTGACATATAGTAAAAACACCTCAGTCCCACAAGCACACGCTCATAAAGGATTCCAAGGCTTTGAAGCTAGAAGTCTATCCAAGGATCTGGATTTATTAAGAGAGGAAGAAAAGAACTTCCTCCACTTCTAATTAATCTCTGAGGGACTGGAGCAGCTGGAGAATGAGCAGAACCCTTAACAGTTTATGGTCTCCTGCAATAGACAGTAGATTTGGGGGCTGGGGCTGTGCCATGAGGCATGCTTCCCTGGACCTCAAATTCATTCTTCAAAATTCTCCCATAGAGCATTGGGAAGCGATGGTAGTTGCTGTGACAGACTCCTGAACTGGGACAGGAAAGTCTACCCAGAAACACAAGACTGAGTCATGATTAGCTGTGGAAGATCCAAGGAAATAACCAATTAGATATCAATAGAAGATATCTATCTATCTATCTATCTATCTATCTATCTATCTATCTATCTATCTATCTATCTATCTATCTATCTATCATTTTGTGTGTGTGTGTGTGTTTGAGAGAGAGAGAGAGAGAGATATGCCAGAAAAAGCAAGAGGATGAGGGGTTATGGGACTCAGAGTTTAAGATACTAGTCTGATATGAGAGTTGCTATATGAAGAATGTTAGGTGGAGATAGTCACAGAGGGACAGGGTTACATAAGAACATGAGAACAGCCTTGCTGGAACAGGACACAGCCCATCCAGTCCTGCATTCTGTCTCACATAGCGGCTCACCATTTGCTTCAGAGTATTCCCAAGCAGATGTCTTCACCTGCTTATGATTCCCTGCAAATGACATTGAGAGATATCCTGCCTATCTCTCCAACCCAGAGGTTGTCCTTTGGTATCCATAATGATAGCCATTGATACCCCTGCTCTCCATGAATTTCCAGTCCTTTCTTAAAGCTGTCAAGGTTGACAGCTATCATCACTTCTTCTGGCAGGGAGTTCCACAGATCAGTGATCCTCTGGGTGAAATGTATTTTCTCTTATTTATTTGAGATCTAGCACCCAAAAGTTTCATGGAGTGCCCCCTAGCTCTAGTGTTGTACAATAGGGAAATCAGCTTTTATTTATCTACTTTGTCCATACTATGTATGATTTTATAAACTTCAATCAGGTCACCTCTTAGGCACTGTCGTACAAGAGTGAAGACTGAGGGCCAGCTGCTGCAGCCTCAGGTGGTAAGCAAGGTGTTCCAGTCCCCTAATCACTTTTTCTGTTTCCATAATATCCTTCTGGAGGTATGGTGACCCAAACTGTACACAATATTCCAGATGGCGCCTCACCATAGATTTATAAAGAGGCAAAATGACACTTGCTGACTTATTTTCTATACCCTTCCAATGGTCCCTAGATTGAGTTTGTTTGTTTTTCACTACTGGGGCACACTGGGTTGACACCTCCATTAAGCTGACCACCAGGACACCAAGGTCCTTTTCCTGGTTCGATGCAGAGAGTTCAGACCCCATCAGTTTATAAATGTAATTGGGTTTTTTGCCCCAACATGCATCACTCTGCACTTAGTAATGTTGAAGCTCATTTGCCACTGGTTTGCCCACTCCTCCAGTTTCAAGAGATCTCTCTGGAGCTCCTCACAATCTCTCTCAGTTTTTACTACTCTGTATAATTTAGTGTTGTCGGCAAATTTGGCTACCTTGCTATTTACTCCTATTTCCTACTTTAGGCCACTGTTCACTTTAGGCTATTAAGACTGTTTTCTGTCTAACAAGCATATTCAGGCCATTGTTCATCTTATGAGCCTATCTCAGGCCAGGGTGACAAGAGGTCAAAGTGAGCTATAAAATGGAGGACTCGCAACAAGCTTTTTCAGTCTAATGAAGCTGTTTGGATGAGTAGCAAAACATTTCAATCTCTCAAGAAAAAGAAGTCCAGTTGCCATGACTCAACTTCCAGATAAACTCACCTGGATGTCTGAGAATCTTCACAGACATAACTCTACAGAGGAGCCCTATGGTTTCAAGGAAATGCTATTCTTCCTTGGCTCTTCAGGCAAGGACCTGAGAAGGATAGAAAGCATGGGTGAATTCTTTAATGGTAGTGGTATCTTAATGGCAAGGTGCCTGCCTCTTCCATACTCCCAAATGGTATCATGAGTCTTTGGATCAACATATAGTTATTTCTAAGCACATTGCTAAAGTAATATTGTATATTATATTACCCACAAGGACCCATTGAGAGTCTTGAGTTTGGACCCTAGAAATCTCATGGAAAATTACTGAATGTAATATGGCAGCTCAATTCCATAACAATGCCTCTGCCTAACAATTCCATAAAGAAACATCTAGCAGAGATTCTACTAATATTGGCCTCCCTATTTTTTTTCCAGAGGGGAGTAATTCTCTTTTTAAAACTTGTCCTGTTATATGGAAATAAATTCATTAATCTTCTCATCAGCCATTGCAACAAAGTAGGTTGGGCTGTAGAAATAAATCAAAGGCAGCCAATTCCCTGAAGCAAGTGTTGATTACTTGTTCCCACCATGGAAGATGTAGGTTTGGGGATTGTTGCTTTATAAGAGCTTCAGGCGTTGTGAATTCAGTTTCACAGTGCAAGCCTGTTCATTAAAAACAATGGTCTCTTTATTAGATAACCATCTTAAATGATGTAACACTCGTCAATATAAGGTGAGGCTTTTCAGTCTTCGACAAGTTTGAAACCACAACTAAATCACTTTTTGAAACAGGATTGCATGACTTCCATGCATATTCAGCATACAAGTTTAGTGTGGAGATTAGAATTAATGAAAAACAAACAAAATCAGCAGATTTGTTCACCTCAGACTTGGGTCCTCTCCAGACTCACCATTTTGGTTTTGGTGGGAATTGGACTGGGCTACAGAGGGCAGATTGACATCAGGAAGAACATGCCGTTTGGTGTGCTCCTCTCATCCAAATGGCATATTCACCTTTGGCTCATTCTTCTGTCAATTAAAGTAATTCTTTATAAGTTAGCTAGATCATCAACGAAGCAATGAATCACTTTAATTAAATAGAGCAAATTGTTGCCCTGCCTGTGTATTGCCAATTGTGTCAAGCATATTGCAACATCAACAACCAAAGGGCTGAAAGGTAGTTTATATTTGTGATCTAATATAAGTATCACCCATCCCATCCTCTGGATTGTGTACCGGAAGCACATACCCACCAACAGTCTTGTGGTACTTTCAGGATTTGGAG
Source organism: Phrynocephalus versicolor (assembly GCA_023846285.1). Classification (NCBI taxonomy): domain Eukaryota; kingdom Metazoa; phylum Chordata; class Lepidosauria; order Squamata; family Agamidae; genus Phrynocephalus; species Phrynocephalus versicolor. Next base: position 5,009,849 of record JAHTLZ010000274.1, on the reverse strand, counting down.
TGTGATGGAGGGGGGCAAGATTGCATTGGATCTCACCAAAAAAGGTGTTTTTCTCTGTGTGATGCCCTTTGTTGTCACTGACCATCATATCCTTTTGGGACAGGACTTGGGAGAGAAATAGGTGAGATACCATCTTTGTAATGAGATAGGGATACATGTTTTGCTCAAAGTGGCAGTGATTGAGGAAATTCATTAATTCAAAATTAAATCCTGATGAGAAATCAACAAGCAGAAAGAAGCTAATCTGATGCTTTCAAAGGGTATTTGTACACAACCCCTAACTCCGCCGCAAATGGCTGCCAGCTCCGGAGCTTACAATTGCTTCCCCACCAGCTCCGGAGTTTGCAGGAAATTAAGTGCAACCACGCCCACCTAAGCGTGTCCCAGTGCACTTTTCATGTACCTGCTCTCGGAGGGTGAAAATCCCCAGATCCGGATGTAATCTGGTGAGTGCCCGGCTCTCCTCGCTTCTGTTTGGGTTTTTTTCCTCCCGCCCCTTTAAGAGAAGGAATCAGGATGACGACGGGGTGGCTTCGGAGGTGAGCCTGCATTTTTTCCTCTCTTTTTTTCTCCTTCCCCTCACGCAGGCAGGAGCAAGGAAGTGCGGAGGGGTGGAAACGCAGGAAGAGCAACGAACCCCCAAGATCTCTGGTCCGAATTTAAGTGGCCAGCGGATCTTAGGGGTCGTGTGAAAAGGCTCAAAGTCTTTTAATTCTTTAATCCTGTCCATAGTGCCAGTGTTCACTTTGATTTATCTTCACTCCTGCCAGTCCTTTGGATCTTCCCTCCCTTCTTCCTCTCTAGTACATGAAAGCCACTCTCTGCTCCCTCTGCTTCCACCCCCTAGTTCAAGTTTTGTATACTGCAACACTTAAGGGCCTTTTTACACGACCCCTAAACTCCGCCGCAAATGGCTCCCAGCTCCGGAGCTTAAGATTGTTTCCCCACCAGCTCCGGAGTTTACTGAAAATTAAGTGCAGCCATGCCACACTTTTCTTGTACCTGCGCTCCAAGGGTGAAAAATCTTAATGCGGATGTGCCAGGCTCTCCTCGCTTCTTTTTGCTGTTGTTTTTTGCCTCCCGCCCCCTTAAGAGAAGGAACCAGGAAGTCACAGGGCTCCCGGCAGCTTCCACCAGCACCGGGGAGGTAAGTCTTTATTCTTTTTTTCTCCCTCCCCTCACGCAGCCAGCAGCCAGGACGTGCGGAGGGGGTGGGAACGCACAAAGAGCGACAAACCCCTAAGATCTCTGGTCCAAATTAAAGTGACCAGCAGATCTTAGGAGTCGTGTAAAAGCGCCCTAAGTTGTATTTAATTCTGATAGCTGAAAAGGGGAGACTTACGAAAGTGCAGCCCATATTTGTGCTGCCTATCTCTACTGATAATTGGTCCATGGCCTCTCCAAATCTGTAGCTGGTCTTGCTAGCATGAGGAATGCAGTATCAAGCTGCTATTCCAAAAGATACCAAACATTTTAGTTTGGAGATTTGGGAGGGAGGAAATATCTAGCGAACAGCCTTAACTCAAGGATCTGGTGCTGGTGAAGAAGTGGGAAGGTAACAATAAGTAGAGAACATTAAAATTCCTGCACTATAACTTCATAGGCCAACAGTATGTGAAGGTTCACAATTTCTGTTCCATTCACTTCTTCCAGATATCTTATCTGGTTTAGTTCCACTGGAAATGTAGGGAGTGTAAAAATCCTACACCCGCCACGGCTGCCACCGCGGTCGCCCAGTAAGTCGACGTGAACCGGTTCAGATCGGTTTGGGTTTGTACGAATTTTTTAAACAAATTGTACCAACCCAAACCAAACCAAACCAAGGGTGGGCCCGAAACAAACGAACCTGAACCATAGGTTTTCTGTTTTGTGCCCACCTCTACATGTAGACAATCCAGCTGTATGCACCTTGACTCCAATTCCACAATAGTAACTATTGCAAGGCTTTAATTATGGTGTCATTTTTTGAAAGGGGAGAAAGTCCTTAGATGCCTTCTTTCAAATAGACAGGAAATGGAATGTGGCGACAAATAATTTTCCTGCTTTATAAAGACATCTTATAATAAATCCTAATTCCTCCCCTTCGTCTAAGACAGTCTTTGCTGCTGATTCCTCTATCACTGATGCTGTGATGTTACCTATAGGGAGGGTGCGTCTGTGAAGATTCT
>JAHTLZ010000274.1:4990298-5007641 GCA_023846285.1 Phrynocephalus versicolor | reverse complement strand
AAGAAGAAGAAGAAGAAGAAGAAGAAGAAGAAGAAGAAGAAGAAGAAAAGTACATAAAATCTTGTTTTTCTTTTGCTGATGAGGGTTCTCAAGAGCCAATCAGAACATGTAGGAGTGCGGATTGAGAATTTTGAATGTGTAGATGGGCCTAGAACCCAGTGGTTTTTCCTTCTGTTTTTCCTTTTGTTGTTCCTTGTGAGTGGGACTTTAGGTGAGCTTCTGGCACCCACCCTCTTAAGGTAGCTCTTTCTGCCTGTATGTCTCCTTTCTGAATCCCCCCTTTTGCCTTTTTTATCCTTCTTGTGAGATTGTTTTCCATTTAATGATGCTTACTGCTGCCAGGCAGCCTGCCGCTGCTAGTGTGTCACTTTAGGATTTTTTAATTATTATTAATTTTCCCCTTGAGTTTTTGGATCCCCCCCCTTTCTACTGGAGTCAAAGAAGAGAAAATAAGGCATCACATGGTATGAGTAAGAGAAATCTCATATTCTAGTATTTTGGTTTCCTGGGACTTTGTGTCATTTTCTTCCTTGTTTGCTTGCTTTTCTACATTTTGGGAGGAGGATTATTATTTCATTATGTTGAGGGAAGGTGTGTTTTCATTTTGACTGATTTGGATAAAATGGAACTAGAGATGGACACAAAACAGAAAAATAGTGTTTCATTTCTATAGTAGTTTCATTTGTAATGAATTTTAAAGCAGTTTTTTTACAAAGCAAAACAAAATGAAATGAAACACTATGCTTCCCTGGGTTCTAAAGGACCAAAATGGCAGGGGAGCTTCCTTAAGCAATTCTAGACAACCCCTTGAAATTTGGAAAGCTTAGGGGCTCAGGGAAATGTGTTATGAAGTGCCAAAGGGAGTGCCCCTAGGGGAAAAAATCTTTCTAATTGGAATCAGAACTTTGGAAGACAAGCCACAGGCGATCCACACAGCTTGGCTTCCGCGTCCAATAGATCTTTTTCCCTAGGGGCACCCCCTTTAGAGAGTCATAAATCACCCCCCTAAAGCCCAAACCTTTCCAAATTTGGGGGGCTTTCAGGGAAGAATCCAAACTTGAACCCCAGTAATTTCTATTGGAAATTGGAAGCCAAGCCGCAGCTTGCCCAAAGTTCCGATTCCAATTAGAAAGATTTTTTTCCTGAGGGGCCCTCCCTTTGGATCTTCATAACTCAGTTCCCTGAGTTATGGGTTTGGGGGACCCAAACCTTTCCAAATTTCAGGGGCTTTCAGGGAAGACCTTGAGCTTCCCTGACATTAATTCCTCTAGGACAAATCATTTTGTTCTAGAGGGAAAAATGAAACGAGTCCAACTGTTTTGTTAGGTAACAAAGTAATTTGTTACCTAACGAAATGACAAAACAGTGTTTCAGTTTTCGTTTCCTTCCCATCTCTAAATGGAACCTATTACCTCCACAGGTGGTGAGAGCTCTAACATTGGAGGCATTCAAGAGAAATTTGGGCAGCCACCTGGCAGATATCATATGATTTGTATTCCTGCCTGAGCAGGGGATTGGACTGAATGGCCTTGTAGGCCCCTTCCAACTCCATGATTCTATGATTTTTTAAAAAAAAAAACAACCCCAAATTATTTGATTAATGTACTGTACAGTGCATTCATTCTGTTAAAGCTCTTTAGTTTAGTGGGGCTTTAAGGATTTTTCTTTCTCATGTACTGTTGCCTGTTTTGGGGGTAATTGATTCCCTGTTGCCTCGTGTCTCCTTTTTGGAGTATCTTTCTTTTGGCCTTTTGGAAATACAGAAAACACAAATGCAACCCAAAATCAAGAAACAGAAAGATGCTTTCCCTTTTATGTGAAATGAAAGGCAGATAATACATATTTTGAAAACCTATTTAGAGTACATAAATTTGTAAGAATAAAACTGTAAGAAGCATAAAAGCAATTTAAGGCATAAGAAAGTATTTAAACATTTAAAAGTAAAAATATGAAGTAAAAAGTACCAAAACATTGTTTAGCTCTCTGCATGTTTAGGCACATATAAAATCAATACATTGTATTCTCGCCCATTTTATCCAAATTAAACTTATGTAAAATCCATCCTTATCTCTCTGAGTAGATAAGATGTCTTTTGCAGCTGCTTTATCCTCTGAATCTTCTAATGGAAGTGTGAGAAACTTCTACTACTTGTATCCTACTTGCTGAGAAGCAGCAGTGACTATTGCTTAAGAATGATGACTATCTATTCCCCCCCATGACCCTGTTTACATATTCTGCTTGCCAGAGATAGATTTTGCTTTTACAGGGAAAAGAATCAACAAACAATCACAGCACCTCAAAACATTTATTCTCAGCTGTCAGGTGCTTACTGGCTCCATATCTCTTCTTTATAGACTGGAAAGAAAAATGGAAAAGACAGTTTTAAATTTTTTTTATTGCATTCAGTGATCAGACTATTCTACAAACAATCAAAAATACAATGTATTTACCCATGTATTCACACCCTTAATTACCTGAAGACTAATCTTTCATACGTTCTCAGTAGGTTAAACAAACCCGAGCTGATTCCACCCTTTACTCTCCACCTTTTCTAGCCACCTCTATGGAGAGTGTTTTGCTAGTGGCGTATGTCCAGACAAGAGATGGGCACAAAATGGCCAAATGGCGGTGCATGGTAGTTTGTCAGTGCCCCCAAACCATGTACATTTTAATATAAATCGAGCTAGTTTCTCTAAATAAAGACAGGGGCTTTCTGAGTAGGAGCCCCCTTTCATGGAAATTAGCAGCTACCTTACTCACCCCAAACCTCCTCCTCACCTCTATTGTTGCTGCACTGCCCCACTGTGTAGGACAGCAGGCTGTCTGGGACCTATTCCTTCTCCAGTGCCTCCTGGATCTCTTAGTGTATTGTGGAAAGTGATGTCCATTGAGGTTTCTTATATACAGCCCACTTGGGTGCAAAACTACACTTTCCTCAGTACCCCAGACTTCGAAGCCACTGGGAAGTAGGCCCCAGATCACCTACTCTCCTACTCAGTTGGGCAGTATGGCAGCAACAGAGGAAGAGGTGGTGGCAACAGTGGCAGTGGCAGCCTGGAGTGAGTAAGGTAGGTGCTTGGACTTATGAAAGGGAGCTTTCTTGATGAGAGAACAAAGCAAAATGAAATACCAATGATGAAATACTGTATTTTCCTGTCTATAAGATGCCCCCATGTATATGACTACCCCCCCTTTTCTAACCCAAAATTACCATTCTGCACACTTCATCTTACTTCTGTGTATAAGACAGCCCTCCACTTTTAGTTTAACAATTTTAGATAAAATTATAGTCTTATACATGGAAAGTACTGTAGTTTAGCATTGTTGTTTTGCTTTGTGAAAACATGGCTCGCCAAACTGTCATGGAAACAGATGTGAACTGCCCTAGTTCATTTTTTAAAATGTGTTTCATTTCGTGCCCACCTCCAGTCCAGACTAGACAGCTTCATGCTCCATATCAATTGTATTATGTGACATCAAGGTGAATCCAATTTATATGGACCCTAGTAGAGTTTTTGTTAGGGATGGGCATGAAATGGAAAACCTGTGTTTTGTTTTGTTCCATTATGCCCGCCCCCCAACAGGGTTCATTTCATAATAAAAATTGTTTTTAAATAACCATTACTTGTGAAACAGAATGAAACAATCCCCCATAACAGCAGCACTCTAGCTGGTGTGGTAGGGGGTTCAAAAGCCTCCTACCCCACCCCGTCTCCCAAGCTATGAGGCAGGGGCTAGGAGGAAAGGAATAGCCAGACAGAAGTAAATTCCCTCCCTGCCTGCTCTTTTCTCCCCTGCCATCCCCTCCACCCAGAAGGTTGTTTTGGACAGGGAAGGCAGTGGGCAGTGGGGCCAGCCCCCACTGCCCACAGCCCTCCCTGTCCAGAAAACTGCCCTGGGAGGAGGGAGAGCACAGGAGAAGGAAGGAGGAAGAGGTAAATTCAAAGAGAGCTTCAATTTACTGCTGCTTCCTTCCTTCTTCCTTGTGATCCCTACCAGCTGGGGCTTTCTAACAGGTTGGGGTTTTGAGAGGGGGCACCCCTCCCCCACACATCCTGACCTGTCAAAAAGTCCCAGCTGGGAAGTGGGGGAAGGGTGAAAGGCTGAACCAAGCAGGGTTTTCTCCCTCCATGCTCCGTTCTGCCTTTTGCCCCTCCCCTGCCTCCCAGCTTGGACTTTTTGACAGGTTGGCGTTTGGAGAGGTGGTTAATACCATAGAGTAAACTCCCTGATTGCCTCCACGCTCCCAACACACTTCGCCAATTAACTATCCCAGCCCCTTTGGAGCTTCATAACTCAGCTCCCTGACCCCCAAATCTTTCCATATTTTGGGAGCCTTCAGAGAAGTGCTTGAGGAAGCTCCTCTGCCATTTCCTCTAGAATAAATTGTTTCATTTTAGGGCAGTGGTTCTCAACCTGTGTGTCCCCAGATGTTCCTGGACTGCAACTCACAGAAGTCTTCATCAGTAACTGAGTTGGCCAGGATTTCTGGGAGTTGCAGTCCAGGAACATCCGGGGACCCACAGGTTGAGAACTACTGTTCTAGAGAGAAAATTGTGTTTCATTTCATTTGTAATGAAATGCTGCTTCCCCGTTTTGTTTCGTTTCATATTCTTTCGTTAGCTAACGAAACAACAAAACAATGTGTCATTTTTGTATGGTGCCCATCCCTAGTTTTTGTGGTAAGTGAGCTGATTATGGGATTCTTTACTATTGCCAAGCCACAGTAAGTTTCCATAGCCCCAATATAGCCATTGTGACACATACCCTAGTGATGTCCCAGCTAGACTACTGCAACATGCTCTATGTGGGACTTATAGATGGAAAAACACAGAATTTCCTTATTGTTTAGATGTTGCAAGACTTAAAAAATGGAAACAGGCTCAATACGAGAACATGCAGGGCACGCAGCATTTTAATGCAGCTGCCTCTGCCCCAGTTGCTCTTCCAAATGAGGACTGGAAGCAGCATCTTTGGCCTGGAAGCAAGATGTTTGGCCTGCCACTATTTTCTTCAGAAATGTCCACATAGATTTTTTTACATGTCTCACTGACTAATGTCTGTTTATCACCTCTGCCATCCCTTGTAGAAACAGAGCTTGGGAAAATTACTCTTTCGACTACAACTAATGAAATCAACCGGTGGCCATGCTGTCTGGGAAATGAGGGGAACTGTCACCCCAAAATTCACTTACCTAGGTTCTGCACACACACTAGGACTGTAACTGCATACACACACACTCTCTCTCTCTCAAGCACATCACACATAAAGGCTTGCATTGCAAAACAGATAGCGAGATGGTGTGGCAAGCTATGGCAGTCACAAAAAAGTCTAACCGCTTTATTCATGACTTGGAGGACCTGATCAGAAAGAAGCAATTAAATATGAAATTCTTCTGATCTGGCTGGGAATTTTTGAAGAACAGATAAAATAAATTCTTTACATAGGTCTGGTAGAAGGAGCAGTGTAAAGAACATGCCCTGCAGTTTCCACTTCCCCACCAGTGCAGGAACATACATGTTCCTGATAAGCATTCTGTGCTATCTCCCTTCCAAGAGCATGGAAGGCAAAATATTAAATCAAGCTAGTGTAAAAGCTTTCCCGAATTTTGGAAAAGCTACATTAGCCAAATAAGTAGTAGGCACAACAATCTTTTTTTGCCTAGGATGCTATATATACTCAGCAAACGTTAATGTTCTTGTAATTCTATATTCCACATCCTCTGCTCAACAACTGATTTGCCTTTGTAGTAGCCAAGTGCTATTAAGAAGTAGTGAGAAAATCCCAGAAACAATAATTCGTTATACAGGTGCCTTTTTCGTTTAGATTGAAAGGTATTCAGCAATGCTCAAGGTGTGAATCCTATTGGTTGAAAGAGAGGTTTTAGCCAGTAGTTTATATATGGCTTACCCTGCCTCTAGCGATAAAGCCACATTGGATGGAACTGAACAGTCGCCCAACACATTCATTTCTCAAGTTTCACCAGATGAAAGGGGCAACAAATTAGCACTTGGCTAATTAAATTTAACTGGTTAGCACCATGTGCTACCTCCTTCGCTTGTTTTTGGCTCTTGTGATTTTAACAGGCTTCTTTTTCCAGAATGATTTTTAACTGGTTCTAAAATTGATGTTAATGTGTTTTTGATTTGTTCTGTTGGTATTTGTTACCAACCACTCTGGTGAGAAGATGGGATGAAGGGATTTGCCACTCAGCTGTTGAGTAGTCAGCTATTCCGGGGCAGTATGGAAGCGCCAGCCAGGCTATGCTCACAACTGGTGCTTTCACAACAAGGGAGGGCACACAGGCAGTGCACTGACCAGTGAGTGGACTGGCCAGTACTGAGGGGAGAGAACAAACTTTCCTGGCACCAGTGGTACCGCACCTCACATTTGTATGGCAAGGGTGTGCGTGTGTCCATGTCTAGTCAGCAATGCAACTTTATTTATTTATTTTTATTTTAGGGCCTTTTCACACGACCCCTAAGATCCACTGGCCACTTAAATTCGGACCAGAGATCTTGGGGGTTTGTTGCTCCTCCTGCGTCCCCACCCCTCCGCACTTCCTTGCTCCTGCCTGCGTGAGGGGAGGGAGAAAAAAAGAGAGGAAAAAATGCAGGCTCACCTCCGAAGCTGCCCCGTCGTCATCCTGATTCCTTCTCTTAAAGGGGCGGGAGGCAAAAAAAAAAAAAACAGAAGAGAGGAGAGCCGGGCACTCACCAGATTACATCCGGATCTGGGGATTTTCACCCTCCGAGAGCAGGTACATGAAAAGTGCGCTGGGATGCACTTAGGTGGGCATGGTCGCACAATTTCCTGCAAACTCCGGAGCTGGTGGGGAAACAATTGTAAGCTCTGGAGCTGGCAGCTATTTACAGCGGAGTTTAGGGGTCATGTACAAATACCCTTAAAGTATTTTTTACCCTGCCTTTCTCCTTGGAAAAGGATCCATGGTGGCTTGCAGTAATGAGGGACAACATACAATTCATTATAATTAAGACCTGTTCAAGTATTGAGGACAGAGGACTGAGGAACATCTTACAGCATTAAAAGACATTACATTAAAGCTACAAGAGAATGCGAGCAGTTAAAAGGAGAGTAAAATTCCATGTAAATTTATGAGTGATGGAAACTAACATTGAAAACATAGTGTCATTGTAATCACACAACCACAGAACTGGTTATAAACACAAAGTCTATGTGATCCTATAGATTCCGCAACAAATTGGGTTATTATGTCCTTTTTTCTGTTCATGTAGTAAGGCTAGGATGAAACCTAAGGTGAGCCCCATTTGAGAGGTTGCAGCTCCATCCCCAAAAGTCTCAGAACATAGAGTATGCAGACAATGTGGCTTTACTGACATAAGTCATCCTCCATGTATTTTGCTTTTTGAAAAAATCCTTGCTTAAAGAAGGGTCTTGGCAGTCTTGAAAATTTGCAGAGACATTTTTAATTGGCCTAATAAAACTATTTCCACAAGATGGACTTTGCAATTTATCTTACAGCCATTGTGGTTGCCCTTGCATTCCTTTCTGGTGTGTCCTGTTTCACTTCTTACGCTAACAGGCCAAAGGAAGTCATGTGATGCTCCTCTGACATCTATAAAAGATCAAGCCGAAGTTGGCATCCTTGTTTAACTGAGCAACTGAGAAACTATGCTATGGGTGTTTGTTATATTGAATCTGCCACTTAGGAAGACTGACTGAAAACTCCTGAACTTACATGTGAGTTAGTAATACTGTATTTCAGCATGGTCTCAAAGGTGACTTCATAAACCTGACCGGCATTTGTGTGGAGCTATATATCCTGTATAAATGAGTCTCTAGGTTGCCAAGCTGAGACAAGCATCCCTTTGAAAACCAAACTAGACGAAGCTGCGTAGTGGCTTCAGTTCAATTACTTGTGTGTCCAGGAGGAAGTGGCTTTTAGGCATTCTTTGCCAGTCTTCATTTTTAGAACCTGATGCATGTTGTTTCCAGGGCACGCTCCAATACATGTATTGATGTATGTTTTAATTTCACGTACAAAGGAAGGACAGGGAGTGAGAGCTCTGATCATGTTGTTCTCATTCATACAACTGAAGTTTGAAACCCCTGAGATGCACAAGGGGAGACCTGAGACCCAGGGTTACCTTTATTTTCAAATGTTAGGTGGGAGACTAAAACGAATGTATTTGAGGAGGGATGGTAATTGGAGAAAAAACATTCCGAGCATGAATTAAAGGCCTGTTCTGCCTTAGATGCATGCAGGGTTGGGTTTCTAAAAAGCGATGTATTGTAAGAGAATTGTTATGGTTGCCTTTTCCTACCTCAAATTAACTATAGTATGTTATCAACATGACAGACAGCCACACCCACCCAATTCCAGACCCATACCTTGAAAACAATGCATTTTGTGCCTTTGTGAAGCTCTGGACATTCTCCCATTTTATTTTTACCACATATTCTACCCAATAGTTTCCTCTTTGTTGAATATCCATAGGAGGGTCCCATCTTAATCAGACCTGCACAATTCATGTGCTTTCTCATGAATCATTTTTCTAAAAGATGGGCATTAACAGAAACACTGGTAATTTTTGCCTTCTTGAATGATCCAGCAAAGCTAGTAGCACTGGATGAGCTGTTTGTGTGTTTTTAGCCGTTTCTATGCTTCCTCCTATAGCCAGACCTATGAGATTATCAGGGTGATTTTGACCATCACAACCCAGTGAGGTTTGACCATCACAACCTAAAGGCCCCTAAGGTGTGTGGCAGTTATAATATTTTTTAAATAGAAAAAGTGCTTATTTCCATACTTGGAAATCTGTAGGGGTTGCAGTATTTGTGTTACAAACCTTTCAGGGGGGTTACTCATAGATCCACACCCTAAATGAACAGTTTTTCTTTTGATGCCCCCTTTTATGGCCAGTGTTGGCCATTTGTGGGCATGGTAAAGCCCAATTGTGGCTGGGGACAAAAATTTGACCCTCAAGCATGCCAAAATTGCACATTTTTGACTCATGGAAAAGCACTATTTCCATTCTACACCATTTTAGGTGGAAATGAAGTAAATGCTATAAATACAATAAACATATTTTATTCTCCTGTTGGAGGGGGGAAACGATTACAGAAGCTTGGAAATTCTGTTCTAAGAGGACCTGTTCCAGCTATAAGAAAAAGGTTTCATCACATCTCTGGTAGCCATGTTTGATGTATAATCAAATTATACAGATTCAGGTCCTGAATGGCCCTCTTGCCAACTCTTAGCTGTGTTAATTTTAAAATGAATCACAAATAATATCCTACTTTTTGGTTGTATTCCTATACAATTGTATCTATAAACATAAAATGTGTACAGATAGCTCAGTAGGTTGGAACCCTAAGGAGAAACAGGGGGTAACCCTAGTACTCTGGGCCAAGAAGGAGAGTCCCAGAGTGGGAACAAGGCTGGAGAGACCACACACACACACACACACACACACACATAGACAGTGAGAATAAGCAGGAATAGAGAGTGATGTGATTGGCCAAGTTGAAGAGGCAGGAAAGGGAAAGGAGATGATAGACAAGCAAATGAAGGCTGAGGCAGGAGAGGTAGAGACAAAAGGAAAGAGGGGGCTCCCTCTGGGTTGAGAGTGGATTTGGATGGAAAAGCCATGGACTAATAAGTGGGAGAGACTCATGATACCCTGAGAAGAGACTGAGAAAAAGAGAAAGGAGGAGGACAACCATAGAAAAAACTTCCTACTGGGGCAAAAAGGAGGCCCAGGAGTGGTGTCAGAGGATTAGAGAGGAAAGACTAGGGTGGAGAAAGAGAGAAAGGAATGGATTCAATGGATTTATGTACATAGGATGGGGAGACCGCCAATCCCAGACCATGGGAGATCCACCCCAGGGAGAGAGGCTTCTTGGACAAGCCTGTGCATCCAGAAGGGAGGCGTCCTTGTCGCCAATACCACTGGAGTCAGCATTAAGTGAACCAGGACTTGTGAATAGATCAGAATCATGAGACTTATGAGTGTTAAAAACTGTTTATTATTCAAAATGGAAAAACCTTTTGGTACCTCATTGGATGCAGTGAACCTTAAAGCTGATGTTACCAGGTTTGGGTGTGTTTCTGAAATAAATGTTGAATGTTTAAAAGCAAAATATGATCGTTGCATTAGATCCTGGGATGACAGAGTTGCCAGCCTCCAAAGAAAAGCACTCGCACCGCACTCCTCCCTACCGCCTCCCAGCTGATTTTGACAGCTCAGTCCTAGCTGGGAGTTGGGGGGGTAGGAGAAAAGGAGCAGCCAGGCAGAAGCAAATTCCCTGCCTGAATGCTCCTTTCTCCCCTGCCACCCCCTCTGCCTAGAAGGGTGTTTTGGAGAGGGAGTGCTGTGGGCAGTGGGGCCAGCTTCCACTGCCCACAGCCCTCCTTGTCCATAAAACTGCCCATGCAGGAGGGGGGAGCATGAGAGAAGGAAGGAGGAAGAGGTAAATTCAAACAGAGCTTCAATTTACGACTGCTTCCTTCTTTCCTCCTTGCAATCCCGGCCTCCGAGCTGGGGCTTTCTCACAGGCTGGGGTTTGGAGAGGGGGAATCTCTTCCCCCATACCTGTCAAAAAGTTCCCACTGGGAGGCAGGGGAAGGGCAAAAGGCTGAACAGAGCAGGGTTTTCCCCTCCATGCCCCGTACTGCCTTTCACCCCTTTTTTGACAGGTTGGGGTTTGAAGAGGGGAGGCATGCCTGCCCCCCCCCCACACACCCTGACCTGTCAAAAAGTTCCTGGCTGGGAGGCAGGGGGAGGAGAGAAACGCCGAAAGGAGGGGGGGTTCCCCCTCACTGCTTCTGTGCTAGTAACATGGAGGCAATTAGGGAGTCAATCCATAGAGTAAACTCCCTGATTGCCTCCATGCTTTCAGCACACTTTGTCAATTAACTACCCCCAGGGGGGTTCCTAAAATTGCTTTGGGAAGGTACCCTGCTACTTCAAAGCCCCTCTTCTCTGGAAGAATCCCTTGCAAAATTCAAGGACTCCTTAACAGTCTGGAGTCAAGTATCGACTGATAAGACAACGCGACGAACACAAGGAAAACCTGCTTCCAATGTCATCTCATGCGGCACTAGCATACCGGAGGGAAAAGAAAATCAAGATTTGGATTTGCCTTTTGCTGTTACTCTGCATAATCTGGAAATAACGGAGGGCTGTCATAAGGAGGTATCTCACCCCTTGGAAGAAGACCTACTTCTGCAGCTCGACCTAGACGTGGACGGGGATAATATAACAACTGCCGCCTTTAAAGGCCTTTCTTGGACAGAACAAACTAAGATCATCTCGTCCCTAGACAAAGTTAGGTCTGAGCTGTCTCACAATATGAACAATGCCTTCACTCAACCTATTACTTCTCCCAAAGCAGCCATACTCCTACCTCCAGATACTAATTTTACACACAGGCCAGTTTGTGCCCAACCCAGCACCCCCCACTTGTGTTCAGAACATGCCAATGATGCTGTTATATCCAATTGACTCTCTCCCCCTTCCCTCCCCCTCCCTCCGTCCCCATCTAGTATCAAACTGGTTTCATGGAACATTGCAGGTTGGGAGAGGAAAAGGAACGACTCTGATTTTATAGAATATCTCTCCAGGCATGATATTATTTTTCTCCAGGAAACCTGGTCCCTCACAGGCCCTATTGTTCCTGGATTTGTTTCCTACAATCTTCCTGCTTTTAAACTAAATAAGTTGGGTCGTCCCCGCTCTGGCTTAAGCTGTCTAGTGAAACCCTCCTCCTCCTTTGTTCTGTCCCCTTTTACCTCTCACTCCCCTTATGTCCAAGCCTTTCTATTTAATAATAATGAGCGCCACATCCTCATGCTGAATGTTTACATCCCTCCCTATGGCTCTTCTACCACAGATCCATGGACAGAAGTAAAAATAATTACTGACCAAGTACTAGTATCCAATCCCTCTACTTCTCTTCTCTTTGCTGGTGATTTTAACTCTAGGCTAGGAGCAAATAATCTAAGCCTTGCCAAATATATGAATTGGGATATGGAGGAGATGGTTCCTCCCTTTTTCTCGGGGGTCAGGAAGTCCTAGGACCTTTCTATCAATAAGAATGCCTTATTAATGGTTGATCTATGTCTAAGTTACGATCTCCGTATTTTGAACGATGCCCCTGATTATCCTCTTTCAGGTGATTTTACCTTCTTCTCACCCTTAGGGTTGAGCATGGTTGATTATATACTAATTTCCCCCAACCTTCTTGCAAAGACTTCCAATTTTGAACTTAGCCCGCGCACCAATAGTGACCACATCCCTCTGCAGGTGTCGTTATTGAACCCCCTCTCAGATCCTTCCAGTAGCGACTCCCCCACTGATCTCTTTATATATCCTAAGTGGACCTCTAGAACTTCACTGGCCTTCCAACAATTGTCCAGATCACTAGAAACTGTTCGCCAGTGTGCAACTATTCTATCAACCAACTCCCCCAAAGTTGCTATCCAAGCATATTCTGCAATTATCTCACACTTAACCAACTAACTGAACCCTCCCCGCCCACACACAGGGAAGAGCAAACCAGTTTCCTGGTTTGACAAGGATTGTGGATCTGCAAAATATGAACTGAGACAATTGTTCTCCTTTGTTCGCTCTCATCCTTCTTTTGAGGCACTTATCTTTTATTTTTCAGTTAGAAAGTCCTTCCATCTTTTCATGGAAGAGAAACAGCACATTTTTGCTCTAAATCAATGGGATAGGTTATTCGATGCCATCTCCTCCAAGAACAGCAGAGTATTTTGGCAACTGGTGTCCCATTCCAACCCGGTTCCCTCTTTAATTGATGTTCCTCCCATTTCTCTCTCTGCTTGGACTACACACTATTCTAAAATCTTTGCTGCTTCTGACCTGGTTTTCCCTTTTCCTCCCCTGCCCCCTGACCTTCCCCCTTGGCCTCCCGTTCTAGAACCCAAAATACTAGAACTGATTAGCACCTTGAAACCCGGAAAAGCCCCGGGACCCAATGGGATTGTAAGCGAAATACTGATTAATGCCCCTGACTGGTGGGCTCCCTTCCTGGCTAAACTATTTACCCTGATCAACCATTTTGGGATTTTCCCAGAATCATGGTTATCTTCAATTTTAGTACCAATTTTCAAAAAGGATGACCCTACATCCCCGTCCAACTATAGGCCTATTAGTCTCCTTTCCACTATAGGTAAACTCTATGCAAAATTCCTTCTCAAATGTTTAGTAGCCTGGGCAGAGGCTAAGTGCCTTCCCGGCAATGAACAAATTGGTTTCTGTCCAGGATCATCCACTTTAGGCCATGCACTTTTGCTGTCTTTCCTTGCGGAAAAATATTCTTCTCACTTTAAAGGGAAACTACGCTGCTTTCATCGATCTGAGAGGTGCGTTTGATTCTATCAATAGGAACCTATTATGGCATAAACTTGCTTCTTGGGGAATTGACTCTCAACTGCTTTTCTTAATTAGGAACCTTCACTCTTCCAACTCATGTCGGGTCCGTATAAATCACAAGGGCTCCCTTTCTGAAAAGATTACTATATCCAAAGGTGTCCATCAGGGCTGTATACTAGCGCCCCAACTATTCAATCTCTTCCTTGCTGATTTATGTTCTCAACTATCTCATTGTGATAAGTACGCCCCTTGTTTGAGTAACTCCCCATTATCAATTCTCCTTTATGCTGATGGTTCAGTCCTTCTTTCCATCTCCAAAATCGGGCTACCCCATCTCCTATCTGCTTTTTATTGTTATTGTATATCTAATGATCTAATAATCAACTCTGAAAAAAATAAAATATTGGTTTTTTCTCATCTATCCTGGAGTATTGACAGCAGACCAGTCGAACAAGTTAAAACATTCAAATATTTAGGTATAAATTCCCACCACCGATTAGAATGGAATTTCCATAGAGACGTGGCAATATCTTCAACCAAACTCCATCTGAATGCAGTATCCCGTTTTCATTACCATAGTGGCAACCAGTATGTACCTGCAGCCCTCAAGGTTCTTCAGACAAAGACCTTGAGTCAGCTTCTGTATGGAGTTCCAATTTGGATCAAGGCGGCTTCCACAAAAGTAGACCTAGTAATTGCCTCCTTTTTAAGGCAAACGCTAGGTGTTCCCAACACAATCAAACTTTCAACCATGATCCTTGAGTTGGGCATTCACTTACCTTCCACTCTGGCATGGTCTCAGGCCATCAAATACTGGTTAGCCCTCCATTATAATTCCTCCCCTGGTTCCTTACTTTTCAACCTTTTAAAGGATCCCTTTACTTCCACCTGGGATTCCCTCTTTGTAAACAAACTCCACAACTTAGGCTTTACTCTTGATTATTTTGCCAACTTTAACTTTAAAAGAGCTTACTTGACCATTAAGGCAAAATTATTTGAAGAAGAAACTGAATTACTTTCCTCCAATCTAAATTGGACCTGCTCGCCACGTTTCTTTAACTTATCCCCTGTCTTTGGCCATGATCTCTGTTATTTCCGCAAGCTAATTAATCCAAATAAGAGACGTGCTTTCATGTTGGCCAGACTCAATATTTTTCCCTCCTCAGTACTCTCAGGAAGATACTTGGGTACACCATCGTAGAGGCTTTGTAAATTTTGCCATCTTGAGCCAGACACAGTCCCTCATATACTGTGCCATTGTCCTGCCCATACTAGGTTACGCAAAGAGTTTTTAGACCCAATTATGTCTATGTTCCCTGGCCCCCCAGAGGAACACACAAGCTTTTTACTTCGTGACAATTCTGAATGGGTCACCTTACAAGTTGCAGATTTTCTAGTAGCTGTTATTAATAAGAAATGAGAGTGTATCCCCTTTTTGGCCTTTTACCTATTGTTTTACTTGACAATGTTTTACCATCACTGTTTTGGTTGTGTTCTATTTTCTTTGTTTTAATGCCAATAAAGGTGTATGTATGTATGTATGATAAGTAAATTTTGATTGCATATTTTTAAAATAATTTTGAGTGCATAGTTTTAAAAAATATGCACCCAAAAATTACTTACCTTGGAGCACCAAAGTAGCAGGGGTACCTTTAGAGAGCCCCCTGAAATTTAGAAACATTTTGGGGATACGGGGGCTTAGTTATGCAGCATCAAATAAGGTGCCCCTAGAGGGAAAAAAACCTTCTAAATGGAATCAGATGGGAAGTGGTGGCAGCTCTATTGCTGGCACGATCAGGTTCGGATTTCAATTAGAAGGAGTTTTTCTTCCCTTTGCAGCTTTATAACCCAGCTACCTGACCCCCAGTCTTTCCAAATTTGGGGGGCTTTCAGGGAAGAGCTTGAGGAAGTTCCCCTGCCACTTTCTCTAGAATGAATCATTTTGTTCTTGGGGGGGGGGAATTGTGGGTTGTTTGTTTGTAATAAAACATTATTTCCCTGTTTCATTTCATTTTGTTTCATTTTGTTAGGTAACAAAACGATGAAACATTGTGTCATTTTTCATATGGTGCCCATCCCTAGTCACCACCAAAAGTCAGAACTGAACTGACAGCATGTGATCAATTAAGGAATGGGGCTACAGTACAAAACTGTAGCACTTTGGGACTAATTTAAATGTCATAGTTGTGTCCTATGGAATCCTGGGAGTTTGTAGTTTGGTGAGTTACTGAGAATTCTCTGTTCTACTTTTTATCACAGCAGGGCATTTTACATGTCAGACTAAAAATCCCAGGATTCCTTAGCATAGGGACCTAAAACACTGTCCGTCTACTACAACTACGTAATATAGATATACTGTAACAAGATTCATGGTCATGGTATATCTATGGGACATATGTCTGAAGAGACACACAAAGAACTGCACTGTTACAACCCAAACTACCCCTCTGTACTTTTCCCCCATTTCAAACCCTACCAAAAAACCAAATCTGCTACTGCTTGCAATTCCCTTATATGTCTTTAGAATGTGACATAATTTAAAGCTGAACCCCCTGGGCAGGAAGCACAAAGCTAGACTCCAGAAAAAGTCTTCTGTTGAGAATTCCTTGGTGACACCCTAAAGCACAACAGCCCATTCTGTAGTGAAAGACTGCCTTCCCTACAAGAAGTCTGGTCTCATTTCTAAGCCAGGTTTTAACCATGGAAACAGCACAAATTTCATTTCCTTTTTTTCTTGACATCCCATTGCACATAAACCCTATATTCCAAAGATTGGTGGGTGGCTTTCAGTTTTACAAGAAAAACTCATTTATCCAGACCTCCCAAATCTGGACCCTTCTATGTACTGGACATGCTTTATGTCCTAACTATATCTCAAAAGCCTTGCTAGGGCAAACACATGTCACGGATTTCAAGGCATCTGGATAATAGAGGTTCCACTGTACTTCCATCCAATCCCACCCTCAGCGCAATCTTTCTTCTTGCCAAGTGTGTGCAAAGAGAGAAAGCAGAAAATTTCCCACATGTTTGCATTCACCGAGTCATCTCCAGAAGTCTTCCACGGTCTTATAAATCGGTTTCGTTCTGTAGGATTGTTTACCTACTACTTTTTAGAATGTCTCCAATAAATTAGATTCTGCTGAACTGGTAAAGAAAAAAAATCATATGAAAGACATAATGAATGGCCTGCAAGAGGCACAGAGGAGCCATTATGTTAAGAGGAAATAAGGAAGGTAATCATAAAATTTGAAAAATTATACAATAACTTTGTACTTATTGCCAATATGTGTCCCTTAAAATGATGTGCTTCAGACATATAAATAGAACTGGGAAGCATAACAGGTATGATCTTTGTCTCCAGCACTTAGACTTTACAAAAGAATGTGTGTGAGGGTGGGGAGTGTGTGCGTATTTGACACAGGTAGGCATTGGAAGTCTTCTTCACACATGATACAAATTCTCACCTGTCTCATTTTACTTACCTCTGCACCTGGTTTTTCTTCCATGGCTTAATTCTTTCCCCCTTTTTAAAAGAAAGGATAAAGATGGCAATTGTTAATTAGCTTTATATGCAGGGCAACCCTGATGCTCCATATGACTTCATTCTCACCAAGCTTTAAGCCCCGTAAATCACACCTAGCGAGTACGCCCATTCCAGTAAAATAACTCTGTGCCTAATGTTCTCTGAGCTTTGGACCACACAACACTAAGTCTATAAAATTCCCATTGACTCAGAGAAGCTTTTCTAGCACACATTCAGTTCCAAGGGCTTAACTTAGATTGGCTTTTAGTCATGCGTGGGCATAACAGGTCTCTGATTCATGAATATACATCTGAGGAAGCAGCTGATGTTTGCTAACTTGCCTGTCCCCCACAAGCACCTCTGGCCATCTTGTCGACAAATAAAATCAAAATTCCCCCCCCTCCCAACACACAAACACAGATTTCATCCCCTCCCCTC
>JAHTLZ010000274.1:4950129-4985914 GCA_023846285.1 Phrynocephalus versicolor | reverse complement strand
TGTATGTATGTATGTATGTATGTATGTATGTATGTATGTATGTATGTATGTATGTATGTATGTATGAACAAACAAATAAACAAACAAACAAACAGCAAAGTATAATACAACTGAATGGAAATGGGAAAAAATGTGAAAAAGTATGAGCAGCCTTACCAGAGGTGTTTGGCGATTGACCAAGAAACCATGAAAGCTATTAGATTGGTTTCACCTTCCATGTACTCCCCTCTCATTATTCTCCCTTTCTCTTTCTTTTTCTTGTTTTTGCCTGTTTTGTGCTTTTCCTGTCTCTTCTTGTATACTTCTGTAATGTGTGAAAGTAACTATAACTGAAAGTAGATGTATAGGGTTATGAAATGGGGTGGGGAGGAATAGGTGGGCTAGGATCAGAGATGGACATGGTGTTTGTTGTATTTTCTTTTGGAAATTGTAATAAAAATATGAAATTTAAAAAGTCTAGTGCTACCAAATTTCATCTCAAGGTTTTTTGTTGTTGTTGTTGTTTTTGCACAACTACAGGCAATGGACTCTCAGTCACTCAGTAAATTTTTTATTTATAGAGAAATCACCTATTTATGTTGAAATCCAAGTATGTTTTTAATATGTGATGGACACCGTTTTGTAGAAATATAACAACTGGAACAAATTACCAGGCTGGTTCTGAGAACTTGACATGGATCTGTAGGATGGCAAAGTACTGTAGTGATCAGATAGATGCTGTCAGATTCTATTCCATCATCTCTAAACTGACAAGATTATTGCAGCTACATCAAGAGCACTACCAATTCCTCACCCATATAAAATGGTGTAAATTACTGTTGTAAACCCCTAAGGATCACTGTAGCACCTTACTGTCCTATATATACATCAATGGCAGTTACCAGAACAGCCTGGGCAAGTCACTGTTTTATCTGCTACTGAGAAACAGTAATCTCAGTGGAGATTTTTGGCCACCTACCACAGTATATAGCAATCCTGGGATCCTGGCAGGCAGAGAATGCAGGTGTTTGACTGAAATGCAGGTGTTTGGGGATTTATATATGAGGTATATACTCATAGCTAGCACGTATCTGTAAGAAAACCTGACCTCTACTTTTGGGGAAAATAAAAGAGGAGAAAAGTGCTCCATATTTCCAAATTAAAAAAAGGCTCAAATAATAATGATCTATTGTTAATGTGCACCATAAATAAAGAATTATTGCACTAATACAGAGGGGCAACTGATAAATCAAAACTGTAATTTTTGTTTTAATGGATGTTAAATTATATGCCATTAAAATGTTTACATTTGGCTTCAACCATTGCAGAGAGGAAAAAAATAATTAAACTAGCTAATTACTAGATCAATTTCCTAGTCTATGTAATCCATGTCTCTGAAAGAAGCTAATCTTTCATCTAGATTGCTTACAGCGGGTTTGCTTTTCCTGGCACATTGCTTCATATCAGGTAATGTAATGAATTATGCCGGAGCCAAAACTTATTAGGAGATGAAAGAATGAGTGACAATGGCAGCTGTACAGAGCCCGTTCTTACACGTTTTGAAACATGCTCTCCATTCCATTTGCAGTGCTAAAGGCCATAGATGATGATCCAGACTGGAGCAGAAGATGGGAGCTGGAGCTGAGAGGGAGAATGTTGTCCCACTGTACACAAAGAGTCTTCTGTTCAGAACAACTCCACCCTTCTTGTTTTCATGATGATTTCCTAACATTGTAGAAGGCACAAATCTGATGCCTTTTAATAGAACTCAGAAGTATTTCCAATATCTGGAATATGACAATAAATATGTTATCAATTATGCAGTGATCAATAAATTAGTCCTCCTTCCAATTGTTTCTTGGGAGAGAATTATAAAAATAAAAATATGAATGCATGCCTTATATCTCAAATATCCTACTCTTGCACCTTGTTCAACGTTTTTCATTCTGGATACGACGGGGGGGCGGGGGAGTTTCTTTCTCATCTACTGCATCACTAGGCGTTTTGAAACCATTTTTCCAGATATTAGCAGATTAAATCATAATCAGAAAACAGTAGATCCTTTAACATTATGTCATGTTCCCTTTTCTCAAAAATTCTGAATAGTTGTTTCAAATTAGAATCTTGTAATGTTCATCAAAATTCCATTTTAGGTAAAATTTAGTGGCAGCAAAGTTCCCAGGACTTTTCATTTGTGCATCTTGCATGGGACATATTTTCTCCAGTCCTGCACAGAGATGGGCATTGTGACAACACCTCCCTTTTAAACGTGTGATTGTGATGAACATGTGAAGGGTAGGGAACCAACTTATTAATCTTCACAATATCCACTTGGTAATGCTGCCACCTTTTAAATCGTCGCCTTATGAACTGGGACAGACTCAGATGTATAACATAAAAATAATAATGAAGTTTATTGAGAAAATAAATAAATGCAATAATGACTGACATTGGTATGTGTTGCCTTAAACATAAAATAGATTAATTCCACTCTTCAAGCCTCCCTGTCTTTAATAACCAGTAAACAGTAAAGCCCTCACTGCCTGACTGAACTTTAACAGAGCTGTGCTCTCTCAGCACTCACTCTCAACAACAACTCTTATGGCTATAAATAATGGGGGGCTCTTAAAAATTCAACAGGAAGACCACTGCCCTAAATCAAAGACCCTTAAACCTTCCAATCAATTTGCTTTCAAGCAAAGAACCCTCTGTAAACAAGCTAGAAACCCAATAGATAGCTGCTCCACAGAGAGATCAGAGAGATAAACTGAACAGCTGATCAATGCAGTGAGGGAAGCAAAGAAAATATTTTAGAAAACAACCTTCACAGTCCTACTTAAAAAGGAAAAGAAAACAAACAGTTTAAAGCAACTTGCATACACAGCCAGTGAAGGGAACAGTTTAGCACCTTGCTGATTAATAGTAATCTCCGAGTGGTCGATCACGGCACCTAATCTAGCCAAAACTTCCCTTACACACTTCCTTGTTAATACTGAATCGGGCAGTGTTCAAACAGCCCAGGTCACAATTTGCTCTCCATTTGCTACATTGGATGATGTTAGACCACATAATTCATACCTCCGGAAAATGATCATGGAATGCCCTGAGATCACAGATTATGCTTAGGACCAATGATTTGCCCACCATTCCACTGATATTGTTGCCTCCGAGATGTACCAGCATCACTTCAGGGGTACCGTCACCCAATAGCTGCAGACCGAAACTCTGTTCAATGAATTCCACGCTTGCCACACCACACCAACAAGGCATAAGCATCCAACTTCAAATTTTATCTCCATGTCGAAGCAGTTGCATGACATTCTGCCCAATAAATAAAGCTGTGCCCAATCAGCAGGATGTCCCATTATGGCACTGCTTCCTCAGGGCCTGTAACAAAAGATGAACAAGAGGGGGCAGCCAGGCTGCATCCTAGGCCAGCATCAGGTGAACATAAATTTTGCAGTGGTGTGAGGTCCACTGCCCTATCTGCTTAATACTATCTGGCCCATATCCCAGGGCAGCAGCTGTGGACACTGCCCCAGTCCTAAAAGAATGAGTACAAAAATGCTGCAGGGATTGATCTGTAAGGTGCCAAAGCTGATATTTTGTGAGTGGCGTTGCATCTAGGTGACATAGCAAGTACTTATCATGGTTACCCCTTAAGGCCAGATAAGCAGACAATGCCCAAACAGGACATAGCTGACATGAACTGAGTGGCATCTGGTTCGGAACACCTCATCCCCATGGAACAAGACTGGAGAAGGTAGAGAACCGCAAAGTGATGACATAGTAGGTATTAGCACTGGGAGAATAATGGGATGTCGTAGTTCGTCTACTGGGATTAAAAGCTGCAGGGGGAAAAGAACAAAGCAGCAGCCATTGTTGGGGGACCCACTGTACAGGTGCTTCTATGCAAATGCTCGAAGTCTCCAAGCAAAGATGGGAGAACTTGAACATTTGATAACTAGGGATAACATTGATATAATAGTCATAATAGAAACCTGGTAGAATGCGGAGAATTAGTGGGGTACTGCAATCCCAGGCTACAAACTCTATAGAAGGGATAGAGAGGGGTGGGTTGTAGGTGAAGTGGCCATCTATGTCAAAGAAGGGATAAAATCCAGCAGAATGGAGATTGACAGCAGGTCTGACTCCACCATAGAATCACTGTGGGTTAAACTACCAGGTCCAAGGAGCGATGTGATAGTGAGGGTGTGCTATCGTCCACCAGATCAAAAACTTGAGGGGGACCTTGAAATGAGGGAACAAATCATGGAGGTGTCTAAGGTGGTTACTTCACGTCCTTCCTCGAGCCGAGGTGAACTTGCCTCCGTGTTGAAATCGGTTTTCAACACGGATCAAGAAGTGGATTGAAAAGATTCCCAAGCTCCAGGATGGGAATCTCTCACCCCGCTTGGAGTGCAGTTCAGGGGGCGTGGTCGGGGTAAACTTGGATTGACCCCACAAGGACATGAGGTTCCATTCCTTTGAACTTGGATTGACCCCACAAGACATGAGGTTACGTTCCTTCAAACTCGGATTGACCCCACAAGGACGTGAGGTTATGTTCCTTCGAACTGGTCTCCAGTGGGGCCGCGAACTGCAGTGAGAGGGATGTGAAGTATCAGCCTAAGAGGGACAGGATAGTAATCATGGGGGACTTCAATTATCCAATGCAAGCTCGGGGCAAGAAAGAGAAACCAGGTTTCTTGACATGCTGAATGATTGTGTCTTAGAGCAATTTGTCATGGAGCCCACCCAAGAACAGGCAACTCTGGATCTAATATTGTGTGATACTCAGGCATCAGTCATGGATGTGAATGATATCGCTGAGCCTCTGGGGAACAATGACCATGCTGCAATCTCCTTTGTCATGCATGTCAGGAGAAGAGTGTCAAGCAAATCTGACACACAAAAAACTTGATTTCCAAAGGATGGACTTCCCTCAAATGAGGCAACTAGTTAGAAAGAAATTGAAAGGGAGGGTTAAAAGAATCCTGTTTAAAACAATGGTAGTAGAGGCCCAGCACAAGTGCATACAGTAACCCGCCAATGATTGCGGGGGTTAGGGGCCCACCCCACCCGCGATCCATGAAAATCCGTGATATGCGGAAGCGGGTGGGTGGGCCTGGGGGTGAGGGGGTTATCCGATCGCCCCCCGCGCGGCTGTGAGGACCTCCGTAGTCGCCCGGGGCGGCTGCATGGAGGGACGGCGTCCATCCCCGTAGCAGTCCCGCGCAGCTGCGAGGTCCTCCGTAGTCGCCTGGGGTGGCTGCGTGGAGGGACGCTGTCCGTTCCCACAGCAGTTCCTGGCGGCTACGAGGGCCTGCCCAAAGGGGCAGGTGAGCTGCGCAGCCGGGCGGGAGGGCTGCCAGGAGTGATCAGATCGCTCCCGGCAGCACCCCCGCCCACCTCCGCGGCCTCCCAGACGGGGCCGGGGGCACGGAAAGCGATCGGATCGCTCCCTGCCACCACCACCCCATGCGGCTTTCAGGCCTCCCAGAAGGGCCTGGGGGCGAGAGCGATCCACCCGAGGCTTCTCCGCGGTGCATGGGAGGGCCATGCGGAGCAACCCGCCCCCCGCCCCCCCATGGTTCTGGTACTGTGGTCCCGCAATATAGTGGGACCACAATGCTGGAACCGCGAAATGGCGGGGGGTCACTGTACGACAAAGAAAGAAGAGCTCATCTAAGTCCAAGAGAGTGCTGGCATGGTTAACATGTGGAGTTAGACAGGCTCTCTAAAGCGCAAGGAGAGGTCTTACTGCAAATGGAAATCCTCCCGAAATGAGGAAAATAAAAAGGAACACAAATAGAGATGGACACGACTTGGAATTTTTTTTTTGAGTTGTCGTTTTTCGGGACGGGTCCGTTTCGGCTCGTTTCCGTTTTTCGCGAAATTTTTCAAAAATTTGTCATTTCGTTTTTTGTTTTTTCATTTGTCGTTACCGCCGCGATTTAGCGCGACTTGACTTCCCAGAGCATGGGGTAGGGGGTAAGGGCTAGGCTTAGGGTAACGGTTAAGGTTAGGGTGGGTTAGTGGGCTGTACCTCTGGGTGCCTCTGGCCCACTAAGAACACAGTGTACTGGCGTATGGGTTCGGGTTCGGGTTCGGGTTAGGGTTTAGGGTTCGGGTTTGTGGGCTTTTAATGCCCTCTCTGGCACACCCAGAAGTCTCAGCAAAACCTGGCCATGCGATTGGTGGAATGGCTCCAAAGATTTGCATGGTCCCATCCCATGGCCAGCCCATCATTGCGCATGCGCAGGTGTAAAAAAATAAAAATAAAATAAAATAAAATAAAATCAACGGAGACGTTTTGTTGCAAGAAAAACCCACTGTTGTTACTGTAAAAATTCAAGCATTTAAAATAGCTAATTTTCGCATGTTTCTGTGGTGCTTTGGTGGGTTTTTGGACCACGATTTCAAAATAAATATTGCGGTCACCATTTTAGATCCCCCCGCACTGCATGGCAAATGGAGACGCCGAGGATGCGCCCTCCCAGCCTGGTACAGTCTCAGCAAAACCTGGCCATGCGATTGGTGGAATGGCTCCAAAAATTTGCATGGTCCCATCCCATGGCCAGCCCATCATTGCGCGTGCGCAGGTGTAAAAAAATAAAAATAAAATAAAATAAAATAAAATCAACGGAGACGTTTTGTTGCAAGACAAACCCACTGCTGCTACTGTAAAAATTCAAGCATTTAAAATAGCTAATTTTCGCATGTTTCTGTGGTGCTTTGGTGGGTTTTTTGACCACAATTTCAAAATAAATATTGCGGTCGCCATTTTAGATCCCCCCGCACTGCATGGCAAATGGAGACGCCGAGGATGCGCCCTCCCAGCCTGGTACAGTCTCAGCAAAACCTGGCCATGCGATTGGTGGAATGGCTCCAAAAATTTGCATGATCCCATCCCATGGCCAGCCCATCATTGCGCGTGTGCAGGTGTAAAAAAATTAAATTAAAATAAAATAAAATAAAATAAAATAAAATAAAATCAACGGAGACGTCTTTTGGCAAGACAAACCCACTGCTGCTACTGTAAAAATTCAAGCATTTAAAATAGCTAATTTTTGCATGTTTCTGTGGTGCTTTGGTGTGTTTTTGGACCATGATTTCAAAAAAAATATTGCGGTCACCATTTTGGATCTCCCCGCCCGCACACCGCATGGCAATGGCAGACGAGACGATGCCCCCCCGCCTGGTACCAGCAGCGCAGCAGTAGCACCAGCCAAGGAGAGGGGGGAGGGGAAACCCCTCCCAAATAAAACACCCTTCTGGCCTGGTAGGTGCCCTCAGACAGTTTTCGCCTGCTTTTAGGGCCGGGAATCGGGTTTTTTTTTTTTTTAACGTTTAAAAACTTTTTTTCTGTCCCGCTTGGCATCGCGGGATTGCCGCGATGCCAGGAACGACAACGACAAATCAGACCCAATTATTCTTCAGTCGGTTCGAGTTTGAGTTCTGGCGGAGTAATTCCCGTTACCGTTACCATTTCCGTTCCGTAACGGAAACGAGTAACGGAAACGGAAACGGGAATTCCGCTAAGTCATGCCCATCTCTAAACACAAACTCTGGCAAAAGAAATGTAACAAGACAATAAGAGTGGCAAAGAAAGACTTTGAGGAACATATGGCTAGCAATATAAAGGGAAACAATAAAAGCTTCGTTAAATATGTTAGAAGTAGAAAACCTGCCAGAAAACCAAGTGTAGAGGTAAGACCCTCAGCCTAGGGCTTGGTGGCTTCGTAAAAGACCTAGACACCATGCCTGCTCAGTTTTCTTTTGAAATTTTTTGCCTCACCAACTCTTCCTTGCCTTGCAATGACCTTAGGTTACCCACATGGAATCCCAAACCCAAAACAAAAACCCTGTAACAAATAATGTTCTGCTATCCAGTCTAGGTAAGTATGAAGCCAAAGAGCTAACACCTGAACCTTAATGGGGCTGTGGACCTTTCGTAGCTGGAGGGTTGGAGAGGGAAAGCTTTTGGGGACTTCCCCCATCCCTGTTAGATTCTCTCTGCCCCCTAGCTCTATAGCATGAGATAATGGAGTGCTGTGCACCTCAGTTTGTGCATGCGTGGTGAAATCTACAAGGCTGTCTACTGCATTCCTGTTGGCTATTAAAGTCCCAAAACAGCATGTGATATTGAACCAGTATGTGGGTGCTAGATCTCAAAATAAATAAATAAGAGAAAGTAAGTTTTCGCCCAGATGATCACTGTTCTATGGAACTTCCTGCCAGAAGTGGTGACAGCTGCCAACCTTGAGAGTTTTAAGAAAGAATTAGGCAAGTTCATGGAGAACAAGGGTATCAATGGCTATCATTATGGATAAGATAGGCAGGATATCTCTCAATGCCATTTGTGGGGAATCATAAGCAGGTGAAGACATCTGCTTGGGAATACCCTGAAGCAAATGGTGAGCCACTGTGTGAGACAAAATTCTGGACTTAATGGGCTGTGGCCTGTTCCAGCAAGGCTGTTCTTAACCCTCTGCCCCACAGCCATGTGAGGTGTGATTTGTTGTGTGGGTGTCTAATCATATGACTGCTGTCAAAGCGATCGCATATGGCCGGTCAAGTTACCATCATGACATGAAGCCATAAGTTTGGGAGTGGTTCATCCTAACACATATTCGGGTGGACTGCAGCTTGTTTGTGAATGTTCTCATCCTAAAGCAGCCATGTGTGACTAGGGAAGTCCACATAAGCTCAATAAATTAGGTCTAGATACTGTATAAAGGATGATGCCTGCCATGTCTGGCCTTTACAATAACGGCCATGTAAATAAGGAAGGGTGGAAACCAATTAGACCAGGATCGATTCATTTTGTGATGGAGCTGTCTTTCCTTCTCTTTGGTGTCCTCCCTTTCCGCATCCTTTTTATCCACTTCCCAGTTAAGAAGCTAAAAGAGACCAATGTATCAGCCTTTCCAGATGTGCTCCTTTGTTGTTGGAGCCAAATGACCACCCAACATCATGCCACAGTCCCCATAGGGCAGGGTCCCAAGAGGCACTGATATATAGCCAGTATCCAAGAACGAAGGCCATCCACCTGCCCCTGGCATGGTCGCCAATGGTGTAGGAAAGGCTACCTGTGTACATGGGGCCACCCAGGTAGAACATCCCTGAACCAGGTTGTGTAGATGCTCCATTGGTGAGATGAAGCTGCCCTGTGAATTAAGCGCTTACCCCACTTGGTTAGCCAGGCTTGACCCAGTATACCAAGGCCACACTGGTGAAGCTAATGTGGTGTCCAGTGCAGCTGCAAGCTCACCTGATATGGGAAACAGTGGTGCACTTTGTGCTGAGTTGCACAGTGGTTTCTCAGTTCCAGTCTGATGCGCTGTCCCACCCCCTAAGCATTCCACCTCTGGTTGGAGCAGTGGTGCTTGTTCCTCTTGAACGGTGCTTTGAGACGGTGCTCCTTTGGCTCTCCTTGGGGCTCCCTGCAAAGAATCAGGAGGCTCAGTCAGTGGGATATGATCCAAACCTTCAAGGGCCGCAAAGCAAGACATTAGATCATTTGACATTTCTCTCAGTTTCACCTTCATTCTAACCTTGGATTGACATGCCATGATTCAGGTTTCAGAGGTACCCATGGCTGGTGGGTTAACCCCCCCCCCCCACACACACACACCTGTTTTTCTCCAAAACCTCCATCTTGTCCCTAAGTTGTTCCCAAATGGGCCAATCCTCCTCATTTGAGGATGATTCAGTGGGGAGGAAGGTTGACAACTGTGGGGGCCTGCATTTAGCAGGTCCCCCCCCCCTTATTCTGTCCTTGAGCCTTCTTAGGCCCCATGTCTGGATAGATACTGCAAGCGTAATTGCCCAATATAACTTCCACTATATATTTCTTGAGCACACATACACACGTGTCTGTCTCCCATTCAGCTTGTCTCTAACTATACTGTATATCCTATTTTATTAACCAACCTAATTGTCTGTCCAATTATTTATTTAGTGTATCTATTTTATTGTCATTTCTCCTCCTCCTCCTCTTCCTCCTCCTCCTCCTCCTTCTATTTATTTATTGTACTGTATTTTATCTAATATTTTGTATTTCAGTGCTTCCCCATATCCCCTATGGGAGGCCAGATCACTTCAACTGGGGGGGGGGGGGTAAGAGAGTGTTCCCACAATCTATTTTTTTATTTTTTTTATTTATTTTTTTAATCTTTTTATTGCAACTGCCCCTCTACCCAGCCACAAGGTGCTCGGTGTGGTGGGGGTCATTGTCCATACACCACACCTGACCTAGGACACAGGCAGGGAGCTGCCTGATCAGAAATGGTCAGACCAATGGTCAGACCCAGGCCAATTGTGGAAAAGCCACAGGGCACAGCTAAGTTCCTCCTTTAACCCCTTCCTCCAAATTCCTCCCTTTCTCAATGGAGCACTCTATGGTCAGGCTGCCTCTACAACCCCTAACCAAGTGGGGCCTAGAGCCCAGGCAGTTAACCACCATAGATCGGAAGGGGCAATAGGAATCTGTACATCGGATGGGTGATAAGGGTCTGCTCAGAGTTGGCAAAACCATGAGGCACTGACCAGGTCATGCTTTGCTCCCTTTCCTCTGGTTCCCCCCTTTTCTAATTAAAGAAAATTTAGGGTCAGACTACAGCCACAAGATCTTGTTCTGATTCATGTTTCTTATAGGCTAAATCAATTGTATCTTGTTTCCCTGTAGTGCTTTATGAGAAAGGGTTTTCTGCAGAAAACCACACAAGTTTAGTAATACGTACATTAGTTTAATGTTTCAGATATATTTAATTTAAGAAATTGTCTGCATGCTGAATTTCCTACTCTCACTTTTCTTTTCAGTAGGTGCTACCTCCTCGAATTGACTAGTGATTAGTGCTCTTGTTATGCTGATTTTTAAAAAAGTTTTATTTTTAAAACTTAGATCTTGCTTGTTTCCACCAAATAGAATCAAAACAGGTCACAAAATAAGCATGGTGTTCAACAATAAACGTTTTTCCTTTAAAAATTAAATAAAACACTGTTGCTATGTGTCAAGTCACTTCTGATTTATGATACAGCCACCCCCTGCCATTTCGCGATTCAGGTACTGTGGTCCCACTACATCGCAGGATCACAGTACCTGCACCGTGGGGGGAGTGGCGGTGGGGGGGCGATCGGGTCACTCCGCGCCGCCCCCCCGCACCTCTGAGAGGCCTTGGAGCTGCGTGGAGGGGGGGTGATCGCATCGCTCCCCGCCACCTCTGCCCCCTTCAGAGAAGCCTCAGAGCTGCGCAGGGGGGCGGCGGGGGGCGATCAGGCCACTCTGTGCCACCCCCTGGGCTCCTCCAAGAAGCCTCCGGGGTGCGTGGGAGGGCGACGGGGGGGCGATCTGGTCACTCCATGCCGCCCCTGGCCCCCTCAGAGAAGCATCAGAGCTGCGCAGGGGGGCGGCGGGAGGGCAATCAGGTCACTCAGCGCCACCGCCCCGGGCCCCTCCGAGAAGTCTCGGGGCAGTGCAGGGGGCGGGGGGACGCAATCTCCATTGAAATGCACTGAGTCAATGGATTTCAATGGAGAAATTTTCCAGCTTCCTGGATTGCGGGTGGGGTGGGTCCCTACCCCCCGGGATCGGCGGGGGGGGTTACTGTAACCCTATAAATAAGTGACCTCTAAAATGTCCTGTCCTCAAATGACACCACTCAGGCCTGTTGCTCCCTATATGAAGATAATTTCATATTTAATCTTCTTTTCCTATATGATCTCTAATGTCTTCTTTTCAGAATCCAACCAGACATTTCTTATTCCATATATGGTAAAAATCATTGAAACACATTGAGCAGCACTTTACAGAAATTGAAGGTAAATGAAATGGTCCATTGCTTACAACTTTTTACTTACCTTTTTTTGAGACTGGAATGTATATTGAACATTTTCCGTCTGTTGGACTTTGTGTTTTTTTCCCATTCATATTTTATTAGGGTTATGACAAATTCAGTTTCAGAAGCCTGCATTAGTATCCCATCTATGCCTGGCCACAATTTTTCCAAGTGCTTTCAGAGCAGCTGTCACATCATTCTCTAAAATTGCAGCTTCTTCATCAGCAGATTTCTCTTCAATCGAATCTGCCATCCTTCAGTCTCTTCTGTATAGTTCAGTATATTTTCCACCTTTTTTCCATTTATCCTGGTTTCATATTATGTTCCCCTGATGATCCTTCAGCATCCCTAATCTAGGTTTAATTTTTTATTTATTTCTTGAATCATCTGGATGAGATCTATGAGTTTTTCCTCTTTTGCTGTTCTTTGTTCTTTGTTCTTTGTTCTTTGTTATTTCTTTGCAGTGGTCACTGTCACAGTTTTCTTTAAATGGCTTTTAATAACTCTTTCCAATCTGTGCTCACTTCACAGAAGAAAATTATATATGGTATTTGTAGCCCAAAAAATCTGAATTGTACATCCCTAAAATCTGTCACATAAAGTGTCAGCCACAATAGAGCAAAATGTCAGGTTGTCTGCCATTAAGAATCCATGAAGCAAATGTGAATGCCCTCTCCAATCCTTTGCACTTCTGGAATTACCTAATAGAAAAAATGGGTGAATTTGTTGCACCTTCTTGGGTAAATCATTGAAACATGTTCTAAATCTTAAGGATATCACCAGGCTGTACCATAGTGAGCTTCAGCACACTCTCAGGATGTTCCAAAAATGTCTAAGAATTTCCGAAAGTGGTTTGTATTCACCACATTGTCTTTTCAGGACAATGGGTTTCTGGAGAAAAGAGACAGAGGGATGAGGAAGACCTGAGAGAGATTTTACAGAGCTTGAGAAAGCACTAAGATTACCTGCTCTCTGAAAGAGCGTCCTCATAAAAAGATAATGGGAAAGGAGAGCTGCAGGCAATGACAAAGCTGAAGAGCACATAGAGAGGCTTCAGTTCCAGGTAGCAGGAGCAATCCAAGTACAGTGGACCCTCATAGAACAAATAGCTTGTATAAGATAAAATCTGCACAACATAAAACATTCCAGAGATGGGAAATTTGCTTAACAGAATCGTCTATGGAGTGAATTCATACAACATAAAAATGGTCGTGATTAGGGATTACTCTGTTTTCAATTCATTCCTATGGGAAATTTGTATAAAGGAAAAATTGCTTAACATAATTTCATTTGGAATGAATCAATTCCTTTATACAAGGTACCACTGTATTGGTTCAAGCTTTGGAAGGCTGCCATTTCTTTCCACTCTGTAGGTTTCCAATTTGGTCTGGAGGGACTCCTCCTGGTGAAAGGAGTGTTGGCTGCCTGTGAACTAAGTTCATGCCCTATTCTGACCCAAACCTTGTTAGCTGTAACCAATAAAGTTATGGTCCTTTCATTCCATTACCAACTTACATGATCTGATGTTGTTCTTTCTCCTCACAACACCTTTCCTCCCTGCTCCCATAGCCACTTGGGGCTCAGTCCACTGAGGATGTAATCCAGTCAAAGAGATACAATTAGTCTGTCAGTGTCTATTTTCGACCAATTGCTCCATTGCTTTCGAGATACTTATAAAGTGATTTTTAAAAGTTATATTTAATACCTCCCCTACGATTAACTTCAAACAGAACAGTGCATTCTATGTGTCGTCCTTTCCCCCCATTCTGAAAACAGACATATCTGGAGACAAAAATGTTGAAGCTGAGGCTATCCTACTTTGGGCACATTGGGAGAAGGCCAGAAAAGAGAAGTGACAGGCTTGTGTCTGCAGGAGCTGAGCAGATCTGTTGAGTACAGGACATTCTGCATCATAAATTGGAACAGACTTGGCATAACAATAACAATAGCAGCAGCAGCAGCAGCAGCAACAACAACAGAATTTCTTATAGACCAAAACAGACTATTCCCATACAATTATCTCCCTTTTCTTTAATTAGGTCTTTATAGGCCTCTTTTAAAAATAATCCCCTTAAAGCAGAAGCAAAGCAAACTGTGCTGCTTACCAGTATATATTGTGCCTGTAGTGTCGTTGTGCAATATTCAGTCTGCCCTTTGCTATATCAGGTTCGGCATACAGTATGCTGGCAATATAGATGTGACATTGAGCAGCAATATTGGGCCATTTTCTGGCATTATGAATGGTGCATACTACAGATATACAATTTCCCACACTCATAAGCAGAAGGGTTTTTTTTTTTTTTGTGAAGAATTGAGTAGCTCTGTAATAGTGGATGAAAGAGAATCATAACTTGTACAGGTATTTGCCTGATTTGGTTGTATTGTAATAACATTTTTGTATCATAATATTTATTTATTCACTGTGTGTGTGTGTGTGTGTGTGTGTGTGTGAGAGAGAGAGAGAGAGAGAGAGAGAGAGAGAGATCCTACATTGGTATCCATATAATTTCTATGAGGGTTGAGAATGGAGATCTGTGAAATAGTCCTGGTGACAACATACAAGGCAGTTGCCTCAAGTTGTGAAAACAACCCTGCACTTATTTCTAAAAGGGGGAAAGGCAAGTTGCAGAGCTGGTTGCCATAGGATTTTTTAAGACTATCGTCACAATAACTTTTTCTACTTTATATTAACAATACCAACATTATTAGAAGGGATGAAACGTCCAAATTTTAATGAATTTAAAGGAAATACTTGGTACCTTTATGCTTGTAACTTGATTATAGGAAAGGTCGTTTATTTTGAAGGGACTGAAAGTTGGCCAAAGATCTAGCTGCTCCCCAATAATAATCTCAACCAGTCCGAAACATGGAAGGATAGGGACAACGATGAGCCTTCTGCCTTCCCTAAAAGTGGCCTCTGGTGCAGTTCTATTTTCATCGTCTTCCTATTTTGCTCTCTCCTCTTTGCTGAGCAGCACTGCTAGCCCAAGGATTGAGCGCTGTGTGAGGTAAGCTAGTTTGTACAAGTCCTTGATCCATCAGCCCGGTGGGGGGGGGGGGGGCTCTGGAAACTCAGGCAGGGAGGGCAAGCTGTTAACATGTGACAGGCTTGTTGGGGTAAAACGCTTTGAAGCACAGGTGTGCTTCGCCTGCCGGTGGCCTGCCAGCTTTACCAGCTCAGCTGGCCAGCAGCTCCCCGAGCAACAGATTTGTGGAGCAGACATACAAAAGTGTGCTGGATGCTCGCATCTGGGCTAGGAGGGAAAATGAAGACATCTTGACAATTGATAATTCCTGGATTAGGTTGATACTGAAGCTGGAAAAAGAAATGTAGTCCTGACTTCCTGTTTGTACGATTGGTGGTTTCCCCTCTCCTCCAACCCATTTTACTAGTTAAAAATCTAAGAACAAGCTGAGAGGGAAACACAATAGAACTAGAAGCATAATTATATTTTTTGAAAGAAAAGAAAATAGAGAACAAGAAGGAAAAATATTTATACAGCAGCGTATATAAAGGGCTTCCAAATGTTTAAAAATACTGCATATCCATATATAGTTATTATCTATATTCCATCTACTCATATGCAGATAATTTTGTAAGGTCCTCTATCCACTGTATTATAGGGGGTAAACATTTATCTTTTCAATACTGTAATGTAAGTCTTTTGGTAGCTCCAAGGTCATGGAGAGTACATTGTGCTGGTGATTAATCTTGAGGAAGCAGGCAAACAATTAGGGAATACATAAGCATTGACAATGATCAAAGAGCAGCCTAATGCAAAATTAATACAAGTTATAAATTTTTCTTGAAATAAGCCAATGACTAGATATGACCAAAGCTTATGTTTGAGAAATGCATCAGGAGAACTCCCATGCCAGGACAATTTGCTCATTCCTTCCCTAAAAAGGCACTGTGGTGTCCGACACATTCTAAACATGACTTTTTGCTGAGTAAGTCATAGCTTGAGATCCGCAGAAACATCAGGTATGCTGGCCATCATTCCACTGGTTAGGCAAGACTGAGTCATTCATTTCCCAATTCCATTCATCCCTAAGACCTTGTGTGTCTTATTTATTACCTGACAACAGATATTTATAGACATGTAATGTGGGTAATTTTCCTTGACTTATTCAATAAGCATTTCCATACGCATAAGACTCCAAGGCACTCAGTGCTGCCGGACCATATTTAGGTATCAGCAAAAGCTGAAGTTGTAAATACTGCCACTTAGCTGGGTTTCCTAGCTCTCGGGCTAGAAAATAGTAAAAAAACAAAAAAAAAATCATCACCGGATCTTTAAGACTGGTGTTGTGGTCTATTTGTAACAGGAGAGATTAAGGAATCTCAATGTTTCAAAAGGTCTCCAAATTTAGGGATCAATTTACCGTATATCTCTTCTAGGATGGCATTATAGCATGCTTTTAGTAGTGGGTGGGGGTGGATGGGAAAATTGGCACATATTAGAAGACCAGCTGGAAAAAGTAGGGCAAATTATTATTAATATTTTCAGGAAAACCAATCTGTGAGATCAACTGATGGTTCTTGAAGGATGCTGGCCTTTCCTGGCAAATTTTAAAAGGACTCACTCTTAGGTACATGTGGATAGTGTTATATCTAAGACAATTAAGTCAGTTCTATGCCTGGGTTTGGACTGAGCCCCCATCTCCCAATTTCATGCACTATTGCTGCTGAATGCTAATTAGACTCAAGAGGTTATTTTTCATTTCTTGGTTCCTAGTGGAGATGGGTACGAACCAAAAAAATGGTGATTCGTTTTAGTTCATTTTGTTTTAGGATTCAGTTCATTTTGTTTTGTTTTAAATGGTTTTTTAAAAAAATCATTTTGTTGATTCATTATTTGTTTTGTGGTGTGTGTGTGTGTGTGTGTGTGTGTGTGTGTGTGTGTGTGTGTGTGTGTGGTGCTTGTGCAACTTTGGCTGGGGGGAAGAGGGGCTTAATCTCCTCCCCAGCCACTGTGGGGTGGGGGAAAGAGCTCCCCCAGCCAGCGCCTCAAAGAGCCCCTTCTTTCCACCTCCACATGAGGAGGCGAGGAGTGGGGTCTATTTTG
This sequence comes from Phrynocephalus versicolor, assembly GCA_023846285.1. Classification (NCBI taxonomy): domain Eukaryota; kingdom Metazoa; phylum Chordata; class Lepidosauria; order Squamata; family Agamidae; genus Phrynocephalus; species Phrynocephalus versicolor. The sequence continues at coordinate 4,969,023 of JAHTLZ010000274.1, read as the reverse complement.
ACATTTTCCCCACAGCGGATGGCAGCGCCGAGTGGGCACTGTCATCCAGTGTGGAGAAGATCCCTTTAAAGAGGCCCTTCTTCCCTGCCATCGGCTGGGCCCCTTTAAAAATGGCCCAGTTGCCACCAGGGGTTCTCCCCAGTGCCGAATGGGCCATTTTTAAAGGGGCCCAGCCGATGACAGCTCGGCAGGAGCTCTCTGAAAAAGGTCGGGGCACCAGTGGGAGAGCTCCAAACTGGCGTCCCAACCATTTTCAGAGAGATCCTGCTGAGCTGTTATTGGCTGGAACCCTTTAAAAATGGCCCAGTCACAACCAGGGGTTCCCCCCAGGGCCGACTGGGCCATTTTAAAAGGGGTCCAGCTGATGACAGCTCGGCACAAGCTCTCTGAAAATGGTAGAGGAAAGGGCGGGCTTTTTAAATCCTTTCCCCGCCAAAGCCAGCGCAACAGCTGATCGGTGTCGCTAATTTCTGGTGGGAAAAATCCCGTGGTTTCCCCACACCAATGGCAAGGGCAACCTTTCCCATAGGAATGCAGCATTGCTTCAATGCATTCCTATGGGAAAACGAAAAACAAAACGAATGAAGCGGAAATTTCCATTTCGTTTTATTTCGTTTTTCTTTGATGGATCAGTTCGTTATTCATTTTGTTAGGTAACAAAATGAATAACGAATAATGAAATGAATTAAAAATTCGTTTCATGCCCATCTCTAGTTCTTAGTACAAGTACTGTAGTTTGTTCAAAATGATGTTCAGTCCAGGATTGGGCATGCTACACATCTAGGCCTAGATGGTTTTGTTTCTCACTAGAACTCCAAGATGTTTGTGGTACTAAATATTATACACCTGCACTTCTTGACACCGTATTGCAGCCTCTTGTACTGTAGACATAACTATGCTCACAGTCTGGGGTTCTATTCCAGGTAGCAGGGTCAAGGTTCACTCGGCCTTCCATCTTTCCAAGGACAGAAAACGAGTATGTAACTTTTGGTGGGGGGGGGCAATGTGTAGCCGGCATCATTACTTGTAAACCCTCCAGAGAGTGCTTTACTATGGGGCTATGGGGCAATATAAAAGAAGCACACTTTGCTTTAAAACACACACACACACACAGAGAAAAACAGAAACAAAAGGAGATAAATTTATGGCCAGGAATTTGTCTTGAGTACCAGAAAGAAATACACCTACTTGGGTTATTTTCTTCATTGTATGAGTATATTTTAGGATGCAGGAGAAGGAACAGGCCATTTTGTCCCTACTGTCTTTAAATAATGTTATTCTCTCTCTCTCTCTCTCTCTCTGATAATCACTGAGAGATCTAGAGGTAGCTCTCAGGTCAGTCATCTGCCCACCACATGTTGATATAGCAGGCAAGACATCCTGTAGATTTTTAGCACACTCTCTTCACATTGGGGAATAAGCCAACAACAGTAACAACTATGCCAGCAGCACTCTTCCAAAGAGTGTGTTATCACTCAGACTGATCATATTGCTTTTATGGTATTTTCCTTATTCATGGGCCTTAGAACTCAGATAGTCAGATCTCTTTTCAGGATTTGGGAGAAATAAATAAATTGGAAGATGTGATATATGAATACATTTTCCCCTGAAATGTGCAGGCAGAGCCACAGGAAGTAGTTTGTGTCTTTATATGATTGATTATCCAACCTAACAATTACAGCTGTATATTTCTCAGGGGAAAATAATAGACTGGGTAAGTAAGTAGGTATCCTATTTAAAGTTTAAACAAAAAGAATTTTTAAAAGCAGTTTAAGATAAAAGAAGAGTTGTCCTCAACCCAGTTTTTGGATACTGGATTGGAAGGTTTGGTAGATGAGTAGCTGCTCTCCCTTTTCAAAGCTATATGGAACACATGCTATGGCTGGATTGCCTTACAGTCTCTGCTGCCACCACAGTGAGGGAAAAGTACTGTGTTTCAAAGAAGGAAGAGGGCCTTCATTGAGTGATCATCATCATTAACCACATGATACCTTTAGTGGATGGTGTACAAATGGTTTAGTTTCTCACTATAAAGATAGCATTTGTGAGGTGCATTGAGCTCCATGCACAGGGTAGTCTTGTTGGAGAGGTACAACCTGATATCTGGGGAAGAAAGAAGCATGGCAATATTTTTAAGCAAAACAGAGTAGAAGAATCGAAAACATGATTTCAAAAGCTAATGATTACAAGCCACACATATACAAACACAACTCATATAAATCTAATATTTCATATAGTGGTGGTATACCATTTTCAGGTTCAAAACAAAAGAAGAAACAGCAAGAAATAAAACAGAAAACCAAAGATCTGTTAAACTTCTAAGCCTTCATAGTCATTCCAAAGTATATTGACATATTTCATTTTTAACAAAACACACTTCATTAGGCTCCCATAAAATTCTCTGAGAAATTATTCCATAATAATTGTATGAAAATAAATTTTATTCATACATATAACAAACAGGAACTGACTATTTGGAAAGAGTTCTCTGTTTCTAGTACCTTCCAAATTACATAAACTATGAGTCAGTTTCTCAATCAGTGCAAGTCTCCAGATTCTGTCTTACCAATTTGTAATTATGGGTCTTGCAGGTTCTTTCCAATGCGCAAGAAAAAATTCCATCTTCACTGTTGCCAGAAACAAGCTGATTAGAGATTGACACATTACACATTCATATTATTCTCAAAATGAGATAACTGCTGAAATTAATGGGCTTATTCTTAGGATAATACACATAGTGCTTGATTCCAAAATTTAGGAAGCACCAGACAATAGATTTATATGTGCATAAGATATCTACTTGAACATACTCATGCCAGCAATGTGGTGATAGTTTTCTATAGGATTGGTTGCTTGCTTTGGTGAGTGGATATCTCTGTGGACCAGGTAGTTACAGTAACACCTGTCTGGTTGGCTGTTTCCTTAGCTTTATTCTACTATGTTTTGCAGGCCCAGTGTATCTTTTGTGCTAGGTGGGTGGCTCATGCTCTTGTTTTTAATGTGATAATATAAAGTAGTGGCTGAAAAAATGTGGCCATGACTTTCTTTTTCATGTATTGCTGCCTGCTTTTGGAGTAGATGGATTCTGTGTTGCACTGCATCTCTGTTTTGGAATGGGTTGAAATTCTTCTTAATAGCTTCTAAAGTTCCAGAAAGCAAAAATGGGTAAAAAATGACATGTACAACCCATCCACCCCATAAAGAATGATACCTGAAAAATACAAAAAATGAAAGAAAGCAAAAAAGGAACTTCCCCCCAAATGCAACCTTTCCCCACGCACAGCCCTATTATAATGTGCTGTGCAGTGTCATGAGATTGTGGAATACTTTTTTTACTGTCACTTAATCTGGTTCTAATTGGAGTACTATGGCAGATCTGATTCCATGGCTTCTCTGATGTACATACATTTTAATTATCCTTCGTCTGATTGAAGAATCATATTGTTTTTCCTCAGCTGAGCAGTCATTCTTACATTTTGCAAGAATTCTTTGTCTTACTTCTTTTGTACCTATTTGTCATGTCTTGCATGGATAAGTCCTCCTCAGAAAAAGAGGCCCAGGAGAAGTCAGCAGGTGACAGACAACCAATATCTGACCCAGAGAATGACAGCAGTGCATAGCCTTAGAGCAGTAGGACTAAACCATGTGTAGGCTCTACATGTAAATAAGAACTGGGAAAAACTAGGGTTCTGGTTCACACATATAGGTCTACGTTCGAGCAGGAACCTTTCCCCTTCAGACGTTCCATCCTTGTATGAAGAAAATGTCAAGACACTGATGCTGGGCTCCCCTTTAACCATGTTCAAGAAACTGGATTCTGTAACAGCAGAATAAGTTTGGTGCCACTCTTACAATTCAAGGATATGTTGAGAAGATGCACGCCTGCAGTGAATGAAACAAAAGCAATGTGTGAGTTAAAAAAAAAACAATATTTTTGAGATTCGTTTTTAGGCCAGTGATATAAGTTGTTGATTAAGTCTGTGATCAAAAGCTTGGTTGTCACTAGTTACACAAGTCCTAGCCATTATCCACTTGGTGTTTCCATAAGGTGTTTGTATAGCCTGGCATGAAGACACCAGACACACCTCGGGCACAGGCCCATTTGCACAACCAAGATGTGCTAGCTGAAGTAAGTTGTGCAAAAATTATGCACCAATAGGATTCTACCCAACATGTGACTCGTAATTAATTCCTTTTCGCAATCACTAAAAATACAGTATATATAATTATACTACAACTAACATATGGGGGGGTTTCTAACTGATTTTGTAATGTAGCTGCAATAGGTTTTTATTCCTTTTATATTTAGAATAGTTCTTGCTATTTTGATGACTGTTATCATTATACAGGCATGGAGCCTTTCTTCTTATGTCTAATTCATATCACAGGCCAACAGGACCAATCTAATCTAGTTACTTGGAAGAATTGGAAAGTATAGAGTTTAATAAATTTGCAAGGGCTGTTGTATTATACTAAAGTCCATTTGAATATTTGATGGCCTCACATTACACTGGGGCCATTTACAACATACACTTCTACAAAGGAAACATGCATTTTTTATAGAATCATAATATAATACTGTTGGAATCATAGAATCATAGAATCATAGAGTTGGAAGAGACCTCATGGGCCATCTAGTCCAATCCCGTGCCATGCAGGAACCCCTTCACAATATTTCCGACAGATGGCCATCCAGCCTCTGCTTAAAAACCACCAAAGAAGGCGACTCCACCACCCTCCGTGGCAGCATATTCTACTGCCGAACAGCTCTAACTGTCATGAAGTTCTTCCTAATGTTCAAATGGAATCTCTTTTCCTGTAGTTTGAAACCATTGCCCCGAGTCCTAGTCTCTGAAGCCATGGAAAACAAACCTGCTCCCTCTTCAATATGATATCCTTTCAAATATTTAAACATAGATGTCATATCCCCTCTCAGTCTTCTTTTTGAAAGGTTAAACATTCCCAGTTCCCTAAGCCGTTCCTCATAAGACATTTCCTCCAGATCCTGAACCATCCTGGTCGCCCTCCTCTGCACCCGATCGAAGTTGTCAACATCCTTTTTAAACTGAGGTGCACAGAACTGGACACAGTACTCCAGGTGGGGTCTGACCAGAGCAGAATAGAGTGGCACTATCACTTCCCTTGATCTAGACACTATGGTTCTGTTGATGCAACCAAGAATCGCATTGGCTTTCCTGGCCGCCGCATCACACTGCTGACTCATGTTCAATTTGTGGTCCACCAAGACCCCCAAATCCCTTTCACAGGTACTATTCTCTAGCCAAGTGTCCCCCATCCTATATCTGTGCAATTCATTCTTTTTACCTAGATGTAGCACCCTACATTTCCCCCTGTTGAAATCCATTCCATTAGCTTTGGCCCAGCATTCTAATCTGTCAAGGTCCTTTTGGATTTTCATCCGATCCTCTAGGGAATTAGCAACCCCTCCCAATTTGGTATCATCTGCAAATTTAATTAGCATACTCTCTATTCCTTCCTCCAAGTCATTAATAAAGATATTGAACAGCACTGGACCCAGAGCAGAACCCTGGGGCACCCCAATGGTCACGTCTCTCCAAGCTAAAGAGAGGCCTTTTATGGTCACCCTTTGGGTGCGATTAGTCAACCAATTACAAATCCACCTGACAGTAGCACTATCTATCCCACTTTCTACTAACTTCTTAGCAAGAATACCATAGGGAACCTTATCGAAGGCCTTACTAAAGTTAATATCCACAGCATACTTCTTTCTGCCTTTTCTTTGTTGTCTGTTACTTTTTCCATGTTCACCAAGTAGCTGAGCTACTTTTTTGTATCTTTAAATACAAATACAGTAAACCCCCACCTATCACAGGGGTTAGTGACCCAACCTTCAATAATTGAAAATCCACAATATGAGGATGCTGGGTCTGGATGGGACTGGCCGGGCTCTCTGGGGGCTCTTGTACTTACCCCAGGCCTGGCTCTGCCCCAAACAGGCCTGCAAGGGGCTTTCCAGTCCCCCAGAGGCCCCAAAAGTGCTTTCTAGTGATCTGGAGGTCAGTTCTGGTTTACCGGAAGTCACTTCCGGTTTGTGGGGAAGCACTTTTGGGGCCTCTGACAGGCCTGGAAAGGCCTTTCCTCCTTACCCATGGGGCCTTTTTTCATATACTGAATATCCATGATATACCAGGACCGCAGTATATGAACCGTGAAATGGTGGGGGACAACTGTATCCCTGAAGAAGACTTTTTTGTTGCTTTTAGTGTCTCTTGCTAACATCAGCTGCTTCCCAGTTTTAGCCTTTCTAATACCATTCCTGCAACTCTTTGCTACTTGTCTGTACCTGATCTTTGTGGTCTGACCTTCCTTCTGCTCCCTTTATGTATTCCCCTTTCTTCTTCTTCTTCTTCTTCTTCTTCTTCTTCTTCTTCTTGGTGAACCCACATTCTCCATTTTGGCTGACTTCCACCTTTTTGTCTTGCAATTATTTGTAGCTGTGCCTTTAGAATGTTTTTGCCTCAGTTTATACCATTAAGGCTGAGTTGTTTTGCTGCCTTGGTTGCTGACGTCCTCTGGAGGGAGTCCTCTGTTGCCGCTTCTTCCCCATAGTAAAGGGCTCTTTTGTCTGATTTTCAATTACACCAGGAAAAAGCCACAAAGTAGGTTCACTTCAATGAAAGGCATAAGAAAAGAATACAGCTGTTGCCTTTACCCTTATCAGGTTTAGAAAAAGCAGCTTATTATAAAAGGCCTAAGGACTTGTGTATGGTAACTCCTTAGTGATAGTTTCAGTGTCTGGTAGCTCAAAGCATACCAGGAGATACAAAACACCCGGGGGGGTGTACGTTAAAAACTACTGTATATATAAAATCTATTTAGCAGCAATTAGATAAAAATTACTACAACAATTTAGAAGGAACCAGGTAAAAGAGCCAAAGAGCTGAATAAAAAAAGCATAACAGATGTAAGGCAAGGGAGCAGCGAGGAACAGAACACTGCTGCCCTGCCATGCAGAAACTGTAACCCCCTCTCCATCCTCTTTTGTGGTTGTTGTTTTTTAGTATTGATCATTTCTTAGAGTAGCATTTGTATACTTTTTGTTTTTAGCTTTAATATCATTTTAATTATGTAAGCTGCCTTTCTGTCATTGTTTTTATTTTTAAATATTAACTTTTAACAATGTGAACCACATTGGATCCTTTTTAAAGGAGAAAGGTTGGAGGGAACTTACTCTCGTAGGTAGGATCAGAGGCTGAAAGCATGAACTTTTATATTAACCGGTTTGTGCCATTTTAAAGAACATTTCCTTAAATAGCAATAGTTTTAGTGTACTCTCTCGAAATATTCCTTATATTAATCCTTCATGATGTATTGATAACGCCGTCCTTAATTTTTAAGAAGCCTATTAAAAACATAAAAACTAGTTCCTGCTCCCAAATTAACCTCTAATTAAAAAGTTACAAAATAATATGAAATGTGGGTATTCATCCCATTTAGGTTGTTGCTCATTAATAATTAAAACAGTGCATTTAAAAGTCATTGTTAGAATTTGTAATAGATTGGAGAGTAATGACAGAATGGCAGCCAACATGTTCGTCTGGGAGAGACGCAAGATGGGCCGTGCACTTTTCTGGACTGTTGTGTCACCACAGTGTCACCCTGGTTGGCTGGGAGAGCCCTCAGTGTGAAAACTGCCTGCCCATGTTTGTCAGCTGCAATTATAGTGAGTGTTTCATACTCTCCCAAAATCTAGGGAAAGTGATTCAAAATATTGGAAAGGACCTAGCTTTAATGACAGGGTTGTTTCAACAAGGAGAGGTCTAAGGTTAATTGACCTCTTGGCATGGTCCATGGCCATTCAAGCATCCATCTCCCTCCAACTTTGACACTTTGTACACGACCCCTAAACTCCGAAGCAAATGGCTGCAAGCTCCGGAGCTTACAATTGTTTCCCCACCAGCTCCGGAGTTTGCAGGAAATTAAGTGCGACCATGCCCACCTAAGCGTGTCCCAGCTCACTTTTCTTGTACCTGCTGGAGGAGGGTGAAAATCCCCAGGTCCGGATTTATTCTGGCCAGTGCGGGGCTCTCCTGGCTTCTGTTTTTTTTTCCTCCCGCCCCTTTAAGGGAAGGGGCGGGACAAAAAAAAAGCAAACAGAAGAGAAGGAATCAGCACGACAGAGCTCCAGCAGCTTCTCGGAGGTGAGCCTGCATTTTTTCCTCTCTTTCTTCCTCCCTCCCCTCACGCAGACAGGAGCAAGGAAGTGTGGAGTGGTGGGGAGGAAGGAAGAGCAACGAACCCCTAAGATCTCTGGTCCGAATTTAAGTGGCCAGCAGATCTTAGGGGTCGTGTGAAAAGGCCCTTTGTTACCTTAGCAGTTAGGGTCAGGTATATTCCCTTGAGACACGGTCCAGAACCGCTAATTATTGATCCCTAAGGAGGGAAAGCAAAGCAAAAGCAAACCCTAAACCCTCTCACAAAATACCAGAACTAGAGGACATACGCTCAAATTGAGGGCTGGGAGAGTAAGAACAGACAAAAGAAAATATTTTTTCACCCAGCGCGTTGTTAGTCTATGGAACTCCCTGCCACAGGATGTGGTGATGGCATCTGGCTTGGATTCCTTTAAAAGGGGATTAGACAGATTCCTGGAGGAAAAGTCCATCACAGGTTACAAACCATGAGGGAGATGTGTAATCTCCAGGCTTAAAACCAGGGTACTTCAAGGGCCAGATGCAGGGGAGTGGTATCAGGAGACAGATATCTAGTCTCATGCGCTCCCAAACACATCTGGTGGGGCCACTGTGAGATACAGGAAGCTGGACTAGACGGGCCTTTGGCCTGATCCAGCATAGCTCTTCTTATGTTCTTATGTTCTTATTGTCCAAATGTATGTCCATTCAGTCCTTTACTCAATGTTAATTTTACTGGTTTCACACAGAAGCACTAGTAGTGCTTAAAGGGTACTAAGAAAACTTCTCTTCATTAATACATGTCATTACCAGGTGAAACTGTGATGTATTCCTTATAATACAGGACTTATATGCAGAATGGAGGGAGAACTTTAATCCATTTCCTTTTTTCTATTTCCAGACAGTGGTCTGTGGATTTCTGTTTCTATCAGATTCAATACAGAGGAAGGCTTGCAAAATTATTTATTTCATTTCGGACAGACAGACAGATGGGTAGCTAGTATAGAATTAACTATACTAGTTAATATCTATCCTGCCCTCTGTCAGCCCCTGAGATGGAGTGGAAGAAGACACTATGAGGGTAGTAAAACGAGCTGAGAGGAATCTATATGCATGCATTTATGTATACATGAATATGTGTGCATTGAGGTTGGGGTCATGGTCAGAATGATTGTCTCAGGAAATTGGTCTCCCTGGGAGGTGGCTGTGCTCAGTGCATGCTATACTAATGTTTGTTGGTTTCTCTGTTCATGTGTGGTTTTTGCTGCTGATCTACGTTGTTTGTTTTTCATCTGTTGATTGTATTAAAAATTTCTTATGAGAGGAATCTAGGAACTTTCTGTCATTGAACAATCAGGGCTTAAGACCTTTAATCAGTTTCTAGAAAGGTGTTGCCATATAGCAAGTACCATATTTTCCATCTGTAATATATCCCCATGTATAAGATGAACCCCACTTTTCCAACCTAAAATTATAATTTCATAACTGCATGGTTCTCTCCTCGGCTTAGTTCCCTGTATAAGTCAACCCTCAATTTCAATTTTAGTCTAACAATTTCAGAAAAATATATAGTCTTATACGTAGAAAAATATGGTATGTCCTTGACACAGACTTTGGGGGGATTAAGGAGCTTGAAGAAATAAGTTGACAGGTATATTTCCATATATCTGTCTACTGTTTGGGGCACACTGAATATTTTGCTCCTTCATGAAGTATTTTTTAAGTCTTCCTCTTCATTTCATGCTAGGGGGAGCCAGCAACATTTGTCTTAAACTATAATTATATTCTCAGCCAAGCTAGGCTTCTAAAACTGCACTCTTCCATCCCACTGCTGTCTGCTGCACCTGGTCGGATACCAGCCTCCCTCTGAATGCTTGGCCTAAATCCTAAAGACCTAGTGTTATTCCTTCCTTGAGTGGAGAGAAGCTAATTACTCATTCTGCAAAATAACAGGAAACCCACAGGATTTCTTACAATGATGAAGATGAAATTTACCATCTGCGGAATATTTGGAACAGCAATGGTCTACACAAGGTTTCCGAAGGCCATATATATTAGCTGAAATGCATAAAACTTTTGTTGCGCTGGGTCTAGTCATAAGAAAAGTTAAATTACCCAAGCCTTCTAAACAGCAGAAGATTAAAACATAATTTTTTTAAAAAAGCAACCCTTTCATGTCATCATGGAAGCAAATTATTTTGCCAATAAGCAGAGTTCTGTAGTGGTGGGCAATTTACCTTAATTGCCCTGATGTGCCAGTACCAAATATTTAGTTACATATGACGCTTGCAGTGCTGAAGACTAACAAACGTGCTTGAGTTGGACGATGTGGTTTGATAGCAAAACAGGTTGCTTTTAGCAGTGTTGATACAAAGTTGAGTGCAGCATAACTCTATGTCAAGCAACAAATGTGTTAAATCCAACAGTTCACCCACTAATACCCCTTGTACTTCACAGTGTCTCTACACAAACACAAGCTACCGAGTCAGGAGAAATAGTTAAATTTCATCTAATATTCTGGAGATATTTTGCCAAGATACATAAGAACTTATTACCTGGTCCCCTTCCTGGCAGAATTCCCTTCCTCCTAAGTTCAAAATACTGACATCAAAGTCTGACCACCAGACCTTGGGTCTGTTTAGCAGCTTAGCCCTAATTGTGGGGTCTACATATATTGTGTGGGAACAGGCATGGATCTGTACTTCAGCAAATCATGAGTAGCCTCAGCTGCTTGAAGAACATACCTCTATCACAGTGTTGGTTAACCTATGACACGGGTGCCAAAGGTGGCACTCTGAGCCTTTTCTGTGGGCACTCAGCATCACCCTTCACAGCCACCTGCATTCAGGTTTAAATTGCTGTATTGGCACTTTGCAAAAATATCATTGGGCTTTGAATCGCAGTCTGTTCACTCAGTCTCCAAAAGGTTTGCCATCACTGCTCTATCACATGCATTTCCAAATACAGTGGTACCTCGGTTAAAGAATGCCTCAGTTAACAGAAAAAAAAAGATTAAAGAAATGGAATTTCTAGGAATAGGGATATTTCAGTTTAAGACAAATTTTCAATGGGATGCCCCAGTTTATACTTTTTCATAAGGCATTAAAACTTGATGTGTAATGTTCACATGATGAAAAGAATGGGGATGCCACACTTTAAGAAAAAAATTAAATGGAATGCCGCACTTTACAGCTTGTTTTAAACCTCCAGAATGAATTAATTGGTTGCCAATGCATTCTTATGGGAAACTGCATTTTGGTTTATGAAATTTTCACAATACAAAATGGCCCTCAGAATGAATTAATTCCATTAACCAAGACACCACTGTACTCCAAAAACTGTTTCCTTCACACCTTACATTGTTACATATTCATATAAAGAAATACAAAGCATTGACCTACAGTACAAACAAAATCAGATCTCATTTGCTCAGGAAAAAAAAGTTTATTGGAGGGGAGCATATAATTCTGCTACACAGAAAGGGATAGAAACAGGTAACATGCATAGGTTGGTTTTGCATTCTGCAGTAGTGAATTGGTATTGTCATTAATTTGCTGATGGTGATGTTATTCTGTCTGCACTTTGTTCAGCTCCTCATTGTTACTACTTTTTCAGTGCTGTAGTTGAAGCAGAATTGTGATAAACATTGGCTATACAAACAGAAACATTGCAATTGTTTATCAGGCTTGGTTACAGCTGAGGGAGCTTGCACATCAACATGGACATGAGGAGTGAATCAGTCCCCAACTGTGTATGCAGGGCACAACAACCACAGCATTGCTTTATGGCCTCCCTAGATCAATGTGCCCTTAGCCACGAAACCACAAATTACATAGATGGGTCTGTTCCCTCAAGCTAAATTCTGATTAGGACTGACAGTTACAAGGAAAAGTGGTGAAGGCTTAGACAATTTGTTTCGAATCATACTCACACTGTGCTTATTGGACAGTTGCTTTGGAGCATCTTCAGTGGCCACTACTGTCCTAGGAACCACTGTGTCTGTATCTCTATCTCCCTTTCAGGGTCAGTTGTCCACTTCCTGGTACTTCTGAATTAATGGCAAAGCAATTTCAGTGATGCTGAGGGCTGTCACTCCCTTCACATAGTTCTTGCATGAACATCATTTGTGGACAAGACAAGGAATCAGATATTGAACATGTTTTGAAATAAACATGTTTTCACTTGCTCCCCCCCCCAAAAAAAAAGAGGAGAGAGGGGACCAGCCTAACCTCATTGGGGAGAGCAATCCATAACTTGGGGAAAAACCTCAAAGAAGACCCACTTTTAGGTCCCCTTCAAACATTAGACATTCTTAAGACGTGAGGAAAGAGTCTTAGGGTCTGTCAGATAGCCTGGACTAAGGACGAACTATTCGTTTTGGAAGCTATCAGTTTCAAAACATGTGCTAGTCCAGCTGGTGTTTGGAAGCCTCTGAAATGCAATCAGCCAATCGCTTACCTTGCTCTGCACCCATGCAGGGCTCAGCTCCAATGAAGAAGAAGCCTCTAATGTCATCTTTCCTTCTCCCTGGCACTGGCCAGTCAGGAGCTGTGCAGGAAAATGCATCATCCCACCTCCCTGTTGGATTGGCCAGTGCCAGGGAGAATGAAATATCACATTGGAGGATTCTTTCTTGTTGGAGATCAGCCCTGAGCGAGCTGACTCATTTGAATGTACCAGTGCCTGCTCCTTTCTCTGAAGCCACCCTGCCTCCCAGCTTTTTTTTAACAGCTTGAGCAATCAAAATCAACAGGGTGGTGGTGGTGAGAACTGAGCAGGATCACAACCCATTGCCTTAAGGGGGATCTGGCCATGGCTTCTTGGTTAAGTTCCTCCGAACTGAAAACATCATTTTGGTTTGGTTTGTCACAACATGCTGTCTGCCATTTCATTTTGCTTCAAAACGTTTCTAAACCTTATGAAATGATGAAACAACATTTCGTTTTTCATAAGGTGCCCATCCCTACTGTTCACTGATTATTTTCTTCAGTGAGAACAAAAAAGTAACTTGATGCTCCTGAAACCACTTGGATAGAACTAAGTCCAGCATCACCCAAAGACTAATTATATAACTATACCCCTAACACACTAGGTTTGCCTTTGCCTATATGAAAACATAATTACCAAGGAAATTAATTTATGTACCTAGAACTTTGATTTCATTCTGATGAACACAGAGAAAGTGTGTATGTGTCCTTAGATGCAAACCGTTATGCTATGAATTAAAGTATTGTGTTTCACCATGTAGTAAGGCTTGGGGATTACACCTCCATGCATATTTAAGAATCATTGCTTAGTAGCATTTAGTTGTATTTAATGTGTGATTTACATATAATTTACATTTCTGTTGGTGGCAGTGGCCTTTTTGGGGCCCTGAAGATTGAACATTTGTGGGGGGGGGGTCACAGCCAGCAATGGGGTTGGGGTAATCACTGCTATTTTCTTCAACAGGGTTGTCTTCAACATCACAATATATTTTTTAAAAATGTGGACTAAAGTCTATTCTGGGGGCCCTCCAGCATTAGGGGCCCTGAAACTTAAGCTTCATTGATTTCTGACTAGATCCACCTCTGCTTGGTGAGTTGATGAAATGTTTACTCTTTTTAATGCCTAAAATTGTCAATTAGACCTTTCATAGCAAAGTTGTCAGCTTTATTGAGGCTGTAATCTTAATGAGACCAAGGATCAGCCAAGTCTTAGACTGTCTAAGCAATGCTCGGCTCTCATGTGTGCTGGATTCTGCTGACTCTCATAAAGTGAAGGTAGCGCCAGTATTAAGATGCTATCGTTGACTATAGTCAGCAAAATTTGCAAGTATGATGTCACTGTCTTGGAAGCAAACAATATCCTGTTGCTATTACTGCTGAAAAGGATATTGTATACTAGAAGTTGGTCCATTGCTAAACTGTGGCATGTGGCTTAAGACTAGACCTAAGGGTATTTTGGAAACCACAAGAGCTAGGCTAAGTCAGTGCCATATTGAAATCATGTTGAGACCCACTTTGCGATTTGCTAGTAACACACACATTGCCCCTGGCATTTCAGCCACATCATATAGTTTTTTTTACACCCATCATATAGTTGTCAGGGGCCTAAACTCTATTTTATAGCAGGTAAGATGCTCAAAACAGCAGGTGAGCCAGCAGCATAACAGAATAACTGTGTGTTCCTACAATTTAACTGCAAGGAAAACTGAATTGTTTAACTAGTCCTGTTATATCTTTAGAAAGCTAAATTAAATATTCAATCTTTTTTTAAAAAAAAATCAATTGAACAGCAAAGATCATCAATCCCTACAACTAGAGATGGGCATGAAATGCCAAAATGGCATTTTGTTTCATTTTTTGTTTTTTAAAATTGTTTTTGGTTCGTTTCTTTTTTTTCTTTTTTCTTTTTTTAACCCGTGCCGACCAGCTGCCCTGGGAGCTGGGTCAGCATGATTTTTTATTTTTTTATTTTTCTTGCACCAACCAGCTGGCCCGCGGGCTGGGTCAGTGCAGTATATATATAACAATATGTAAGCCGTCTTATCATAAATCCTCTACCTCTACAATGTATCCATGAAAATTTTCTATGAATCAGCCATACAAAATAATACAGTAGAGGACAATATCAAGCTCGAGCATAATCAGCACTGTACTTACATAAAACCCCATTAAAACTATCAGTCCCTGGGACCGCTCCCTATAAAACAACTTACTACTACTGTAACTGAACTCTAGCTGAGACCTTCCCTTCACAAATTTTAATAGCAGCTGCACAAAATTTAGCTACTTTGGTCAGTATGACTAAGTTAGGAGTGGACCCAGTGAGCCTAGCAGGATAATGTCTTGTCAGCAGAAGCAGTGTATAATGTGCTTCTGAGCATCCTGGGCAAACCCTTATAAAAGGGTTAACAAAATATTTTTTATTTTCCCTTATCGCACCAACCAGCTGGCCCATGGGCCAGGTCGGTGCATTTTTATTTATTTATTTATTTATTTATTTTCCTTTATCACGCCAACCAGCTGGCCCGCAATCTGGGTCGGTACATTTTTTTATCCCCCACCTAATCACACCTGATGGGGTAGGGGAAAGGGCAGGCTTTTAAAACATTTTTTCTTCTGAAGCCCCATGCTACAGCTGATCGGCCGTGGCTTCAGTGGAAGAAAAAGCCTGCAGTTTCTCCCACATTGGGGGGGTGGCTTTCCCCCATAGGAATGCATTGCTTTGGGGAAATGAAAAATGAAGTGAATGAAATGGGAATTTATGTTTTGTTTTGTTTCGTTTTTCTTTGATGGGTCTGTTCGTTATTTGTTTTGTTCCATAACAAAATGAAAAACAATTAACAAAATGGATTAAAAATTCATTTCATGGTCATCTCTCCATACAACCTGTATGTTGCAGCTTCTGTTAATTTTAATTTACCACAACAAGTTATAAAAATAACTGTATATTTCTTGTGTGAGTGTGTGTGTGTGTGTGTGTGTGTGTGTGTGTGTATAAAATTTAACAAGTTTGTTTCATTCTTCTGAAAGAAAATACTGATCCTCTGATCTGCTTCAAAGCTATCTTCTTCAAGAAAATCAAACTGCAGATGAAAATATCGTACCAGCAATGATTGCAGGGACATTTCACATTCCTAGTACCGTAAACCATGATTTACAATTACAGAATGTTAAATGGAAGAATTTCCAGACAGTGGGCTGAAGTCAGAGTCCAAACTGTGTTAGTGACACATTTATCTCCACTGAAATCAGTGGGACATATTCGTTGAAACTAAAATCAGTGGGGCTAACAGTCTGGATGCAACTCATTGGATTCAGAATGTACAGATTTATTGTCCAACATCTCCTGCGGAGATAACATCAGCTTCATACAAATGGTGTAAGTTGTGGAGGCAAATTGTCTTAAATTAAAAAGTCTTAGCTTTGTGCTGAGTTAAATTAAAAAGTCTTAGCTTTGTGCTGAGTTGATTCAACTAGACAACCAAGTGTGGTGATGTTGAATTTTTTTAACCTGCAGTATTTTGCCTCCAAATGTTTGTGTCATGGCAAGATAAATATAGAAGAAGATTTTTGCCTTCCCTCCTCTTCTTCTGTAGTGACCTTACTTCTCTTATGTCTCTTGTAAAATGACAGTGCTCCATCCCTGAATTTACGCAATTTTACATCCCACCAGGCTGCACAGATAGATTTTTTTTTTCTTGAACTCACCTCTCATAGCAGCACCCCTCTTGGTAGTACGGTTTTTTTGTCTATTATATGCACATGGGACATACTTCTGGGGATTTTGTTTGTTTGTTTGTTTTTGGTAGAAGTATAATTTTTTCCCTCTTCGCAAAACCCGTAGAAAGAATTTTTAAAAGTTTCATGATTCTATCATGTTCAGTCATGACAACTTACACCGTCAGACCTTCAAAGTGAACATAATGATTGCAAACTTCCACAGAGAAAAGGCGCCTTCCTTTAACCACCAAAAAAGATGCCAGAGTCCAGAACGTCTTTAGCATTTCAGTGTATATTTTGGCTGCTGGTTGTCCAATTTTTCAATTAAGGATAAAAACAGCTTTAGGCAAATTTGCCAACCTGGACAATGAGGTTCTTGTTCTTTAGGCAATTTTTTAAAATTTAAACTTTACATTGATGTTTATATTTTCTTTCAAGAAGAGTGTGCTGAATTTGGAATTAGGCCCAATTATGTTTACACAAAAGATTGACAACCTTATTTTCAATGGAGCAGAAATTTCTTAAAGACATTGCAAGCTTTAAGGTAGGAAAGATTTCCTTCTAAACCAATGTAGAAGAAGGTTTGGCTATGAAATTATGATCAGTTTGGTGACATACCAGCAGAATCTTGATAAAGAAAGATATGCTTTTAAATCCATGCTTGTTGGGATTTAATTCTTTTGCGTCTACTAAAAAAAGGCCCTTTGATATACAGACTAAATAGAGAAATTTCTGTAAATATTCAGTAAGGAGTTTTGAAATATTATTAAGGAAAGAGAGGGGGGTTATCTTTTTGAGATGTTCTAAGAATTTCAAGAAAATCAGAGTTTCAGTTAACAACAGGGTTCCCCAGTCATTTCCAAATTACTTCAAACACACAGGAAACATGCATGTAGGTTCAAGCAGCCCTGTGGGGAAGCCATCTCTATCACCAGATGTTTGTTGGGAGTTTCAAGATTTGGAAGAAATTCACTATGAAATAGGCAACCTGGTTAATATGTCAGATCACAGTCCAATGGAGGAGGTACTACCAAATCTTCAGGTCTCTTCTTGGGAATGAGCTGGTATCAATCAGTTGGAAGGCTTGACTATGGAGCCAGGTGCCAATTCTACTGTGACTCCCAGGAGAAGAGCCAGTTGAGATAACCCAGAGTTGGTGTGGCTGATGGGGTATGTGACCCGCCCAAAGCAAGTATCACAGTTTCATACTACCACCATACATAGGGAAAACTCACAGTTCTTCATCAGTTAACAACTCAGGGCTGCATGTTTTCACTTGAGCACAAGAAGGTATCCAGTAGAGTATCTAAAGCACTGCCGTTGGTATGGTCAACATTCTAGATGCTCTTTGTTATATAAAGTTTGGCATCCTTTTTCCTGCTGGCAATGTGGGCATGATGTTGAGCAGAAATATTGGACCACTTCCTATACTATTCAATTGTGGCTACGGAATCAAAATATCCCACATTCATAAACTCCCCCCCCCAATAAATGATGTGATCATGTCATGAATCAAGAGAGAAAATATTTCAGCTCACCTAGAGTGGCCACTTTGGATTTCATTTGTGTATGCACACTGGTCACTACATTTAATATTCTGCAAAAGCAAGAGGGCTTGATGGTTGTCCCTTTAATGTTCCCTTCACATAAAAAAGAAAATGAACATGAAATGACTGTTCCAAGGGGAAGAGCAAGGTATGTATGTATGTATGTATGTATGTATGTATGTATGTATGTATGTATGTATGTATGTATGTATGTATGTATTTTTTATTTTTTTATTTATTTATTTATTTATTTATTTATTTATTAGATTGTTATATCACCCATCGGACCAGTGCCCACCCTGGACAGTTGACAAGCAATAAAAAAGAATTAAAAACAGCCAAAATATATTAAATTAATAAATTAAAGACAAAACAAAACTATTAATTTTTAGCAGCACCTGGTTTGAGAAGAGAGCACTTTAAATCTCAACAGTACAACAGAACACTGCCAAGTTACTGAAGTAGAGTCACTCCAAGCCAAGCAAGTGCTCTGCCACTTGTTCTTGGGCTCCATCTGAAAAAACACCTACTGTGGGTGGCTAATGGGCTTGGATATTGGGGGGGGTACCTTCTCTGACCTGCTCATGAGCCATTCATTGCCTTCAGCTATACTGCAACCACTGGTGGCTCTTTTGTAAAAACAAGTAATGAAAATGCATGTGGCTTCTGAAAGTCAGTCAACCTTCAATGGGTTGCAATGAACAGAACACCCTCCTGCATCTGATTATGATTTATTTATTTATTTATTTATTTATTTATTTATTTATTTATTTATTGTTGTACTTATACCACACCCATCTTCTGGAATGGAACTCTGGGCAGCTAACAGTAAAACAAAGCAACAGAAAGGGAAAACAAGAGAAAAAGAAAAATCCCAATAAATCCCAATAAAAATATTTATTTATTTATTTATTTATTTATTTATTTATTTATTTATTTATTTATTTATTTATTGTTGTACTTATT
>JAHTLZ010000274.1:4937891-4950119 GCA_023846285.1 Phrynocephalus versicolor | reverse complement strand
CCCCCCCCCCCCCATCTTCCGGAACGGAACTCTGGGCAGCTAACAGTAAAACAAAGCAATAGAAAGGGAAAACAAGAGAAAAAGAAAAATCCCAATAAAATCCCAATAAAAATATTTATTTATTTATTTATTTATTTATTTATTTATTTATTTATTTATTTGATTATTATATCACCCATCTGACCAGTGCCCACCCTGGACAGTTGACGTTCGTTTCATGATAACGTCGTTCACGGTCACGTAGTCTTGTCCCTGTTTCCGTTTACCCACAGGCGTGATTGATGGTATTGTGATGACTGTTACTTCACGTCCTTGTTTCATGACAACATCTGTACTTTCCTGCCCTCATTTTCCCTTTCTTTTTTCTTTTTTGGTCCGATTTTCCGTTTTTCGATATTTCAATTCACCATAACTTTGCCTTTCATGCATTAAGCAGCAAAGTTTGAGGTTTTATGCCTTCTTCCCTCTCTGAGATGCATTGTTTAC
The DNA here is from genome assembly GCA_023846285.1 of Phrynocephalus versicolor. Classification (NCBI taxonomy): domain Eukaryota; kingdom Metazoa; phylum Chordata; class Lepidosauria; order Squamata; family Agamidae; genus Phrynocephalus; species Phrynocephalus versicolor. The sequence continues at coordinate 4,949,633 of JAHTLZ010000274.1, read as the reverse complement.
GCTATTGGGATTGTACTGGAGAATGCAACTTCGCGCTCCTGACACTAGATGGAGAATGAGCACGTTGCGTGATGAGCCTTACTTCATGGGCACTTGTCTCGAAACAGGAACCGAGACAAGAAAATTCACAAGGTCAGGGAGAGATATGGCTCATTGTGCTTAAATCTCAGTTCAGGGGGCATGGGTGGGATGAACTCCCGCTGTCACGCAATGGGCATGCAGTAACATTTTTTCATACCGGTCCTGGTACGCAAGCAGGATGGCGAACCACGATGAGAGGGATGTGAAGTAACCATCTATGTTTGCTGTCATTCTTGTCTTGTCTCTCCTGCTTGACTCTTCCACCCTCTTCCTGGTCAGAGCAGTTTTGAGAGACTTACCCTTTTTGGTATCGGCCACGTAAACTGACGGTAATGTACCAGTGAAATATTAACAAGAATTAGAGGACTGAAGTAATTCTTTTAATACATTCTCCATGTTATCATTCCAGGTTTTATAGTGTGTGGGCAATACTGTTTAAATAGTAGATTAATTCATTTGAAATAGTTCTGGCCCTATTCAGTTTGGCAAAGGGAGACATATTTGGAATAAAAATGTCCAAAAATGGATTACAGCAAAACATGGAAAACACTGGAGATTTCTAGAAGCAGATTTTGTAGCCTGAAATTCATGGGTCCTTTGCTTTCTCCTTCAACTAGTCCTCAACTGGTGGGGAATGGGGGGGCAGACGAGAGTGCATTCCTAGATGCTGCTGTTACTGGCATGTCATGTTTAGGCCTCTCTCCTTGGCCACAAACCCACTGCCATGACACAAAGCAGGCCTTATTTTGGCAACCTAAAGGGGGATGTTAATTATTTATGCCTCTTGGTTTTATAGACCACCTCATGCCCAAGGGTTGAACCAAGCTGTGAAAACACTTTTGCTTCCCATTAAAAAATTAAATCTCCCACTGTCCAAACATGAGTTTAATAAGCTTCTCTCTCTCTCCATGTTTTATTACTGTCACTTTGGCTGCTTTTCATTGTACTTTTTAGAAGCAGTGCTCTGTGGTAACATGAAGAATAAAACATTGCCTTTCCTATCTCCCGATGTTGTACTTTACTGATTAAAAAACCAAGTCATTCTAAGAACTGTAATAAAAGATATTTGCAGGAAAGTTCTAAAATCCAAATTTTGGATTTCTTAAGATAACAATTCCATTTCAGCAAGATGTATGTGTTTGGGGGGGGTGTACGTGTGTGTCACATAAATAAGATGGGGTGCTGTGAAAACATTTCTCATTGTTGGACATCCAAAGATCATCTCATTTACACAAAGAAGACAAGGAATGGTGTAACAGAGAAGGGGCATTTAGGTTGGAGTACCATCATTAGGATAGTGTATCGTACAAAGACTCAGGAGTAGAGATGGGCATGACCAGGAAAAATGACGTTTCGAGTTGTCGTGTGCCGGAACCGGCCCGTTTCGGCTCGTTTCCGTTTGTCACGAAATTTTTCAAAAAATTGTCGTTTCATTTGTCATTTTTTCGTCTGTCGTTAGTACTGGTTTAGGGGGTAGGGTAGCGGGCTCCTGGAGGCACCTCTGTGGGGTGGGTGCCTCCTCTGGCCCATTACAAACGGGAAAGTACAGTAGCCATTGCGTTTGCGTATGCGTACCAAGTGGCACTGGCAGAGGCACATCTCTTTTGAGTGCCTCTACTCTGACTCACTAAGAAGGACAGCATACTGGCATACTGGCATACTGGCGTACTGGTGTACGATGCACTTGGGCTGGGGAGCGAAGTGAGAGAGGACCCCTATGGGCGCCCTACGGCTCACTAAGAAGGGAAGTGTACTTACGTAGTAGTGCAATGCGAGTACAGATCTGGCTTAGGGTTAGGGTTAGGGCAAGGGCTAGGCTTAGGGTTACAGGTAAGGTTAGGGTGAGTTAGTGGGCTGCACCTCTGGGTGCCTCTGACCCACTAAGAAGGACAGTGTACTGGCGTATGGGTTAGGGTTAGGGTTAGGGCTAGGGTTAGTGGGCTTTTTATGCCCGACTGGCACATCCCAGAAGTCTCAGTCAAAACCTGGCCAAGTGGCCATGCGATTGGTGTAATGACTCCAAAAATTTGCATGGACCACTCCCATGGCCAGCCCATCATTGTGCACTGCGCAGGTGTAAAAAAATAAAAATAAAAATAAAATAAAATCAATGGAGACGTTTTATTAGAAGACAAACCCACTGTTGCTACTGTAAAAATCCCCTGCCCGCACCGCATGGCATGGCGAGTTGGCGAGACGACGAGGATGCCCCCCACCAGAGAAGCCCAGGACAGGAGGGGGGAGGCCGGGGACCCCCCCCAGAAACCACCCCTCTGGTAGGTGCCCTCACTCAGGCAGGCATATTTTCGTCTGCTTTTTTGGCCAGGAATCGGGATTTTTTTAAAAAAACTTTTTTTCTGTGCCGCTTGGCATCGCGTGATCGCCGCGATGGCATGAACGACAACGACAAATCACACCCCTTTTATCAGTTTGAGTTCGAGTTCTGGCGGAGTAATTGTCGTTACCGTTTCCGTTACGTAACGGAAACGAGAAACGGAAACGAGAATTTCGCCAAGTCGTGCCCATGTCTACTCAGGAGACCTGAGTTCAAATCCCTACTCAGCATTGGAAAAGCAGAGAGGAAGCAGGTGTCAATGATAAAACCACTCCTTAAACATCTCACATAATTTGAAAATTCTACAAGGGACATCATAAGTTGGATGCAATTTGACAGCACTATGACTAGCAAACCACCCTTTCTCACCAGCATGACATATTTTGTTAATCAGACGTGCTTGCTGGTCAAGGATTCCAGAAAGCAAGACAATTCCATATTCTTCTAGGCTCTCCTAATGTAACCTGTCATAAACATTGTTAAATATTGGTGCAAACTCCTGTGATTCACACCTTCTGCAATAATGTGTGGATAGGAATACAGTTATGGATTATACTAGGGATGGGCATGGAACAGAAACATTGTTTGTTTTGCTTTGTTGACCCCATGATTCATTTTGTTTCATTACTAATATATATTTTTTAAAAGTGTACAAAATGAATCAGAAATGAATCAATTCATTTCTCTATATAACAGGACCCTGGGGTGCTAGAGTCACCAAATTTGGTGGGTACCTTCCTTGGACTCTCCACTTTGGGGTGGGGGGAGTTATTCAACTTCAAATGGAGTGCCCCTGGGAAAAAATTCTAAGTGTAATCCTATTTTAGCTATTTTTTGTGAACCACCCTGAGTTCTGGATCGGAAAATGGTTAGCGGTATATACATGTGTCAAATAAATAAATAAATAAATAAATAAATAATTTTCTGTGCTAGAAAATAGTGATCCCAGGCAGCCAGCAGCATGAAAACAGCTATGGAGCTTCCTCAAGCTGTCCCCTTGAAGCACCCCCAATTTGGAGAGGTTTGGGGTACAAGGGCACACATTATTCAACTCCAAATGGGGTGCACCAGGAAAAAATGCAATTAAAAAGTATTTGAAAATACTGATCCCAGGCATCTAGCAGCATGGAAATTGCAGTGAAGTTTCCTCAAACTCTCCCCTTGAAGCCCACCAAGGCACATTGGGTTGTATCAAAAGAATTGCACTCCACCAGGCAGGCAGGCAAGCAAGCAAGAATTAAATCAAGAAGACCAAGACATGACTTAGAAATACATGGGTCTTTCAGATCCCATAACATGCATGCAGGCTAACAAGTCCAGGAGGAAGACAGGAGTTTGCCAGAATACTCCAGCTAGGAATAATGGAGTAGGAGAACTCCAGTTCTATTTTGTTGGTTTTTTTGAAATGGGGCCATGATTAAGAGGAACGGCCATGTGCATTCGTATTGTACCAGTTGAGAATGTGTGTGTTGGTGGGATGGAATGTAGTTGTAAGGCAGTTTGGGGGGGGGGGGGAATGAAACCCTGCCCAAAATGACTCCCATGGACCACACCACAACTCCTAATAAAACCTTTCCAAACAGAAGCTGTGCTGCTGTGCCTTGTCTCTGAGCACAGAGAGACATGCACACACACACACATTTTTCTGTCCTTTGAATTGATGCTGCTTTCTCTGCCCAGCACCATGGTAACGAGGAATAAGGGTTCAATTCTGTAGAGGGAGCCTGATAAGTGGTTGGCTACCACAACCAAGGAAGGCAGCAGGTGTGCAAATTAAACACTCCCAAGTCCGACCCATGGAGGTACTGACGAAAAATAGCAATACAGGAGTCCATTGAGGCCCTGTAATTGGATCCAGACATAGTTCTGACCATCGATGATGCCAACTAGCAATCTGGGAATGTTACTCCCATGGCCCACCAGGCAGCTTACAGGAAACCAAAGTCTTCAGTTTCCAGGGGGAGTAGGGTTGCAAAGCTGCAACTTAAAGCATCAGGGTGGGAACCAAGATGGTGGCAGCCTGGAACATAGGGAATGATTTTGGTAAAAGCAAAGCTGGAGAGCACAGTGCCTCTCTCCTTTAGCTTCTTCTTCTAGAGCAGCGAGACTTGGAAAGGGACACCAGCTGGAGTCAAGAAAAGAAGGCAACTCATGGCAAGGAATGCTTCCCTTACACCCTTGTAGCTTCAAGCTCCTTTGTGACCTCAAAATCAGGTTTCTAAAACAACTCAGCTCCTAGGAGCAGGGGACACTTTGGAGAGAAGGAAAAGGGGGACCTGCCAGAGAGGAAGCGGTTTTGCTATGCACACAGCTGCATTTCATCCTCTCCTTCCTAAACAGTGTGATCACATCTTCTTCTGTGGGTTCGTTATCCACCAGTGGCTACTGTGATGACAGCAATGCCGGTGATTCTCCTGTTGGATTTCTTGGAGGGGAAAGGCCAGACTACTTCTGATGTAGTAACAGGGGACAAACCAGAGGTTCACCCTTGATGAATGGGTCGAAGACGAACAGCTGCCATTTATGTCAGTTCGCCAACATTTCTGATTGCTTTCAATGAAGTCCCATCCCAAGCTAGAGGAAGCCTTGCTGTCCAGGATGGAAGTGTTGGTTTCATCCTGCACTTTGAATGGGATTTAACTGCTGACAGCTCAGTTGGCTAATTTTGTTCTTTTGCAATAAAAACATTTGCCCCCTTATGCTTGAACTTCATTGCTACCAAATGTTATATGTCCTTGGAATTTCAATCTTTAGATCTGTTTGATTTCGCACCATGATGATCCCTTTTAGAACTGTGTTGTGTGTTTTTTTTATAAATGTGTTTTATAAATGTATTGTGACCTCCCTGGCATATGACCAAGGCAGGTCTTTGAAAAAAATGGGCCATATCAGACCCTCATAGCAAGAGGGTCTTAAACATTCAGACCCTCCAAGAGGGACCTTGGTATAGCCAAGACAGGCCTTAGAAACACAGGGCCATTACAGACCCTGTGGGAGTGGATCCCCCAGGTAGAGCAAACAGGCTTCTTGAGACCCTGAAACACAGTCAGAGTGGACTCCCCCCACCCAGGTATGGCAGAGGAAGGTGTTAGAGCAATAAGGCCCTTTGAGACTCTGAAACACAGTGAGAGTGGAAACCCCAGGTATGTCAAGGGCAGGGGTTAGAGCAATTCAGCCCTTTGAGACCCTGAAACTGGGTCATTATAGACCCCAAAACACAGCAAGAGTGGGCCTCCCTGGTATGGCCAGGGCAGGCGTTGGAAACAATGGGTCACTATAGACTCCGAAATACAGTGAGGCAGGCAGACAGGCAAGCAGGAGGACAGGCAGCCCTGGGAGGGAGGGAGGAGAAGGGAAACCCAAACATAGTCAGGTTGTACCTTATAAAGGCCAAACTTTCTACAGTGCCCGGGTCCAGGCATAGCGGTGAGGTCTCAAAATGTCCCCAAGTAGTGAGAACACTTGCTCACTCTGGACACTGGTGGGAGAGCAGGTCCATGGCCAACTGGGACAACTGGGGCCAGAACTCCGAGTTACTGGCCCAGTATCAGAGGGGATCTGCCGTGGGAGGCTGGAGGGGCTCATGTATTCCTGAACCATGGCCGCTGCAGAGTCCTACTCCTGTGCCGGCCTTTCAACCCAAGACCAGGACACTGGCTTACTACTTGGTCTCAGGCTGGCACACCCAGATACGGAGGACTCCTGGGATGAGCCCTTCCTTGCCTCGACCTGGCGTCCTTGCATCTCTGGCTGCGCATCCCCGCCTTGCGCTTGCACAACCTTGCATACCTCGAGGCACAGATGAGTCTTGTATTCCTCAATATCTTCAAGATTATGAGCCAGAGTGCCCTTGATGGAAGGATTACACAGGCATGCCAGCTGGTAGACCCTGTCACTGCAGAGTGGCATCAGTCGACTCTGCACACCAGCCTGCAACCTCCTGACTTGGGGCTCGGTCCCACGTCCCTTTAAAAACAGTTTAAATTACTAAATAAATCGTGCCCAAAAATGCCATCCTCACGGCCACCAGGCTTTTTGAAAAAAGAAGAAGAAAGAAAACCCGGTAAAGCTCCCTTAAGTGAGGTTTCTGTGACTCACCTACCAGGTTGGGGAATTTTTGCCTCGCTTTGAAAATCCAGCTTTTAAGGAGGCAGATGCCGTGGGACCACACTGATGATCCGGGTTTCTTTTTCTTTCTTTTTGCATAGCACCGACTGGCTGTTCCTGGGGGGATCGGTTCTGGTTTTTTTTTAATTTGCCTGCATATCGGAGTAACAGGAAACTCTATCCGGTCCAACAAGCATTAATTCCCCCCAGCAAAGTCGTCTGTTTTTTTTCAAATGCTAGCGCCACCTGCTGGCCAAGGGGCCTGAACTGCACTTTAAAATTGAAAAAAACAGATTTTGACGTGAGAACTCTTCTCCCACATATAAATCCCGTGATGGGACGAAGAGGAAAAGCCGGACCTTCAGAAGATCAGGATCGAATCCCAGGTGTGACCACGGCCCAAGAACCTGTTCCTCGGGAGGAGTGAGGAATCATCCTGATGAAGAGAACTCAGGCCTCAGTCAGAGTGGGAGCCAAGATGGTGGCGGCTTGGAGCAAACCTCCCCATATTGGGGGTGCTTAAAGGAGAGAGGCTGGTAAAGCTCCACAGCAATTCTCATGCCACTAGCTATCTGGGATCAATATTTTCAAGCACAGAAAATTGCACTTAAAATGTTTTTACAGGGGACACCCACTTTGGAGTTGATTATCTCGGGGGCCCCAAACCTCATATTGCTCCAAGTTTGGATACCTTAAACGGGAGAGTCCAAGTAAGGTTCACACCAAATTTGGTGTCTCTAGGACTCAGATGAGCTGTTTTACTGAGAAACAAATTGGTTCGTTTCAACAGAAAAAGCACTGACTCGTTTTGTTACTAATGAAACGGCGCGTCTCTGGTTCGTTTTTTTTTTTTTTTTCATTTCATTTCATTAGCTAACCAAATGACATTTTTCATTTGGTGCCCATCCCTAGATTATACTATCTAAATAGAATGTATGGATTCTGTGAATTTTGAACTGGAGTTCTTAGCTCAAGAATGTGGATTTATTTATTTTATTTTATGTTCTTGTCAGACTGAAATATGTTCAAAACTGTATGCAAGGAGATAAAGTGCGCTTGCATGTGTGTGTTTTGTGAGAAGATTATTTTGAAAAACTCCTCTGCTTGTGTGCTTGCCAGAGTATTTTGGGTGGCTGCTATGGAAACCTCATGGTGGACTACACAGGCCTTTCACCTTAGCTAGCAGAGATTTTGGCCCGTTTTTGTGTTTTCTTATGGATTAGTCCTGGGCCACCAGGCTTCTCCAGTTTCTACCCAAACTCAACAGGAGTGGCTAGGCTCTGTTTATTCTAGTTCCCCCTACACTAACGGTGTTCAGATGGGTCCTAGGATAAACAGCACCTTGGACCAGAAACCCTTGCCCTTGGGACATCTGCAGTGTTGCCAAATGTTGTGGCTTCGGCAGCATGACCAAAGCCAGCAGCATAGCTGAGTCTGTTTTCCCAGGACTTCCTGGCAAATACCCACTGAAAAGGCTCAGAGATACATCTTTGTCATCTGCCACTAGTGATCCTTGTCCCAGTTTTTTGATCCCATGAAACAGCCCAGGCCTCCTCTCCAGGGGCTCCTAGGCTTAATAGTCTGTTGGTGTACTGCATATAATTGTGGCTTTCAGACCAGCAACCAGGGGTCCTCCAGCAAAAGGAAAATCTAGTCACAATGCTAGGAAGAACTTTGAAACATGAACCTGGCAGGGGGTTGTTGGGACTGTGCATTAGCCAGCTGATTAAGTACTACTTAATAAATAGCTCTTCGCTTGCCAGTCTGCCTCGAGTGCTGTTTCCTGTTGTGATGGGAATATTGTATTGTGTGAGAAGGCTGCACAAAGGAAATCCTTGGCTTGCGGTGAGCACAGGAAAGTAAAGCAGCTGCACAAAGGACCTGAACTGATCATATGCAACCATAGGCCATTCACACACTTGCCTCCAGTCAGCAGTTCTGCAGAAAATCATAAAAGATGGGATCAGTGTTTTAAGGCTTAGGAACAGATGGGGGGAAAATCAATTTAAAAAATCCAGTACAGTGGCTGCATCCATCTGGACCACAACTACTTAGAACCACAATTATGTTAAGATAGTGTTTTTTCCCCCCAAACAGATGTTACATTTGACTTTTGTCAGAAGTGGCATGTGAGCCATGTGGGTTTTGAGTACAGACGGACACAAAACAGAAAACTGATGGTTCAGTTGGCTCTGTTTCAGGCCCACCCTCAGTTTGGTTCAGTTTGGGTTTGTACAAATTTTGAAACAAAATAATACGAACCCGAACAGAGCCGAACTGGTTCGACTTACCTTACCTCAGTGGCTATCCCAGCAGTGGCAGAGGTGATCCCAGTGGCGATAGCAGCGGCCGCACCAGGCGGTGGGAGGCCTTACCATTGCCTCCGGAGCCCCAGCCGTGGCCGCAGCAGACAGTGGTGGACTGCCCTGCCGCAGGCCCAGCATTTTTTTTTTTAAAAAAGTAAGTCCCCGAAGCTAGAGGCACTAGCTTTCCCGCACCTGTTTCCCCCCCCCCCAGTGCTGATCACGTGGCCCCTGGGGCCAGGTCAGCACTTTATTTATTTATTTATTTATTTATTTATTTATTTATTTATTTATTTACATTTTAGGATGCCAACCATGTGGCTCCCAGGCTGGGAAGGCACTTTTAAAAATGTTTTAATATTTTAAAGCCCCGATGCCGGGGCTGTTTTTTGTTTGTTTGTGTGTTTGTTTTCCACAGCGGGGAGGTGCTGGCTTCCCCGTGCCTCTTTTTTTAAAAACAAACAACTTCTGGCTGGCCCACAGTCTAGACCAAGGGTTTATTTATTTATTTATTTATTTATTTATTTATTTATTTATTTATTTATTTATTTATTTAGTACAGGCCAGGGCTGGCACCATTTTATTTTATTTTATTTTATTTTATTTTGAATTTCCAGCGCTGACCACGTGGCCCCCAGGGCCGGGTAGGCACTTTTTTATTTTATTTTTTACTTTACATTTTAGGATGCCAACCATGCAGCTTTTTAAAATTAATATATTTATTTTTAAAGCGCCAATGCCAAGGCTGCCCCCCCACACACACACACAGCTGAGAGGTGCTTGCTTCCCTGTGCCGAAGAGGACTGGTAGTGGCACTGGCGGGACTCAAGGTAAGTGTCCACAATGAAAAATGAAATGAATGAAACAGAAATTTCCGTTTTGTTTCGTTTTGCTTTTCTTTGATGGGTTGGTTCATTATTCATTTTGTTAGCTAACTAAACAAATAACGAATGAAACAAATTAAAAATTCATTTTGTGCCCATCTCTAGTTTTGAGTGATTGGCATCATTTTGGGCAACAATTGAGAAGATCTGCAGTAGTCTATCCTTCTTGTTTATGGCTGTATAAATCCTTCACTGATGGGAACATACAGAGGATTATTAGAAAATGATGGTGGCATGAACAATTCAATTGGTCTGATCCATGGGTGAACAGGCTAAAAAAAAGTAATAACAACTTCAAGGTTTTCCTGGATCTTAGAAATATTTTACACAGAGAGAAACAACACTGGTAATATAATTCTCTCAGATTTATTGGCTTGAAACAGACAGATCTATATCACAGAGATCCAAATCACTGCTGCTACATTCACTCTCTTGGATAAGAGTCCCATGACTCCAAAAGTGGAGTTACCATCACAAGCCACTGTTTTCTGGACCAGATAAACTGCATCCCAGGGGATCCAAGAAAGTTGCAGATGCAATTTTGGAGTCTTCAGTGGTCTCTAAACTTCAAGAATTTTTGAAAAACAAAGTCCCTGAAGACTATGACTAAGTATGAGAAAATGTCATCTCCATCTTCCAGAAAGAAGAAAAAGAGGGTCTGGATAAGTATTGATCTATCAGCTTAACATCAATACCACGGTAGGTTCTAGAATAGATAATTAAATAGTTGGGGAGCACTTAGGGAAGAACACCATGATTTCAGGTCCCAATATAATTTTCTCAAAAACAAATCATGCCAGACTAATCCTATCTCTCTCTTTTTTGATGAAGTCCAACATCTGATCGATGATGGAAATGCTGTACATAAAGTGGATCTTAATTGTAGGAACTTTTTTTATAAGACTCCCTATGCCATCACATCAGTGAAGCTGACAACAACTAGCCCAAAGGACAACAGTATATCAGGTTGATTTGTAGCTAGTTGACAGGCCATTCCCAAAAGAGTGCTCAGCTCACCAATGGTTTCTCATCATCCTAGAGAGAAATGACAAATGGGTAACTGCTGGTTCCAGTGTATTGTTTAACATTTTTGTAAGTGAGGGGATACGTAATAATTTTTCAGATGACACCAAACTTGGATAGGTAACAAATACTCCAGAAGACAGAAAGATGACTCAACAATCATGACTAAAAAGATTGGAGAAAAGGACCAAAACTAGCATGAGCTTGAGGGATGAAATTGCACCTTTAGGTATGTGAAACCGGATGTACAAATCCAAGATAGGTGGTATCTGGCTTGGCAGCAGTAGATGTGAACAACAGGCCACAAGGGTAACTTGTGTCAACAGTGTGGTGCAGCACGAAAAAATAATAATAAAGCAAATAGAGATGGGCACGACTCAGAAAAAAAGTTTCGTTTTCGTTTTCGTTTTCGGCTAGGGTCTGAGTCGTTTCGTTTCCGTTTTCGTGGGCTAATTTCAAAATTTTTCGTTTTCGTTTCGTTACGTAACGAAAACGAAAAAACGAAAACGAAAACGAAAATTTTTTCGTTTCTCCCCATTTAGCTCAATTGAGTGCTTTTCCAGTAACGAAAAACGAAAATTGGCTCGAAATTAGTCGTTTCGTTTCCGTTTTCGGTCCAGGTTGGTGCCGATTTTCGTTTTCGTTTCGTTTCCGTAACGAAAACGAAAAACGAAAACGAAAACGAAAATACCGCTAAGTCGTGCCCATCTCTAAAAGCAAATGCACTGCTTGATTGCATCGTCAGAAGTAGAGTCCAGATGAAGGGAACACCACTCTGTTCTCCAATAATTAGACCTCACCTAGAATATCATGCCCAGTTCTGAGCTCCAGTTTGAGAGGGATATTGTCAAGCTCGCAGATGTCTAGAAGAGAACTAGGTTGCCAAAAAGGTCCAGAAAGAGCTGACGAGAAGACTGGAAGGTGATATGACAGCTATTTTCAGATAGCTGAAAGGTTGCCATAGGGAAGAAGCAAAAAACCTGCTCCAAAACATAGGACTCAAAACCAT
>JAHTLZ010000274.1:4911345-4936891 GCA_023846285.1 Phrynocephalus versicolor | reverse complement strand
GTAACGGAAACGGAAACGGAAATACCGCTAAGTCGTGCCCATCTCTATTTGTAACCTTGAATTGTGCGGGGGCGAATACACATTTATCAAAAAGAATTTTAAGCGGTTCGGCCAGGTAACTTGTATAATTTGAATGTTATGGCTAAGACCCATATCCAGTACTAGAATATCGGGGTTATCATCAACAGAGATAAGAGTAGCCAGCCCTCCCCTTGCATGCCCCCTGGTGGAACACTTGGTGGCTGGCCAAGAATGGGCAACATATCCAGGGAGGATTGGGAAGGTCACATCAGTCACCCAAGTCTCTTGAATGAAAATAATCCCAAATTGAGAGCAGAAAGATTTAAAGGATCTGTCAGCAAGTTTGGAGGGCCAACCAGCAACATTCCAAGACACAGCTTTAAGGAAATGTTTTTTTAGCAGAGGGAGCAGGAGGACAATGTTGCAGACTATTGCTTCGAGGAGGCTGCTTGGGCAGATTAGGAGGACTTGGCATCTCGCCGTTAAGTTTGGGATCTTTACACCGGGGTGCCTCATCAACCATTATTGCCGAAGATTTTAACAGGAAGGTGTTCTGAGCTCCAAATGAAGGGGTGTGATCTGGTGGGAGCACATCAGTTGTACAAAGCTTTAAAGGGAAGCATGTAAGTGAGATTATAACTGAGCCTTTTCTTCTCTTTTGCTTTTATATTATTTTATGATGTTTTAAAGAAAGAAAGAAAGAAAGAAAGAAAGAAAGAAAGAAAGAAAGAAAGAAAGAAAGAAAGAAAGAAAGAAAGAAAGAAAGAAAGAAAATATATCCTTTTTGGTGGAACTGTAGTCTTTTACCTCCTCTTCTAGTCATGGGAATTTGTCCTAGTAAAATACTTGAGGAGGAATATCATACGGTTCAACTACTGCCTTGTGCTGTGCTCAGACCTGCTGCTATATACTCTTGGAGTGGGAGGTAACAGCAAGACGAGTACTGATTTATACCTATAGTAGTCAAGGCTTTCTCCCTTAAAGATTCCTGAAAAAAACAAATAGTAAAAAATGTTTCTAGAAAATTGTTATAACAACTAAATACTGGAGGGTGGGAACTATAACAAAAACAGTAATTAATTTTTGAAAAGTAACCTCCTGACCATTTCCCTTTGCACGCTTCTTGGATGAGGGTGTTAATTGATTCTTAAAAGAAATGAAGGATTTGGCTTGTCTGTTTTCCCCCCCTTTGGCCATAATAATTCTGAATGTCAGTGCATGCTTACCTGAGAGGAAGTCCCAAGTCAAGCCCCAATAAACATGGATATGGTCACATTATAACTGCTTTCAAGATGTCACAAGATGTTCACTTATGACCTCACATAAAAATACACACCACTAGGGATGGGCACGAAACGGAAAAACTGTGTTTCGTTTTGTTCCATTTCATCCCCACCCACATTTTGTTTTGTTCCACTTCATACAACTATTTTTTTTTAAAAAAATCATACCAAATGAAGCAATAATGAAAGGTTTCATTTCTCTGGGGGCTTGTACTCACCTCTCCTCCTCCTCCTCCTGGGCTCTGGTGGCTTCTGGGCTCTGGCAGGGCTCCAGCAGCGTCACTAGGCAGCCCTGCACCGGATTGTCAGTGGCACCAGGGACAGCAGATGCTGAGAAGCCTCCCTGCCGCCTCACGGGGCAGCCCTGTGCCATATTGGTGGTGGTGGTGGTGGCGGCGGCAGCAGCAGCAGCAGCAGCAGTAGTCAGAGCCAAGAAGCCTCCCTGCTACCTCGCGAGGCAGCCCCGCACTGGCACTTACACTTTTTTTTAAAAAAAACCCACTGCTTCTCCATGCTATGCTCCCCATTGGGGAGGAGGAGAAGCAGTAGGTCTTTTAAACTTTTTTTTTCTGCAGAAGAAGCACTGATGGTGGCCATCAGCAATTGCTTCTGCAGTGAAAAATTTTTTAAAAGACCCACCACTTATCCCGCTACACAAGCCATTAAGGGGGAGGAGAAGCATTTTATTTGTTAATTTATTGTGAATTGTCTCCCTGGCTCCAGCTTTTTCAGAGTAGTTCTGAATTGAATCCCTGTTGACTGCTTTGCCCCTGCTTTTCAGTTTAAGAAGAATTATTTAGGGCTTTTGGATGAGTGCCAACCAGAACCCAAATGAGAAAGTCTAAAATGAAAGAACCCCAAAGCCAGTTCCTTTAATACAGGCCTGCCCAACAGGTAGCCTGTGGGCTACCGGTAGCCCATGAAGGGTTCAAAAGTAGCCCACCGGCCACCAATAAAAAAGTGAGGGGATAAGTTCTCCACCTCTACCTCCCCCACCCCAAGGACCACCACTGCCCCAGCAAAGTTCTGGGTCTGCCAGCCCACTGTCTCAACCAAGCAGGGCAGTTCAAGGGCCATGGTGTGGTCCCCTGTCCCTCCCCCCCCCCCCCACTGGCCAGATGATCGAGCAGGTGCAAGGGAAGCATGTGCATGGTCAGCCTTCCCATAGGAACGCATTGAAAATCAATCCATTCCAGAGGGAACGGATTTCAATGCATGCCTGTGGGAAACTGCTGCTCTACTTACAATTTTTTTTACTTACAAACATGTGCTTGGAATGGATAAATTCCGTAAGTAGAGGTATTAGTATAGTAGCCCTCAGGCAGTTTGGGCCAGAAAAAGTAGACCTCAGCCTGTTCAAAGTTGGACAGCCCTGCTTTAATAAAAGGACTGGTACCCAAGACACAAGACAAATGAGGCACCTACAAAAATGCAAAATAAATGAAATCTGATTGTTTCCTTTGCTCATTCCTAGAAACTGTGCTGGAAAATGTAATAAATCAGTGAAAGATTTTTGGTCCTTAATGATATTAGCTTGATTGCCATTTTTTAAAAATGTATGTTTATTTGTTTTATTTATTTGTTACAGTTATATCCCACTGAGCCATCAGTTTGGCTGTTCATGCCAGTTCATTTTTTTTGGGGGGGGGGGTGAGGAGCAAACAGGTGTTCAGCCTTTCCCAGCCCAGCCTATGCTGATGAGTGCTTACTCAGAGGCAGCACCCAGAGGAGGTGGCGCAGGGAAGCCAGGGCACTGCCTCTCAGTGGGTGTCAGCATCAGCATAGGCAGGGCTGGGAAACACTGAACTGGTGGTTGTTGCCCATCTGTAATAATTAGCCATTCAAACTGGTGACCAAGTCACATAGGCTGTACACTAAGAAAACTGGGTGTGTGGGAGAGGTTCTTTAAGTGAGTTTGTGTTTGCCTTCAAGCAAAGGAAAAAAATATCATTGATATGAACATTCTGTTCAGATGCAACAGACAGTGCATAAGCAGCTAATCATACCATTGGATAACTCCCAGCCTCCTTTTTTTTAAAAAACAAAAAAAAAATCAACTCTTGCTTTTTACCCACAGACATGAATTCTCCTCCATAAAAGAGAAGAACCACAGAGAGTGGGAAGTGCATGCCAAGAATGTCTTCTACCTTTCTTCCACAGAAGGTATCGTGAAAACGGTGCGAATGATATGAACGGAAGAAGCGACCAAAACGAGCCAAAGCCTCTGTTGTGCTTGGGTTGTGTTGGTCTGCCTCTATCCTCTTTTAGTTTATTTTGGAAATATTTTGGGATAAAAAATATTTAAAATTAAGCACATGCATTTGTCTCTTTGTATTGCTATCTCCATAAACACACATATAACCTCAAACGACATGCTGACAAACATGATACCAGTTTAAGCCACAATTAAATTTCTTACAAACTGCTGGCAGGTTGAGCACAGGTTACTCTTTCCTCTATATTGTCAGACATGAGTAATTAGCCTTAAAAAAGTTCGCATGAGCCCCTGATCTAGAAGTTGAATTTGCGATGTGCAAGCACACCCACTGGCTTGCTCTTGTTTTGGTTTCTTGCTTTCATGAAGGCACCACACTCCAGCCTTATTTTGGGAGGCTCTTATGTTGCGCTACTGAACGCCAACACATCCTGACTCTCTTCCATTTTGATAAGGGCACGGAGAAGATGCCCTTCTTGAAATCATAACCATGTTGCTGCTTTTTAAAGTTTAAGAAGGACAACTAGACTTCCCCTCACTGAGCAGATCCTGTGCGCCAGGAGTGGATAAGACATGTGCCAAAGCCTACAGGCTCCTGGCACTGCAACCTGGGTTCATCCCGCTGAGGAGTAATAATTTGACACCTCTGAAACAGCAGGACCTCATACCCTGACAACTGCAGCCTTGTTCTATATCCCCTAAGCCATTCAAACACATTACAAAAAATAAAAATAAAAAAAATCACCGTCAGCAACATCCATAGTGGATTTTTCTCCCTTCACCTTAGCAGTTCTCTTGCCCCTTTGATGTGGGCTCAGAGATATACTCTGTGGTATCACTGTTAAGTTTTTCATTTATTTTTCCATGCTTACCTACACAGAATGAAACACTCCCTTTTAGACGCCAGTCCAAATTATTCAAGAATACTTTTGACAGCTGCCAAGTCATTTAGAAGGATACCTTCTCAACACCTTCTCAAAACAGGGCTGACAACCCAGAGGAGAAAAGCGTTCTTCTCCATATGTCTAACTATTATATAGAAATACTAGCCCTTACCAAGGGTATACATTTCATCGGCGAGCTGGATTCTCTCCCCCACCCCCTCCTCCCGGCCCAAATTCACAGAGGGACTCCGCATGACTGCAGAGTGGAACATATAGCCCCACACACAAAGCTTCTAAGTATATTTTCATTTCCCCCCTAGCGCCTGGATTCCAGTTGATGAGCTAAGAGGGCAGTTGGTGATATTAGGTAGCAAACACCCACATTTCCATCCGGAAGGGCTCTGCCACAATGGTGTGGTTACAAAATCCAAAATACTCTCCAAAAGGTGTCTATTTTGGGAGAGCTGGCAAAAAGAAAGAAGAGAACTAAGAGAGTTGACAACATTCTTAATATAAGAACCGATGTTCATATTGGGGAAGCCTCTGTTTACATACAATGCTACATTAAATAAGGTTTAATATTGGACTTCTCTATAGAAACTGTTTGGTAAAGTGACAGATTATATGAGAGTAACCAATTGTTACCTTTTATTTAAAGTGTTGCAGCTCCATAATTATAGTTGCATTCTTTCCACTGGAGCTGCCTAGATGCCCTAAGCACATCCAATTTTGCCTGATTTCAGAAGCTAAGCACGGCTGGCCCTGGTTAGCACTTGGACGGGAGAGCACCAGGGAATACCAGATGCTGTAGGTGTGTGGAGTAAAAACTGGCAAACCACTCCAGTATTCCTGCTAAGAAAACTCCATGGACATGGAGTCACAAAGAGTTGGTCACAACACACAAACCTTTCCACTGGAGAATTTGTCTTTATAAGGTCTCTTCCTACAAGTAGGAGTGCAGATGGCCACAAGTGAGAGACAGGAGGGAGAAAATGAATAGCTACCCATCAACATCTCCAGAAGACAGATATAAAATTTTGAGTGGAACAAAGCATGCAGAAGAAAATCATAGAGGTTGAATATTTTGTTTTCAACATGCTCTAAGCCAATGATGGCAAACCTTTTAGAGAGTGAGTGCCCCAAGTGCAATTCAAAACCCACTTATTTTTTGCATAGTGCCAACAGCCATTTTAACCTGAATACCATGGTACCCCAGGTTACAAATGCTTTGGGTGCTACCCTTCAGGTAAGTGAAGATCAAAGAGCAGGTTTTTGTGCCCATCTCTTTTTAGAACATAGATAAGACTAATAGCTGCCTTCCATGTAATTGTTGAAGGTGCAGAGTTTTTAGTGGGGAGATATGTCAAAGAATACAGCATCCAAAAATAACTTGGACAACTTGATTTTTCTATGTAAAATGGACTAGAAGATAATTAGGAACTATCATCTAAAAAGTAATATTTTGTGAACCAAAATTAGGATAAATATGCTGCCATGGAGTGGAATATGCTGCCACAGAGGATGGTGGAATCTCCTTCTTTGGAGGTTTTTAAGCAGAGGCTGGATGGCCATCTGTCAGAAGGAAGTGCTGTGATGGGGGTTCCTGCAAGGCGGGGTGGGGGGTTGGACTGGATGGCCCTTGAGGTCTCTTCCAAGTCTACGATTCTATGATTCTATGAAAAAGACCTTACTCCCAGTACATGGAACCAGGCCATTTTAGCTCAATTTAGTTGTTCTGTAATCTGGAATCGCCAACATGGTGATACGGGAGAACCCATTCCTGCCCCACTTCCTGTTACTTTTCTCACACAAGCAGTGACAAACCTAAAGAGGAGAGATCCCTGCTTGTGTGTTGGCTCTACCAACCAAAAACAATGAAGAATGCTAGAGAAATGGGATTCTTGCTTGTGGGTGCAATCTACCAAGGGCAGGAGCATTCTCCTGCTCAGACATGTTGCTGCTCTTGTTTATTTAGGGTTTGTTCCTCAGGCTAATGGAGCTGTTTACTTTAAATTACAATACAGTTCTGATGTGAGAAGAAAGCTACTAATTAGGTCATGTTGCTCAGGGCCCATTTGTCTACGTGTTCTTGAAGATAACACATGCCCACATAGGATTATAATTTGAGCAGGTTAAGACTCTTAAACTAATGACATCCCCGATTTATCCTTCATAAGTCTTGTACATGTTTACTCCATAGGGTAGTTGTTTTCCCAAGTTGATCTCACTTCAGCCACTAGAACAGGAAGTATCTTTCTGCCAAGTCCAATAAAAGCTGTGTATTTTAGAGCAGGCATGCTTCAGGTGCTTTGGCACCAAGAAGATTTCAGTGTGAGGGAATACAATTGCCATCATTTCAGACTGAAATTCAAAGCCAGAACCAATGTAGTCAATGGTCTGGTGGAGGTGGTTTTCTCTGTTTTCCCCTACTTCCATCAAATGTCTTCTACCTTGCCATTCATTCAATTTGGATCTTTTGTCCAATGAGCTGAGCTTATTATCTGAACCTTTTTGGAACAAATCACTGTGAAACTGCTCCACACCTCAGGAGTGGAGCCCTTAGGCTCCAAGAAGATCTTAAAAATGTCCCTTTAGAATATAAAAAACCTAAAGCACTTGGCAGCAGTGGGGATGGAAGGCATGTGCCCTACTGCTGCTGAGCCATAACCCATCATCATACTCACCATTTCATAGGGACTGGTGACTCAAACTCAGCCACTTTCTTTGTGCCAGAGGAAACCTGTTTTTGTATCATTTGATACCTACTCCTCCTATCCTTGCCACTCTAAAGAATTCTTGCAGTGTCTCCATTTGTAGACTGATCAAGGAGGAGAAGGATTTATTGAATATTCACCATGTGTGACAGAACTGCCCAAAATCAAATGGCTGAGAGCATGACCCATGAGGAGCTTTGAGGCACCTGTGGAGCCAGTGCTTTTCAGTATTTATGCTAAGGCTCCGTTTTCCTTACTTTCTTAATTTCTTCAGCCCACCATAGCAGAGCTAGTAACCCAATCTGCTCTATAAATACAACAGAGGACTTGTTGCAATTCTGTGCAATTTGCTGTAATCACATACACTTAACGAACCTTTACATCACCATTATGGGCTGCTTGTGGGGTGCAGCTCCGTTTCATCCAATAACTATTAGCACATTGGCACTGCCAGAATAAAGTTGTCAGTACTGGAGACAAGAATGTCATCATGGAAAATTAATACAACCCATGTGGCCAGGAAGGCTCAACAGAGACTCCATTTCCTCAGGTTTTTGCATAAGAACAATGTGAAACAACAATTGATGACGTCCTTCTATCGGTCTACAATAGAAAGTGTCCTTACGTACTGCATTACAGTCTGGTATGCTGGTTTGACAGCCGCGGACAGAAAGACTTTACAGAGGGTAGTGAACACAGCACAAAATATCATGGGCTGTCCCCTGAGTCCACTGGATGATATTGCCAGGGACTGCTGTCTCAGGAGAGAAAGGAAAATCATCAGGGATGACTCACACCCCGGTCAGCACTTCTTTACTCTCCTACCCTTGGGTAGGAGATACAGAAGTATAGCAAGCCATACCAACAGGCTAAAAAACAGTTTTTATCCGTGGGCTGTTCAACTGTTAAATGGGACGTGAGAACTCATGATAGACTCATGGGGCTGGCGAGTTGTGCAGCAAGCACACAGTGTGATAGTAGATTGAATGGCTTTTTAGTGGGATGGTGTTGGGGGGGAGGGAGCTCAGCCAATTTCATTGTACACTGATTGTACAATGACAATAAATGTTGTTATTGTTGTTGTTGTTGTACTTGGGTACTAGCCACAGTGTGGAATTGAAGCTGGTATGACAGCCTGGAAAGTCTACCAGCAGGAGAACAAAACCTGGGGTAACAGACAATATAGAAATAGGAAATGTGTCTTGGGAAGGTCCATACCAGTACTGAGAGCAGGTGGGTTCAGATAAACCAGGCAGATTCATGAGGAGAGCAGTTCTTTGAAAGTCTACTCACAAGTCTTCTTTTCTAGTGGAGACGGACAGCAACGTGGCTGTGAAGCTTGCAAAGAGAGCAAGGCAGCCACAGAGGGTTTAAGGTTGGGGAAGGTGGTAGACAACCTCTCCCCTGCTGCATCCTGCAGTGGCAAAAACATGTCCCATTAGTCCAGGGGTGTCCATTCTAACCCAGGCAAAGCCTGTTAAGATTTGCTAATCACTAACCAAAATGAAATTGATCACATGTGGCATGTCTGTTAAGGTATCCACCTTAACTTCCAATTTCCTGGCTTTGTCAGACACAGAGCCAGTAAGAAATAGCCCCAATGCTCCTCTGAAACACACTTTTTTTTCTTGCTCTTTTAAAAAAAATCATAACATTACCTATTTAATTGAGTACTAATTTCCTGCAATGAAATCTGGAAATAGCCAGAGTCCAAGATAGCACCTGGAAGATGCACATCCTTAAATTTGCAGTGTTTTCCAAAGCACAGCATGAGAAAAACAGATGTTTTATTTATATTTTTGGAACCCTCCGAAACTGTTTAATGGATCAGTACAATGCATAGTCTCTAAACCTCTAGGAAAAAAAGGAATAATGAAATCATTGTTTTAGACATCCTGCTAGTTGAAGCTAAATTGAAGTTTTTTGGAAAGGAAGAGATGTGTGAAGGAATGCAAAATGTGATCTGAGTATGTAAACAAGAGTAGTGCTTTGAAAATAAAATTTTAAAAACCCAGAAAACCAACAACCCACACTTCCCATTTGATAATTTCATTAAAGGATGTAAACCTGTCAAAGTCTCTAGATTCTTTCATAGTGAAAAATGGTGTGTTTTAAAACAGACTGTGTTTGTTTCCCTTCTTGGCTTTTAGCAGTTCAAAGCTTATAAATGTAGCATTTAGACCCAAGAGGAGAAGGCTAGCCAAAATAACATGGATTCTAAGCATGCTGCATTAATTCTTATAGTTGTCATTAAAGATTGGAAAGTATTTGGATGTTTTAGGGGTGAACAACCACTGCAGTGGCAGTGTCAGCGGCGGTTCATGGACTCTATGACACAGCCGTGGGGGTGGGGGGAGGAGGAGGAGGAGGAAGAGGAAGGAAGGGAAGGGTGGGAGGAAGTAATTCTCTGAGGGGAGGGGGGAAGAGGGGAGACATCACTGCACAGAGATGGGCACAGCTGCAACCCCAACTCTCACTGTTCCCTCCCCTCCACTCCCCCCTCCACTCTGCACCAGTGACTCAGCTGGTCATGAGACAGTGGTGCACCAATCATCTGGCAAGCGGTGGGGGTAGCAGTGGACTGTGCCAGGGCCCTTGAACTGCCCTGCTCATCTGAGACAGTGGGTTGGCAGACCCAGAACTTTGCTGGGGCAGTGGTGGTCCTTGGGATGGTGTAAGGAGGGGTAGAGAACTTATCCCCTCACTTTTTTTTTAATTGATGGCCAGTAGGCTACTTTTGAACCCTTTGTGGGCTACTAGTAGCCTGTGGTCTACCTGTTGTGCAGGCCTGACCTAAGGTATTAAATGGTATTAAACCTTAAAATTTTAGGAGTTCATTATCTGATGGAACATTTGTCCCTAAGGTTGTCCACCCAGGCTTTGCAGTCATGGGTGGCCCCTCCTAGAAAGTCCAGGGGAAAACCAAAACAAAACATCAGGAACTGGGCCTTCTCAGTACTGTGAGCAATCCTATGGAACGCATCACTCAAGGATATACACTGGTCTTCTTCCCTTCTGGACTTTAGGAAATGGGTAAAAAACTGTATTGTTTGAAAAGGCCTTAAGAAATATCTCACCCGTTTGGCACCCTTGTTAACCATCAATTGGATAAATTGGATGCATTGCCTGTAGGTTAATTTTATATTTTAGGCTACTACAGCTTTAGTCTGGATCTCATTACAGTATTTATGTATTTGTGAATTGGGTGGCAGTTGTGTTTCTAATTGCTGTTAAATGCCCAGAATAATAAAATAAATAAATAAATAAATAAATAAATAAATAAATAAATAAATAAATAATCTTCAGAACAGGAGCCTTTACCTGCTTATTTTTGGTGTTATAGGCTTGCTGCTGCTGCTGCTGCAACTTAACATCTGTCTTCCAAAGAGATAATACACTCAAATGCTCACATGCCATTCTGTGAGTTAGGGTAGCCTTTAATCAATGTATTCTTTTGCAATACTGGCTTTGAGCACATTGCTTTCTTTGTTACACTTTGTTTTCCACTATATGTATAAATGTCTCCCAGAGGTCACCTATTTGATTGTGAGATTACCAAACTCCAAATGGGTTATCTGTGTCAGTATTTTATTTATAAATTTGTATCCCACTTTTTCTATTCACATACCACTCATGGTGAATTAAAACTCTAAAATCTAAAGGAAAATGCAAAATTAAAACTCAGAACATTTAAGCTAACCAATTAAAATCACAGCAATAAAATATAAACAGCACACACTACTACTGGCAACCACTTAGAAGCCAAAATGCTGTCTGAATAAAAACACAGTTCTTGATGAAAGAACTCTGGACCTTCCTTGAGAAGGAAAGAAAGCTTGGCTAACACAGTTCTTGGTGAAAGAACTGTGTTAGCCAGGCTTTCTTTCCTTCTCAAGGAAGGTCCAGAGTGTGGGAACAGCAACTGAGAGAATGGAGGACCCCCTCTCTTCCATCCAGGTGGTGTGGGGACAGACAGACCCCCCTGTTGTCCCTGATACTTGTCTTCTCCTGCCTCTCTTCCCTGTTAGGAGAATGCATGGGGAGGAGACAGAAACTTCCAGAAGCAGGACTTTGAGGATGGCATTTGGGGAAGTGAAACCCTCTATCCTGTTTCGGGCCAGATGAAGCCCATGGGTCAGAGTCCCCCTCTTGGCTGGTGATCTGGACAGCACTGCCTGCCTTGAATTTTCAGTCACCATTGAGTTCCATCAGCAGCTATCATCAATCAGCTGCTATCCATCACAGCAAGCAGCAACATCGTGGCATCAGCATATAGACAGCATCAGCAGTACAGAACATTAAGCGGCAGTCAACAAGAACATTATGCATCACATACAGTGTGTATAGATTCTATTACCAATCATCTTTTCACCTTATAAATCACATGACAGATGCTCTTTCCACATCTACTCTTCTGAGCTTCGCTTCTGTGTCCTTGGACCGTTTGTTTCCCTTCAAGACCAACTTAAGCATGCTAGTTTCTGTCCACAGCTGGACTTATTTTACCTAACTGCAAGCCTAAAAACTTCCAACTGAGCATTATGACTTCAATGCTCTGACACTATATAGCAGTTCAGTTGGATTTGACAAGTTGCAGACTGAGTAGGGAGGACACAGTCACTGTGTAGGGTATCCCAGAGGTCTTCCCTTGCTCAATAACAGCCATCTTTCAAGGGCAGATAATAGCCACACTGACCCTTTCCTTGCGTGCAACGATGACCCCTTTCTTTGCCAGATGGCAATTTGGTAAGTCGTGAGGTCGGCTGCACAGTTTTGTGTCTCCACAGAGGTTTCTTGGCTTCCATGGTTCAGAATGGGGTGGCAACTCTGCAGAAGAAATGGAGAACTAATAGGTTCATTGCTTTCCGACAACCGATCGGTGGAAGCTTATAAGCCATACATTTGCCAGCAGTTGGCTGCTTGCCAAATTTTTTGTGTTTAAAAGTCAGAGCCAGCCTTCAAGTCACGATTCATGAACAGGCTGAATTTTATGTGGCATTGTTGAATTTTTTTCTCAGCCCAGCATTGCATTTGGGGCTCAGATCCCATGCTCCAAGAATTGGTGGAGGGGGGCTTACTTTGGCCTTGCTGAATCAACTGAGACCAGCTGGAAAAAACTGGTGCCAACAGTGTTAAAGCAGTCAGAAAATCATGACCTCGTTATTCAGATGGGAGAGAATGGTGTGGGTGGTCTTAGAAAGACTTGGAGGGATTGCCTCACCCAGTTGTCAGGCTAGTGGATATTTGGCCTGAGGTGGGCAAGCAGTGGGTCCCATGACCTCAGGAAGGTTGATGGAGCTTCAGGAAAAAAAAGTGACCAAACTATGGGCCATTTCAGAAGGGCAACCAATGGTCAGGTGCCATAATATACAAACTTCTTCATATACCAGGACAAGAACTGTGTCTATAAAAGAAACAGATTTGGGTTCTGCAGCAGATTTGATGGAAAGATGGACAGTATCAGCTCCTTGGTTTATGTGGCATTATGGGCATCAGTTTGCATTCATTACTCAAGGTGCAACACAAAGAGGATCGATCCTTATAGATCATCCTGAAGATGGGTCCTCCAGGTGAGTGCCCAGGTGGCAGGATGAGTTTTTGCATTAGCCCATGCCCTACTGCCTCCTATCATGCTACTTGGTTTCAGCCTCCCCAGTATGCGCATAGATCACCAAATTACCCATTGGACGATTGGATCTGTGCCCTAGACTGACCTATCTATGCCCTTATCTTGCATCCCTTTGATAATTTGTTTCAGTTGCAATGGGAGGGAGCATGGTGGGATTTCTTTCTATCCATTGTAAGCTGCAGACATGGCCAAGGCAGGACAGGTTATGTGTTAGTTTAATTTCAAATATCTTTATCCCATCTATCTCTTTACAAAAGACCAAAGATGGCTTAAGCCATTAAAAAGACAATATGTAAAAGCTAAAAAGAGTATACATACAAGTATTTAAAAAGGAATTAAACAAGTATTATATTAAAAACAGTAAATAAAATCCATACTAAAACACAGTTAAAACAGCAGATAACAACAACGCATGTAAAGACACTTTCAGACCAGCTGTCATAAAGGGAAAGCTTGCCTGAAGAGAAAGATATTTGCCTGTCTGTGGAAAGAGAGCAAAGATGGGGTCAGCCTGGCTCCAGTGGGAGGGAGTTCCAGAGTCTGGGAGCAGCAACAGAGAAGGCCCTTACCTCCCATGTCCCCCTCAAGCACACCTGTGGGGGTGGTGATTTGTTAGGACTGAGCAGAAGGCCTCCCTTGATGATCTTAAAGCCCAGGCAGGCTCACAGAGTAAGATGAAGTCATTTATGTAGCTTGGATTTATCGAGGTCAGCCATGAGGCATCAATGGCAGTCATGTTTCAAACAACAAACATAGTGGACAGTGATGGAAGCCTTCAGCTGCTTCTTCCAGTCATTCCATTTTCTTGAGTTTATGTGTTTGATGCATGCTTCTTGATTGATAATGCTTCTTGGTAAGCTGGCTGATACACTTTTTCCTAAGATGTCATCAACTGGCCTTTTGGAAAGCCCTGATGGGAAGAGGTGGCAAAGAAGCAGCCGTCTAGGGCTTGTTCTCCAGCAGGTTGTGATCCTAACCACTATTCTTCTATAAGATGTGTGTTGG
The DNA here is from genome assembly GCA_023846285.1 of Phrynocephalus versicolor. NCBI lineage: Eukaryota > Metazoa > Chordata > Lepidosauria > Squamata > Agamidae > Phrynocephalus > Phrynocephalus versicolor. The sequence continues at coordinate 4,923,140 of JAHTLZ010000274.1, read as the reverse complement.
CACTAGTGATTCTGCACTGCAGCATTTGCTTAATTTGCTGCAGGTTACATGAGCTTGAAACCAAACCCTTGGGAGCATTTTTCTACTACTTGAGGTCCTGGTCTGAGGCTGCTAGTGTTTAGGCACCCAGAAGGCTCATGAGTCATGACGCCAGTGCTCAAATGTCTCTGGTTTCTCCGAATTCTGTGTTCACACACTTGCCAACTTTCTTAATACTTTCCCCTCACACCTGAGTATTTGGAACACTGATGTTGCATGTGACATACATTCAAACTTTAGTCTGAGCCAGTAAGCCTTCAAGTCATTACAGACAGGATGGGGTCTAGTTTTCTAACACTGAAGACGCCTAACACACAAACATCAGATCTTCTTTCTTAGACCCAAGATTTGTGTCCCCAAACAGAGACCTGGGAAAGCCTGGGGATTTCAGGGCTCTGAAACCTGGCAAACATATTCACACCTCATTATTTGGCTGCATTCTAGAAGTGCTTGACACGAGTGTATTGAATATTTTGGCCCAGCGCCAATTTCTTTACCCCGAGTACTGAGGAGTCAGGCAGAATTTAGATGACCCAACCCATACACCTCTGAGCCACTGAGAGGAAGACATGCTTTCTGGGTGGAAACCGAGGAAGAGTAAATGACCTTTTAAAACCTCACTGTAGCAACAGCACCAGTTTTTGATGGGTTCCATCATAAAAAAGAATCCCCTTTAAAACATTTTACACAGAGAAGGGAGATATTCAGTGGAAGACTTCCTTCTTGGAGTGAAACTAATCAGCTTGGTATCATACAAATAAATGACAGTATTCTTAAAATGAAATCACTCTGTTCTAGCTTATGACTTGAACTTCAGTTTGAGGACACTAGGTATATTTGGCAATGAACTGAGTAATCATCACAGCAGTAGGCTTTACATTACAAATTAATGCACACAACTATTGCCAAGGTTTGTCTCATAGTAAACAATCACGAGTGAATTCTGAACAGGCAGTTTGGGGCATCTCAAAAAAATTGGAGGTGGGGGGCAGGGAGGGAAGAGTTTTTGATAATTTTTTACAGCAGACAAAAATCAGTGGCTTCTTCAAGATATTTCTGCGATACTCTTTTGATGTAACACAATCATTTCTCTCCCTGTTTTCCTTGGAAGAATCATTATTGTTTTTCTAGAGCTTTTAAACATCAGCATCAAGCAAAAAAATAATAATGTTAACACTGTGTCCAAATGGATTCCCCCTCTTCTCCAGAAGCTGCATGAACAGACGTTTCTTTACATGAGCACTGACTTAACAGGCTGAAATAGTCAATAACTGGTACGATACACTAAAAATAGTTTGTTTTCTGTTCTAAGCTTGCTGCCACCCAGATACTTAACTTTTGGGCAAATAAATGAGGAAGGGAGAACCAGAAGAAAACCGAAGCAAATGAAGAGGCTTCTTTTTGAGGTAAAGATGGCTTATCTTGAAGTATATATTTACCACACTTCAATATCAGGACGTCTCTCTTCAGAGTGTGGTTCATAAGTCACTGGAGGAAACCACATGCTGTTAAGACTAAACATTCTTTGAATAAGCCTCCATTAGGACAAGCCGTGGAGAGGGCAGTTACTGAATTTTTCCAAATAAATAAAGCAAACAAGTTACTTCAGGAAGAAATATCACAGCTATATGATTTATGATAGCAAGTTGGTCTGTTGAGCATAGAATGAACCCAGTGAATCAGCTGTTTGAGGCCACCCATAGAGGTCTGCTTTGCCTCCGATGCCTTACCTCACTCTAAGTGGTACACAACCACCAAGAGTTTAGGGCTGTCTTGGCATTACAACTGTGGGCAGATTCCTAGCTAGTTCTACCAGTTTGCAGCTAACCTCCAAGCTCCCAAATGGACTGATATTAATGAGAGAATATAGGGATCCTATTTACAGCCTTCTGGCATAGTGTAGGCCCAGAGAAATTAAAAAAGGCTCCTCCAAAATCAATGTTTGCTTTATGGAGGGCGTCCTTAGGTGTACACTGGAAATAATTTCATCTATCTGACACAGTTAAGTCATCCTGAAACTGGGTGTGCCAGCCAGTAGTAGTCTATGCTCCAGAATCAACAGCTCAATGCTCTTGAGCAATACCAGATTCCCTGGATGGAAAATGGTGTGCCGAGCATCTAATATTCTAATGCATGATACATGGTGCCTATAGAATGGTTGCAGAGGCACCTGTTGGCTCCTTACCTTTTAAAAGTGTGACATATATCAGCTGTCATTACTATGCTCAAGGATAAGGTAGCTGCCCTTTCCCTGCTAATTGTTGCCAAGAGTCTGAGGAGTTGGTCCACATGTATATCATATCAGTGGAGGTGGATGGTCTGAGGGCTTGGTTTCTAACAATGGGGTCCTAATTTGCCAAGCTTGACAAAACTGCATGCCTGGTAAAGGTTTATGGAGCTTTCTTTGGATTGGGGCCATTGAACCAATTTGTACATACTGTTTCAATACTGTTCTCCATGCATTTCATTCATTGCAAAAAACACAAATATTTTGGCATCCAATACTTACGTAAAATATCATGATTTATTTTGTTGTTCTAGATTAGAATTTTGCTGCAGGCAAGACTTCAAGTGTTTTTCTATAATAACAGATGTCCATAGGGAAAGAGTCATGAAAATAATCTAAACTTCAAAAAATTCCTTAAGAGGCTGTTTTTGCTTCAAATCTGCATTTTAAATTGCATTTCTCAAACTACATTACTTATGGGAAACTGGATATTTTCAGTTGTGTGATTGTCCCATGGTGGTTCTGGGTATAACAGGAAATAGACACCATGGCCTCAAATAGCTGTGCAGAAGAGGAATTCTCTCAACCTTCTATTGTATTTCAGGCCTTCTATAGTACAAGTGTTTAGGAAGTTTATGTGCAAGCTGTGAAATAATTCCTTGCTTTATTTAGGACAGTGATGGCAAACCTTTTAGAGACCGAGTGCCCATTTTTGTAGTATACTTCTTAAGAAGATCTGACCAGTGGCTACATTGGCAAAAGTTTCTGGGAGTTATAAACAAATACAATTGTAGTCCAAATATGGAAATCACTACTTATAGAGCCAACATCATATGTGAGTGTCCTCTTCTTCAGGGAACAGGTGAGTGTATAGATGTGGCTTTCTCAGAGGGCATGTTAAACAAATGTTAAGGGGTTATGGGAACTGCAGTGCAGAAACATCCAGAGGGCCACACTTGCCCACCCCTAGCCTAAAACTTCTTAATTCAGCACACCGAATGCTGCGTTTTTGAAATCCTTCCTGCCTGGAATATCATCCACTAACTGTAATTCTTCAAAAGCACAAAATAGGTCATTAGGTATGGAACCTAGCTTCGAGAAAATAATTATGGTTTTTTCCCCTCTCTTTTAAAAAGCACCATTTTAGCATTTTTGATACATTTGACAGCATTTAAAAGTGGGTGGGAAATTCCTAGAGAAATCTTGTAAACCAGATGGTTGTTTTTTTAACAGAAGTCAAAGCTCCTAATTAGATTCTTCTCCCACCCCCAGGAGTGGGGAAAGTATGCAAAGCAGTCAAGAATGGAAGGACTCTGCAACTTGTTTCTTTTTCTTTTCTTAATTTGAGCAGGTCATAGAATCCCTCCTTTCTTGTCAAGTCTTGTTGATGTTGAAGAACAGAGAATACAGCCTTGTCTGGCTAATCTGTTATATGATATCCAGAATTTAATGTGACCCATTGGTCAATTAAAGCTGCAACAGAGTGGGCTATTGAAATCACATTCCAAAAAAAAAAAAAAGTTTAAAGAAGTGTATGCTCTTTTAGCACATGCTGATTCAGTTAAAGAGTTTCACACTCATTGGCTTTAATCCATCAGTTACAGCATACAAATGAACCTCGTCATAAAATGGAATTGCTGTAAAACTAAGAAACCTATCCAGAATTAATTCTTAATTATGACATCTCAAATTAATCTCTTGGATTTGATCATCTTGTCATCCAGAGGTGTGCAGAGGATAGTGATGGACCAGCACTCAGGAGATCTTGGTTTGGGGCTCTTTAGTCTGGAAAAAGGCGCCTGAGGGGGGATATGATTGAGATGTACAAAATAATGCAGGACATGAGTCAAGTGGATAGAGGGACACTCTTCTCCCCCTCACAAAATACCAAAACTAGGGGACATACACTCAAACCGTGGGTTGGGAGAGTGAGAACAGACAAAAGAAAATATATTTTTCTTTTTACCCAGCGTGTTGTTAGTCTGTGGAACTCCCTGCCACAGGAGGTGGTGATGGCATCTGGCTTGGGTGCCTTCAAAAGGGGATTGGACAGATTTCTGGAGGAAAAGTCCATCACAGGTTAACAACCAGGATGGAGATGTGTAATCTCCGGGCTTAAAACCAGGGTACTTCAAGGGCCAGATGCAGGGGAGTGGTAGCAGGAGACAGATATCTAGTCTTGTGCGCTCCCAGATGCATCTGGCCACTGTGAGATACAGAAAGCTGGACTAGATGGGCCTTTGGCCTGATCCAGCATGGCTCTTCTTATGTTCTTATGTTATGTTCTTATTTGTGCTTGGCCATGGAAACTGATGCATGAGTTGAGGGATTTGGTAAAAACCACTCAAATAGTTCCTTGAAAATCTTATTAGGGTCGCTGTAAGTTAAATGCAGTTTGACAGCATGAAACACACACATTTGATAATTTGATCCATATGTAAAACACAAGGATCTATGAATATCTCTTAAGGCTAAACTTGAAAGTGAATTTATTTGACATTAAACTCTCCTGACTCCTGTCTTACATTTAATACAGCACCAAAATTGGGTTTGCCACCTACTGTGTCCTGAACAGCAAGGCACAGATCATTTTTGAGTGCTTACTAATGCATCAGTAAAGTCTGTATACATAGAGACTCATCATATTGACTACCTTCAGTTTGAGAGGCATATTATTTTAGATTAACTCTTTAAAATACAGCCATGTATGATGGCTATGGGGAATCAATGGATCAAGTTGTTATAACTAGATTCCCCCAACACCCCAAAGCGAATGGTTTTAATTACCATTATATATATAGTATCAAGTTGCAGATGATGTTGTATATAAACTTGTTTATGTTCCATTTCTAATTGGCATGACTATCATCATCATGTGAAAAACATTGATTTTGGTAAAATGAGTGTTCTAGGGTCACTACTGAAATAGGTGGCAAATTCCAAGATCATTTTTGTTTACTTCTGCAGAATCAACCCTAGAAATGCCACCTGTGTGTTCTCTAAACATCAATGAAACCTCAGTAACTGATGTACAGTAGCAGCAACAGAGATTTCTGTGAGACACTTCTAATTTTGTCTGTTGGTTGACTTGTTTAGATATTCATTTGCAAACATCTCAGGCTCTTGGCACTCTGGATTCCCTAAGACTAGACCAGTGTCCCTGTTAGATTACTAACCTGCGCACAATATTAAGACTGATGTAGGTAAGGAAAGTTTGGCAACTTGACTCTTGGTTAAAAACAAACAAAAATGTGAGCTGGGGAGAATGTAGATGAAAAATCTGACACTATGGCTGAAATCCAGGAGGAAGGCGCAACTAGAGTAGGCCCACTGAATCAATGGGAATTTGGTGAATCAACTCGTCTAACTCCATGAGCCTACCTTAGATGTCTCTTACAGCTGGACCTCAGTCTTTAGGTTCTGCTGAAATGGACTCACCAGTTATTGCACAGACATACAGACAATACAGTACAGACTTGTAATAATTTGTTACGGCAGCATATCTCACTTCTTCTAACAGACTGTGGTCTAGGCTACAGTAAGTGGGGGGGGGGAGCACATATGAATGTAGGTGTTTTGTGTGTTGCTAATACATCATGGGTGTTGTCTTTAGTGGATTGTACAGACACCAAAACTCATGATGGGCACAGGTCCCATTAAATCAGCCCATCCCTGAATAAAGGGCACATAAGGGCACTCTGACTTGCATTTGTGTGTTTCTCTGGGAATCTTTTGAGGAAGGAAACCCCTTCCTCCAGTTGAAGGAATGAAAATGGCAAGGCCAGGCTGTAGCGTATGGTACAACTTCACCTGGCCCAAGAGCTATGTGGGACCTGAGCCACATGCAGGAGAAAGAGGCTTCCATGGAGAACAATGGAAGTGTAGCACTGTGCTTTCTCTTTTGTTCTCCTATTTTTCATCCACCAGGGAAAAAATATTCTCCTTTCCCAGCAAGCATCGCAGATGAGTTGATTTGGAGTTGTGACTCCATTAGTGGGCACATTCATCTCTGATTGCTTCCTAAAGGGGTAATGCAGACTGTGACAACCCTTGATAGTCTACATCAGTGGTTCTCAAACTGTGAGTCCCCAGATGTTCCTGGACTGCACTTCCCAGAAACCCCTTCCAGCACAGTGAGTGGTGGAGGCTTCTGGGGATTGTAGTCCAGGAGCATCTGGGGACCCACAGGCTGAGAACCTCTGGTCTACGTCATCCTGTTGTCCTCTCTTCTCCCAACCCTCAGCACAGCAAGTGTTGTACTTCAACAACAGTAACATAACCCCATGCCCTCTTATTTCTGTTGAAAAAGAAAGGCTGAGGAAACCATTCACTTTCTGTTCTTTCTCTTCCCTTCTCTGTTGGATCTCAAATTAGTGGTGTTTGTGGCCCCCTTCTGCTGCAATTGTACCTGTATGGATGCATGCAGGACACTTGATGACTGAAGAAACAAGGCTCTAAACAGCCAGCTGGTTATTTGATCAATGAATTTTCAACTGCAATGGAAAAGAAGGTTCCTTTTTTAAGGAAACGGGTATACGCCTTATCTCCAGTACTGCCAACACAGCATTTTCCTTAGTTCTTCCATCTCTTTCCCTGCTTATAATGTTATCATTTTAAAAACATTTTTACCCCACAAGTGCTGAAAATGAAGAATCCAGGGCAGGTTGCTACTCCATCCTTGAGTGCCTTTGAACTCTAGTAAATCACACAAAAGTAGGCCTATTGAATCAAAAGAGTTTAAGCGAGTCATCTCCTCCATAAGCTGTTGTTTCCAATGGGTCTTCTCTGTGACTTGCTATGCTAAAACAAGTTGCAGCTAAAACAGTCCTCTTTGAATCAATGGAACTCCTGAGGAGCCAATTGAGCAAATCCCAATTGATTCAATGGGCCCAGTCTACTGTGATTTACTATGTTAACAGAATTTTGGCCAACACATCTTCTATTTCCCCTTCTCCATAATAGTCAGCATTCTGTGACCACTGCTATATTTGAGTTTGGGTCTGTGGGAGGATTTGTCCTCTGTCCTCTTAGGAATCTCTTCGGCTGCTAGCTCCCAGCCAGAAAATCTGGATCAAAGTAAAATGCAGATCTCCCCCACCCCCAGAATGATCATGTGGTTGAAAATGCTGTTCCTGTGTCCCCACGGGCACAATTTAAAGAACCACATCTTTTGTGTTCCCACGAGCGGGAACCACAACACAGCAGAACAAAAAGGGTTTTATACAGATTTCCCAAGTCCTCACAGACTCAAGTACCAGTTAAAAATCCACATTGCAACTATCACAAGCTTTGTACCACCTCGAAACCAAGTACTTGCAAAACCCACTGGGTCATGCTTAAGTGGGCATGGTCACATCCCCCCCCCTTTAAAATCCATTGGTCGTGGGGACACAATTTTATTGACTGCATCATCAAGCAGTTTGAAGCAGTTTTTAGCGGCCAAACTTAATATTTTTCAAAACCCTGTGATCCCTGAACATTATTATTATTATTATTATTATTATTATTATTATTATTATTATTATTATTATTATTATTATTATTATTATTATTATTATTATTATTATTATTATTAGGCTTATATACCACCCGTCTTCCCGAAGGAACTCCGGGCAGTTAACAACAAAAAGACAGTATAACAAAAACAAACAATTAAATAAAACAATTGAAACAGGTAACAAAACTAAACAACTGAGAAATAGCAGATGGAGAAAAAAACAACCACTTTTAGTCAACAAACGCCTCTCGGAAAAGGAGAGTTTTTAATGCCTTCCGAAAGGCTGGCAGGGACTCTGCTAGGCGCACTTCGCTGGGGAGATGGTTCCACATAGTGGAGCTCACACTGACACTTTTAAGTAAAAGCAATTCCAGAGGTTACATACTGGGACAGCAATTCACCAAGGTTGGGTTCTAGAAAATTAGGACTATCTAGGGACAGGAAGGGTATGTATCATTTTAATGTTCTCTTTATCAATTTTACAGTATTTTTATGTAGAATTTTGAAATTTGAGTTATATATTGTCATAGGCATTCCATTCTGTAGAGCTATCTCATCAATTACAGTTATCCTTCCCATTTCCTGCAGGCTGGCATGGAACAATTCCTTACTGTTAGAATTCATCTCTTACCACAAATGATGTAAGAAATCTATTTTAAAGTTATTTTAATTAACATTTCTGAGCCTGGTGTTAGAAGCAGCTGTAATGAAGTCATTTATGACCCAGACAGCTCAGGAGCCAAATGAACGACTGTAAACCAAATTCCAACAGGATGTAATAAGGGTCCTCGTCAACAGTTGCAACATTTATGCAACTTGCTTTCATTTTTTTTCTTTGTCTTTCCAAGCAAAACGGAAAGAGTTTTCCTATCCATGTCTTCAAAACAGGTATCTTAGAATCATGCTATGTACTATTAGACCCAAGTAAAGTCATGGAAAGGAAGCCACTGGCCCACAAGCCATGGCTGAATCACCAGTGGATGCAATCTGGCCCATTGCCGGCTTCCAAGTAACTCTCCCCAAGTCATGAGACTTCTCTTCCTCTCCAGAAGCCTTTCCACTAAGAGCTGTACAATTACAGTCCATCAAAGATAACAACAGGGATTTCCCTAAAATAACAAGGATATTGCCACTGTTATTTCTCATATCCGAAGCATGATCTTCTTGTCCGATTGTCAGCCATTGCCGACAGAAGCTTGCTAAGTCCCGTTGAGTTGACGCTAGCAAACACAACCTGGGAGCAGATGAGTTTCCCTCAACATAACCAACGATGCAGAACTGACAGTTCTAATCCCATCGCACACGATACTCCATAGCATATCCCCACACAATAAACTGATACTAAATATGATCCACATGACTTACTCCCCAATTATGGCTCTTTAGAACTGCTGCTTTAAACACATAAGAACATAAGAACATAAGAAGAGCCATGCTGGATCAGGCCAAAGGCCCATCTAGTCCAGCTTCCTGTATCTCACAGCGGCCCCACCAGGTGCGTTTGGGAGTGCATGAGACTAGATATCTGTCTCCTGATACCACTCCCCTGCATCTGGCCCTTGAAGTAACCCGGTTTAAAGCCTGGAGACTCCACATTTCCATCATGGTTTGTAACCTGTGATGGACTTTTCCTCCAGGAATCTGTCCAATCCCCTTTTGAAGGCATCCAGGCCAGATGCCATCACCACATCCTGTGGCAGGGAGTTCCATAGACTTACAACACGCTGGGTGAAAAAATATTTTCTTTTGTCTGTTCTTACTCTCCCAGCCCTCAATTTGAGTGTATGTCCCCTAGTTCTGGTATTTTGGGAGAGAGAGAAGAGCTTCCCTCTATCCACTTTACTCATACCCTGCATTATTTTGTACGTCTCAATCATATCCCCCCTCAAGCGCCTTTTTTCCAGACTAAAGAGGCCCAAATGTTTTAGCCTTTCTTCATAAGGGAGGTGCTCCAGCCCGGTAATCATTTTAGTCGCTCTCTTCTGCACCTTTTCCAGTTCCAACACAAAATGACTTACGTTAAAAAGAGTTACCTATAAGTGTTAAACAGAACGGTGTCACCTCCTAGGCACCTGTGCCTGGCACTCTGAGAGATGCACATGAATACAAATTGGTACCTCTCTCTTAAGAACTGGTGTTAAAAATTTAGATCCAACCATTCAACTGTTTAAAATACCTTAGAAGGGGGAAACACTAGCTCAAGTGTTTATTCTTCATCATCCTTGTGCCACATTAGTCACGAACAACAATGGAAAAAATCTAAGAAATGTTGGTTTAACAAGGAAGTTGGAAATTGCAAGAATTACAGATGAGGTAAACAAATATGAAACTGCCACATATTAAACTGTCTGCTTCTTTGGACAGTTTGTAAGACAAGAAAATTCAGATGCCTCATTTATTGCAGCAAATTATTCATCTTAAAATGATGTCAGCAATATAAAATGTTCTCTGTAAAAAAAAGATAGGGATGAAAGTAGGATAACACTACCTACTTTGTTTTTCTAAAGGCAGCATTTACTGGATGCTTTCAAGTGGATCAGCAGCACCATTAGGTGTTGTGGCTCCTTATAAAGCAGGGCTTTGGAAACTGGCCACCCTGCTGTTTTAGTCATAACAATCCTGGGCAAATAAGGCAAACAATAAATTCCAACAATTTGTTCCCTGTGCAAATGAGACCATTGGGCCTTTTAAAATGCTGCATCACTCCGAAATATGGAGGCCACAAGGCAAACCCTGCATGATGCCAGATGCTTTCTAAAAAGAGCATGGTGTTCTTGCCGAAGGGAAAAAAACAGAGCTGGCTGCTATTAGGATGAAAAGGAGAAACAGATGGGTGCCAGCTCTCCATTAGGTCCACACAGCCCACAATTCTCTGGATTGCCACTCCAAGGGAGGCCAAGAAATCATGCACTAGAAGTGGGGTCTTCTTGGCTGTGGCACCAATACGTTGGAAGCCAAGTGCTGCCAGTGGACTTGTGACTGGCTCCCTTGCTCCCAATTTTGCAAAAAACCATGGTACATTTTATTTCACAATTTCTCTTTCTTGGTGCTATTGTTCAAATGTTGTTAATGTTGCCTATGTTTTTTTCATTGGATTTATCTTTGCTGTGTTTTTAGCCAACTGTAAACTGCCCATATTATTGTGGTGGTACACAATTTTTAGCTAGCTAGATAAGCTAATTATTCTAGTAGATAGATAGCTTAACTAATTACTCTTAAGTGGCAGAGGATGAGGTGGGGGAGTCCTGGAGGAAATGCCCACAGCACCTTGATAATCCAGTGTTTGTCCTGCTTCACTGTCCCTGATAATCCTTCCAAGCCTTGAATTGATTTAATGGTCCCACTGTACATGCTCTTGCAAAAATACGCCCACTGCAGAAGTGAGCATCTACTACTCCCCTGTTCACGCGTAAACCTAGCTTTTTTCAAGAAAGCAATCTTTTGCTTGTGTAACTGCAAGCCAGATATATTTCAGGAAAGGTGGGGCACTTTGCCTGCAGTGCAGTGGTGCTCTGTGATTATGAAAAGTATTCTGGTCATCATTCTTTAAATGAAATTCTTTCCTTTAACCATTCTCTAAAGTAGCTAAAATAATGATGTTTTGAAAAATTACTAATAAAACAAAGGAAAAAGAAACGCCACATGAACATGTCCATAAGGAATAAAAGTACATAAAATTAGTTACACTGCTGAATGAATGACACAACTGTTCATTAGTTGAAATCTGTTGTGCAGCTTGGTGTGCGTAGCCCTGATGACATCCTCCTCCTCCTCCTCCTCATAATCAGTATTTATTGTACAGTAATACCTTGGTTTACAAGCATAATTAATTGCAGAAACATGCTTGTAAACCAATACACTCTTATATCAAAGCAAATTTCCCCATAAGAAGTAATGGAAACTCAGATGATTTGTTCTGGGGTCCCATAGACCGGTGGTCCCCAACCCCCGGGCCGCGGACCGGTGCCGGTCCGTGGACCAGTCGGCACCGGGCCGCCTGGGGAGGCCGGGGAGGCTCCTCCCCTTTTCCTC
>JAHTLZ010000274.1:4889947-4910017 GCA_023846285.1 Phrynocephalus versicolor | reverse complement strand
ATTTATTTATTTATTTATTTATTTATTTATTTATTTATTTATTTATTTATATAGGTTGTATGCTGCCCACTACCCAAAGGTCTCTGGGTGGCTCATAATCAAAATAGACAATTAAAACATCAAAATTACAATAAAGTTAGAACAATAAAAACATGCAAATGCAATAGATACAATACATTAAATTTATTGTCCGCTTGTTTCTATTTTTCTCTCTATTATCTTGTTGGTGCTTTTAAGCTTTCTATTTAAGAACATAAGAACAGCCTTGCTGGAACAGGCCACAGCCCATCCAGTCCAGCATTCTGTCTCACACAGTGGCTCACCATTTGCTTCAGGGTATTCCCAAGCAGATGTCTTCACCTGCTTACGATTCCCCGCAAATGGCATTGAGAGATATCCTGCCTCTCTCTCCAACCCAGAGGTTGTCCTTAGGCATCCATAATGATAGCCATTGATAGCCGTGTTTTCCATGAACTTGTCCAATCCTTTCTTAAAGATGTCAAGGCTGACAGCTCTCACCACTTCTCTGTCACCAGTGATCCTCTGCGTGAAAAAGTACTTTCTCTTACTTGTTTGAGATCTAGCACCCAAAAGATTCATGGAGTGCTCCCTAGTTCTAGTGTTGTGCGATAGGGAAAACAGCTTTTCCTCATCTACTTTGTCCACACCATGTATGTATGATTTTATACAATTCAGTCAGGTCACCTCTTACACAACATCATTAAAGAGTGAATAGCCCCTGCTGTTGCAGCCTCAGATGGTAAGGAAGGTGTTCCAGTCCCCAAATCATTTTGGTTGCCCTCCTCTGCACTTTTTCCATTTCCATAATATCCTTCTGGAGGTATGGTGACCAGAACTGTACACAGTACTCCAGATGGGGGCCTTGCCATAGATTTATAAAGAGGCAAAATGACACTTGCTGACTAATACCATTCCTAATGATGTCTAGCATTGAGTTTGCCTTTTTTCACTGCTGAGGCACACTGGATTGACACCTTCGCTGAGCTGTCCACCAGGACACCAAGGTCCCTTTCCTGGTTTGTTGCAGAGAGTTGAGACCCCATCAGTTTATAAACGTAATTGGGTTTTTTTTTTTTTTTTGCCCCAACGTGCATCACTCTGCAGTTACTAATGTTGAAGCTCATTTACCACTGGTTTGCCCACCCCACCACTGTCAAGAGATCCCTCTGGAGCTCGTCACAATCTCAGTTTTTACTACCCTTTATAATTTAGTGTTGCCGGCAAATTTGGCTACCTTGCTATTTACTCCTACTTCTAGATCAATTTAGGAAGAGGTTGAAAAGCAGTTGAAAAGCTGAATCTTGGTGGACCCCACTCTTTACCTCCCTCCACTTGGAGAAGTGTCCATCTAGTGCTACCCTCTGTTTCCTGTCCCTTAGCCAGTTGCTGATCCAGGACAAGACCTGTCCCTTAATTCCATGACTGGCAAGTTTATTCAAGAGCCTTTGGTGCGGGACCTTGTCAAAAGCCTTCTGAAAGTCCAGATAAACAATGTCAACTGTATCTCCCTAATCCACATGCTTGTTGACATTATATATATATTTCTATACCACACCAATTTCCCAAAGGGAACTCTGAGCGGTTTACATAAAACAAAACATGTGAAAACCAAAGATCAAAATCAAACATAAATGCAATAAAACAATAAAAGCACACAAATAGCCTGGTATGAGCAAAAACCAAATAATGACAGAACAACATCAAACACAGGGAACACAAAAAAGAATTCTCAAAAAATTCCAAAAGATTAGTGAGGCATGTTTTGCCCTTCCAGAAGCCATGTTGGCTCCCCTTCAGCAGCACCTTCTCTTCTATGTGCTTATTAATTTGATCTTTTAGGATGGTTTCCATCACTTTACCTGGGACACATGTCAAACTGACTGGTTGGTAGTTTCTTGGATCACCGCTGGGTCCTTTTTGAAGATTGGTGTTACATTCGCTACCTTCCAGTCATCTGGCACAAAGCCTTATTTGAGGGAAAGATTATATATTTTGGGTAGGACCTCAGCAATTTCATTTTTTAAGTTCCTTGAGAACTCATGGATGGATGCCTTGTGGTCCTGTTGATTTGTTAGCATTTAGTTTAACCAGACATGCAAGGACCACCCCCCCTGGTTATTTCTATCTGGCTAAATTCTTCGGTTTCCCTCCCTACAAAGATAGGCTCTGTTTGGAGGATGTGGTCTGTCTTCTTCAGTGAATACTGAAGCAAATAATTCACTGAGTATCTCTGCATCTCTGTTTGCTCTTTAATAATCCCTTGTTTTCATTCCATTGTCATCTAAAGGTCCAATGGCCTTCCTTGTTGGGTTCTTACTTTTAATGCACTTAAATTATTTCTTTGAATGTTTTTAGCTATATACTCCTCAAAGTCTTGCTTTGCTTTCCTGATTGTTGCCTTGCATTTGTTGTGCCAGAATTTATGTTTCTGCCTGTTGTCCTCGTTTGGACAAGCCTTCCATCTTCTAAATGAGCTTTTCTTGCTTTTGATCACTTCCCAAACAGCTCCTGTAAGCCACATCAGAGTCCTCTTGGACCTGGTAGTGCCCTTTTTCCTTTTGGGTATGCATTCCAGTTAGGCCTCTGTTATTGTTTTTGTGAGCAGCCTCCATGCCTGTTGGAGTGTTTGGACTCTCTCAGTTTTCCCTTTCAGCTTCTTTTTTACTAGGTTCCTCATCTTAAGGAAATTTCCTTTTTGAAAATTTAAGATCTCTGTGTTAGATTTTATTAGTGATTGGCAGTCTACGATTAAGTTAAAAGTAATTGTGTTGTGGTCACTGTTCCCTTTTGGGTCAGTCACATTAACATTTTGCACCAGATCCTGTGTATTACTCAGGATCAGGTCAAGGATTCTTGCACCTCTAGTTTGGTCTTCAACCATCTGTTCCAGGGAACAATAATTTAGCATATCTAGGAACTTTATTTCTTTTTCATGTGATAAACAACAGTTCACCCAGTCTATGTAAGGTTAATTGAAGTCCCCCATTATAACCAGGGTTCCCTTCTTGGATGCCTCCTTTAGAACATTCCACAACTGCCAGTCTCCCTGAGGGGGTCAGAGGCCAATCACAAATGCCTATTGTTAAGCTGTCCTTGTAGCCTGATGATACTCTTATGCACAGAGTTTCTAATGGTGACTCCAAATCACCTAGCTATTCTAATTCATATGATTTTATTACTTCTTTGACATACAAGGCCACACCACCTCCCGTTTGCCCCTTCCTGTCCTTCCTGTCCAGTTTGTAGCTTGGGATAACTGTATCCCATTGGTTATCATCCGTCCACCAAGTTTCGGTGATGCTAATAATATCAATATTTTTATCTATTGCTAAGTATTCTAGCTCCCCTATTTTATTCCAGTGGCTTCTGGTATTTGCATACAAGCATTTATAGATGCTTTTCTGATGCAGTCTATTGAGTCCAGTTGCATCATTAGCCTGCCTCTTGCATCCTTCTGTTGGAGTGCTGGTGACTAACTCCTCGCTCTGTTCAGTATTTTTTTTTTTGTATCCTCCTCACTACTCAAGTAGACACTTTCTCGAATCGGATGCCACTGAACTCCTGTAGGCTTTCTCTCAGTTATCAGTTTAAAGTCGGTTCTGCAGCCTTTTTGATGTTGAGTGCCAGCAATCTGGTCCTATCATGGTTCAAGTGCAACCCATCCCTCGTGAGCAGGTTTGGAATGTCCCAAAATGTTCTCCAGTTCCTGACAAATCTGAAGTCCTCCTCTCAACACTATCGCCTCATCCACACTGAGGCTTCTGAGCTCTGCCTGCCTGTGGGTCCTGCTCCATCGCGGCTCGTCGCCTGCCCGCCGCCAGCTGGCCACCGCTGCTGGGATG
Source organism: Phrynocephalus versicolor (assembly GCA_023846285.1). Lineage (NCBI taxonomy): Eukaryota > Metazoa > Chordata > Lepidosauria > Squamata > Agamidae > Phrynocephalus > Phrynocephalus versicolor. The sequence goes on along the minus strand of JAHTLZ010000274.1, from coordinate 4,906,154 downwards.
GTCTCGCCGTGGCCGTGGCCGCTGCTTTGCTGCGGCTTGTTGATCGTCCGTGGCCCGCTTGCCATCGTTGCCGGGATGATCCCGCAGTATGCTGCAGTTGCTTCTACGGGGGAGCATCATTTCCGCCGTTGTCGCCGCCGCCGCCCTGCGCTCCACTGGCCATTGTTTTCACCGTGGGCTTGTCTCGGGGGCTGCAGCAGCTGCTGCTGCCATCTTGCAGTCGATGGCTGCTGCTGCCTTCTTGCGGTCGACCGCTCACCGGCGGCGTAAGGGGCCTCCTCCTATGTGGCTGCCGCGGCTTTCCCACAGCTTGTCTTCGCTGCTGTCGCTGCCGTTGCCCCCCCCGGTGGTGTGCTGACCGTTGCTTCCATCTTGGGCATGCCTTGTTGATCATTCCCATTTGGAGGGCCATCGCCGTCGTTGCTGCCCTCCTGTGGAGGCCGCCGACCATTGCATCCTCCATGCTGCTTCGGAGACTGTAGCCATTGCTCTGCTGCTCTTGGCCCATTGCCATTGTTTGCCGCCGTTCCTGCCGCCCCCCTGCGGCCCACCGAGTATCGTGGGTATTGCCAGGACCCTGCCTGTCACAGAACCTGACTCTGAGGGGTTAAATGGTGAAGAGCTTCTGGAGGAGGCTTGCAGCTCAAATCAGCAGGCAGCTGGGTCTGATGACTCAGCTGAAAACATATTTCCTCCTCCTAGAAGGGCCATGAGCAAGATTCTGCAAAGACGTGCTACCAGGAGTGCTAGAGAAAAGGGTCTTTGATGCTAGACGGGGAATCAGGATGGGAAGCCCTGAGTACTAGCAGAAGCCTTTCCAGAAGAAAGGGTGTGTTCCCTGTTTTGGGATAAAGCTGGCAAGCTTACCTTGAGCTCTCTGTGGGAGCAACGCGTCATTTGAACTTGCAACCATGTTTCTGTCTGTGACCTTGGCTCTGTTTCCTGATTTTGGACCGGCTTCCTGGACAACGGCTTGATCTGTTGCCTTCAGTTTGGCATCTGGTTTCCGTGAGATATTCTGGTTTTGACTTGGATTGGTAATTGCTGGGAGTTGGATTCTGTTATTTATCTGGCACTTGATTGTTAGCAAAGGACTTGAACTTGCCTGGCTTTCCACTAAAGATCTTGGCAAAGAACTGAACTCTGCTTGTGTGTGTGCTCTGTGTGCGGGACTTGACAGGTATGGATGTACCTGCCCTGGAGCCTGCCACCACCTTGCTGTTTGGGACTGTTTAGGTGGCGCTTTCTCGACTGCGGGGGGAGTCTGGGCTTTGGGTCTACGGAGCTCAGGGATGGCCTGATGTGGTGGAGGACTGTGGCCGTCTTAGGGGCGTTTTCATCCTGCCCCTTTTCTTCCGTACCGTGCTCCCGCATCCCGGAGGACCTGCTGTTCTATTTTTGTCATTTTGGTCCCATGGAGGACCCTGGACAGTGTCTTTGCCACCTGGACTTCTTGACGGAGTTGGCCTTGCTGGGCCCGCTGCTGATCAGGCTTGGGCCCAATTGGGCCTTGAGGCCGTTGTTGGCCCACCCTAGTGGCCACTGGCCTAGCTCTATTCCCTCTGCCGACCCTGCCTGAGCTATTCACCATCATTCATATATAGGGACCTCTACACTGCCAACATCCTTTCCCCTCCTCTGCCTGGCAGGCGCCTTTATTTTATGTTCTGCTTTGTTTTTATTGGTTGTTTTTGGTTACTTTTGTATATTGTAGTGTATATTGTATATTGTTTTGCTCTGTATTTTTGCTTTGCTGTATTTCTCTTACTTTTTTTTGTTTTAGGCCACCATGTTGGCAGGGACCTGTATCTCTGTGGTGTCTGGCCGTGGGAGGTACGCTTTGGGCGGTGGGATTAGTCAGGTAAGAAGAACTCGGGCCAGGCATCTTCTGCCTGTCCCCCGTTCTGATCCCTCCGCTCACTGCCACATACCTGGGTGCCATACTGCTAGCGCCTGTCTTATCTCCTGGTCAATGCCAGGTCGGTTCACAATAAAACACCTATCATCCACGATGTGATCGTGGATGAGCGAGCCAACCTGGCTTGTATCACCGAGACCTGGGTGGGTACTGAGGGTGGGGCTTCCCTCTCCCTCTTGCCCCCCCTGGGTTTCAGGTCCAGTGGGCGGGTAGGTCGGAGGGTAGGGGTGGCCATCATTTATAGGGAATCCCTTTATGTTAGCTGTGCTGTGACAATGGTGTGTCCTGGTGTAGAATGCCTCCATCTATCAGTGGGTCAGCGAGATATATTTGGTATTGTGCTGATGTACCGTGCTCCCTGCATCCCAGCTCAATCCTTTCCAGATCGCGGAGTTCATCTCAGCTGCCCTGTTGAAGTCCCCCCGCCTTCTGGTGGTTGGGGACTTTAACGTGCATGCTGAGGAGGAACTCTCTGGTGCCATACTTGACCTCCATGAATCTATCTCAGCATGTTGTGTGTCCCACTCATAGAGCTGGCCATACCCTGAACCTGGTGTTTTCTTCCATGTCGTCAGATTCTTGTCTGAGGGTCAGGGGTATCTCGCCTCTGCCCGTGTCATGGTTGGACCACCACTTGCTAAAATTTTCCCTATCGATCGCACCCCCCGCCCCGCGGGGAGCATCGGGCCCATATTTGGGCCTGCTCCTGTAGGCTCCTGGACCCTGCTAGGTACATGGAAGCCTTCGGGGAGCTTTCTGGCGGCCTGGCAGATGATCCAGTCGATGCCCTGGTGGATAGGTGGTATGAGGGGACCACCGGGGCGGTTGACCGGATCGCCCCCAAGCGCCTCCTGCGCTGTGGAGACCGCTCCTCTCCATGGTATACGGTGGAGCTGCGGTCTATGAAAATAGAATGCAGGAGGCTAGAGGTCATATGGAGGGCCAGTCGGACGGCAGAGAACAGGGCTGCACTTAAGCAGCTGACTGGCCGCTATCTTTGCGTGATCAGGGACGCTAGAACATTCTTTGTCTCCCTGAGAATTGGCAAAGCCTCAAACGGCCAGGCAGAGTTGTTCCAGGTGGTTCGAGACCTCTCCAATCCCAGTCAGCTGAGGCCTCCTCCTAGTGATTTCACTAGTGAGCAATTTGCAGCCCATTTTAGATCTAAAATAGAGGCCATCCGTTCCGACTTGCCCCCCCCCCAGTTGCCCTAGTCCATTCCTTGATGTCCCTGGGGCCTCACCCCTCCGTTCTCCCCTCCTGGATGAGTTTGGGCCAGTGTCTCCAGTGGAGGCCTCCAGAGCTATGGCTTGTTGCCGGCCGGTGGCCACTCCCTTTGACCCTTGCCTGGCTGGGCTTATTAAATCTGCTGAAGGGAACATGCCTGAGTGGGTTTCGGCCATTGCCACGGCCTCTTTCGGGTAGGGATGTTTCCCTGCCTGAATGAAGGAGACCGTGGTGAAACCCACTCTGAAAAAAACCAACTTGGCATTGGACGATTTATCTAACGATCGTCCGATTGCCATTGTTCCCTTCTTGGGCAAGGCTGTCGAGAAGGTGGCCGCTGTCAGGTTCCAGTCGTATCTGGAGGAAAATCGTATCCTGGATCCCTTCCAGTCTGGTTTCAGACCTCTTGGCAGGACCGAGACTGCCCTGGTCGCTCTGCAGGATGACCTCCTCAGGGAGGCCGACAGGGGGTGTTCCTCCCTGCTGGTTCTCCTTGATCTGTCAGCTGCCTTTGATACCGTTGACCACGGTAACCTGTTGGTCCGGCTGGCCGAGGCGGGAATTGGTGGTCAGGCTTTGGCCTGGCTTTGTTCCTTCCTTGGTGGCCGGACTCAGCGGGTTCAGCTGGGTGATGACTTGTCGGCTCCTTGGACCCTCTCGTGTGGGGTGCCCCAGGAGTTGGCAATCTCACCCATGCTGTTCAATGTTTACATGAGGCTGCTGGCGGAGGTCATCAGGAGATTTGGAGTTCACTGTCATCAGTACGCTGATGACATGCAGCTCTATCTCTCCTTTTCATTGTCTGCAGAGGAGGCAATTCGCTGCCTCGATCTGTGCCTGGAGGCGGTCCTGGAATGGACCAGAGATAACGGGCTCAAGCTGAATCCAGAGAAAACAGAGGTTCTGTTCTTCGGGGCACCCTCGTCTGGGTACAATGGCCCCCTCCCTAAACTGGGGGGTGTTTCCCTCCAGCCTACGGACAGGGCCAGGAATCTGGGCGTGGTCCTGGACTCAGCCCTCTCCCTGGAAGCCCAGGTGATGGCTGCTTCCAGGGGCACTTTTATCCATCTCCGCAGGATCGCCCAGATCCGCCAGTACCTTGATGAGTCCTCCCTGAGGACAATTGTGCAGGCCCTGGTGATATTGAGGATCGACTATTGCAATGCCCTCTACGTGGAGTTGCCCTTGACCCTGGTCCGGAGGATACAGAGGGTGCAGAATGTGGTGGCTAGGGTGGTGGTGGGTGCTCGTAGATTCAAGCACATCACCCCAGTCCTGGCTCGCTTGCACTGGTTATCCGTTATCCTCCGGATTTGGTTCAAGGTCCTTGTTTTGACTTTCAAAGCCCTCCACGGCCTAGGACCCGAGTATCTGGTGGAGCGTATCTCTCAGAGATCAACTGGGGCCAGACCCACGAGATTGGCGCAGACGCGCTCACTGAGGGTGGCCACACCCAGAGAGGCGCGGAAATTGCATATGCATGACCGCGCCTTCTCTGTGGTGGGCCCCATACTTTGGAACCATCTCCCCAGTGAGCTGCACCTATCAGAGTCCCTGCCTGCCTTTAAAAAGGCCCTGAAGACCATCTGTTCAGGGAGGCATTTGGCGACCTTTCTATTTAGTTTTTTTTTTTTTTTGCCCGTTGCCATCTCTGCTTGGCCTATGCCTCCTTTTGTGTTCTGTTATTGTTGTTTGCATTATTGCTTTTACTGTAAGCCGCCCAGAGTTCCCTCCTGGGAAGATGGGCAGGATATAAGCCCGACAAATAAATAAATAAATAAATAATAAAGAATACTAATACTACTTCCTAAATTGTTGTTTTTCTATGTAAGAAATATTTTTTTCAAAACAAACAAAACCACTTGTCACAGCAGCCCATAAACAAGTCTCTCTGATGTATAGAATATCCAATTTTTCAGATATGCATCTCCACCTAGATAGGTTTTGTATCATGATACTGATAACCAAAATCTCTCTGCTTGCTGCTACGTGTAATAAATTGACAAGATTATTATTTTATTATGGAAAAACCAAATTTTTTCTGCTTGGTCTAAAATCTACCAATAAGGGCCCAGAGGACTGAACTACGTTTGTATCACAGAAATATCACAGTGAATGCTTCTTTCCCTTCCTCCTTACATTTCTGGCATGGATTTCATGCTAGTGGAAGTGGGTGTGGCTGTTTTGGCCATTCTCAGTGGTGGCATGGCCCCATAAGCAGTGATGTTATGCAACAAAAACTAGTCTCACTTAAATTACATTTGATTCGTGGCATGGTTATATAGCTCCAGAAAAACAACAACCAAACATGGAGTGAATCAGGGAAATAGTGTCTTCTATTTTTGGTACATTTATAAGGACATTATTTTGGGGCAACACAGTGAAATCCAGGATATCATAGCTAGGTTTTTGTGCACTTTTTTCCTGGTGTGCTTGCAGATTCTCTTCTCATCCAACCTGTCTTTTTGTTTTCTTTTCATGAGGTATTGGTTTGCCTCATTTCTCTCTGTGTTGGTGTCTTCCAGGGTTTTTGAAAGGCTTGATAACTTGAACACAATTTATCATCCTTGCATCTTTATTAATATAATTGTATGTTGACAAGTCAGTTCTGACTTATGATGATCCGGATTCTATTCTGTTTCTGCTGGAGCATTTTAAGTAATCAAAGCTAATAATCTTGTTGCCTTCCAAATATCTTTAAGCTCCTTCTACTTCTGGTGCCACGAAAATACAGCTTAATATATTCTTTCATGTCATTTGGATTGCACTAAATGCTTGTTTACCATATTTTGGTTGTACGTTTGCCTTTATGTTTCAGGGAGTTGTTAGTTTTGTTTTGTTTGCTATTTTAAGAATGGTTCCTCATTTGACTTATACTTCTGTGACACCAGCACTTCTAATTCCTCAAGCTTCTATTTTCTACCTGGTTTTCCATCCATGTCTTTCCTCACTACTGAGTCTCTTATAATCTAGCCTCATTAAGATATCCAGATAATTTGAAAACGTGCAATTTTATAGTCCTGTGTTGTTATGTGCTGTCAAGTTCTTTCTAACTTACCACTTCAAATAGATTCTGCCATTAAAGCCCTGCTCATATCTAGCATAATCCAGGCCAAGACTTTTTCTAATTGTGTCAATCTCTCTCATGCTTGGTCATCTGCTTTTCTTACTGCCTCTATCTTTTCCTAGCATTACTATATTTTCCAGTGAGTGTGGAAAGAATGAGGTAGAAAAAGATATTTTAATGATATTGAGCATATGATAAGCGTATGGCAAGAAATAACATCCACTGTCAGAAAACCAGAGATACTCAGTTATTAAAGTATTTAATTGTGTAAGCAATTAATATTTCAATCTGGAAACTGAATTTCTTACTTGATGCTAAACAACAACAACAACAACAAAACTGAAGACAGATCTGCTTGTTATTTCATTGCCACTATATCTACAGTATTTTTTCAGTAAAGCCAGACCTTTTGTACATATTTGAAAAGGCACAGAATATTAAATATTTTTGCATTATTTGACTTCGTTCTTTAAATAAAAAGATAAATCCTGTGGCTTCTACTCACACATTTTCCTGTCACTTCAGGCAATTCTACTTTCTTTGCATCAACTAATATCACAATCCTGAATCAACTTACTAATAAAGTAAGGCTTATTAAACATAATGAGATGCAATGTTCATGTACACATGCATAACATTGTACATTTCTTTTTTTCAGAATGACAGTGCTTAGGATCTAAACAATGGCAGTGCTAGTTTTTGGTACCCAAGGAAACTTTTAATTTTTCTGCAATTGAGGAGACTTTTCTACAAAATAAAAAATCATGCTAGAGTGGCAAAACCTGCAGCTATAGGAAACATAAAAACAAAACAAGAACAAAAACCCTTAGATCCCAGCCCAAAATAATGAAGAACAAGACAAACATGGAAAACATGTGCGATACAGTTGACTGCACTTAATTGTGTTTCTAATGACTCCTCCTTCCCCTCCATCCCAAATTTTGGCATAAAATGCATGTGCCTACAGCTATAAAAGAGCATGTCTATGAAGCTGTCTCAATCAGTGTGATACTTTTATTGGTATTTGTCTATTATTGCATTCTTCATTCATTACTGAAATGATAGGAAAATGGTGTGTCATTGTAATTCTCAATATTTTTAATACCTCATTGGGTTAAATTAAACATGGTCTTTTGCTTGATAGATGATAAAATCATGGTAATAAAAATCAGTAATTAAAAATATACATATGGGGTCTGCCGAATAAGCCTGAATCAAAAGCCTAACCAATGCCGAATTTCTCAACAAGATCATCCAAGCCATTTAAATATACAGTAGTGTCCATTTACAGGGTCAGTTTCTTTTGTTCTTCCTCTGTTGCTGTGGGTTCTTCATGTAACATAGAGGCCAGTTGTTTCTGTGCACAAGAGAGGAAGAGTTCCAAACTGGATAGGCTCCGTTGGCGGATAACTTGATCAAGCTGAAAAGACAGGGAAAAAAAGTACTTAGAAATGTGATCTGTGTTTAACAGACCATATGATAAAGAGATATTTCATCTTCATTTAAATTCAATATATCTGATTTTGTAGGAGACCAGTACATGGTACCATTTGAGACATGATTTGTTTTCTTCCAAATACAAATATTATAACAGAGTAAAACAAAACCTGCAGCTTCTTCTTTAGATGTTTCTGCATCTTCATGTACCAAATCAGGGGTTGGGGAAACCACTCCATGTTTTGGCCTTCAAATAACCAGCTGGCCAATGCCAGAGGATTGTGGGCATTTGTAATGAGAACCAAAGGTTCCCCACTATCATAGAGGAAGGCATTATGGATTATTATCAGGATTTCCCCAAATGATGCAGTCTATAAATGTTCTCTGACAGGACTGTAAGATTGATATTTTGACAAATTAGTTTCAGTGCTATAAAGCAAAGTGTTCTGCTTATATACTGCCCCATACCACTTCAAGTAGTCTCTGAGCGGTTTACAGTTTTATTTATAGTATGCAGGCTACACATAAGAATGATACTCCCTCATTCTCCTGTCTTTTTAAACTTCTCCAAAATGAAGATTTCTTTAGGGAAAGACAGAAGTACCTGAGATTCTACTGATATCACTGGGCTCTAAACCCAAGCCAATACGGCTAGTGGTAAAGTATGATGGGGCTTACATATTTGGAAGGTAACAGGTTCTTCATTTGTTTGGGGGAAAATACAGAAAACTCAAGTGGTTTCAAATGAACTGCATATTTATTTCTCATTCCCTTACTTAACTACATTGTTAAGTAAGTTTCTGATTGTTTCTGATTAGCCAATAGAGTATATAGGCGGAGCCAGGAGATGTATAACATTGATGTCTGTTAAAAATAACTGGCAGATAGAGTGATAGGGCAGACAGGGCATATAGAGAGTCATAGAGAGAGTTCTAAGAGAATCCTGACGTATTTCAATAAGTGGTTGGGGGTCTGGAAAATTACCTGTTAAAGTGAATTAGTTGTTGTAGAAAAGTAACTGCTTATTGACATCTTATCCTTTAAGTAAATGTTTAGTCTAACGTCATAACTTTAAAATGCAGTACATTCATTTGTTCACCTGAAGCTTTGTACATCAATAAACTTTTTCTATTTTGTTTGAAAACTTTAAAACCTGGTCTCTGTAGTTTATATAAGTGTCCACTAATCTGTTGGTGGTTGTGGGGGTATCTGGAAGGTGTCACATATATTGGTCGCAGGGTAAGAAAACCCAGGATCGTCACAATAGCGTAACTTGTTTGTAACTCATTATCTGATAAGAACCTTCAAAAGTCCCATTAATATACCACAGGTCTACTGGCAAGAGTGTTAGCAATTTGTTGAAACACTATTGTATTTTTTTCTTTCACAAGATACTGAAGGAATTTATGAAGGATTAAGATTAACCATGACACTACTAGGGAGTACAGTCAAAATGAATGTAATACAGACAGTGACAAAAAGCAGTTGCAGTATCATTACCCTTAACCTACATTTCATACTTCTTATTAGATGTTGCCAATGTCCTTCCATAATGTATTATCAGGAGGACTGAAAGCAGAAGCATTAACTGCATTCTTTTGTATAATATTTCAAATTTCTGAATTTTATACCTTGTAATAATCTTATTCAATGAATATCTTAGACAAAAATTTGTAGTAAAGATGTCTTTTTAAAAACGGGACTGCCCATGAGAGAAAACGATTCAGAACCCAGAGTTCAAGAATATAATTATTAGAATCAACCAAAATGCCTCACAAGGGTTTCCAACCTTCGACCTCTCCAGAACTCTGCACTATGGTGGATGCTACTACAGCTTCATGAAGAGTTCTGGAGAACCTGAAACCCTACAACTCTATTGTGAAATTTAAGCTTTTTCAGATGTCTGTGACAGCTTGTCTGTTTAGCTATCTGTGCCACAACACACAAAGCGACAACAGGATAGACCAGGCCTTTTGATATCAAAAGGAAATATAAAAGCACTGTGCCACTGATCCCAGAATTTTCATTCCCCCAACGCTCATCCCATGTAATGAATTACCTCTTCACCCTACCTATTCCCAGAATAGTCACTAGTAGCCTGATGTTGCTCCTGTTAATAATAAACACAACTACAAACTCAGTAAAGCACAAACATATTTTACATCACTACATGCCACCATTTTCCAAGCAGGATTCACCCACATAACTGTGTGTTTCTTGGGATCCTATTTATCTATTCAAAATAGTAACTTGCTTCTTAACTTGTCCCTGGATTCCCAGGTGGCAGCCGTGACCAGGTCGGCCTTTTACCATCTTAGGCTTATCGCCCAGATTCGCCCGTACCTGGATGGGGACTCTCTGAGGACAGTGGTGCAGGCGCTGGTCATATCGAGGTTGGATTACTGCAACGCTCTCTACATGGGGCTCCCCTTGAACCTTGTTCAGCGAGTGCAGCGTGTCCAGAATGCGGCGGCCAGGTTGGTGGCTGGTGCACGAAAATTTGACTGCATCATCCCCATCCTGGCCTGCCCGCACTGGCTGCCTGTTGCTTCCCGAATAAGGTTCAAGGTGTTGGTTTTGGTTTACAAAATCCTCTATGGCTTGGCCCCCGACTATCTGGTAGAGCATATTTCCAGACGACTAGATCTGGCCTGACCCACCCGATCCTACTTGGCCCTCTCACTCTGGGTCGCCACTCCGAAGGAGGCCCGTAAGGTGTCCACTCGTAAACGGGCCTTCTCGGTGGCTGGCCCCGCAATCTGGAACCCTCTGCCGAGCGAGATACAGCAGGCATCCTCGTCGGCGTCCTTTAGAAAAGCACTGAAGACCTGGCTGTACTGGGACACCTTCGGTAACTGCTAGGGGTGTACCGGCATTGTTTTTTCCCCCTCCTCCCCTGCCTCTTGCCAATACTAGTTTACTAGTTATAATTGTTATTGTTTTTAATTTTGTGTAAACCACCCTGCGGTCCCTTAGGGAAATAGGCTGCGGTATACAAGTTTGAAAATAAATAAATAAATAAATAAATTACTGGGCCCCACCCCACGGTTTTTGCTCACTATGATGCAAAGAGTTTTTTGAAAAATAGAAATGCCTGGTGGATTTCAAACATCAGGCCAAATGAAATGTGAAATACCATGAAATACACTTTACAATTTTATCCAGTGTCTCTTCTGTTCTGCAATAACATATTAAAAGTCTGAATTATACTTTGGTCCAAGAAAAATGGTTCTGTAGTCCAAACTTCAACATTTAATCAGAGAAAATGAACAGTAGAAAGAAGAGCAAAGGTTGAAAAAACAAGAATGTTTATGAACTTTGCAATCCTAAGTAGATGTCACATGTGGAGGAGATTTAATATCCTTCCCACAAGGTAAATTAGAAAAAAAAGTTGCAAAGGAACTTTAGCAGAAAAAGAGAAAAACTTGCAGAGATGAAGTTTTATTTGTATCAGTATGTTCTTTTGGTCTCCCAAGGCTGGTAGCATAAGGGTAGTCAAGACAGAGTCAGCAAAGGGCACTACACAACCATTCACAGTGGAGCACATCAAAAGTGAACCTACTGGGCCCTAGGCGGGGCAGTTATATAAAGAACAAGTTGATGGGTGGAGCCCAGAAAAGGCTGTGGCGTGACCACATTCCATCACTAAAGTGGGGAGGATACTGAAATCTTTGTGAAAGCCCCCTGATCCGCAATCAAATGACCTACAAAAGCTACAATTCACCAGACCCTAGGCATCATAGGCTCCATAGGCTCTATCTATGTTGTGCCACAGATGATTATTAAACACATTAAATTCTCCTCCTCCTCCTCCAAATTTCAGAGCTGGAAGGGACCCTATAGATCATTGACTGTTGAGATCCTGGGACATCTGCCATGTCTTGTCCCCTACTTCTTTTAGTCAGCCTTCCTCCATGGCAGCTTGAGGGACCTATTTGGTACTAAAACCAGAGCCTAAACAGCAATGTTTTGTATTAGTTCCATGAACAACCTTTAATCTCACCATGAAGGATTGTGAAGATACACTTCTGGAAGATGTACAGATTTGACTCAGTCTAACTGTCTGTACACCCTTGCAGTCTTAAACTGTATCTTTTCAGAAATCTGCACTACCTCTTTAGGTCTTCATTGCCCCTCAATACTTGAGATTTGTTTTTAGTCCTAAGGAGAGAATGACAAATAAATGTTGGAACACTTTTGGTTCCATAAAACTAACTGTAGGTTTCCTGTGCTCAAAAAGACTATACTGTATGTTAAGTGAGAAGGTATTTTTGTTTCTGGATCTGGTGAGGGCATAAAACTCTTTTATTTCAGGCAACTCAAAGCAAACTCCAGCTGTGATCTTTGTAATCTGATTCAGAAATTCACTGGTGCAGCCAGCCTACAAAAAAATGATGACTGCCAGCGTGACTGGAATTGGCAAGTATTCTTTTGTGAGTTGGTGTGTTGCAAGGATGAAGAAGACATAGCCAATGAGGCACATGTAGCTGACTTTTATTTTTGAAGCTTGTTTGCTTTCGCTTCCATTCTTAATTGGAGGAGGCCTCAATTCAGCTCCTCTGAGGCAGATGCAACTGGCCGCCTCTATGGCCAGTGATTAGAGATGGGCACGACTCGGGAAAATGACGTTTTCGAGTTGTCGTGTGTCGGAGGCAGCCCGTGTTGGCTCGTTTCCGTTTTTCGCGAAAAACCGCAAAAATTAGTCGGTTCGTTTTTTCGTTATCGTTATACTGGTTTTTTTTTGGGGGGGGGTAGCAGGCTCCTGGAGGCACCTCTGTGGGGTGGGTGCCTCCGCCGGCCCGCTATAAAGGGAAAGTGGGCTCCTGGAAGCACCCGTGGGTGCCTCCTATCCTCACCCACTAGGAAGGGACAGCAGCAGCAGGCTCCAAGAGACCCCTCAACATGGGGGTCTCCCCTCCTCACCTGCTGCTGCTGCAAAATGGCATGCATAACCATATGGCTATGCATACCATTTGCAGGCAGTGAGACCTGCTCAAGTACCTGATCCCCTGGTACGAGCGTGTCGCACCTGCCATGTCCCACAAAGAAGGGAATCGTACTTGCGTGTGTAGTGCAATGCAAGTAGATCTGGCTATGGGCTAAGGTGGCTTAGTGCAAGGGCTAGGGTTAGGCTAATGACGGGTAAGGTTACGGTGGGCTATTGGGTTGCACCTCTGGGTGCCTCTCTGACCCACTAAGAAGACAGTCTGTGACGTATGGGTAAGGAGTCAAGGATTAGGGTTAGGGGGTTAGGTGGATAGGGCAGGTTTTAGGGGGCTTTTTGGCACATCCCAGAAGTCTCAGTGGCCAAGTGGCCATGCGATTGGTGGGATGGCTCCAAAAATTTGCATGGTCGTCCACTCCCACATGGCTGGCCAGGCCACTGGGCCAGTCCATCATTGCGCACTGCGCAGGTGTAAATAAAATAAAATAAAATAAAATCAATGGAGGACAGAGGAGGAGAGGAGAGACATTTTGTTGCAAGAAAAAACCCACTGGTACTGTGAAAAATCTGGCAGTTTATAAATTTCCGCGTGTTTCTGTTGTGCTTGTGTGTTTTTGGACCACGATTTCAAAAACAATATTGCGTTCGCTGCCCCATTTTGGATCCCCCGCCCGCACCGCATGGCATGGCAACTCGAGTCCGGCTGCCCAGGATGGGGGGGAGGCGGGACCACCCCTCCAGAAACAATCCCTCCGGTAGGTGCCCTGCGCCCTTAGTCAAGCAGGCATTTTTCTGCCTGCTTTTTGGCCCGGGAATGGGTGGGGGGGAGACCCGGGAGAGTTTTAAAAAGTTTTTTCCTGTGCCGCCCGTGCTGCATGCTTGCGCTTTGGCGGGCGGCGGCGAGACTGGGCTTTTTGCGGCGGGCGAGCCTGCGGCGAGTCCCACCACACCAGACCAGAGCATCCCAGGACGGAGGGGGGGGAGGCCAGGACCCCCCCTCCAGACCAGAAACCCCCCCTCCGGTAGGTGCCCTGCGCCCTTAGTCAAGCAGGCATTTTCCGTCCGCTTTTTGGCCCGGGAAAGGGTGGGGGGAGAGTTTAAAAGTTTTTTCCTGTGCCGTCCGTGCCGCTTGAGCCGGCGGCGAGACTCGTGCCGTGCGGGAATGGGTGGGGGGAGAGTTTAAAAGTTTTTTCCTGTGCCGTCCGTGCCGCTTGAGCCGGCGGCGAGACTCGTGCCGTGCGGGAATGGGTGGGGGGAGAGTTTAAAAGTTTTTTCCTGTGCCGTCCGTGCCGCTTGAGCCGGCGGCGAGACTCGTGCCGTGCGGGAATGGGTGGGGGGAGAGTTTAAAAGTTTTTTCCTGTGCCGTCCGTGCCGCTTGAGCCGGCGGCAAGACTCGTGCCGTGCGGGAATGGGTGGGGGGAGAGTTTAAAAGTTTTTTCCTGTGCCGTCTGTGCCGCTTGAGCCGGCGGCGAGACCCGTGCCGTGCGGGAATGGGTGGGGGGAGAGTTTAAAAGTTTTTTCCTGTGCCGTCCGTGCCGTGCGGCTTGTTGCTGCTGCTGAGAGCCTGTGGCGAGTCCCACCAGAGCAGCCCAGGAGGGAGGAGGGGGGGAGGCCGGGGACCTCCAGAAACCACCCCTCTGGTAGGTGCCCTGAGGCACGGCAGGCATATTTCCGCCTGCTTTTTGGCCGGGAACCGGGTTTTTTAACTTTTAAAAACTTTTTTTCTGTGCCGCTTGGCATCGCGCGCGATCGCGCGATGCAAGTAACGAGCACGACAAATCAGACCAAATTGTTCGTTCGTCGGTTCGAGCTTGAAGTCTGGCGGAGTTATTCCCGTTACTGTTTCCGTAGAGTAACGGAACCGAGTAACGGAAACGGAAACGGAAATACCGCTAAGTCGTGCCCATCTCTACCAGTGATCACTAAATGCAAGGCTTCCACTATCAAAGCCAAAGGACATTCTGATTAGCAGGGATTATGATATCATCGGATCTCTACACAGTCCTCCCTGTGTTTCCGGAGTTTAGAGGTAATTTCCAGAAATAGTATATTGTTGCAAACAATTCCTGATGTAAAGCAAAGAATTTGAGAGTGGTTAGGCCTTGAATGGACTTAACAGCCATTAATGGTACATATAACTCATTCAGTTGTTAGTATGGGCAGATCCAGTAACACACATTTTGAACTCTCTTGTTGCAGGCAATGGAGACTGCCATGATGCAAATCTGCACTTCGAGATTTACTATACCACTGCCTATGGTAATCTTGTACAACGTAGTCCAGAACAAGTGGAGCCTGTATTAGTTTCAGCATCTCTAGACTTACCAAGCACTTCTGGTTAGTCTAGACCATCTTCCATGAGATTTGTGCTTAGACTGACATTTAAAGCCCCACTTGACCTTGCCTACCTAGTATCTTGCATAAAACCGCTTGTATGAAAGTCTTTTCATTTGGCCAACTGCTCTGCCACCCAGTTCTTTGAATCTGTGTCCCCAATTCCTTAATTAATTAATTATAGTTGTTGCAAGATTTTCGGGCTGTTTGGCCGTGTTCTGGAACTTTTCCTTCCTGACGTTTCACCAGACTCTGTGGCTGGCATCTTCAGAGAGCAAGGAGCTCAGGGAACTAGGAGTTCTCTCTGTGCTCCTAGTTCCCTGAGCTCCTTGCCCTCTGAAGATGCTGGCCACAGAGTCTGGTGAAACGTCAGGAAGAAAAACTTCCAGAATACGGCCAAACAGCCCAAAAAGCTCACAACAACTATCAGATCCCAGCTGTAAAAGCCTTCAATAATACACAGAATTAATTATGTTCATGGCTTTTCAAAAAACAAAACAACAACAAAAAACAAAACAAAAAACAGGTAGTGCCCATATCTCAGTCCCGTTGATGAGTCTATTTCCTGATAAATACAGACTGAATCTGGCCAAATTGGTAATTTCCTCTTTCCTTGCCTTTTGACTGAGGCGCTTACAAAGATACCCAGTAACACCCTTCTATTCCAATACGAAGGGAGTGGAAAATAAACCAGGAAGCTATCCCTGACACCTTTTGATGAGTAGAACAGTACTTTCTGGACTTTCCGTCTAAAAACGACAATAGTTACTTGTACATTGTACCCCCCAAATCATTTTCATCCCTGCTGACATCAACTAAGTAGTATTTTAAGTGGTCCTTATCACTAGAGATGGGCACGACTTAGCGGTATTCCCGTTTCCGTTTCCGTTACTCGGTTCCGTTACTCTACGGAAACGGTAACGGGAATTACTCCGCCGGAATTCGAGCTCGAACCAACGAACGAACAATTTTGGTCTGATTTGTCGTGCTCGTTACTTGCATCGCGCGATCGCGCGATGCCACGCGGCACAGAAAAAAAGTTTTTAAAAGTTAAAAAAAAACCGGTTCCCGGCCAAAAAGCAGGCGGAAAAATGCCTGCCGTGCCTCAGGGCACCTACCGGAGGGGTGGTTTGTTTCTGGAGGGGGGGGTCCCGGCCTCCTCCCCCTGTCCTGGGCTGCTCTGGTCTGGTGGGACTCGCCGCAGGCTCACAAAAAGCCCAGTCTCGCCGACGGCCGCCGCAAACGCAAGCGGCACGGACGGCGCATAGGAAAAAACTTT
>JAHTLZ010000274.1:4855208-4889937 GCA_023846285.1 Phrynocephalus versicolor | reverse complement strand
GCCGCCGCAAACGCAAGCGGCACGGACGGCGCATAGGAAAAAACTTTTAAACTCTCCCCCCACCCATTCCCGGGCCAAAAAGCAAGCGGAAAAATGCCTGCCGTGCCTCAGGGCACCTACCGGAGGGGTGGTTTGTTTCTGGAGGGGGGGTCCCGGCCTCCCCCCCTCCGTCCTGGGCTGCTCTGGTCTGGTGGGACTCGCCGCAGGCTCGCAAAAAGCCCAGTCTCGCCGACGGCCGCCGCAAACACAAGCGGCACGGACGGCACATAGGAAAAAACTTTAAAACTCTCCCCCCACCCATTCCCGGGCCAAAAAGCAGGCGGAAAAATGCCTGCTTGACTAAGGGCACCTACCGGAGGGGTGGTTTGTTTCTGGAGGGGGGTCCCGCCTCCCCCCCGTCCTGGGCAGCCGGACTTGAGTCGCCATGCCATGCGGTGTGGGCGGGGGATCCAAAATGGGGCGGCGAACGCAATATTGTTTTTGAAATCGTGGTCCAAAAACACACAAGCACAACAGAAACACGCGGAAATTTATAAACTGCCAGATTTTTCACAGTACCAGTGGGTTTTTTCTTGCAACAAAATGTCTCTCCTCTCCTCCTCTGTCCTCCATTGATTTTATTTTATTTTATTTTATTTACACCTGCGCAGTGCGCAATGATGGGCTGGCCCAGTGGCCTGGCCAGCCATGTGGGAGTGGACGACCATGCAAATTTTTGGAGCCATCCCACCAATCGCATGGCCACTTGGCCACTGAGACTTCTGGGATGTGCCAAAAAGCCCCCTAAAACCTGCCCTATCCCCCTAACCCCCTAACCCTAATCCTTGACTCCTTACCCATACGTCACAGACTGTCTTCTTAGTGGGTCAGAGAGGCACCCAGAGGTGCAACCCAATAGCCCACCGTAACCTTACCCGTCATTAGCCTAACCCTAGCCCTTGCACTAAGCCACCTTAGCCCATAGCCAGATCTACTTGCATTGCACTACACACGCAAGTACGATTCCCTTCTTTGTGGGACATGGCAGGTGCGACACGCTCGTACCAGGGGATCAGGTACTTGAGCAGGTCTCACTGCCTGCAAATGGTATGCATAGCCATATGGTTATGCATGCCATTTTGCAGCAGCAGCAGGTGAGGAGGGGAGATCCCCATGTTGAGGGGTCTCTTGGAGCCTGCTGCTGCTGCCCCTTCCTAGTGGGTGAGGATAGGAGGCACCCACGGGTGCTTCCAGGAGCCCACTTTCCCTTTATAGCGGGCCGGCGGAGGCACCCACCCCACAGAGGTGCCTCCAGGAGCCCGCTACCCCCCCAAAAAACCAGTACTAATGAAAACGAAAAAAACGAAAAAAACGAACCGACTAATTTTTGTGAATTTTCACGAAAAACGGAAACGAGCCGAAACGGAACCGGCCCGACTAACGACAACTCGAAATTTTTTTTTTCAAGTCGTGCCCATCTCTACTTATCACATTAATATGTCTGCCTGGAAATAGGCACTATGAGTAGCATGTTCTGGGTTTCGTATTGATTTGCTTTGGTATTTGGTCATGGGCCTCAGCCCTTGCTCCATGTGATGCAAACACACATTCTACAACAGACCCCTTTGATTGTGAAAGCCAAAGGCCAGAAAAATACCTTAGCTAAGCTTAATGCCCAATAGCAGACCACCCATCCATAAACCCTTCTGCAGATCAACCTGAACATTCTAGACAACAGAGTACCTGGAGAGAGAAAGTACCTCAGCAGAAATCCATGATCAAAAACAAAGGGCTGCAGATGAATTGATCACATAGTACAAGAGAAAAAACCACCTTCAGTCCCCTTCCTTGCGTCTGTAATTACTTTGCGACAAATCTATTAATGGTTTGTTTTGATAATTTTGCATCCAGTATCACTGAGAAAATAGATTCCTGTAGCACCAAAGAGCAAAAGACTGTTTTCTACACTTGAAGAATTAATTCTGAAGTCAAACCACGAGAACCTCAAACTTCAGTGCAGGAAGGTCCTGCTGCTGCTGCTGCTCCTGACCCCTCCCTCATGGTTTTCCAGGCTGAGAGTGGCTTGTCTCTTTCAACACCATATAAGCCTTCTCGCTTTGCTGATGAACAGAAGTGGACCTGTTCTCACAAGTCAGATACTGGAGGGCAGGCACAGGATCCTGCTGCTCAGAGCAGCGGATGCACCAGAGGAAGTACTTAAGCTGCCACAGGGTTAACGAGAAAAGGAAGTGGTGCACTACCTCACAGAAGTATTTTTTATAAATCCTGAAGTCAAACAGTACAGACTAATTTTCTGATTTGGCTTGATTCTCTCTTTTACCAATCCGGGAGGTGGCAAAACTAGTGTTAAGATGGAGAGAGGTGGGAATGAAGATGAGGGGGGATATGATAGCTATGTTTAAATATTTGAAAGGATGTCATATTCAAGAGGGAAAAGGTTTGTTTTCCATGGCTTCAGAGACTAGGACTCGGGGAAATGGTTTCAAATATAGGAAAAGAGATTCCATTTGAACATCAGTAAGAACTTCAAGACAGTTAGAGCTGTTTGGCAGTGGAATATGTTGCCACGGAGGGTGGTGGAGTCTCCTTCTTTGGAGGTTTTTAAGCAGAGGCTGGATGGCCATCTGTTGGAAATACTGTGATGGGGGTTCCTGCATGGCAGGGGGTTAGACTGGATGGCCCTTGAGGTCTCTTCCAAGTCTATGATTCTATGATTCTAACCAAGAAATCACCAAGCATCAAAAATTAAGTTGCTGATGAAACAAGAAGGTTATTAGATTCTAGCACAATGCCTGACTGAAAGGAAGCTGGAAAAAATCTTTTTATGTGCCTTTCCATGAAGGAAAGTATACCAATATGTAACGCTTCGCACAGGGGTAGGAAAGACAAGATTAATCACAAGGAGGCTGTTGGGCTGCTCATCTTCCCTGCCACATACAATGGAAATGTTGCTAAATATGCAGAGGCACTATTTCCCATAGTTATCTCATTTGCTTCTACAAGCAAAGTTCCCGACTTTGGGTAACACTGGTGTTTTTTGACTACAACTCCCAGAAGCCCTGGCTAGCACAGATGGTTTTGAAAGCTTCTGGGAACTGCAGTTCAAGAACACCTGGGTTATTCAAGGCTAGGAACCACTGCTCTACTGCATATGTTCCTTAGGGAAGTCTACTGGCATTGACTGAGTTACCAAAGTTGCTGTTGGTTGCTGCAGCTTTGCTACCCGTCACAGCATGCAGGCCATCAGTAGGCAAAACTCATTCTGGTAGCATTTAATCTATCTCAGTGTGTGAGCATGCATTTCCACCAAAATATAGCCCTCAAGGACCTCTGGCATCCATTTATTATTAACGACACCTTTCCATTTGTATCACTAATTTTAAAAACTGCCACACAGTCTCAAATACTCAAAGTTCTTGACCTTCTCACCTAATGAGATGATATTCTTGCATGTAGACTTTTTTTAAAAAAAATAATAGGCTTATTATCTGTAACCCTTTAAATCTGATTTGCAGACTAGTGACATGAATCTCAATGGTTCTCCCTCTTGGTAGAGAAGCCAAGGGAAAAAAAAAACACCAATCCTCTGTCCTCCTGACACGTGCAATTTCCACCCCAGGAAATCTTACATCTCAATCCTGTGAGAATTTTAAAGAAATGTCAATTTGTGCAGGATAAGGTGTTTTATGCTTCATGACATTTTTCCTGCACAAAATTCACCTGGAAAGGGCAGAAGCAGTTTCAAACTGTGCAGGATTATTTCAGTTCCCACATAGAACAGCATCTTTCCTGAATATGATTTATCATAAAGGCAATCAAGCTGCATAAAATTCATCAGCATGTTAGGCAGAACAATAGAAAAAGATAAAAGGGAGTGGGATGAGCAGATTTTACTTTTATAGAAAGCCTGGACGTCTTAGAATTGTAGAAGGGACTCTTAGCAGGAGTTGTCAGTGTGAACAGTCACCCCCCGCCATTTCGCGGTTCAGGTGCTGGGGTCCCACGACATTGCGGGATTGCAGTACCTGCACCTCGGAGCCGCGGGGGGGGGGAGATCAGGTTGCTCCGTGCCACCCTCCCGCGCTCCTCTGAGAAGCCTTGGGGCCGCTCCGCGCCGCCCCTGCGCCTCCCGAGAAGCCTTGGAGCCACGCGGGGTGGGGTGGGGGGTGATCGGGTCGCTCCGCGCCACCCCCGCGCTCCTCTGAGAAGCCTCGGAGCTGCGTGGGGGGAGCGGCGGGGGCGATCAGGTTGCTCCTTGCCGCCCCCGCTCCTCTGAGAAGCCTCGGAGCCGTGGGGGGCAGCAAGGGGTGATCGAGTCACTCCACTCTGCCCCCACGCTCCTCCGAGAAGCCTCGGACTGGCGCACAATCAACCCCCCCGCCCTAGGCCCCATCCCACCCACTTCCGAATATCGCAGATTTTCATGCATCACCGGTGGGGTGGGTCCCTAACCCCCACAATCGGCGGGGGTGACTGTATCTCAGAAAACCACTGAAAACAATACATTTTGGGGGTACTTATCATATGCTTGTTCCAGACTAACCTGGGGACAAAAATGGGCATATAGTATTCTAACTGGTCCTTCTGGAACATTCTATGGTTTTCATTACCAAAAAGCATCTATTTGTCTGCTCTCCTTCTAGCTAAAATTGCTTTGCAGTGGCTCCTAGCCATTTCTCTAAATGGAAAGCTGGAGTTCTTCTTTCTAAGCACATCCGCTGCTGGAGATGCCTCTTGTCGGCTTGAAACAGAATCCCATTTTGTACTTTGATGAATGAGCATCCTTTCCTGCCACTTCAGCCACAAACAATTCTCCCCACATATATACAGTGGTAACCCACTGCTTGGGTAATCTGATTTATTGCAGGGATAAAATCAAAAAAGATCTGTACTATACACAAGACTCCAAGCTTCGTCTGTTAGAACCACATTAAACATGTCTATATCTAAGAAAAAGTGTCACATTTAGAATACACTTGGATGTTTCACATCCAAGCTACACAAAATATTGGTACAGTTAAAATGTTCACCTTTAGGAAGATATTTATACTTGAAAGAGGCTGCATGTAATGTGTAGAAGCTATTTATTTCTTCGTTAATCTAATAATATAGGTTTTAGGTGGTCATAGCATAAATGGCTCAAATTATTTGATCCATACTTATAATTTTTTTTTAAAAAAGTTCTACTGCACAGAAGGGAACTAATTCCTAACAGTGATGGCAACCTATTTCCTAAAGGAAAGAACAGACGGATCTCCGAATTAAAATACAATGCTTCCTACTACGTTAATTGCCACCTCAAATAGTAAATGAGAACACCCAATAATTGTGAAACTGGGATCGCTACAGCTTGGCAGAGAATGGAGCAAACACATTACCAGCTAATATGTATACAAAATCCTACCAAGTGGATTCTACAGTTAATCCTTAGAGAGGGCATTCATCTCCACGACCACCACCAACATCCCAGCTTGGAAGCCCACCTGTGGCTTTTCACTGAATGACAGCACTTCTCAGTATATTTGTTAAGGTTTCTCATGACTATAGTTCCTTATGTTAAGAAGCTACCATTACAAAACCAATAAATTAAATCACCATATGAAAGCAATTTAGGCTGTGTCTACTTTAAACCTTTAAGGATATCATGTCTTGTACTGCAGTGAAGTTTGTAAAAATACAATGCCATATGCTGGACATGTCTTTAAAGGAGAAGTGTCTAGACTGGCAAGTTAGTGGGGAAAATTCCTCTGGCGATCATTCAGCTGGGTACACAATCACTAACTTTCCAATTCCTATAATACAAAATAGCTGATCTGTTTTCAGCTGATGAATCTAGAAAGTGTGCACACAGAGGAATTATATTGCCAGTCTTGAGGGTAAGATAATTGAAAGGCAGGTGAGAAATACATGTAAAATAATGATATAAACCAGACTGTTTTAACTGCTACTACCTAAAATTCTAGTAAGTCTGTTCCTTAATCAAGGCAGGGTACTTGATCTGACAAAAATTCATTTGAGATACAAAGTTTAGAAAATTGGAGAAACCACAGTAGCAAGTGCAACCAGTAATTATTGAATAGCCTACTTGTTTCAAATGCAACACATACTTTTTTTCAGAAAAAAATGTCAGAAAAGTATAGAATGTTTTGTTTGATCTCTTACTGCCAAGATGAAATAAGGAAATATTCGAAAACAACTCCACAACTTAATTCCCTATCAAAATACTGCAGAACGATTTTGATTTTTTTAAACTAAACTTTAATTGTAGTGCTTAGGCAGTAAGATACTGCAGATAATTTCAATGAATGACATGTCACCTCTGAAGACCCGGCAGTCCATAAATTAATCATAGCCGTTAAGACTAGATTTATTCTTTGTTAATACTGTATGTTTGGAACGGGTGTAACCAGGCTTCTCTTGCTTTTGAACAACGAGACTTTAGTATGCACTTAAACCTCTCCTGCTGCTAAAAGGGGGAAGGAAGGTGATAGTATCTATTAACATGATTTATGAACATCTGGGAAAGGATACAATATCACACCAAATTAAAACCCTACTTCGTCCCTCCTGATGTTTTGGACCACAACTCCCGGAATTCCAAGACTGTATTGCCAATGACAAAGGACTGTGGGAGTTGTGGTCCAAAATATCTGGAGGGCCGAAGCTTGGACACCACTGCGTTCAGATTAACTTTGCTTGGGTAGAAATATTTCAAGGTTTAATGGAAGTGTTTAGAACTAGCCATACTGTCAGTGAAAGCCTCATAGGTATTTTCCCCTATTACAGGGATGATGAACCTTTTTGGCACCTAGTGCCCAAACTCGGTGATGGGAACGGCGGCGGCGGCGGGGTGTGTGTGTTGGGATTGGTAGCAGAGGGGGGGCATGGGGCGAAGGCAACAAGGGTGACGGGGCGACGGGGTCAGGGTAATCAGTGGCAGCAGGGGGAGGGGCACAGATGGCGGCTGTGATGGTGGTGGGGTCAGCAGCAGCAGGGGCGGCAAGGGTGATGGCGATGGGGACGGCGGTGGTGGGTGGGTTGGGATCAGTGGCAGCAGGGGGCAGGGGTGGGGCGAGGGTGAGGGCAGCAAGGGCGACGGGGGCGGTGGGGTCAGAGTCATCGGTCGTGGCAACGGGAGGGTCAGGGATGGCGTCAGTGATGGCAGCGGGGGCAGCGGAGGTGGGGTCGGCGGTGGCAGGGGGCAGGGGAGATGACGGCAATGGCAATGGGGATGGCGATGGCAACAGCAGAGTCAGCCTGGCATCCGACATGCTCTCTGCCCCCCACTTCCCCCTCCGCAAATTCCTCATGGCTGGTCCAGCGGAAGGGGAAGTGGGGGGGGCAAGGAGCATGTCACGTGCCAGGCGAAAGCTCTGCCATAGATTTGCCATCCCTGCCCTATTAGGAACCCGCAGGGGATCCATAACCGATCCTTGGGTTTTGCTTCTGCAGCATACTTTCCTACTGCCTGACAAATTAAAAGGAGTTATGAGAAATACAGAGCAAGTAATAGTGGTGGGCATTTTCCTTGTTCTATTCTTTACAGATCTACTGGGTGGAATCCCATTGGTATTGCAATAATGACTGTGTAAATTCCTGCTGCTTCTTTTGGCTGATCTTGCGGACTAAGTCCGTGCCATGCCACATATTCAACTAGATGTGATTAGCTGTGGCAAGCTATGCAAAGCTTACATGAAAACCAGTTGGCCAAAATCCTGTTAAAAAATCCTGTATGTGAAATGGCAGTCATGCAAGGAGTTGGTACCTGTGGTGGGATCTCCACTGTGCAAATCACTGCAAAACAAGGGCCTTTGTTGTTTAATGCTTAAATTTTATTTCATAATTGTTTTGCATTAGTGTATTTGGCAAGACTCACTTTAGCCTGCAATAGCTTCTTTAAAATGAACAGCATGCAAAGAAAACTAGTTGCAAGAATGAGCATTATATGGTGCTACCTCTTATTGGTTCTTCTGTCTGGCACAAACATTTGGAAGTTACAAATACTGCATAGCTTGGTAGTTTAGGTCTCTAGCTGCAGAACCAGAGATTGGGAGTTCAATTCCCCACTATGCCTCCTGGGGGAATTGAATTGACAGGGGCTGGACGTGGTGATTCCTAGAGTCTCGTCCACCTCTGTAAGGTAAAGGTTCCCTCCTGCACATGCCTGCTAGTCGTGTCCGACTCTAGGGGAGGTGCTCATCTCCATATTCAAGCTGAAGAACCAGTGTTGTGCAAGTCTGTAGCCACGTGGCCGGCATAGCTGCAAGGAAACCTTGTTTTACCTTCCTGCTTTTTTACGCCAGTGCCTATTTATCGACTTGCATTTACATGTTTTTGAACTGCTAGGTTGGCAGAAGCTGAGGTTAACAGCGGGAGCTCGCTCAACTGCATGGCACCCAGGATATGAACCACTGAGCTGCCAACCTTACAGCCAAAAGTTTTCAGTACTCTAGCCTGCTGGGCCACCACACCCCCTATTATAAATATTAAATGAACAATGACTACTATATAAAAAAGAAGGATTTGAAATATAGATTCATCACACTGGAGCCTAGGAATTTCTTGGATTAAGAGATTGAACAGGAAAGCATTAAGGTGAACAGAAAAAATCCAAAAAACTATAAAATATAAAATTCAGAAAGAAAATCCAAAACATATCACTCACATAATGAGAAATAAAATGTACAGATTATCACAGCCAGTCTTTCAAGATAACATAAATGGGAAAATAGGGGCAGCAATAAGAAAATTTCATTGATTGAAAAGCCCTGGTTTCTAGTCCAGATTCAACCCATCATCATTGTTTCAAGCTCCTGTTATCTTGAGTCAAAACTGTCACTACAGCACACAAACTCCAGTGACAGAGGAACAGTAAGAAAAAGGTTTCAGCCAGTAAATAAGTAAGTAAGTAAATACAGTAGAACCTTGACTTACGTCATTAATCCGTTCCGGAGGTCTAGACATAAGTCAAACATGCCTTAAGTCAAACAAATGTTTCCCATAGAAAGTAATGGGAAAGTGGATTAATCCATTCCAGATGATGAAAAAGACCCCCGAAAACAGCAATTTAACACAAATTTGACTGGGATAGGAGATTCCTTCTGGGGATGTAAATGAAATTTCTCTTCAAAGAGAGGAGGAGGCAGTGGAATTATAGTCCACAAGTTATATGCCTCCACTTTTTAATGTTCATAGCAATAATGTCTAACATTTAAGTTTTACTGAATTTTAACCTGATGTTCCAAGTTCTGAACAACTCCATGCTTACCATTAGAGTCCCACAACTTTACAGCTCCCCAACTAAAATGC
Organism: Phrynocephalus versicolor; assembly: GCA_023846285.1. Classification (NCBI taxonomy): domain Eukaryota; kingdom Metazoa; phylum Chordata; class Lepidosauria; order Squamata; family Agamidae; genus Phrynocephalus; species Phrynocephalus versicolor. The sequence continues at coordinate 4,880,628 of JAHTLZ010000274.1, read as the reverse complement.
TTCCATTTTGGACCAGACTTCTTCAGCCAGATTTTTTACAAGACTGAGCCGACTGTCTAACCAGCGAGGCCAGCCCCGAGCTCCCAGCCCTTCTTCTCCTCCGGCGGCAGCGGTGGCTTCGGCGAGGCCAAGGACCAGCTCCAGGTGTTCGGAGCTGGCCTCACCGAAGCCGCCACTGCCGGAGGAGAGGAAGAAGGCAGGAGCAGTTTGGAGGCGGCAGCCGTGATACTGGGTCGTGGCTGCTGCCCGATTCCAGGGCCTTGCGCCGGGGCTCCGAGCTGTAAGTCAAAGCCTGCAGCGCAAGTCAAACAAACCCCTTCTTGCTGGAAATCAAATATGCTGCAAGTCAAGCAGCATGTAAATCAAGGTTCCACTGTATGGTAAACTGCTGCTGCTGCTGCTGCTGCTGATGATGATGATGATGATGATGATGAATACCTTTACCCTGCCTTTCTCCTTGGAGAAGGACTCAAGGCGGCTTACAATAATGAGGGACAATATAGTGGGGTTGTGCTATTGCCCACCAGATCAAAAATTTGAGGGGGACAATGAAATGAGGAGACAAAACATGGAGGTGTCTAAGAGGGACAGGATAATAATCATGGGGGACTTCAATTATCCCCACATTGACTGGGCCAATGTGAGCTTGGGACATATAAGCATTATAAACAAGAAGGGAGTTTTAAAAGCAGTTTTGATGCAGCATGGGTTGGGAGCAACTGCTGAAAGAAAAACATTCAAAGATTTGTTGAGCATGCCTTCGGTATGTCCATAAAATAGAGAACTGGGGCATACAGTAGTCTGTGTAGGTCTGGTGTGTGTGTGTGTGTGTGTGTGTGTGTGTGTGTGTGTGTGTGTGTGTTTGAGAGAGAGAGAGAGAGAGAGAGAGAGAGAGAGACTATGCAGGTTCTCCTACCAAGAAGGTAAAACATGCCCCAGCCTTCAGTCCCACTAACCCTCACCCCTGACAAAACTAAACAGAGAACAAAATATAGGTAAAGTTACAGTAAATGGGCATTTCTAAATGCCCATTTCACTTCTTAAGGCATGAAAAATCAAGGCCAGTTTCTGTTTAGCTACATGGATATAACACACAGGTTCCGTTGATTTTGCTTGCAAAGAGAGCCAGGTGCACCAACTCATCTTACACTACAAGTTCACACAAATCCCTTCCTTAATCTTCTGGGTTGATGCTGCTGTTTGAACAAGGGCAAGCAGCAACGTGAAAATGTGCACAGAACCTCAATGTAAATGTTTCTTTAATCCTAGGAAAGCCACAGAACAGGCCTAGCTGAGCGAGCAGGAAACTGAGCTCAGAACTCTCCGTGACCTCGTCGGCACAATCACTCTTGGCGCTGGCTTGGTGGTCATAAGGTTAAGCCAAGAAGGGGTAAAGTGACAAAATCCAACTTGCGGGACCTTGTTTAAATGTATCAGTTGGATCAATCTGTGTTCTGCGGCATTTAATATTTACAGAGCTTTGATCATTCAGGTTTGATATGGATCTCTACGAGGGCAGATAGATTTACGGAGCTCTTTGCAAAAACTTGTGTTCCCAAATTTGGATGTGCCAATGGCCCAACGTGTTACTTTTTTTAAAAAAAATCTTTTGGTTTTAAAGTATTGGGGAGGGTGGAAAAGAGACGCAGGGTGGAGAACAATGGAGAAAGCTTGCAAGAAGCTGGGCGTAGAGGTTATTTAAAACCATCTGAAGTGTCACTACACTTTTAAGTGCAGCGAATTCGGTATTTTAACATAAATTGGTGGTAAAAAGTAGGATTTGGAGGGCTATCATTAAGGTGGCCTCTGAGAAAAGATAAACATACCTTCGGAAATTTAACCTTTGAGTTTGCCCACCACAGTCAGTTGCTGGCATGTCAGCCTGTTGCTGAGGCCTTGCATCCAGGGCCAAACTAAATATTAAGGAACAAGACGAGCAAGGACATTTTTTGTTGTTATCCAGTCATATTAAAAAAAAATTAAAAACAGGATAGCAATCCTCAAGAGATAGCACTCCTCAAGTCTAGGGACTTTTATACACATACAGTGGTACCTTGTATAAAGGAATTAATTCGTTCCAAATGAAATTATGTTAAGCAAATTTTCCTTTATACAAATTTCCCATAGGAATGCATTGAAAACAGAGTAATCTCTAATCATGACCATTTTTATGTTGTACAGATTTGCCCCATAGGCAGTTCTGTTAAGCAAATTTCCCCTATCTCCGGAATTGTTTATGTGGTACAAATTTTATGTTATACAAGCTGTATGTTATACAAGGGTCCACTGTAAAATTGTTTTAGCCATGTCAAAACTATTGTTCCTTATGCAAAAAGTTCATAAGCACTCTCCCCATCAAATAAAAAAAGCAGGGAGACTTTTTTTTCATTCTACAACAATGAGAAAATGAGAAGGGGGATTTCTGTCTTTTTTTCTTTTCTTTTTTTTTGCAGTACATACGATTTAATGGCTATTATGGGAGTACATATCTATTCTATGGTCAAAAAGAAGTACAATTTCACCAGATACTGACAAGCATGTTTATTTGCTTGGGTATGATTTGCAAGTGATTTATTTCTCCTGAACAGTATAAAGATTTATCCACTGGATAGCCATGCTAGAGTATGACTACACAGCAGGGAAAACGTGCTTTGATCTGCCGTTTTCCAAAGCAGATTCCTGCTGGTTTCCATGGATGAAATCATTACAGCCACCCAAACAACAAACAGCAGTGTTGCAGGAGTTAGCAGGGGCAGAGGCAGAGAAAGTTGTACACGCTTTGCAAGGAGCATCCATGATGAAGCTGCCTTTGATTTAAGGAGGTGTCAGTTGGTAACTTCCACTTGGAGCACAGCTTTTTCTTTGCCTCCCCCACCCTATCCCCAGTTGACCTATCATTTATCTGACATATTCCTTATCAGCCCTAATGTTCAAGCACTTTAAAAAAATCAGAAACACACACTGTTTGGAAACAATGGGCACTCTAGGGAAACTGCACCTCTGCAAGTATCAGATTGGGTGGTCACACAGGACAGAAAACACAAGAAAACCATGCCAGTGAACAGAAGCAAATTCAAACCATCCCACTGGTTAATCTTAAAAAGAAAAAAAGCTCCCCCACAGGAAAAAAGAGAGGTGGTTCTCCACTAGGCTTTCAAACATTGAGCTTTGCAACCTGCTTCCTCCATTCCAAAACTGATGGAAAGCACAGAGCCAAAGACCCATGCAGATCCCCTCCTTAGTGTTTTGTAGCAAAAGCAACAAAGAGCCCTGTGGCACTGGAAAAGACTAACAAGTTTTAAGTGTTTCTGGATTGCAGGCTACTGCATGGAATATGGCTTTCATGAGGAGACATCTGTGTATACATGGGGCCGTGATGGCGAACCTATGGCACGGGTGCCAAAGGTGGCACTCGGAGCCCATTCTGTGGGCACCCGATATTGCCCCTTCATAGCAACCTGTATACAGGTTGAATTACTGTATTGGCACTTTGCAAAAATAAAAAAATAGTGGGTTTTGAATTGCAGTTTGGGCACTCGGACTCTAAAAGGTTTGCCATCACTGACAGGGTATGCAGGAGTAGACTGTAAGACTGAACAGAAACTCAAAAAGTAGCAGCACAGTGACAATTTTATCAATGACCATTTTGCCAGCCTAGGCTGAAATAAAGAGGCAACACACGTATGGGTTGGTTATAACAAGGGCCACAATTTATTAATCACAGGAATCAACTTTTAAAACTTGATCATAACTGAACTGCAACTTTAGGAGGGCCTGTGACATAGCACAATGTTAAGGTGACAACGATCAATTTATTAGGTCCCCTTGGTCAGCAAATTTCCTGCAGCCTGTTATGCTGGCTCAGCGAGGATGCCTTAAAAGTCATTGGGCATCAATCAATTTGATTCAACATTGGCAGCTCTCTCAAGGGTGTTTGGGTTGTTATTATTTTGATCCCTAGCTAATTCCTACTCTAGTTTATTAATTGAGGGCTGCCGAGGACGTAGATATTAATTAATGCAGGGACCTAGGTGATTAACATTTTATTTGTGCTACCCGCCCAATTGTGACCGGGATATTACCTGGAAGCCCCTCGCCAACATGTGTCTGGTGGGATGGGTGAAAACATGCCGCCACTCACAGCCAATTCGAGTGGCGGTCAAAAATTCCCATCCGGCCCCGAAGCGACCAGCAAAACATCACCATCACATTGAAAACAGTGGTGGGAGGGCGGGCGATCCGGCAACTGCGCAGGCAGGCAGTGGGGAGCACGCAGGGACCTTATATAGGCGCGCTCCCCTGCGTGGGCTACGCAAATTGCGCAGCCCAACTGCCGCCTCTTCAGCCAGCTGGCAAAGATGCCCCTGCTCCACATAAGGTGGAGCGGAGTGACCATTATCTGAAATATGGCTTCTTATAATACTAAATAATGTAATGATACATGAATATTTTGATGAATTAGCTCACCACAGATACAGTTGGACCTCCTTATCAATGGGGGGACTGCCTCCAAGCCCACTGTGGATAATAGCGAACACTATTTGTATAGAATGGTGACTGGGTGGGAAAACTTGCATAACCAGAACAAGCCCCTAGAGCAGTGATGGCGAACCTTTTAGAGACCGAGTACCCAATCTGCAATTCAAAACCCACTAATTTTTCACAAACTGCCAATACAGCTATTTAACCTGAACACAGGTGGCTGTGAAGGGGCAATGTCAGTTGCCCACAGAAAGGGCTCTGAGTGCCAATTTTAGTTTCTGTGCCATAGGTTCACCAAAACTGTCCTAGAGGGTGATAGAGACCATGTTATGTATTCATCACCTATAAGAATTCATAGCATTGTCTCTGCCTCCTTCTACTGATGAGTTGTGCTAGTACATACGAAAAAAATGTTTTTTTGTTCTTTTAATAATTTTAATATTTTCAAACCTTGGATAAGTGAAACTGTGGATGCTGATACTATGAATTCATGTGCCCTAATGTACTGTATTTAGGACAACATCTGGTTTGATTTATAGCACATGGAATGGGAAACTTGCTGTAATGTGACTGGTTGCACCATCGTGGGACAATCGGACATGTGACAGATTGCCCCCAAACCAGCTCAATCCACCTGCACAAATGAGCTTGATAACATAATAGAAGCCAAAAGGATTCTGGCCTTATTGCCAATTTCTTTTAAATCTTGTGGTCTTTGTACAAAGGGCAGAGAGGGCTGCTTGCAAATAGAATATGATTCATTTGAAATGCTGGCCTTTGAAGAAGACACATAAGATTTTATTAAAGAAGCAGATCTGGCAATTGTGACCAAATGTATTCCTACCAACTGGTAGCTAGAGAAAAAATTCCAATTGGCCTTGATTATATGCCTATTATGTTCTTTCTCATCACATTTTTCTTGACAACTGGAGATGCTAGGGTAAATTCTGGGAACATGTACTCTACTAGTTTCAAGTTTCAAGTTTATTGCGGTCATATGACCCATATAAACAAATATAGAGTGAATTATAAAAACAATGAGAAAGAGTAAAACTACAAATGGGTAAAAACATCAGGAAGATGGATGAATGGTCAAGGTAATCTCTGCTCTCTTGCGTATAGCGGCCAGAAAAAACTTTGCTACCTGGGCTGTAACATAAGAATTCTTATCTATTAAACAGTATTGGACTAACCATCTAGAAGGGTGGCCTTGGAACTTCTTCAGCAATGGAGCAATTAAGTTGTTTCTAATATGATCATAAAAACGGCAAAATAAAAGCACGTGTTGGATAAATTCCGGGGACTGGTTTCCACATGGGCAGAATCTTTCTTGGCACGGAATCCCCGTAAACCTACCCTGAAGGAGTGCTGATGGCAATACATTCATCCTGGCCAACATGAAAGCTCTACAAGCCTGTGGTGAACAAAGTGAGGTTAAATATGCTGCGGGGGTCTTATATGTTGGAAACACACCTTGTGACAAAGGGGAGCTGGCTCTATGTGCCAGGGAGAAAAGTTCCTGCCTCTCTATGTCAGCCTCTGGGTAAGAATTCTTAGAACCTGTTTCTGCCCTAATGTCAAGATATGGACAAGTGGGATACCTACAGACCTAATGTTTTGATTAATGAAGGATTGCCACTGGCTTTGGTAAGAATCAGACAGCATGTTAGACACGTACCCTAGTTGGTCTGCACAAAAACAGGGTTCTAAGCCAGTACTTTAAGGTCTGAGTCCAGGCGTTAATTTCCAATCTACCCACAACACTGCATTGGGACCCCCAGAATCTGACGCAAAAAAACAGATTGAATTTTTTCAACCTCAGAGTTGAATGCTTTGATCCAAACTGGGATGCCATATAATAATTGAGCCCTTGTTTTTGCTTGAAAGACTTGAATGGCTGACGGGACATGGCGACCTCCGCTTCTGTAGAAAAACCGAACCACTGCTTGTGAACTACATTTAGGGTGTGGCTTCGATGAGTTGCCCAGCTCATGTTATATCTAAAAGTAATCCCAAGGTACTTATATTCCTTAACCTGCTCCAGAGAGTCATTATGTAGAGACCAATGCAGTCTTTTCCACCTCTTTGAAAAAACTAAAATCTTTGATTTCTGGGTGTGGATGGACAGGCTGTTGTTATCGCAATAAATTGCAAAAGCTGTTATGAGCCTCTTAAGACTCAATTGGATTTGGGATAGAATTGCTGCATCATCTGCATAAAGGAGTAGTGAAATTTGCTGGGAACCTAACTTGGGGGGTGACCCTGAACTTGTTTCAAGGAATCGCTCAAATCATTGATGAAAAGGTTAAATAAATAGAGTGCCAAAATGCAACCCTGTTTAACCCCCTTGTTATTTGGGATCCTATCCGACAGTTCCCCAGCAGGGCCATAGCACACCTGGCAGCTCATATTGAGACATAGCTTTTGAATGAGAAACAGCAGTCTCCTATCAATTGAGGATTTTTCCAGTTTGGCCCACAGTAGAGTCCTTGAGATTGAATCGAAAGCCCCTTTTAGGTCGAAAAAAGCTACAAACAGTCTCCTCCCACCCATAACATTGTTCTTCTCTGCAAGATGGGCCAATACTGAACAGTTGTCTAGTGTATGTCTACTTTTACAAAAGCCAATTTGTTCCGGGCCCAAAATCCTATAGTTGTCCATCCAGGTTGTCAGTTTTTTCACTAAGTGGAGAGCATAAAGTTTCCCTATAATGGACAGCAAGCTGACTGGGCGGTAGTTTCCTGGGTCTTGGGGGTCTCCTTTTTTAAAAATAGGTACTACTATGGCTTTAGTCCATGTTGCAGGTACCCTTCCGGACTGGTCTATTAATGTAAAAAGGGTGGCCAAAGGAATGGCCCACCACTCCAAGTACTTTTTTAGGAGTTCAGGAGGGATCCCATCTGGACCGGCAGCTTTTCTCAGTTTTAAATTAGAAATCATTTTTTTTATTTCTAAAGTATTCACTGGGTTCCATTTAGGTAAGTTTGGAGGTGCTGGATGAGGGGGATCTAGATCCGGGGATTGAGGTTAAAAAAAAATGTTGGTAAAGTGATCCTTCCATATGTGAGCAGGAATCTGGGCATCCAAGGAGCCTGACCTGCTTTTTAATGCGCCCCTAACCAACATCCAAAACTGTTTACTGTTGTTGGAACGAACAGAATGAATCATTAAGTTCCATCTTTCCTTGATGAAAATGTGCTTCTTCTAAGCTATTACAAAGTTATAATGTTTTTTTAATTTAATATATTCACTTGGGGGAGAAGAATCTGACTGGATTAATCGATAAGAGTGATACAGACAACGTAACTGATTTTTCAAAAGAAGACAATCACTATCAAACCAGGAATTTGGACTAAGTCTTGTATTTTTATAGGGTCTCCGGCAGGTTTGTTGACTTAAGATACTATTGATTTCAGCCATCAGGTTTTCATAATGAAAGATGGCCTCTAACGGGTCTAATGCCTCAGACAAATTCTGTTTCAAGTTTATAAAATGGTTGGACTTTAATGCTAAATTTATCTTATCCTCTATTTTGGGGGACCATTTCTTTCTCATGCAGTAAGGTGCCTTACTTTCTTTTTATTAAGGTGATATGATATGCTAGATGTTAGTCGGTTACATTTTATTTTAGTGATTAAGGGAAAATGGTCACTGTCGATTTGTGATCCATCATGGAAATCGACTACCTTGTCGCTCAAGTTGGGAGAAACAATTACATAGTCAATGCACTGCTCCCCCTCTGGGAGCAGAAAGTAAATTCTCCAGGGTGGTCCAATACAAACGAACCATTTAAGATAATCTTTCTGGTCCCCATAAAGAGTCTGGCCAGATGGTGCCCCGGAGGATTAATCTGGAAATCTTTGGAATGCCTTGGAAGCTTAAGCTGTTCTGGAAAATGGTCCTCCGAGCTGTTGCCCATTGAGTCCAATAGAGCAGAGTTGTCATTTCTGATCCTGGCATTAAAGTCTCCAGCAATGAAAACTTCAGCCGAAGGGTGTTCTGCCTCTAAAGAGAATAAATAACTGTTCAAGGTCTCCCATTGTGCCTGCAATTTCTCTTTGTTAATTTGTGGGGGTAGATAAACATTAATTATCAAAAGGGAAGGCTTCAGGTTTTAAATTAAAATGGCCATAGCTAATGGGGGACAACTGTCTAGGTGCTCTATCTTGATCTGATAGTGGTTAGTAATCAGACAACACAAACCGGCACTGCTCCGGCCTCTGCGTGATGGGACGATAGCTGGAGTTACAATTGAGGTATATCCAGGCAATGTAACATCTCCTTCATGCCAGGTTTCTTGAAGAAGGGCAATGTCAAAACCCTGGAGGAAATGTAGGAATTCTGGATCATTTGATTTCCTTTTCCAGCCGGCAATATTCCAGGACAAGATCTTCAGCGAGAAGCTCCTATCGGTGGGTATTAGTCAGTCTGGTTGGACTAAATCCTTAGGGAGACCACTTCGGTTTGAGCAATCTTTTGTGAAATCGAAAAAAAGTGGGGGAACTGATTGTTCTGAAGTGTCAATCAGAGTAAAGGAGCCTCCCGAAGTTTTCTTAATTATAGAGCACTGAGGTGAAAGGACTATTTTTGGGTTTCCCTTAAACGAAGGAGAGTTGCTTTCTTTGGCCACACTGTAGTCACCGGAGTCTGCTACGTTGTGGTTTGGATTCTTGGGCTATGTACTGTCTCACATGGAGGCCCAGGCAGAGGAGATTCGAGATCCAAACAGGAAGGCTGGGTTATAGATGTAAGGATTGGTGAAACACTTAAGCCTTTCAAAATCCCCCCAGACTCGCCTCCTGGGATAGGTTCTTTTGAGATGGCTGAAGCTAAGGTCTTCTCCCTAGTAGATTTTTTGCTTTCTCTCTATTTATGATATGCAGCTAGTTCACATAGTAACCACCTCCAATTTTGGGTTATGTGGCAGGAGAACAGACAGGATGCCTTCAAATTGTAAAAACTTTGGCTACCTGACACAAAAAACATAATCACCTATAAGCCTAAGAGTACACACCTAGGAAAACTTTCCACAGAGGCTTCCAGGAAAAATAGGCAGAGACAAATATAAGAGTTATAATCAAGGAAAACAGATATGGGAGCGAACAATATGCTGATTTGATCAATTCCCGAAACTATAATCCATGGATATGCATAAAGAAGAAAATTACTAGCACAAGATAAAGAGCCCTGTTCTTGATTTTTAATTGGGAGGAATGACATGCATTTAGGCAAAGGGAAGCATCAAACATCTCTAATTCTGTTATTTCTTAAGTAGTTGTGAAATATATTTTCCTTTTTGAATTTGGATGTACAATATTCAATGCATTCTTATAACTTTTAAACACAAATCTGTGTGTGCTGCTGTGGTTTGGGGGCTTCTGAAACCAAATTTTACCTGTCCTGCTCTGCTACTCCAAAAGAGCATGGTGTAAGGAAAGGAAACATTTTAAATTGTTGTTGGCTACCTCTGTTAATCCCCGAATTGTCTTAGATATTAAGAACCTGATGTTCAAAAGAATGGCAGGAGCAATACATATTTAATAAAAAAATTGTTAATATTCACATTTTAAATCTGCCACTAGCTTTATATGGGAAACAGTCATTTCCCTATTTTCAGGTATCCTTTTTAAAAGCTTTGATAACACTCAAAACAGAACAGATTATCAACTAGAAAGTTTTTAAAAAGAGGAAAAAAGGATCCTTATTTACATTGCAATTTAAGCACAAAGAAGTGTTCTATTTTGATACTGGAGAAGACATACTGTAGTCCTCACTTGAAGATTAAACATGACTTTGGGAGGTGCACAGCTGCTGACATAGTACATTACCCGAACACTTTGCTATCACTCTTCAGCCTAAGCATGTGTGATCTCACTCTGCCTACTGGTAGGACCAGCTATGCAATTATCTAATAGCATTTGCTTGCTCTTGTTATAGGGTCTCCTGGACTGCAAGAAGATCAAATCTATGAAACCAACCCTGGATGTTCACTGGAAGGACAGATTTTGAAGCTGAGGCTCCAGTACTTTTGCTACCTCATGAGGAGAGAGGAGTCCTTGGAAAAGTCCCAGATATTGGGAAAGATTGAAGGCAAAAGGAAAAGAGGACTGCAAAGAATGAGATGGTTGGATGGTGTTATCGATGCAACCAACATGGATTTGACAAAACTCCAAGAGACAGTGGAAGACAGGAGGGCCTGGTGTGCTCTGGTGCATGGGGTCACAAAGAGTCAGACTGAATGACTGGATGACAACAATTATAGGGTAGACACATTGAACACTGTTTTTCTGAATAAACTTTCAAAAGCATCATTTCGTTATCCTTTATCCACAACCCAACTAACAATGAGGCATACAATCTAAATTTCTTGGCTGTTTCAACTTCTGGGATTCCAGTTGGACAATGGTCTGAATAGGCTTATTAGGTGGACAATGGCCTAAGGTGCATGAAAGTCCTACCTATGCAACCTTTCCCAACACCCATTATGGGTTTTTAGCTGTGGTTTTTAAAAGCCTCTAACACTTTCTCCTTGAAGGAAATTGACCACAGTCAATTACTACTGCTCCAGATGGCAGGACGAAAGGAATTGGTAGGTTATGGGGAACAAGTTACAAATACTGTAAAGAAAAACAGCTCTTTTAAATTGTGGACTTCTGGAGTTTGTATTGTTGGGGTTTTATTTACAGACAAACATTAGTTAGTATGCTTGGTTATATTCTTCATCATTAGGAGGCACAGCTGCAAAATGCATAATGGAATATAAATGAATACACTAACAATGTGACACATTCTTCTGCCAAGCCTTTGTCATTAAAATTTAGAGATGGCTAACTGACAGGGTTGAGCATGTAAACAAAGTAAAAATAATCTGAGATCCATTTAATACATTTTGACTTTTTTTAAAAAAAATTGCAGGCCAAGCAAACTTCTCTGGGGTTGGTAAAAGTTGTTCATCTCTATCAAGGCAAGAGTCGGTGTTTATTCCAATTCATTTTGTTGTCAGGAAACAGACAGTGTTTTATTAGAGAAAGCTGGGTGTCACAGTCAATGGGGAAAACTTAGCTTCAGTTGGCTGTGGTGGGTCTTGATCCCTGAGATCATAATACCAACTATTATTGTGAACATTTCCTCATTTTTAGAAAATGTGTTTAACCATCCTGCTTAACAAAAAATACTGGCGTTCTGGCAGTTGCTCCGTTTCCATTTTTGGTATGCCAATGAATTTCCTGATTATATATACAGGGCATTGCAAAGTGGATTCCTCTGCCTATTGAGTTAACAACTGCAAGAAATGCTTCCAAGTACACTCTTTAAGGCAGATATTCTATGTATTGGGGCAATACTTTTATTTCTGCTTCCTAGAGGAGCTGGTATTGTGTCGTGGTTCAAGTACTGGACTTGGGAGATCCTCGCTCAACTCTACTGGACTTTCCATCATGGACTCAGTGGGTCACTTTGAGCCAGTCATAATCTCTCAACCTATGGAGCAAGTTGTTGTGAGGTTGGAAGAGAAGAGCCATACCTTGAGCTCAGTGTAGGAAAGGTAGGGCAGAAGTATAAGAAATAAATACATGTGAAATAAATAAATCCAGGCTACAATATAACACTGTTAAGACTGTCACTGTTATGTATTCATGACAGAAAGGAAGACTTGGTGAATTCTTAGGCAAGAAGAAACTGTGTGCCAACACAAAACATCTAAATCTACTTTTTAACGAATAATATGGGCTTTTATTAAATGAAACATTTGGGAACCATTCCTAAATAAATTCCAAAGGGGTAGCCATTTTAGGTGGGGGAAACCAACCGAATGCCTTTTGGCATCCTACAGACTAACAAATTTATTATGGCGTAGCCTTTCATGGACTAAATCCTACTTCATGACACAACTGTTTTACTGTGAATCAGTTTCTTTCCAAGTTAAGAAGAAAAGAGCCAACGTAAAGAATATTATATTGGCGGACTTCTGACAATCTGGAGAAGGAGATGGCTGTCTAGCAGTACTTTCGGGTGGCTGGAAGATCTCTTTCCCTTCAACAATCAAGAAAAAAGATGCTGGGAGCAGAGGGAGGAAGATGGGGTTTATTTTCCACAACTCACAATCTTCACCCATGGTGCTATAGCAGACGAAAAGGGCAGCACAGCAAAGGGTTTCCCCTCACTATACATAGTGTTCCTCAGCCTGATATCTTCCAGATATTACGAAAAACAGCTTTATTGTAGTCACATCAGAAACTTGGGATATAGCTGGGATAGATGTCCTTTTCTCAAGTATCCATCTAGCTTTTGGTACTCACAGTTCTAGACGGCAGTTGTTTCAAAACACGAGATTACATCATCTAGTCCTGTTTTTTGGTTTTTTGCTTCTCTCACCATCTGAAACCAATCCACCTGCTTTGGTGAATCCAAACCTTTGAGATGGCAGTACAGACAGAGATGGAAATAAAAGACTGTCACTGGTGTTGTGGTCTTATAGGTTTGGTAAGTAATGTCAATCTGTACAGATAATACTTACAGTTCCAAACGAGTTGATGGTGGAAGACCTGTTTGTGGAAAATGCATGTTTTCCCCACTCGTGAATTTTCTAAGAAGTGATGTCAAGGATCAAAGAAATGTGTGTATGGAATTGATGGATCTCAAATATCCCCTATATTATGCTCCCAACATTAGTTATTATCCCAGGAATAGGACACACTCTCGATCTACAGAGCAATCCCACTTCCTGCTTCACACTTGAACAAGAGAACCCAGGGGTTAAATAAATCCATTAGGCAGTCTTACCTGGAGTAGGCACACTGGAATTAATGTCATGGAGCTGGAAACTAAGGTTGATTTTCAATTTCCTATAGATGCCCAAATGACACCGGTAGCTTGCAATGTCTCCCATCATTTTTTTGCTTCTACGGGACAAAAAGGAACTTGCCATAGTTCTCCATGTCTTCATTAACATCCGGTTTAGACTGCTGCCTATTAAAAGCACTCTGAAACAGCAACTGCTTGCCACACTGATCATATCTCATTGGGACTAGGCTCTGTGAAGGATATCCCTTTCCATTTTGGTTGATGGAGCAGCTATACATGATGCATGGGCATTCATAAGAAATTGAAAACCTGCACATATTTTAATACTATTCAGGCCAGATGGAAATAGTTCTATATCTTATTTCTGGGTTTATTTATTGAAGTACTGGGTGCATTAGAGTCATGATGGTCTCAGGGTTCTTGGTTAACGCTGCTGGTCCTTAAATAGGAAAAACATATAAAGCAAAGCAAAGTGTTCTGCTTATATACTGCCCCATACCACTTCAAGTAGTCTCTGGGCGGTTTACAGTTTTAATTACAGTACGCAGGCTACCCATCCCCCCCCCCACCAGCAAGCTGGGTACTATGCAGCCTTCAGTATCATGACAGGATAATTTTAATGTGTTGAGAAAATACCATATGCTGTGAACCAAGCTGCACTACAGGGAGAGTCCTATAAATGAAATTCTCCTCTCTAATATTACCTTATGCAAATAGTGAAGAGGGGTGTGTTTCGGCAGCCCAGTTTCATAGATTTTCATAGAATCATAGAGTTGGAACAGACCTCAAGGGCCATCCACTCCAAACCCCTGCCATGCAGGAACCCCCCCTCAAAGTACCCCTGACAGATGGCCATCCAGCCTCTGCTTTAAAATCTCCAAAGAAGGAGACTCCACCACCCTCCGTGGCAGCATATTGCACTGCCGAACAGCTCTAACCGTCAGGAAGTTCTTCCTAATATTCAAATGGATTCTCTTTTCCTGTAGTTTGAAACCATTGCCCCGAGTCCTAGTCTCTGAAATCATGGATGATGATACGCAGCTCTATCTCTCCTTTTCTACCTCTGCAGTGGAGGCAGTACACTCCCTTGATCTGTGCCTGGAGGCGGTCTTGAAATGGACCAGGACCAACAAGCTCAAAGTGAATCCGGAGAAGACTGAGGTTCTGTTCTTCGGGGCACCCTCGTCTAGGTACAATGGGCCCCTCCCTAGTCTGGGGGGAGTCTCCCTCCTGCCTACAGACAGGGCCAGGAATCTGTGTGTGGTCTTGGACTCGGCCCTCTCCCTGGAAGCCCAGGTGACGGCCGTCTCCAGGGCCGCTTTTTTCCACCTCCGCAGGATCGCTCAGATCCGCCTGTGGCTCGATGAGTCCTCCCTGAGGACAGTTGTGCAGGTCCTGATGATCTCGAGGATTGATTACTGCAATGCACTCTATGTGGGTTGCCCTTGACCCTTGTCCGGAGACTCCAATGGGTGCAGAATGCGGCAGCCAGACTGCTGGTGGGTGCTCGTAGATACGATCACATCACCCCAGTTCTGGCACGCCTGCATTGGTTGCCCGTGGTTCTCCAGATAAGGTTCAAGGTCCTGGTTTTGGTTTTCAAAATCCTCCATGGCTTGGGTCCTGAATACCTGTTGGAGCGTATCTCCCAGAGGTCAACTGAGGCCAGGTCCACGAGGATGGTGCAGGCGCGCTCACTTAGGGTGGCCACACCCAGGGAGGCATGGAAGTTGTTCATGCGCAACCACGCCTTCTCTGTGGTGGGCCCCTCGTTGTGGAACCATCTACCGAGTGAGCTGCACCTTGCACAGTCCCTGCCCGCCTTCAAAAAGGCTTTGAAAATTATGCTTTTTAAGGAGACATATGGCGACCTTTAATTTAATTTATTTATTTTGCTCTCACTTTTTTTCACTTCCTCTGCTGCATCTTGCTGAGGGTATCCCCCCTCTTTTTGCTCATATTGATGTTTTTACCTGATGTTTTTAATTTGTAAACCGCCCAGAGTTCCTGAAGGAAGATGGTGGGGTATAACAATGAAACAAATAAATAATAAAAATAAATAATAAATGGAAAAGAAGCCCGTTCCTTCTTCAATATGACATCCTCTCAAATATTTAAACATAGCTATCATATCATATCATATTGCACAAAGAGAAGCAGAGAAGCATATAATGCCTTATAAACACAGGGCATTTTCTCTTCAATTTATGCCAATTTTGGAGCTCATTCCAGTTGCTGAAAATAATGTCTTCTTTCTTAACGAAATGCATGCATTTCCAAAATTTATCATGCTTTGATAGCTTAGAAATATTTTAACAACTTGCCACAAGAGATGTTGTTGGTTCCTTTAATAAAACACCACAAAATGTTATTAATAAAATCACCTTGCCACGTTGAACACGCTGCAACAAAACAACGGCGTCAATCCTAAAACAAGGACGTTAATGAGGATGAAGTTTCCCTGCTTTTCTCTTTATCATCGGCCCCTTTGCCCTGCAGCCCATGGCTTAGAAGGCCCTCTAACTTCCTGAGGCTGTTTGTGGATTGCACATTACTGTCAGGATAGCAAACATTTCTTTCAAGAGTTTCATGAAGTTAATTTATATTAAGATCCAAGCCAATGTATTTTATTGATCTGTATGATAAATCCAGCATTTTTAAAAGAAGGTTATTGCTGAGGAATCTACTTCTGTGGTCTGAACTGTTTTTTTTTTTTTAATTCTGCTCATGTCCAATTTTATTTTCTTGCTTGAAAAAGGCTCCCTTGGGTCTGAAACAGCTGGAGGGTGGGCATGATAAGAGGGACATTATTCCCCATGTCCCCCAATATACTACTGCAACATTACCAAATTTTAATATAGATGATGGAAATTAGATGAATGATGCTTAGAATCCCATTAAAACAGCAGCCTTGGCACAAGCTGAACATTTGAGGTACATTTCAGTATTAAGGAACATTTTTCAGATATACTATACTGTGAAATAGTTTCATTTGCTTTGGAGTTAAACGTGAGTAAATTTAAATCATGCCTTTTATTTTAATGTTATATTATATGTTTTATTATTGTGTCTTTCAACTATTTGGGCATTATAGTTGTTACTGGTATACTTGCAATGGGAAAAAGTTAGTGATTTAACTACATAACTCCAGTATCAATTATTCTGTTAATCTAATATATTTGCATCTGTAGAAAAAATCATAAAATTAGCAAGTGCTCCCATGGCATTTCCTCGTTTTTCTCAAATTCAGTCATTCAAAATTATAGCCACGTACAAAACACAGGACACAACCCATTCATTTCAGTAGGAAGAAGGGCTTCTCAGTCAAGTTTCTGTAATGAATTTAGATTGTAAGCCAAATCTGAAATGAAGTAGCTACTTATATCCAAACAAAGTTACTGATCATGCCTATAGTTTGGTATCAGACATATAAATCACACACTGAACAAGGAACATCTTTCAGAGACTGCATGGAATATTTAATGACACAAAGCAAAATCCCACAAAAGTCCGGTCCTTTTGAGTTCTCCAGAACTCTTGAGAATAATTAGTACAAAAAAGGAAGATGGAAGAACAAAGTAAGAAAGTTCAAGAAAAATTAGGTGGGCTTTCATGGCTAAGAGGTTTCAAGAACATTAACACTTACAGATATGAAAAAAGCTTATGATTTACAGCTAGATGTCATTATGGGATTTATTTTCTTTAAAAAATTCTTCTGGAGGACTCCTTGTGCTATTAAATGAGTTTCTTATTCTACTGTGATTTCTTCTCACAGAAGCAATTCTTGGTGTGTCTATAATTCACCATTGCTTATTATGACTAACAAGCCGAAAATACCACATCAAATGCAATTTTCTTCTCTTTTAAATAAAAGTTCACTATTTAACAGAAGTAATAATGATAGTGTCCTGAAAGGGAAAGCCCTGTTGGTACATGCTGAAGTTTGCAAAGTCAGCTACTAAGTGAGCAGAAGTTTTGAATTTTTAACAGTTTGGATGGCACCTTCTCCCAAAGAAAAGGACAGGGACTATAGCTTTAACGGCCAGCAGCCAGGAAGTTCGGTTTGGTTCTTTGCTGGCTTCTCACCTTTCTCTAGTCCAAATCAAGGGTGGGAAGTCAACTTCAACTGTCAAATTCTTCCTCTTCAGACTGAAATCAGCGCTGGCCATCACTATTAAAAAGTTATCAAGGTATGCCCAATTGTGGATTTTGTTTTTACTTACAGACTTACACAGCTATCCTTTTCTTTTCACTGGTATTAACGTATCTATGTTATTAGCCAAAACGGCCTGTTTTGTTCTTTTAGAACTGCCTTAATGACCAATGCTCCCTTTGTTAATTATCAAATCTCACAAGGGTAGTGCACCCAGAGCACTGGCCCCATGAGAGCTTGCCTGTTGGGAAAATGCTTCTTCCTTACAGCCTCACCTTTCTTTGACCAAATGTCACATTCCACCCTTCCTTGTGATTAAGCAGTTTCTCTGCTTAATGAATTACCCTTAAGGGTGAAAATGGCTTCTTCTGAGACCATCCTGAAGCCTGTTTTACATAACAAGGACATAAAACAGGTTTTACAGCTAATAGTACTGTGACACTATATAACTTCATTTGTTCCATATGGCTATCATCCAGTCTATATACTAAACAAGGAGCCCACCTACAACTCTTCTCTAGCTTGAGAGCAAAAATAACACCAGCCCTTTAAAAACAGCAACCTTCCAAACAGCATGAACTATATGTAACATTTCAAAAGCATGGCATCTTTTGTTAAGTACTGGGCACCACAGAATTTCATACACACTGCTTACAAGCTTACCTCTGCACATGTCTAAATATATATTTCTACAGCACAAACTTTCTAAACATGTTAATGTATATGACTTCGGGGGAATGAATACCAGGTTAGAAATGAATAAAGTGCCCTTTATCAATATTTTGAGAAGAGAATAAGCTGTTACATAATCTGAAAGGTGACTACCAGCTCTCTCCCCAAATTTGTTTTTGCTGGAAATGGCTAGACACCTTTTAGAAGTTTTAACTGAAGCCTGACAATTACCTTGGCACAGTATTTCATACTTTCAGAATAAGATTCTCCTTTGCTTAATTTCTGATGAAGAACGTTTGGCAGTACTCATGGTATGCTGGTGGTGAGCATGTGACCTTTCAAATATTATTGGATTGTGACTCTCATCAGCCCAAAGCAAGACTGTCAATAATGAGGGATGGGAATTCTTCCTGTAGCCCCACAGTAAAGCTATCTGTTCCCCACTCTTGCTGTGTTGGTGCTTGGGTTGTCATCTAATCATACTGTTCAATGAAATTAACTGAAATTTTAAGTCAACTTCTAAATGGACTGGAACATGGAAACAATAATGTCTTTGTACTTCTAACAGTGACTCTCTAATGAAATAGTTCCTGTCACATGTGCCATTCTGGAGAGCGAATATGGGCAATACTTACCCGTTTTTGTTCCCTAATATATTCCATCAATTCTTCTCGGGTTCTCGTCACAGCTTCTTCCACTGCTTTCTCACTTCTCTTTTGTTCCTCCATGATTGCTGCTTTTACCATGGCCTGTTACAAGAAATTAAGAGCAGTATGGACTAAAGGATATACATATCTTGCTTTAGACCCTTCAGGAGCTGGAAAAACTGCACACATATTTTCTTCTTTCCACAAATATCCACCTCAGCACAGAGTTGTTTTGGATGTTAGTCTAAAATAACATGACTTGCACTCTCCTCTTTGCCCTTTAGCTGTGGAAGTTTTTTAAAAAATACTCTTTAAACTAACTAAATACACCTCCAAGATTTCAATCGGTATACTCTCCCCCTAGGAAAAAAAAAGGATATGAGGAAAAATGTTGGGGAAAAAGAGAAAATATTTATTTAAATGTGTTAATGTTGAATTATGCTCCACTCAGGAGTCCATGAGATTCAAACAATCCCTCAGGAGTGGATGACTTATGACACACATGTGGCCCTCAGCTTCTTTCCATGCAGGACATATCCCATACCTTTGACTGGGTTGATTAAACATCTACAACAGCAAGGAGAAAAGAAAAGCTACTGGAAATGCAGTGAGGCAGACCACCTGAGGCCACCAGGCCAAAAGTTCCCAATCTTGAGTAACCCACATGTTCTTGGACTGCAGCTCTCAGAAGCCCTTTACCACTAGCGGAGCTGGCTGGGGTTTCTGTGAGATGCAGTCCAAGGTTAGGGGCCACTGCTCTTTGCCAAAGGTGGGCAAGCTGCTTACTGCAGAAATTCAGCAACAAATCACACATTGGATCTGATTGATATATATATATATATATATATATATATATATATATATTTGTTTTTGTAGATTTTCACGGGTATAGGTATGCATGTTAGGGTGGATTCGGGTTTCTTCCCGTGTAGAAATCTGGTTGTTTTGGCGACGTTTCGACGAGGTCTCACTCGTCATCTTCAGGCTGCTGGTCTGGCTTCTTTCTTCTTGAAGCAAAGCGTGATCTCAGTTGAAGTCCTTCTATAAATACTGCTGGGGGGGTGTGGTTTGCTTGCTCTGTTGCTGATTGTTGGTTCGTTTGTTCTTTTGTGATCTGCTGTGTGGCTGAGGCGATCGTTAAGGGATTAACTGCTGGTGGGTTAGATGGCTGTTTAGAGACATCCTGTGTGGGTGAGGTGCTGGATGTGTGTCTATCAGCCTTTTGTTTCTTAACGACCTTGGTGATGGGCGTTCTGGCAGCATCCTGGGCTTTGGTGGAGTGGGGTCCTGTGTCTTGTGAATTCATTTTAGGCTGGCTACGTGTCTGTGGTCTCCCAATGTTTTTTTGGCGTGTGTAAGTGTGCTCCATGTGGTGACTGGAGTGGGGTGCAGCAGTAGATGGTGCAGTCGTGGTCTTGTTATTGGATGGTGGTTTCGTTTCATCTGTGGGAAGGGTCTGGGTTTGTGTTTGGTGTGGATGGAAGGTGGTGGCATCTTGTGTCCTTTTGGACCTGGTGTCAGTCTTTGTGACCCAAACAACATGAATAAACGTGATGACACCTCCCGCTTGCCTGACATCTGGAAACTAGCCCTGGTCAACAGACGAGCCTCTGTCACAAAGACTAACATGCATATATATATGCTCTTCTTTTTCTCTGACGAGCCTCTGTCACAAAGACTAACATGCATATATATATGCTCTTCTTTTTCTTTGAATATATATATAAGATTACTGTTAATGCTACCATTGACTCCACCCTTTCTTATTAAGGGTACCAGGAAGGGATATAATGGAGGAGACCAAATGAGTAGCTCATGCTTCAGTGGCGATAACTAGCAATCTCCACATCTGGGGCAAGCAGTCTAGTACAACTGTTCAAAGAAAAAGAAGAGCATGTGGCCCACTGTCAGAGAAAGGGAGCCTTTATGCTTCCAAGAAAGAGGAGGAGGAAGTGTTGGTGGTGGTGAATAGGGATGGGGCATCATTCCATTTATCTTCCTAGCACTCATTGCTGCAGATGCCTTGATATGACACCTGAGGCTATGCCCCAGTTGCATACCCTACTTATCACTCTAAAATACTTGTGGAGAGAAGGCTGGGAAGGCTAAAGCTAATAAATGTAAGACAGTTTTTTTTTAAAAAAAAACCAACCAGATGCTTTTTAAGTATGCTTGAAGCAAGCGGGTCAGCAAAGAAGCACCAGAACTGTTCTGTGGAGAGGATGGAGGAATACACAGAGAAGGCAGTACTGTTACACAGATACATTGCAGCTGTCTTCTCCCCAAAAGAAGGCAGTGCTCAAGCTGGGGCAAGCAGAATAAAGAACACAGCAAGGAGCAGCTGTCCACAATAGTTACAAGACAGGAACAGGACCTCCTAGCTCAGGCATGTCCAAACTTTGGCCCTCCTGATGTTTTGGACCACAACTTCCAGACTTTTAAGTTAGATTGCCAATGACAAAGGACTGTGGGAGTTGAGGTCCAAAACACCAGGATGAAGTTTGGACATGCCTATCTTAGCTGGTTTAAAGGGGTTCAGTTCTCCAGGGCTGGTTGATCTGCATCCACAGGTCCTAAAGGAATCTTCTGTGGACCTAACAGAAGAGTCTCTGCCTATAGGTTTTAAGTATTCTTGGACAGCAAGTGACATCTCCATTTTTAAAAGGGGGGAAAGAGGATCCAGATAACTATTAACTTGTCACTTTGACATCAATAGCAGGAAGGATCCTAGAACATATAACTGAGCAGACAGTCTGCAAGTATTTAGAGAAGAACACCATGTTCCCAAAGGTGTAGCACAGATTTCTGATAAGCAACATTATCTCTTTTTTTCACTGAGTCACAATAATCCTAGTAGTTAATGAAGGGAATGTTGTGCATGTAGTATATCTTGATTGCAGCAAAGCATCTGAAAAGTGCACCTTGATATTATTGTGGGTGACCTGGCAAAACACTGACTAGAGAACACTGTTAAGTGGATTTGTAGCCTGATGACAGGCTATACTGAAATCATGCTGGCCAACACTTCCTCATCATCCTGGAGAGCAGAGGGGTGTCATCTGTTTCTGTCCCTGGCCCAGTGTTGTTCAGCGTTTTCATAAATTACTTAGATGATGATTTGGAGAGAATGTTCATTACACTCTCAGATAACACTAAACTGGTAGTGGTGGCTTAGACACTGGAAAATGAAATCAGGATTTGTGAAGATCTTAACTAGAGAAGACTGGAGAACTGGACCAAAAACAAACAAAATGAATTTCAACAAGGAAAAATGAAAGTTTTATCCTTAGGCATGAAAAGAAAACAAAACAAATAGATGTGCATATATAGGATAGGCGACAGATGATCTGGTACTTGTATATGTGAAAAGAATCTAAGAGTCTTCATAGACTGCAAGCTAAGCATGAGTCAGAAGTATTATGTGGTGGCAAAACCCCAAAGGGATGCTTGGCTACATCAACAGAAGTAGTGTCCAATCAAGGAAAGTACAGTAATAGAAGTACTCTATTCTGCATTGGCCAGACCTCACCTGGAATACTTGTGAACACCACAATGAAAGAGGAATTTAAAGATGGAATGGCTGAGAGAGCTGGGCATGTTTAATCCATTGAAAAGACTGTCATGTGGAAGGCAGAGGAAGCTCATTTTCTGCCACTCCAGAGGGTAAGACCTGAAGTTATGGAATTAAATTACAGGTTGAAAGATTTCAACTCAACTTTCCTGAAATGGTGAATGGATGAGTGGATCCAATTATCGCAGGAGAGGCAACAAGTGACCCTTGCAAGATTATCAAACTGTAACTCCCATCCTTCCTCATCACAGGCTATGAAGCATAACGCTAATGAGAGTTGCAGTCCAACACCATCTGGATGTTCTTAACTAGCCTACTCCTGAAGTATCAGGGTGCCAGGCATCTGCTAATTTTCAGTGAGAAAAATCTCCACAGGGAGACAAACTCGCACCATCTCCTTTAAGAAATTCATACTTCTTTATTATAGATTGTTTCAAGTTCTTATTCCTTTCATGGTTAAGTGTATCTGTCTTATTGCTATTAATTTATTGCTGCACAATCTAAAAGAACCTCCTTTATTCAGCTGCACAACAGGTTTCAAAACTGCTTTCTACACATATTACATTCACACATTTAACCAAGAGACAAAATCTCTCATCCATTCCCCCTCTGCCCAAAAGTAGTTCATTAAGAAAATACACCCTGTTCTCCACAACTAAGTCTTGTTAGTTGATGGATTTCTGAGATGAAGCCAATTAATCCTATTTTTAAAGTATAAAATGAGCTTCACAGGGCAGTGTCAGGAGACACGTTTATTTTCAGTTGGTTATAAAATCTAAAAACTCATAACTAGCAGATCTTGGAATGATGCTGGTGAAAATGAACATGCTGTGTTCCTTACTTTGGCTATGTAACATAAGAACATAAGAACAGCCTTGCTGGAAGAGGCCACAGCCGATTCAATCCAACATTCTGTCTCACACATTTGCTTCACCATTTGCTTCAGGGTATTCCCAAGCAGATCTCTTCACCTGCTTACAATTCCCTGCAAATGGCATTGAGAGATATCCCGCTTATCTCTTCAACCCGGAGGTTGTCCTTAGGCATCCATAATGATAGCCGTTGTTCCCCTTGTTCTCCATGAATTTGTCTAATCCTTTCTTAAAGCTGTCACGACTGACAGCTGTCACTACTTCTTCTGGCAGGGAGTTCTATAGACCAGTGATCCTCTGGGTGAAAAAGTAGTTCTTCTTATTTGTTTGAGAACTAGCACCCAAAAGTTCCATGGGTTGCCCCTAGTTCTAGTGTTGTACAATGGGGAAAACAGTTTGTCCACATTGTGTATGATTTTATAAAATTCAATCAGGTCACCTCTTATGCGCTGTCATTCAAGAGTGAATAGCCCCAGCTGTTGCAGCCTCAGACGGTAAGGAAGGTGTTCCAGTCCTGTAATCATTCTGGTTGCCCTCCTCTGCCCCTTTTCCAGTTCCATAATATCCTTCTGGAGGTATGGTGACCAGAACTGTACGCAATACTCCAGATGGGGCCTCAGCATATATTTATAAAGAGGCAAAATGACACTTGCTGACTTGTTTTCTATACCATTCCTAATGATCCCCAGCATTGAGGTTTTTTTTTTTTCCACTCCTGTGGCATAGTGGGTTGACACCTTCATTGAGCTGTCCACCAGGACACCAAGGCGCCCTTTCCTGGTTTGTTGCAGAGAGTTCTGACCCCATCCGTTTATAAATGTAATTTGGGTTTTTTGCCCCAACATGCATCACTCTTCATTGCTAATGTTGAAGTTCATTTGCCACTGGTTTGCCCACTCCCCCAGTGTCAAGAGAGCTCACAATCTCTCTGTTTTTATTACCTTGTATAATTTAGTGTTATTGGCAAATTTAGCTACCTTGCTATTTATTCCTACTTCTAGATCATTTATGAAGAGGTTGAAAAGCAGGGGTTCCAGTACTGAACCTTGGGGGATCCCACTCTTTACCTGCCTCCACTTGGAGAAGTGTCCATTTGGCGCTGCCCTCTGTTTCCTGTCCCTTAGCCAGTTGTTGATCCGGGACAAGACCTGTCCCTTGATTCCATGACTGGCAAGTTTATTCAAAAGCCTTTGGTGCAGGACCTTTTCAAAAGCCTTCTGAAAGTCCTGATAAACAATGACAACTGGATCTCCCTTATCCACATGCTTCCAACAGATTAGTGAGGCATGATTTGCCCTTGCAAAAGTCATGTTGGCTCTCCTTCAGCAGTGCCTTCTCTACTATGTGCATAATAATTTTATCACTTTGGATGGTTTCCATCACATTCTTATATTCTTATGTTCTTATGAAATGGATGACTTACAGTCTTCTTGCACATTACTAATGTGTTCTACACATGATTGGCAAGTACAATTGTAATTCATCCACCTGTGTTAGACCCCCAAGGCCCTCCTTATGACCTCAACGGGGACAAAAAAACCTTCCCCACAATTGATTCATCTCTCTCTCTTTCTGAGTCTTTATTTTCTAAAAACAAAATACAAACAAAACAGGAAGACACCACTCATATAATCAGCCCCAAGAACTGGGGAAACATCTGACAAATATATCTGGCTTCCCTAGGATAGACTTAGAGCAACTTTCCCATTCAAAGATGTGCCAGCTGTAGTAGATTTAGAATGGTAAGAAGACCCCTTCTGCCAGTATAACTAGCCTTGTGTTGGCAGAATCACCTTGTGGTTGCTGACGTCAGAGATCTGCCAAGGTTCGTTAGCAAAAGAACTGAAAGGGCAGTGGAGAACAGGTCAGGTAAAGGAGGAGAAAATTACACCAGAGCCAAACCTTTTCCAGGCCAAAGGCACAATCATTAGGCAAGCAGAAATTAGGGCTAAATTAAAGGGCAGTCCTAAATCATTTCCATTGTTTCTAGGCTGGGAGGGGTTTCAATGCAGCACAGCTGCAGTTCCCCCCATAGCCATTTTGCACCCTTATGCTGTTGGAGCACATGAAGTCTTTCAACTGCACCTGGAAAACAACATTGGTAATCTTTTGTAGGGGCTTCTAAAACACTTGCAGCCAATGAGATAACCTGCACAACATGTAGTCTGGGGCTTTGCTGCTGCTGCTGCTGCTGCTGCTGCTGCTGCTGCTGCTGCTGCTG
>JAHTLZ010000274.1:4842274-4855198 GCA_023846285.1 Phrynocephalus versicolor | reverse complement strand
CTTCTTCTTCTTCTTCTTCTTCTTCTTCTTCTTCTTCTTCTTCTTCTTCTTCTTCTTCTTCTTCTTCCTCCCTCCCTCCCTCCCTTCCTCCTCCTCCTCCTCCTCTTCTTGGTTTTAAAACAGTGACAAAAATGTATTGGATACTGTTTTGTGATGTTTTAATGGAAATGTAACCAGTTCTAGGTAACATATTATTTTCTAATACATTACCTCCAAGCTCTAATTGCATGGTTATTAAATGCCCCTTAAAGCAGGGAGTTTTGTTGTTCCTACGTCTGACTTACGCCATACTACGCGGGTTTAGGCAGGTGAGATATTTCAGGAACAGTTTACCACTGTCATTATTCCCTGCTGAGTTTCTGTGGCCAAGCAGGGATTTCAGCCTATGACTCCTGAATTCTACTCTGACACTTTCTACACTGCATCAAAGTAGTTCTCAAAGAAGGAGTAATAGGGTGTTTTTAGGCTAAGGACTGTGTTTGCTTCAGTGAAAAATTTTGGAAGCAGATATAAATATAGAACACATATGCTCTAAAAAGATCTTACATATTCAGCTTGTGGAACACAGTTCCATTTAAAAAAAAAAACAGACTGGAGGAAGAATATTTAAAGGACTGATTTTTTGAGATCTACTGCGTAAAAATGGGTTCTGCATGCCAAATGTAATCGAGAAGATAATAAAGATAGAACTGTGAAACACTGCCAGCACAACATCCTATTGTAAACTATGCAACATCCATGTCAATGACAAGATCATGAAGGTATAGACGGAATACAAAGATATTACTGAGATCAAAACCTCACTTATTTTAGGAATCAATTTTTCTTTCATATGACATTCCAGAAAAGAAGAAGCTATGCAAGGGCCTTCAACTAAATAAAATGGGCCTCCTTTATAATTTCCGCTCATCCACCTGGATAACACATGTCTGCAAAGGAAATCTCATCAAACCCCAGCTAAAGGAAACAAACAAATCTTTTGGATTGACTCATTCCATACATCTGCTGATGAAACTGGTGTAGAAATAATTCAACATTTTCCTGCTGATTTAACACAATTTATCTTGATCCTATTTTGTATGGAACAATATTTTCAATTTATAAAATTATTGGCAAACTTGGCTTTATAAAACTTTCAAGCTGTCATCAGTTGTTTTTATACGGAAAATACCTTAAAACTTATATGGCTGTTTAGTTAGAAGTTTTAAGAAGTGATATGTTTTTATGGTGTGGTCCTTTGCGCAGACATTATGATACACCACAGTTTATCGTTAAGAGAATAAGTTGCCCTAGGTCCTCAGACACTTGACCATTTCCTTCCTGGGTGCAGCCAACAGAAGGGCTTAGAAACTTTTGCTTGCATTCATACTAAGCAAACTTGAATATAATCTCCAATGTTCCCCAATTCACAAATAGGAAACAAGCCAGATTCAATTTATAACTCATAAAGGTTTGTTACAATTGACCACTGACAAAACGAATCATAATTTGCCTAACACAAAACTGCCTTAATTAAAAGTGAAAGTGAAAGCATGTTGTCTCCTCACAGTTTTGCTGGAAGAAAGAAGAACCTGCAAGCCACAGACATTTGTATCTACCTAATAATAAGCCTTCATTTATAATTAAGTTGAAGCTAAGTAGCCTCACTGAGTTCACATCTCTAAGCATTTTGATGTGTAATATAATTTGTTTGACTTGTTTTCTTTAAGATCAGGGAAAATCTGTATAGAACAGTGATGGCTAAGCTTTTAGAGTCCGAGTGCTCAAACTGTGATTCAAAACCCATTAATTTTTCGCGAAGTGTCAATACAGCAATTTAACCTGAATACAGGTGGCTGTGAAGGGGCGATGTTGGGTGCCCACAGAAAGGGCTCCAAATGCCACCTTTGGTACCTGTGCCATAGGTTCCCCAACACTGGTATAGGGCAATATATGATACTGATAATGTATTTGGGGTACTAAGAGACAGGAGCATGCAAGATGCTGCAATGTCTTGAAAATGGCAAACAATTGAGACTGTTGATTGGTTGGGGAAAGACTCTAAAGTCCCCTGAAGGAGGAGAAAAAGCTGTATCTGCCTGCCTGCCTGCCTGCCTGCCTGCCTATCTATCTATCTATCTATCTATCTATCTATCTATCTATCTATCTATCTATCTATCTATCTATCTATCTATCTATCTATCTATCTATCTATCTATCTATCTATCTATCTATCTATCTATCTATCTATCTATCTATCTATCTAATTTATATACCACTTCATCTAGCTACACAGCTACTCTGGGCGGTTTCTATCTATCTATCTATCTATCTATCTATCTATCTATCTATCTATCTATCTATCTATCTATCTATCTATCTATCTATCTATCTATCTAATGATTCTTTTTTAAAATGAAAGCACCTGTTTCTGGAGAATTGGGTCAGAAAATCCTGTAAATAACAATCCAGATAAGAATAGGAGACTTTATTTTAACATATGTAATACTCTCAGTTAAATTCTTTATTGGGCAATACACTATAAAATTTTGAGAAGATGCCAGACTGGGTAGCAGTTTCTACAGAAGAAGCTGAATCACTGATTCTTCCATAATTTGATCCCTTACCAAATAAACTCACTATATCTGCATTTGTCTATGAACTAGTAAACCTTATATGACTTGATAAGACAGAACTGCAATTTTTCTGTTTGTGGATACTGAGATGACCAAATCGTATTAAAATTTCATTTCAGCTCTTCCACATGATCACTTTTTAAACCTAGCAGCACAATCTTTACTATTAAGTCTCAGGGGCTCTTTCCCCTCCACCCTGCAGCTATCACTTCACGCCTCAACTTCCCTCACAAGTTTATTTCCTTGCATCCTTAATAGAAATGGCTATGTTATCTCAGGGTTATCTGGGTCCACTTAATACTATTAGGTAGAATGATTGTATAAAACATCGTAGTAATTTTATGTAAATGATGCAATAAATGAAATGTTTCAAGATTACTGCAAAAAGTGAAACATGGATCATTTTACGGTTAGAACTCAGAATAAGGATGCCTCTAAATACATCATGCATTAATGACCAACCCCTCAATTATGATTTTAATGGGGTAAACACAGTACAAACAGGAACAAACCATTAACTCACCTCAGCATTTTGTCTTTGCTCCTGCACTGCCTCTTGGATCGCTTGAGCAATCTGTTCATGATCTTTGATTCGCTCAGCTTGCCACATTTCCTTTTCTTCGGCATGAAGCTTTGCCATGGTTTCCCTTTCCTCTTTTACTGCTTTTATTATGGCTGCCTCCATTTCTCCCTTTTCAATCTGCAAATCAAATTAAAAAGTGAAATTACCGAGAAACACCAACAATTACATGTTTTATTTATAGTGAAGCTAAAAAAAAAATGCTGCACAGGATTCCCCAGGTCTTGATAGTAATGGGAGATTTTCCTGCCCTTCTGATCCAGAAGGAAAATAGGACATTTAATAAAGAAATCTTAAATCTCTAAGGGGCACCCTTTTCTCTAGAAGATTCCAAGGCTATGCTAAAAAAAAAAACATGTCTTTTTTTATGAAATACTTTTAAAATTTGGATTTCTTATTTTTTTTAAGTTAACCATTTTGTCTTCTCTACTGGTACCTGTCCTTACCCATCTTGTGTTTAATCAAAGTGATAAATTTTCACCTACAAAGACTGTAGACACAAAGGTCTATATAGATTAGAATACCTTTTTATTAGGGATATTCTACCGTGGCTCAGTTCAGAGCACAACCTGGAGAGGTATGACCATAACACATGAAGATAATGCTGGCTACACATTTTCACATCAATGCCTTTGGTGAAATGGCAGGTTTCTTGAGCAAATTGTGTCCAGTTTAAATTTAGGAGCCAGGGGCTTTGCATCTAAATTATACCATCTTTTAATCATGACTACACAACACTATTTCCAAGGTCCTGAATTGGCAGATTCCTGATGTCATCTGGAACTCCCAACAAATCAAGCACCTTTAAAATTACAGAGCACAGTTAGAAATCACTCCACAAACAGTTGTTGTTGTTGTTGTTGTTGTTGTTGTTGTTGTTGTTGTTGTGGCGGTGGTGGTGGCGGTGGTGGTGGTGGTGGTGGTGTCGTTACAGTCGTGACTGACTCTTTGTGACAAACAGCGTGTATGTGTGTGTTGTGTTGTTACAGTCGTGACCGACTCTTCGTGACTCCACATCCATGGAGTTTTCTTGGCAGGAATACTGGAGTGGCATGCCAGTTCCTACTCCAGGCGCCTACAGCACCTGGTATTCCCTGGTGGTCTCCCATCCAAGTACTAACCAGGGCCGACCCTGCTTAGCTTCCAAAATCGGGCGAGATCGGATGTGCTTAGGGTATGTGACAAACAGTACCTTACGCCAATAAAATATCTATTTCCAAACGCTGGAGTGTGTGCAGGGAAATTGATTCATAATTTGCACATGCAATGGTCATGCAGAGAGATATATATCTTTAAGGAAGTGCCTTTTAGAGAAATGGGTGAAATACCCAATTTTAAAAAGGGAATTGTATGTCCAACATGAGATCCATTGTCACTGTTTCATATAAAAAACATGAGTTAGCTGCATAAATCTTTTATAATCACATTTTCCCTAATCAACTAGAATTGTAGTTGCCTAACTTATCATTACAAACTTGGTCTGCTAATGTTTGAAAAGCACCCCTAGTGGATAAAGTAACTAGGCAGGTTTGATTACTTAGCCCAGCCATTATCTTTCTTTTTTGGGCCACAGCCATGAGCACTACACGAAAGCAAGACAGGCTGAATTGGTATTGTGTAAGTTGCACAACGAACTTTATAAGGTGGTGCATGAAGACCTGTTTCCAGTCTGTGCCCCCCTTTAAATGTGCCAGGGCTTCCCAGGGGTTCATATGGGCCCCATTGAGAATGGCTAATTTTGACAGAGGAATTGTACCTCTCATTTTAATGAAACATGGTACCCGTTTGTCAGGTATGTCAACACTAGTGTTCATGGTGCTATTGCCTCATGTAGACTTATAGCAAACATGGTTTAGTTGATAAATTAATGACCTCTTTCATTTTAATTTATCTTATTTCTTGCTTTGCCTTGTTTTTTATTACACATGTGGCCCATAAGCACTCATATTCTGTGATAAAAAATCCCAGGATGGACAATTACCAAAGTGTAGAACTCAATTGACTGTCAGAACATAAAGTCTCATATCTACAAGGAGTCCCTGTCCCACTTCCTGATGATTGGTCTAGACATAACCAGAAAGACTCACATATACACTCCAATCAACTCAAAATACTTTCATGGATTGTAGCAGGCTGGGCATCTATGAAAGAAGACCTAAGACTTATGGATTTCTTTAGGGCTTATGATGTAATTCTTCTACAAGAAACATGGTCTACTGAGGAAATTGGTTTGAATGGTTATGTGGCTAATGTTGCCCCCACCGAATCTAGTGGAGGAAGAGGTTGTCCAAAAGCCAGCCTGGCATCACTAATAATAAAAGTAATTTTAAAACGAAAGTAAGAAAGAAAGCGGCAGAGGAGAATTTCCTTCATTGATTCATATGGTTTGAATACAGCCAGAAGGTCCAGTGACTCCTCATGTTTTGACCTCTCCACCAGCTAGCCTCAGCTTGAAGTTCTCACTCAGCCAGACTTTCCTTTTCCTGCTTCCCACACACCCCTTGCTCTACAGAACATAGACTCATGGCAGTGCTCCATGCTAAAGGAATCAGGAGTGGGAATGGGACACGAGATGCCCAGACTGTGGGATTGAACAGTACTGACATGTCACCTGCCCTCTTGCAAAAAGGACATTAGTATTTCTAGGGGGGAAATATCCCCTTCATCCAAAAGGAGTAGGGAGGGGAATAGTTCCAAACCTTTTTCTTGGGGGGTGGGGGTGGGGATAACATGGCAAAGGCACATGTTAAATATACTTTACCTCTCCGTCATAATCAACATCTAAAAGGGTGACAGTACCATGTTAAAATCTTTGGACTGTACAGTAGTCATAAGGAGACAATACTGAAGCTATTAAGAGGGAAATTAGTCATGACATTTTGGGGCAGCTGCTAATTCCCTACAGACCTTCTTGTTCATTAAAAACAGAGCTTTGTTCCTTACAGTTGTTTCAGCGCAGCACATGGAAGCATTACGATAGCCCTGCACAGAGTCGCTCCTGCCCAAGTTCAGCTCAACACACCTGTACATGCTACATTCAGCTCTGTTGTCAGGAAGACAAAGGTGGTTGTGCAAAAAGGCTCTCCATTATATTTTTCAGGTTATTTCTGAAAATTTAGTTCATATTAGGGATAAAAGAGTCCCTCAAACAGCTCGGCGCTGTGCTTGGAAACTATAAATAAGCCTCCTGCCCTTCTTCTCCATTTTTGGAAAAATCCCACAGAAAAGAAACTACAGAAAGTTATGAGGTGTTAAAAGGCAAGATACAAATGATGAAGATATACCAAGAATGTGTTCCAATCACTTGTCATGGGATACTTTCACAAACATCCTGCCCAGCTCAAGAGATAAGAACAAGGCAAAGAGGTATTGTCCTCAGGGTGATATAACATGCAGCAAATGAAATTTGGCTAAATGAGTACATTATAAAAACCTAATCCAGAGAGAGGACAAGGGGCTCCTAATCTTGCTTTGCCATTTTGTAGATAAAATGAGAAAAAAATTGAAGCCAGGCAGGTGTGAGAGCGAAATAGCTGATATAATCAAATAGCCAAATAGTCAAAAAGTAAGAAAGGGAGAGCAGAAGGGAGTTTTTTATGGAGCGGGGGAATGACCAGAGAACTTTCAGCTCTTCCTAGATAGAGGTACAGATGGGCTTTATTTATGAACATTTATACTATGATAAAGCTGCTAGTCTGTAAATTTATGTTATTAAAACAAATGTTCATCAATATAGCCCATCTATTAACAATAGCTACTTGACTCTATTATTTGTATTGCAATAAACTGATATTATTAATATTAAAGAGATGTTAGGTATGTAACTGAGAACCAAACATGGTTGCTGTGTTTTTATGAAAAATGGAAATTTCAGTTCTTTTTTGGAGCTGGTATATACCTGCTTATCTGTTTGCCATCCCCACTGAATGCATTTTTGAACAGATAAGTACAGAACTGCACTGTTAAGGCCCCCCTCAAGCAAACTGTCTTTTTCCAATATCCATGGAGCATAACATGACTGTAACAACTAGTTTCATAAGTTATTTCAGCAATTTTCTGAACACATTAGGGTACCTTTGCAGCTGCCACCAAAGCCTCCTTATTGCATTCCCTTTCATTCTCCATACATTTTTCCAGCATTTCCTGCAAATATGTAGAAAAATACATCAGAACCTAGGTTGATATTAAAGGGCTTTGTCATTCTTAATTCCGTTACTTCAGAATAGTGTTGCATTTCTTTTTCAAGCCTCTTCACTAACTTTTACAATGGTTGGATTACAAAGGTCTGAAATAAAACTTTAGATGCTCTAATTCTAACCAGTTGTGAATTCTTTCACAATGTTCTGAAGTTTCTGCTTGCCCCAGTTGCCCAAGATGTTCCACATCTATTATCTGCATAACCTTTTTTTAATGATGGGGCTTCAGGATGCTAAAAGTATAATAAGGCCAATACTGAACAGCAAAGACTTGTTGGAATTGGGAGGTGAACTCCCACAAGGCAATCTGGATAATAGGTCTCTGATAAAGTCAATTGTAGGAAAGGTTACTTCAGTCACAGCAAAAAAAAAAAAAAAAAAAAAAAAAAAAATTACAGAAATGTGTAGCTTAGGATGGCATAATTGGTCTTTACCCTTAAGAGGGAAACAGGACACGAATGCCTGGTTCAGGGACCAGAGTCCCAATGTTTCTGGAAAGCATAATATCTAGGACCCATGTATGTATGTGTATAATGCATGTGCAGTAGATTATGTTGATGACCAGAGAAGGTTGAAGAGAAAAGTGGGCCTGATGCCTGGGTTATAGAATAAGAACTGAAAGGAAGAACTAGGGGCTTAGCTTGAAATCAAAATCCGATGATAGAGAATTAATTATGACATTTTCTAGAGAAGAACTGTTAAGACCCTAGTTCTGTTCTCAGACAGGTCTGGTTTGAGATAGTGGTAGGAAGGAAAAGTCTTCCTCTGTTCAGTTTGTAAGGTGAATGTGTGTGTTACCTGGAAGACGTACCTTCCATAAAAGAAAGACTGCTCTGCCCCCCACCCACAAAATACATGTTCTTTAGTCTTATCTGTTAGAGCAAGGCCAACAGTGCAAAGCACAATTAGTGCCACTGCCAAATCTGTACCGCCCAAATTGATCCTGGTACCAAAGCCATTGATCCTTTACTGTTTTTCTTCTCTCTTCTAGCATTTAAATGTAGTCCCCACCACCACCACCACCACTGCCCGCCCTGGCAAAACTCATTTTTGAATGACCAATTAGCTCTTCACACTTCATTCTTCTTTTGCAATGGACTCCTAGGAGGATGTTCTAGCCTGTGATCTCAAGGGCTGAAGGTGCCATCTTCCTTCATACAGCACTTGCACACTTGAGACAATTGACAGCAGATGCCAGTCAGTCAGTCAATCAGGACCTTTACTGACATCAAACAAAGCATACAATAAAACAGGCAATAATACTTGCACAGACAAGGAGTATGTACCCAATTAAAATTACACAGGAGCTAAAATACAGAATATACGTCATATACTCGAATATAAGCCTAGTTTTTCAGCCCTAATTTTGGGCTGAAAAGGGGGCCCTCGACTTATATGCGGGTCAATACTTTTAGCCACTGAGGCAAGTGCTTGGGTCGGTGGCTAAAAGTCATTTTAAACATTGTGTGCCGTTTCTCATGACCCCCCTCTGCATCACAGGGGAGCAGTGCATGATGTTTAAAATGACTTTTAGCCACTGACCCAAGCACTTGCATCAGTGGCTAAACGTCATTTTAAACATCACACACCACTCCCCCGGCTCACAAAGGAGGAGCTGCCAGGCCCTGCTGCATTTCCCACCCTAGACTTATACTCGAGTCAATATGTTTTCCCAGTTTTGGGGGGCTAAATTGGGGGCCTCGACTTATACTTGGGTCGAGTTATATTCGAGTATATACGGGTAATCTCTTGTTCTCTCAAAAGATTCAAAGTACATGCATCTCACCTGATAGCAGATACTTCACAAGCTATTGCCACAGTAGTACAACCCCTGAGAGGCTGTGAGTTGATGAATGCCTCTCCCCCAATCCAACGAAGAACTCTGATGCAGAGTAGCTCTATGTATTTTACTACTAGACAGATTATAAGTGGTCGCCAATCTCATGCATACAAGATACCTTATATTTCTGAGACTGCTGCAGTAAGGATTCTTCTGTTTTCTCTTCCAACACTTTGTGTTCCTTATCCAACATATCAAGTAGTCTTTGATGCTGTAAAAGATGAAGATCCTAATATATTGACTGTAATAAGCATCAATACAACTGATAATTTGTAAAATTGCTGTTCTTGCTGTCTTTATTCTTCTACGTACTAGAAAAAAATAGAAAACCAGGCTTATTAACAAGAGTGAGGTAGACTGCAGATGATAAAAATTAAATAGATAAACTGCTATCTTCTGTGTGCTTCAAGCTTTTAATGAATTCTAATGTGCCTTTAATATGAGATATTATTCCTGTACCAAAGCCTTCCAGGAAACTGGATACCAAGGCCCTGTGATCAGGAACAATATGCTCCACATACTCACATTTGCCTATATCTAGATAAAGATGATTGTGTGTTTTTTATCAGCAGAGATCCTTGGACTTATCATATTCCTAGGTTACCTCATTTCATTTAGTGCATCCTTTTATGGGATAAACCAGGAGGAACTCATTATTCTCAGATCCTAAAGGATATGGGTGGCTACTCAGTGAGTTAGTTGTGGCATGAACTTCTATGTATTTCTTTCTTGTGGGTGTTTTTTAAAAAAATCACATTGCTCATTGCTTAGTGAGATGTTCAAATTTTGGGGTGCTGCTTGTATTTTGGCACATTGTGTCAAAAATGTGCAATTTGCACAAAATCTCATTTAGTTTAAAATGGCTTGTATTTTTTGTTACAAGTTTTGCATTTTGAATGAAAGACATTTTAAACATAAAATACTTTTTTCTGCACAAAGCATACAAGATTTTTTTCTCTTCTCAAGTTGTGATGATGGAAGAGGCCTTGGCATTTTTGTTCTCATAAATGACCAATAAATCTTAAAGTGAGATGCTTTATCTCTCTCCCATTTACCTATCTATAAATATATCTATATCTGATGCATATTTATATCTATATCTATATTAATATCTTTATCAATGATATCAATATTTACATCTATAGCTACTGCTATATCTCTTGATACATATTTTACGGAATGTCTCTATTTTTCCAGACACACATTTTTCTGCTGAGGAAAATAAAATTAGTGTAGATGCATTACTTCCCTCCAGAATATATTGGTTGCTCTAGATATGTACAACTATAAGGTAGCAATGGCTAAAATCCTGTTGCTTAGCATAATATGTTGCCTAAGCAATCAGTGGAGATTTGGTGATGAACTTTACTGTAGTAAATTGCAACATGGATATAACTTTTCATTTTCATGCAATGAACATGTAATAAATCAGATTAATAAAATCTTATAACAATTAGTGTGAATATCATATAGCAGATAAGAGTGGTGGACTGGATTCAGGAAACCTGGGTTCAAATCTCCACTGAGCCATAGAGGCAGTACTGGCAATACACATAATTTTTTTTACTTTCTTTCAAAAACTCTATTAGGATCATCCGAAATTGTAAGCAACTTGGTGAGTACTCAGATGGATGTAAAATCTTGGTTTCAGGTAGAGAAGCTATTTCTTTCTCTGTGTTGATTTTTTTGACATATTTCATTTTAATTATGCTTGTTTTATTTATTTTACAATAATTTTCACTTCACATATAGAAGGGTACATCTACTTACGAATGGCAAACCGTTGGCTTTTTAAACTACCGCCTTACAAATTTTAGATAGGGTTTCATCTACCTACAAATGACAGCTAACTTTGACAGGTCCAACCTGTCAAAATCATCTGTGTGTCGCCATCTCCTCCTCCTTCTTGGTTCCTTTGACCTCTGCAAAAGAAGGAGGAGGAGGAGGTGGCCAACACGTGAATCGCCCCTTGAAAGTGGTGGCCCGCACGAGCATGCACATGCCTCCCTTGCACCTGCTCAAGCTGCACCAGGAAGGAGCAATCTGTGCTAGCATGCACATGCCTCCCTTGCACCCACTCGAGCCGTACCTTGCTAGCGCGGCTCGAGCGGGTGCAAGGGAGGCATGTGCATGCTAGCGCAAATTGCCCTTCCAAGTGTGGATCTTGCACCTACTTGAGCTGTTCCAGGTGCACCCACTTGAGCTGCACCAGCATCCTCAACCTTCTCAAAGAAATGCATTGAAATCTGTTCCCTCCGGAATGGATTAATTGATTTTCAATGCATTCCTATGGGAAACTGCTGCTCTACTTACGAATTTTTCTACTTATGAGCATGCACTCGGAACGTATTAAATTCGTCAGTAGGGGTACCATGATATATTATAATAGTAATAAAGTCAAATCAGAAAAATAAAGAGAAGCCAAGCACACACCAACTTATAAACTCTATGATGAACCTGATTTATTATATTTAATATC
The DNA here is from genome assembly GCA_023846285.1 of Phrynocephalus versicolor. Lineage (NCBI taxonomy): Eukaryota > Metazoa > Chordata > Lepidosauria > Squamata > Agamidae > Phrynocephalus > Phrynocephalus versicolor. The sequence goes on along the minus strand of JAHTLZ010000274.1, from coordinate 4,843,488 downwards.
TACATGATGCCGCTGGGGGAGGTATAGGGTTTTATGTCATCAGTACGCTGATGACACCCAGCTCTATATCTCCTGTTTTCCATCTGCAGTGGATGCCATTTCATCCCTGGATTGCTGCCTGGGCACCATTCTGGAATGGATGCTAGCAAATAGACTGAGGTTGAATCCGGGCAAGACGGAAGTCCTCTTGGTAGGGTTGTCTGGTGTTGGTGGGTTGGGAAACTCCCTTAGTTTTGAGGGGTGACTCTTCCCGCACAGGATGAGGTGTGCAGTCTTGGCATAATTCTGGACCTTGGGCTCACTATGGAGGCCCATATGGCGCCTCCACAGTTCATTACCACCTTAGGCAGATTGCACAGGTGTGCTCCTTCCTGGAACCTGGCAACTTCACTACATTGGTCCATGCACTGGTAGTCTCCAGATAAGACTACTGTAGTGGTCTCTACATGGGGCTGCCTTGGAAGTTAATGCACCATCTCCAGATGGTGTAGAATACTGCGGCCAGACTAGTATCGGGTACTAAAAGATTCCATCATATTACCCTGACCGTGGCTGTACTGCATTGGCTGCTGATCCATACCACATTGACATCAAGATCTTAATGTTGGCATATAAAGCCCTAAACAGTTTGGGAACTTCCTATCTGTCAGACCAGCTGCTACCCCAGAGTTCTGCACATGTCACTTGTTTGTCGCAGGTGGTCATCTCAGGGTGCCAACACCAAGGGAGGCCCTCAAGTCAACAACAAGGAACTGGGCCTTCTAGGAGGCGGCTCCTAGACTCTGGAACTAACCCCCCTTGGAGATCTGCCAGGCCCTCTCATTGCTGATCTTCAAGAAAAGATTGAAGACTTGGTTATTTCAATCTGCTTTTCCTGGTTATTAACAGTTACATTGCCTTATTGATTTAGTGATCTAATCTCTTGATCTTATTGATTTAGTGATCTAATCTAACCCTAACCACTGAAACTGGCAAGAATGATATTTTCTAATATGTCCAGTTAAAGCTCTGATATTTGCATATAAAACAAATGAAGCCTCTGGTTACTAATGGACAAGGGTCTTATTTCAGCAATTACTATGCAGGAGGGCAGAGAAAGATTTTTTTTTTAAAAAAAACCAATTGATTTAAATCATGAATTAAATTTAAATTGCCAAAAAGTTGGATTTTATTTATTTATTTATTTATTTATTTATTTATTTATTTATTTATTT
>JAHTLZ010000274.1:4829423-4842264 GCA_023846285.1 Phrynocephalus versicolor | reverse complement strand
TTTATTTATTTATTTATTTATTTATTTATTTATTTATTTATTTATTTATGCTTTTGTATACCACTCCCATTTCCCATAGGTAACTCTGCACCCACTTTTAGATCCATTTTGTGCAGCACGAGATAATACTCAGCTGAAAATGATAGAACAATCATTAGTTCTGTGGTAGCCATGTTTCAGTTGTGAAGACAGATGACTGTCGTGCTTGAAAGCCCATGTTTCTATCCCAGATTTGCTTCTCTTTTGAGCACTGAACAAAAGAACAGATAATTTAATTTTTCACAAAAAAAAATTGTGAGTAGGAAGTAGATTTCCCCCCTAACCTTCCATTACCCTGCAGGTTCCATTCTAACCCCCTGGTTCTGGCTGCATAACACAAAGATCTGAAGCAAATAGTTGTGGGGCAATTGGGAAGATTAGGTTACATTTTTGTCTTTTAACTCATATTGATTATTGTTTTTATCTGGTCTGTTTATTTGCTTGCATTGTTAACCGTCCAGAATTCCCTATGAGAAAGTTGGTGCAGTCTATAAGTGTAAATAATAAATAATAATAATAATAAATAATGAATAAGATTCAGCTCATCTCAGTTACTGGTCCCACTCAGTATAACCATCAACACACAGAGAGACAACCACTTCAGTAGTGAAGAGGAGAAATATACAGGTAGACAAATGTGACTGCTTCTGCTCTTTGGCTGCACAGAATAAGAAAGGACACTACCACAAGGGACAAATATATGAATACAAATTATCTGTTATTTATTTATAGTACTTTAATTTATATACCGCTCCATTAGTGCCAGATCACTTTTCTGGGCAGTTTACAAGCAGTTAAAACCAAACTTTACAAACAATAAACCAATAAAATATAACACAAACAGCAATAACATCTTCACGACAGAAGACCTTGAGTGGATTCCGCTGCCTGAGCCGCCCCTCTTGACTAAAAGATTAAATCAAATACAGGTTAAAAGAGAGGAGGTTTTAGGACTAATCGATAAATTGAGGATTAACAAGACGCCGGGCCCAGATGGCACCCACCCAAGGGTTATTAGGGAACTGAGAAATGAAATTGCAGATCTCTTAACGGTTATACGCAACTTGTCTCTTAAAACGGCCACAGTGCCGGAGGACTGGAGGATGGCAGATGTCACACCAATTTTTAAAAAAGGAAGGAGGGGGGACCCAGGAAACTACAGGCCAGTTAGCCTTACATCTGTCCCAGGGAAGATGGTGGAAAGCCTCATCCAAGAGAAAATCTTAAAACACATAAAAGAACAAACCTTGCTGAGAGAAAATCAGCATGGCTTCTGTAAAGGTAAATCTTGTCTGACAAACCTTTTAGAATTTTTTGAAAAGGTCAACAGGCACATGGATTTGGGTGAACCGGTGGATATAGTCTATCTGGATTTTCAAAAGGCTTTTGACACAGTCCCTCACCAAAGGCTGCTGAGAAAATTGCACAGTCAGGGGATAAGAGGGCAGGTCCTCTTATGGATTGAGAACTGGTTGAGATCCCGGAAACAAAGAGTAGGTGTCAATGGGAAATTTTCGCAATGGAGAGAAGTGAAAAGCGGTGTGCCTCAGGGCTCTGTCCTGGGACCGGTGCTTTTCAATCTGTTCATAAATGACCTGGAGACAGGGATAAACAGTGAGGTGGCCAAGTTTTCAGATGACACAAAACTTTTCTGTGTGGTGAAAACCAGAGAAGATTGTGAAGAGCTCCAGAAGGATATCTTCAAACTGGGGGAATGGGCTGAGAAATGGCAAATGCGATTTAATGTAACCAAATGTAAAGTAATGCATATTGGGGCAAAAAATCCAAACTTCATCTATCAACTCATGGGCTCTGAGTTATCCGTGACGGATCAGGAAAGTGATCTTGGTATGTTGGTGGACAGCTCCATGAAGGTGTCTCCCCAATGTGTAGCAGCAGTGAAGAAAGCCAATTCCATGCTAGGGATTATCAAAAAGGGGATTGAAAATAAAACAGCCAACATTATAATGTCATTATACAAAACAATAGTAAGGCCCCACCTGGAGTATTGTGTACAATTCTGGTCACCGCATCTCAAGAAAGACATAGTGGAACAGGAAAAGGTGCAGACGAGAGCGACTAAAATGATTACTGGGCTGGGGCACCTCCCTTATGAAGAAAGGCTAAAACATTTCGGCCTCTTTAGTCTGGAAAAAAGGCGTTTGAGGGGGGATATGATTGAGACATACAAAATAATGCAGGGTATGAGTAAAATGGATAGAGGGAAGCTCTTCTCTCTCTCCCAAAATACCAGAACTAGGGGGCATACACTCAAATTGAGGCTGGGAGAGTAAGAACTGACAAAAGAAAATATTTTTTCACCCAGCACGTTGTAAGTCTATGGAACTCCCTGCCACAGGATGTGGTGTTGGCATCTGGCCTGGATGCCTTCAAAAGGGGATTGGACAGATTCCTGGAGGAAAAGTCCATCACAGGTTACAAACCATGATGGAGAAACCAGGGTACTTCAAGGGCCAGATGCAGGGGAGTGGTATCAGGAGACAGATATCTAGTCTCATGCGCTCCAAAACGCATCTGGTGGGGCCCGATGTGAGATACAGGAAGCTGGACTAGATGGGCCTTTGGCCTGATCCAGCATGGCTCTTCTTATGTTCTTATGTTCTTATTGCGTAAACATAAAACATAAAAAATAAAACAGCAGTGCCAAAACAGATTTTCACAATAAAGCAGAACAAGAAGCAAGGAATTCAACTAGGCTCAATGTAAAAGGCCTCCCTCACAGGTAATGTTTTGAACTGCCTCTTAAGTAAGTACAGGAAAGGAGGCAGGTGTAGCTCCTCTGGGAACTGATTCCATAACTTCGCAACCTCTAGAAATGAAGATCTAGATTCTAGTGGGTTGGGCAGATGAATTGCTCACAAGAGCGCATGACCTATATGACACTGGAACTTATGAGGACTATTCAGTTGTTGTTCCTGTCATGGAACTGAGCTCCAAAGGAAGCACCCAGTCCCTCCCCTCTCTCAATTGTGGCTTTTTAAGCATGGAAAGTGATGAGACTGGAGTGGAGATAAATTCCCAGGGTTCTCGCTTGCATGTAAAGCCTATATATAAGGAGGAATGTCGCCACCACAAAGACATTGCTTCCCACATGTAAACAGCTAGGTATGCCCCTCAAAGCACGGTTTGGTATATCCATAAAGACATGAACTGAATAATGATGGGGGGGGCACTGGAAAAGGTTATCTTCAGTGATAAGAAAAAAATATCTGGAGGAGGAGTCTTTCTTATAATGAAAATAGCCATTGCAGCAACCAAGGTGGCTTTATTTTCCTGTACTTGTCCAGTAAAATATGTATAATACTAACTTGACATTTTTATACTTCACCTTCTTCAAAAGCCAATTTTGTTGTAAAATCTGAGCCAACGTGTGAATCAGCTACCACACTTTTTCATAAATTGCTTTGCTGGAGACACTACACCTTTCCAAAATCCCTGTTCTAGACTTGTTTGTTAAACGAGCAACTCTTTACCAGCCCAGTTGCTCTTTAAACCTCTTAAAATCTGTATGGAGAAATTAAGGGAAGACTTTATGTAAAACATGTTGGAAAATGGTACAGGATGTACAGACATACAACATTTGCTAAAATAATTTTAGCCACATCCGACGGCATGTTTGTGTGCGGCAGGGGTGGGGGCGGAGACTCAAATCACAACCTAATTTGGTTTGGAAAACAGATTAAGCAAGAATTTTTCAAAACTGTTTTCCATGCCGATTGAACAGAGTGCTTCATTTTAGTATTAACTTCATATACTACACTTCTATACTGAAGATGGACAAAGCACTTAAATAAAAAATGGTGAACTTCATCTGGCTAAGAAGACAGATGGAGAGACAAAACTCTCTCTCTCTCTCTCTCTCTCTCTGTGTGTGTGTGTGTGTCTGTGTGTGTGTCTGTGTGTGTGTGGCTTAATCACCCTCCTTGCCAGGAATCCAGTCATCCACCATTTGACTACTGCTCAAGTGATGTGCCCAACATGGTCCAATGGGAATTGCAGTCTCAGTTTCTACTTGACAATATGGCAACTGCTTTTGTTGTGACTGGTGTGTGTTTTTAACACAGTTGTTTAAAATCCAATTCAATTTGTTTTTCATAATTTTTTTGCATTTTTAACAGCTGTTATTTAAAAATATTAGTTCTCTCCTGCTTCTTTGTGATGGCTTTTTGTCTACAACACATTCCCCACTCTGCCCAACTCTGTTCCTCATGCCGGACCTACCAGGCAGGTAGAGCTCAGAAGCCTCAATGCATGGATGAGGCGATGGTGTCGGGAGGAGGACTTCAGATTTGTCAGAAACTGGATAACTTTTTGAAATAAGCCAAACCTGCTCACGAGGGATGGGTTTCACTTGAACCATGATAGGACCAGATTGCTGGCACTTAACATCCAAAAGGCTACAGAACAGCTTTTAAACTAATAACTGGGGTATAGCCGACAGGAGCCGGACAGTATTTGGTTTGGGAAAGTGTGTACTTGAGTACAGACTGCGGGGAAAAAGAACAAAGCAGCAGCCGTTGTTGGGAGACCCACTGTAAAGGTGCTTCTACGCCAATGCTCGAAGCCTCTGAGCAAAAAATGGGAGAACTTGAACATTTGACAGCTAGGGATAATATACATTGGTATAATAGCCATAACAGAAATCTGGTGGAATGCGGAGAACCGGTGGGATACCTCAGTCCCAGGCTATAAACTCTATAGGAGGGATATAGAGGGGCGGGTTGGAGGTGGAGTGGCAATCTATGTCAAAGAGGTTAAATCTAGCAGAATGGAGATTGACGGTGGGTCTGACTCCACCGTAGAATCATGGTAGGTTAAAATATCAGGTTCAAGGAGTGATGTGATAGTGGGGGTAGGCTATCATCCACCAGATTAAAAACTTGAGGGGGACATTGAAATGAGGAGACACATCATGGAGGTGTCCAAGAGGGACAGGATAGTAATCATGGGGGACTTCAATTACCCTCACATTGACTTGGCCAATGTAAGCTTGGGGCAAGAAAGAAAAACTGGGTTTTTTGACATGCTGAATCACTGTGCCTTAGAGCAACTTGTCAATGAGCCCACCCGAGAACAGGCAACTCTGGATCTAATAATGTGTGATACTCAGGACCTGGTCAGGGATGCGAATGATGTCACTGAGCCTCTGGGGAACAGTGACCATGCCGAAATCTCCTTTGCCATGCATGTCAGGGGAAGAATGTCAAGCAAATTTGACACAAAACCCCTTGATTTCCAAAAGGCAGACTTCCCTCAGATGAGGAAACTAGTTAGAAAGAAATTGAAAGGGAAAGTAAAAAGAACCTAATCTCTCCAGCTTGCATGGAGCCTATTTAAAACAATAATAGTAGAGGCCCAGCAGAAGTGCAGACCACAAAGAAAGAAGAGCTCCTCTAAGACCAAGAGGGTGCCTGCATGATTAACGAGTGAAGTTAGAGAGGCTCTAAAGCGCAAGGAGAGGCAAAGAAGGACTTTGGCTGTGGTCACACCTGGGTTTCGATCCTGATCTTCTGAAGGTCCGGCTTTTCCTCTTCGTCCCATCACGGGATTTAAATGTGGAGAAGAGTTCTCATGTCAAAATCTGTTTTTTCAATTTTAAAGTGCAGTTCAGCCCCCCTGGCCAGCAGGTGGTGCTAGCATTTGAAAAAAAATGGATGACTTTGCTGGGGGGAATTAATGTTTGTCGGAACGGATAGAGTTTCCTGTTACTCCGATATGCAGGCAAATTTAAAAAACCAGCACCGATCGGCCCCAGGAACAGCCGGTGGGTGCTATGCAAAAAGAAAGAAAAAGAAACCCGGATCATCAGCGTGGTCCCACGGCGTCTGCCTCATTAAAAGCTGGATTTTCAAAGTGAGGCAAAATTTCCTCAACCTCGTAGGGGAGTCACAGAAATCTCGCTTAAGGGAGCATTACGTGGTTTTCTTTTCTTTTTTCCCAAAAAGCCCGGTGGCCGTGAGGATGGCATTTTTGGGCACGATTTATTTAGTAATTTAAACTGTTTTTAAAGGGACGTGGGACTGAGCCCTTTGAGGAAAACAATATAAAGGGAAATAATAAAAGCTTCTTTAAACATGTTAGAAATTGAAAACCTGCCAGAGAACCAGCTGGCTCTCTGGATGGTGAGGGAGGAAAGGGGGAGGTTAAAAAAGGACTTGGAAATTGCAGAGAAATTAAATGACTTTTTTGCATCCGTCTTCATGACAGAAGACCTCGGGCAGGTTCCGCTGCCCGAACGGCCCCTCTTCACTAAAGAATTAAATCAAATACAGGTTAAAAGAGAGGATGTTTTAGGTTTAATTGATAAATTGAAGATCAATAAGTCACCGGGCCCAGGTGGCATCCACCCAAGGGTTATTCAGGAACTGAGAAATGAAATTGCAGCTCTATTAACAGTAACTGAATAATATTGTATTTGAAAGGACATGACCTGCAAGCTGGGTTGCATGTGTCTTATGGTGTGACAAAGTTAAACAACATAAATATTAAGACATATGATTAGGAACACTTTACTTAAAACATGGGAAATAAAGGCAAAATTTACAGGAAAACACCAAAATTGGTTTCTCCTATTGAAACCTTTATGTACCCAAATCTTATTATCTACCAGAAGATTACTTATGACTCACTTTTAAATGAAGGAGGAATACTTAAGTCTAAAGATTAATAAGAAAACCTAGGGTTGATCTAGTCATGGTTCCCTCAATTTCAATTAAATTCAATTTATAAGCAGGACCTGAGAAAGCAAGGATTTGAGGAATAATATTTACCATTGGACAAAATATTGTTTGCAGCTGAAGAAAAACAAATACAACAACTATATAAATACTTACTGTATTGGGAAATGAAAGTTGAAGAAGTTAAAGGTATGATGGCACAGTGGGCAAAAAACTTTGGATAAGTAGAATTAGAACAATGGGAAAATTGTGGACTTTTAATTACAAATTAACAGTTGCAGTAGCATATAAGAAAAACCTACTTAAAATGTTTTATAGATGGTATAGAGCTCCATCTACGCTTTTCAGGAAATGTTGGAAATGTACATTTTATCGGTGTTGGTGGACTTGTGCAAAAGCTAGGAGTTATTGGGTTAAGATATTTACTTGGTTAAGGTAGATGACAAAACAAAACCTAAAATTTAAAATGGAACTGCGCCCATTAGAAATTTTCCCCAAAAAATGGAATTAAAGAAAATAACTATTTGGTGTTGCATGTGCTAATAGCGGCAAGGATGGCCTGGGGACAGTTATGGAAAACAGACAAGACACCAACGGACAAAGAGAAGGAAGAGTTTAAATCTGCTAAGTCCTGAAGTTCATTCTATACCTGATTAGAGGATAGAAAAGGGTCATAATGATTATTCTGTATAAGTATATGGATGTAAATAGGTTAAAGATTACCTCATAGATATGTGCCACGAATAAAAAGAGCTATTGGATGTTTACTGTATAAATTTAATAAAGTTTATTAAAATTATTTTTTAAAAAACCCAGAGAAGATTGTGAAGAGCTCCAGAAGGATGTCCCCAAACTGGGAGAATGGGCTGCAATATGGCAAATGTGTTTCAATGTAGGAAAATGTAAAATAATGCATACTGGGGCAAAAAATCCAAACTTTATCTATCAACCCATGGGCTCTGAGCTATCCAGGATGGATCAGGAAAGAGATCTTGGTGTACTGGGAGATAGCTCAATGAAGGTGTCTACCCAGTTTGTGGCAGTGGTGAAGAAAGCCAATTCCATGCTAGGGATAATAAAAAAGGGGATTGAAAACAAAACAGCTAACATTATAATGGCATTGTACAAAATGATAGTAAGGCTGCACCTGGAGTATTGTGTATACTGTAGTTCTGGTCACTGCATCTCAAAAAACAAACAAACAAACAAAACAAAAAAAACCCATAGTGGAACTGGACAAGGTGCAAAAGAGTGCGACTAAACTGATTACTGGACTGGGGGATCTCCCTGATGAGGAAAGGCCACAGCATTTGGGGCTCTTTAGTCTGCAAAAAGGTGCCTGGGTGGGGATGTTACTGAGACATAAAAATTATGCAGGGCATGTGTGAAGTGGATAGAGGGACACTCTTCTCCCTCTCACAAAATACCAGAGCTAGGGGACATCAAGTCAAACTGAGGGTTTGGAGAGTGAGAACAGACAAAAGAATTTCCCCCCCAGTGTGTTGTTAGTCTGTGGAACTCCCTGCCTCAGGATGTGGTGATGGCATCTGGTCTGGATGCTTTCAAAAGGGGGTTGGACAGATTCTTGGAGGAAAAGACCATCACAGGTTACAAACCATGATGGAGATGTGTAATCTCCAGGCTTAAAGACAAGATACTTCAAGGGCCAGATGCAGAGGAGTGGTATCAGGAGACAGTGGCCCTACCACAGACACATGTGGTAGGGCCACTGTAAGATACAGGAAGCTATACTAGATCAGCCCTTGGCCTGATCCAGCATGGCTCTTCTTATGTTCTTATGTTAAGACAGGCAATGATAATCAGAGTCCAAATGCCAAGGGAGTGCTTGTTCCAATTCCTTAATAAAGGTTGCAGATTTGTATCAGGATTGTCTACACAGCTCAGTTACCCCCCCCCCAAGTACTGCAGGTGTAATCCTGGCCATCTGCACTGAATTACATAAGTGAGGTTGCTGACCTTTAAGCAACATTCTCCTTAATACAGTAAGTCCTGGAAACAGTACTGTCTTCCTAAGGACCTTGCAAATTGTGTATCCCTTTGATACACAAGTATGTGATCCAGGTACGTTGCAATATTATATTTTGGGGGGGAAAAACCAGAAGGTTATGACTAGAGATGGGCATGACCAGAAAAAATGACGTTTTGATTTTTCGTTTGTCGGAATGGGTCCATTTCATTCCGTTTCCGTTTGTTGCGAATTTTTTCGAAAATTTATCGTTTCGACGTTTCGGTTGTCATTTCTACCGCGATTTGACTTCCCAGAGCATGGGGGCATCCCGCAATGACCCAGAGCAGGCGGAAAACACTTTAAACTGGGTAATGAATAATATATTTAATAAATACATCATAGCATAAGACTGCATCCTATGCAATAAAGCAAAGAAAGTGGGCAGAATGCAATATTCTTTTTTTCTCTTGGTCAACGCTGACTGAACCGGCCATCCTACTTGGTCTGGCTGCCTGTTATACTTTTATTTGTTTTGTTTTGAAGCCTTTATCCATCCCATTTCCCCTCCACCTCTCAGAGGCAGCAGGAGACACAGTATTCCGTTCCTCCCCCAAATCTGGATGAGGGTCTACTCTACTCCACTCAATGTCCCCTCCCCATGACACTCCTTGTAAAGCCAAGCAAATGGCATCCTGGTCAACTAGCGGTCAGAGATTCAGTCTGGTAGTGGCATGAGAGTTGTCCCCCCCCACCCACTCATCTTGCTGAGTGCCCCTCAAGCTCTTGGGGAATCATCGCCAGCTGGAGTATCCAAAGGAGCTGACTGGCAGAATCCCCAAGGATCAAATTCAGGACAGAGCAGAGGGAGCGCCTGGTGGGAACACCCTGGAAACGCCATACCAGCGTGGCCCTGCCGAGCCGCCTGCCCAGCCTTTGCCTGGGAAGGTTTGGCCTTTGCCTCAGATTTTTGGCCCCAGCGCGATGACCGAGAAGCCCGGTTCGCCCATGGAGCAGACCTCCTCCCTCCTTGACCAGATGGCGCAGTTCCATGCCCATCTCCAGGGCAGAGACCCTCCGCTGCCCTCCACCCCGTCCGGCTTCTCTGCCGTGTTGCCGGAAGTGGCCTCGGTGTTGTCTCAGGCGGCCGCGGGCGGAGGCTTCCCTCCCGCTCAGCATGATCCAGACATGTGGGCCCACCTTCAGCTGCTCTTGTCTGCTTTCAGTGAACCACCCCAGCCCCCCTCTGCCCTGTAACTGTTTTCATTGGGGGCCGACTTGCAAGAAGGTCTGCCTGGGAAGAAAAGGAACCCCCCCCCCCGCGCACGACTGCCAGCAAAAGGGACCACTGTTTTTTCAAGAACAGAACGGCAAAGGCAGCCATTCAGTGAGCAGGGAGGACGGGTGGTGGGGTTGGACCTGCTGCCTTGAACGGTTGGGGTGCAGGCAGATGAGCCTGATTCGTGACAGTCCACGCAGCAAAGCCACAAAGCCAGAGCGCCAGGGAATTTTTCTTGGTTGGGGAGGGATTGTTTCAGCGGCCTCCTTTGGAGGCCACAAGGCCAGAGTTCTGCCTACCCAGCGGAGAGAGTCCACGCATGCAGCAAAGCCGCGAAGCCAGAGTGCCAGGGAACTTGAGGGAGGGATTGTTTCAGCCACCTACTTTGGAGGCCACAAGGCCAGAGTTCTGCCAACCCAATGGAGACACAGTCCATGCAGGAAAGCCAGGAGGACAGAGCGCCAGGGAACCTGAGGGAGGGATTGTTTCAGCCACCTACTTTGGAGGCCAACAGGCCACAGTTTTGCCTACCCAGTGGAGGAGACAAAGTCCATGCAGGAAAGCCACGAAGCCAGAGTGCCAGGGAACTTGAGGGAGGGATTGTTTCCGCCACCTACTTGGGAGGCCACCAAGCCAGAGTTTTGCCTGCCCAGTGGAGACACACTCCACCCAGGAAAGCCATGAAGCCAGAGCTTTGGAGGCCATGAAGCCAGAGTTTTGGAGGCCACAAAGCCAGAGTTTTGACTGCCCAGTGAAGACACAGTCTACGCACACACACAGCAAAGCCATGAAGCCAGAACGGCAGGGAAGTTAGGGGAGGGATATTTTCAGCCACCTACTTTGGAGGCCAGTTTTTCCAAACCAGGAGACCAGTTCCACCAACCCAGGGGAGACACAGTCTACGCACGCACACAGCAAAGCCACGAAGCCAGAACGGCAGGGAAGTTCGGGAAGGGATTCTTTCAGCCGCCCACTTTGGAGGCCACCAAGCCAGAGTTTTGCCTGCCCAGTGGAGACACAGTCCACACAGGAAAGCCATGAAGCCAGAGTGCCAGGGAACTTGAGGGAGGGATTATTTCTGGCCTGGTACTTTTCTCTCTCAATGAAGCTTTCAGGAAAGAAGCCAGAGTTTTGGAGGCCACGAAGCCAGAGTTTTGGAGGCCACTAGGCCAGAGTTTTGGAGGCCACTAGGCCAGAGTTTTGCCTACCTAGTGGAGACAAAGTCCACCAAGGAAAGCCGCGAAGCCAGAGTTTTGGAGGCCATAAAGCCAGAGTTTTGGAGGCCACTAGGACAGAGTTTTGCCTGCCCAGTGGAGACACAGTCCACCCAAGAAAGCCACGAAGCCAGAGTTTTGGAGGCCATGAAGCCAGCGTTTTGGAGGCCACCAAGCCAGACTTTTGACTACCCAGTGGAGACACAGTCCACCCAGGAAAGCCACGAAGCCAGAGTTTTGGAGGCCAATAGACCAGAGTTTTGCCTGTCCAGTGGAGACACAGTCCACCCAGGAAAGCCACGAAGCCAGAGTTTTGGAGGCCACCAAGCCAGACTTTTGACTGCCCAGTGGAGACACAGTCCACCCAGGAAAGCCACGAAGCCAGAGTGCAAATGTTAGGGAGGGATTGTTTCTTCCGTCTTTGGAAGCCGGAATGCTAGTTGGAAGGAATCCCCCCTCCTTCTGCAAAGGCATTTCCGAACCTGGACTGTAACCGGCAGGAGTGAACCCCCCCCCCCATGTTGGAGGACAGAGTACCCCAAATCTAAACAAAATAGTTGATGATGACTGTGCCTGTTAAAGTTGGTCTCCTCAAATGATTTTCCGCCTAGAGGTAGTGGCAGCCGGGGTTGCTGCCTGGGGAAGTCGAGGAGAGTGGCCGACAGAGCGCATGTCGGCTCGGAGGCTGAACTTGAAGCACTGAACCGCTGATAGGCTGAAGGAGAAGCACCTGGAAGGCCTACTCCAAGGCAGGAGTCCCGGGAGCCTGTCAGACAGGCAGGTAGGCAGAGGGTGGGCAGGCAGCCAGGCAGGCAGGGAAGCAGGAAGTCTGGCTTACAGGTAGGAAGGCAGGATTGCTGGGTACCCACCCAGGCTAGGGAAGGCACAAAGCCAAAGTGCCAGAAGGGAGGATTGTTTCTGCCTTTGGTGGCAGAGTTTCTCCACCCCAGGAGACCGAGTTTCATCAACCCAGAAGACAGAGTGGATGCAGGAGAACAGGGCTATTTCTTTAAGGCTGTAAGGAGAGCTAGGCCCCTGCTAATCAGTCTTTGAGGTAGGTTGTTGTAAAGTGCATCTCAACCACTTTGTAAGCAGAGTGGCTCCAAAACCCCAGGGAAGGGAGGAACGCATCGAGGAAGGCAGGTATTAGGGTGTACTACACTCAGACCAGCCATGGCCAACAGGGAAATATTGGGCCTACACTGACCCTAGAAAAAAATATTCCTGGGCTGCTATAAAGACCAGGGAAGCCCTATAAAAACAGGGTTAATTATGTAGCCCTTATTAGATCCATATATGCAGCAGAATTACAGGCATTCAGGCAGACAAAGCTGGAAGGCAGGCAAGCAGGCGAAGCATTCAGGCAGGCAGTCATATAGACAGAGCAGATAGCCAGGCATAACTGCGTTGCGCTGGTGGAATGTTAGGATGGGAGGCATACAGGCATTGGTTAGATTGGGTTAGGGTTAGGGTTAGGGGAAGTTGCACGGCTGCAACCCCAACAGTCTTGTCCGGTTCAAAATTATAAACATTGAGTGGTCCTCCCTCGTTCGGAGCCAGGCAAGGGCTAGACAAATTGGGCCTACACAGACCCTTCGAAATGACACATTGAGTGGTCCTCCCTGGTTTGGAGCCAGGCAAGGCC
>JAHTLZ010000274.1:4815066-4829413 GCA_023846285.1 Phrynocephalus versicolor | reverse complement strand
GACACATTGAGTGGTCCTCCCTGGTTTGGAGCCAGGCAAGGCCTAGAAAAATTGGGCAATAATCAAACCCTTCAAATTGAGTGGGAATGTAGGAAGGCAGGCAGGCAGACAGGCAGGCAGGCAGGTAGGCACAGGGCCAGCCAGGCAGGTAGGCTGGTAGACAGGCTGGCTGGCTGGCAGGAAGTTGGGCTTGCAGGGAGCAAGCCAAGCTGGGAGGCAGGCATAATTGCAGGCAGGCGGGCATAAGTGTTGCTCTGGTAGTGCATGTTAGAGCAAGGGAAGCCTATTTGGAAGGCACCGGTGGAAGAACAACTGTGGACCTATGTCTTGGAGTGTTGGGGTAATCCCAACGTGGAAAGGTTGAAGCAGATGAAAGTCAACCTTTCCACAGTCTCCGGGTCCAGACGAGAGCGGCCCGGCCTCAGGAGAAGACACGCTCACTCTGGACACTGGTGGGTGGGATGGACAAGAAGTCCAACGCCAGAGTCGAAAGAGCGGGTCAGATGTCTGCCTTTCTGGCCCAGTAGTGGAGTGGGTCCAAGGTGAGGGGTTGTAGGGGCTCGGCCATGTACTCCCTCACCATGGTCCAAGCGGGGTCCGGTTCTTCTTCCTCCCTTGCCTCCACTGAGGAGGAGACTGCCATGGCTAGGGCAGAGGCCAGGTAGTTGGCTTCTGGTAAGGAAAATGGTCTCTGGGTGTACACTCCTCCAGTAGAGGAGGAAGAGGACACTTGCGAAGATTCCTCTTCTGCATCGCTCTGGCTTCCGTGCGCCCTCGGGAACAGCTGGGCCTGATTTGAGGTAGCCATGCAGAGTTGACGGCATAGCTCTGTCTTCCAGTTTAGGTCGGCAGCGCTGCTCGCCAGGGAACCCTTGACGTGAGGGTCGCACAGGCATGCCATCTGGTACACCTTTTCCCTCCACAGTGGGCTAAGGTGGGTATCCACGCCGGTCAGCAGCCTGTCTGCCAAGGCCCTGCTCTTTGGGAGAAGATTGGCTTCTTCCCGGATACTGGCCTCTAGGCGTTGGCGAAGGGCATTTACTAGGGGGAGTACGTGGCCCAGGCTGGAGTTGTAGCTGCTGAGGAAGTGGGTGGTCTCCTCAAAAGGCTGCAGGATACCTACCATCTGGGAGAGGGCGAGCCACTCGGTAGCACCAATGTCCAACAGCATTCCCCCAGGCAGGACGGGAGTGTGGGACATGACGTATTCCACCACTTGCCTCTGCTCCACCAGGCGCTTGACCATTTCATAGGTGGAGTTCCACTGGGTGGTCACGTCCTGGATCAGGACGTGCTCTGGTCGGCCCGTCTCCACCTGCTTCTCACGCATCATCCTTGATGCCTTGACGCTGAGTGAGAAGTGCCTGACTATTTTCCTGCACTTGTCCAGCAAGGCCTTGGTCTCCAGGGTCCCCTCATCCCAGGAGTCCTTTGGTGCTCCCAGCCCAAAGGCATCGCCCACCACTAGGTGCAGTTTGTGTGCTGCGCACACAATGCCCTGGAGCACTGCCCTATCAGCCGTGTTGATCATGTTACGGCCTGCGTCAGTAACCATGAATCCGCGATTGACCTGCCCCTTGGGTGCCCACTCTCGCAGTGCTGTCTTGAGGACCTCAGCAATGTGGATGCCTTTGGCACTGTCCTCCATGCTTTGTGCCTGGAGAAGCACCACCCTGTACCCTCTTGGGGTGCTCCCTTGTGGCTCCCCCTGCAGCTCTTCTTGGGATGCCCTAGTGTCAAGGACCTCCTTGGGTTGCCACCAATGAGCCGTCAGAGAGGTATCCATGGTGCCCACCGGTCCAGAGGTCAGAAGTGAAGTGGATCTTCCTTCCTCTGGCCGCCTGCAGCAGGGCCCGGACCATGTCCCTGATGGACTCATAAAGGGAGGGAATCACCCACCTGCTGAAGGTACGCCAGGATGGAGGCTCGTACCATGGAGCCACATGCTTCATCAGGTGCCTGAATCCCGATGACTCCACAAAGGAGAGGGGAAGCCCGTTCATGGCCACCATTTCACCAACCACGTGAGTGGTGGTCTCCTGTGCCTTGGCCCTATTACGTTGGCTGACAAAGCTTCCACGCAGTGGCACCACTTCCTGCAGAGTGGTCTGCCTCTTCCCACTCTCAGCGGAGCTGTCTCTGGAGTCCTTCCCCATGCCTGCTTCCCCCCTCTTCCTCCCTGAGGAACCAGGGCCTGACACTGTCCCAGGCAGAGTCCCAGGGTGCTTTTGCATGAGGTGGCTACACAAGGCACTTGAGGAGAGGTGTTTGGGGCCATTCCCCCTGCGCACAACCACCCCGCATTTCTTGCACACCGCCAGCCTCGAGTCTTCCAGACTGTTCTCAAAATGCTCCCAGAGAGACCCGCAAGGCTTATGGAAACTACTGCCCCCTCTGGTACTGCCTGCCGCTGCTGTGCTGGTGGTTGTGTGGCTTGTGCCCTGCTGGGACAATTGACTGCTGCTCTCACTGGTTGTACTCTGGTCCTGGGTGGAAAGAGGGCTGCTCCTTCCATCACTACCTGAAGCCTGCCTTTCGTCTGTTTCTGCCAACAGGTCCTCAGAATCCGGCATATGTAGATGCAAAGAGCCCGTTTCTGATTCCGAGTACTCGTTTTCCTCCTGATAAATGGGGGTGTGTGTGTCCATGTCAAAGCATGATGGCGATGGGTATCACATGCAGTCATCCATGCTTCCCTCAGTGACAGATGATCGTCCGGTCGTGCTGGTTGTGCAGGTGCTGCTTGGAGAGGGAGTGGCAGCGATATCACTATCTGCACTACTTCCTGTGCCTTCCTTCAGAAATGTGCCCCTATTTATTTTAGTGGGGGTCCCCCTGCCCTTCCCTCTGGCTCTGCCACCCCTCCTCATTTTTTTAGTTCTCAAAAGTATTAGAAATATATTTTCTTATTATATTTGTGTTAAGTAACAAACTATTCTAATAAACTTATCCTTTTGACCCACAAGCTTACTCTCACACTGTGTTCTTTTGTACAAGCTTTCAATGTTGCCCTGCTGGCCCTTGGTATAATTTCCTAAATTCGGAATTCAACTTGATCCACTGAAATGGAGGAAAACCCAGAAAACAAATGGTAGTATTTGAAATGAAACTAAACCCAGACCGGAAGTCCAGAAGAACTGCTCTCCCGTTCTTCAGCACTCATTCAGAATAAAATAAAACTAGTTTTCTAAATTCTGAATTCAACTTGATCCACTGAAATGGAATGTGCCTGCCTGTGCGTGCAAGTGCACACACAACACAAGTGTATGTATGCAAACAAACAAACAATGAGCTGGAGTAATGAATAAATAATATTGTAAAAGATTTATATTGTCCCCTTTTGGAGGAGGTTCAGTTTCTTGCACCCCCCAAATTGTGGGTGTGTGGAAGCAAATTAGGCTCTCCCTGCCTGTAATTGAACTGGTGGTGTGTCACTGGAATTTGTACAATGAAGTAGGGTAGTGTTGTATTCCCCCCCCCCAAAAAAGTAAAGCAGCAACAGCAGCAGCACATGCAATTGGTTGCCTTATTATTTAATCAGCTCCCCCAATGAATGATCTTGAATTGGTAGGGGTAAATAGGGTGAATGCCCCCCCACAGATTAGGCTGATATCAATGTAAGCAGCAGCAGCAGCAGCTGGACAGGTGGCTTCAGCCACACCCCAAAAATAAGCCTGCAGTGAAAAGAGAGTAGTGGTACTATGCCTCCCAAGAAAGATATTGGGGTGTAAATACAATATAGTTTAGTAGTTTTAGTCAGGGAATCAAATAAAAATAATTTTCTAAATTCTTCTGATCCACTTAAATGGAGTGTGTTCAAGTGCACACACAACACAAGTTTAAAAACAAACAATGAAGTAAGTAATTAGTAAACTAAATAATATTGTAAAATATTCGCCACTTAGGATAGAGGTTCTGTTCTTGGTTTGCACCCCAAATGTGTGTGTGTGCAAGCAAATTGAAGTTGGGAAAAATAGAAAATAAATGGTAGTATATAATATATTTTAAAATAAATCCACACCTCCCACTCCCAGTCGACCCTCCCCCTTTATCCAATATCAGAAAAATCCTCTCCCCACAAACAGCCAGAGAAGAGAACAAAGAAAAAACTCTAACTGCTTCCCTTCAGCAGACAAAGCTGCAGGGAATCTAAGAAATTATTTTCTAATAAAATCAATTCCCTCCCTGCCTGCCTAACTTAAAAGCCTATAGCCACCACCCAGGCCTCCCTCCTCCAATATTAATCTCGATCAGATAGCCAGCAGCAGCAGCCACAGTCCTCCCTCAACCACATCCAAGACCCAACTGTGATTTCTAGAAGGTGCCTCGGCTTTTTATGCCCTCCAAGACATCCAGAAGTGTCAGTCAAAACCTGGCCATACCATTGGTGGAATTGTTCAAAAAAATTGCATGGTCCCATCCCATGCCCAGCCCAAATGGGCAGGTCTAATAAATAAATAAATAAATAAATAAAATAAAATAAAATAAAAGCAATGTTTTATTGCTATAAAAAACCCACTGCTGCTACTATTAAAATTCAGGCATTTAAAATAAATAAATTTCACATGTTTCTGTTGAGCTTTGGTGTGCTTTTTGACCACAATTTCAAAAGAAAAATTGTGGTCGCCATTTTGGATCCCCCCACCGCATGGCATTGGCGAGACGACAAGGATGACCCCCCCCCCAGCCTGGTGCAAGCAGACCAGGACAGGAAAGGAGGGGGGAAGGCCGGGGACCCCCCAGAAACCACCCCTCTGGTAGGTGGCAAAGCCTCAGGCAGGCATATTTTTGCCTGCTTTTTCGGCCGGGAGTCGGGGTTTTTTAAAACTTTTAAAAACTTTTTCTGTGCTTCGTATCACGCAATCGCCGCGATGCCACAAATGGAATCGAAAAACCCGACCAAATTTTTCTTTTTTCGGTTCGGGTTCGAGTTGTAACGGCTTAATTACCGTTACCGTTTCCGTCACTTCTGGAAACAAAAATCCAAAAACGGAAACGAAGATTTCGCCGCTCTGTGCCCATGTCTAGTTATGACACTGCTTCCATTTTTATCCAGTACATTGCTCCCAGAAGATGGTAAAGCAGGATATTGTGGCCTTTGATAGCAAGAGTTATGGGACCAGAAAAGCAATTCCTTTTTTTATTAAAAAAAAATGTAGGGGAAAAAACATTATTGCAGAATACCTACATAACATCCCTGTTACTGCCAATCATCAGTCTTCAACAGCTGTCCACACAAAACACAGGTTACTTACCTGTAGGTTTGGTTCTTCGAGTGGACATCTGTGAATACACACTTGTGGGTTCTTCCTGCGCCTGCGCGGGAGTCTTCGGCCCTTTTCAAAGCTGAAATAGTATAGGCACCTCCCCCTCCAGTGCGCATGCTCCGCCTCTTCCCGCTCAGTTCCCCTCTGATCCGCCGCTGACTCAGAAAGATAGAGTAGCCATGACGGAAGAGGGGAGGAGGGCGGGTAGTGTGTATTCACAGATGTCCACTCGAAGAACCAAACCTACAGGTAAGTAACCTGTGTTTCTTCGTCGTGGACTCTGTGAATCCACACTTGTGGGTGACTAGCTAGCAGACTTACCGGTGGTGGGTAGTCATGAAAGTGCAGCCGTCAGGACAGTTTTCCCAAAGGTAGCCTGAGATCGGGCTCGGACATCCAACTTATAATGTTTTAGGAAGGTGGAAGGTCTAGCCCAAGTGGCTGCTCTGCAGATCTCTTCTAAAGGGACGCCTTTTAGGAAGGCCGTAGACGTTGCCACTGCTCTGGTAGAATGAGCCCGTGGCGTGATTGGTAGATTGGCATGTTTAATTTCATAAGCCATTTTAATTGTGGAGACAATCCATCTGGAAATGGATTGGGGGGATACTGGAGATCCTCTGGCTGGCTCAGATGATCTAACAAAAAGTCTTTGTGTTTTTCTTACAGATGCGGTTCGAGAGGTGTAGAAGAGAAGTGCACGGCGGACATCCAGCGTGTGTAATTGTTTTTCCAGGTAAGTATCAGGATTTGGAAAAAAGGTTGGCAAAACCAGAGGTTGAGAGACATGAAACCTTGAAACTACTTTCGGTAAGAAGGATATGTCTGTGTGTAGAACTACCTTGTCATGGTGGAAGTTCAAAAACGGGGGGTCAACCCGAAGAGCAGCAAGCTCTGATGCTCTCCTTGCAGATGTGATCGCAACCAAGAACGCAGTCTTTAAGGTTAGAAGGTATAGCGAAGTAGTGGCCATAGGTTCAAACGGTGGTTTCATGAGGCAATTAAGGACCAAGGACAGGGACCATTGAGGTGTAGGTCCTCTTTCACGGGGACGAATGTTTGCAAGGCCCTTGAGAAATTTCTTGAATTTAGGATGCTGGAAGAGCATGGCTGCTTCTGAGTCTGATGGTTGGTGAGAGACAACAGCAGCCGCATAGACTCGGAGAGTCGAAATAGAGAGGCCCCTATTAAATAGATAGAGGAGGAATTCTAAAAGGACTTGTATATTGGTAGGTTGTGCCGGATAATGGCGGTCAGATGTGAATTTTGCAAAAGAGAGCCATTTCCGATTGTACAAGGAAATAGTAGATTGTTTCCTGGAGAGGAGTAATACCTGCTCTACCGTGAGAGAAGGAGCCAGGCCGTGAGGTGAAGAGTTGCAGTGTCCGGGTGACGTATCTGACCTTGGTTCTGAGTGAGAAGGTCCGGTGTCAGTGGCAGGTGGAAATATTCGACTGCCATTTGTTGGAGAAGTGGAAACCAGTGTTGTCTGGGCCAGAATGGAGCTATAAAGATAACTTGGGCCTTTCGGTGTCTGATTTGTGTTAGAGTCCGTTGGATGAGTGGAATTGGAGGGTAGGCATAGAGCAGGGCTCGTGGCCATGTTATTGCAAAAGCGTCTCCCATCGAATGCTTGCCCATACCTGCTCTGGAGCAGTATCGGCGACAGTGCGTGTTGTATTGGGTCGCAAAGAGATCCAAGAGTGGCGTGCCCCATCTGGTGCACAGGTGGAGAAACATGCGTTTGGAGAGGCACCACTCGTGGTTGTCTTGTCGTAGGCGACTGAGTTTGTCTGCTGTCGTGTTGTCTTGGGAAGAGATATGTATGGCAATTGGGTGTATTTGCCTCTTGATGCACCACATCCAGATTTTCGTGGTGAGGTGTAATAGGGAGCGTGAGTGGGTGCCTCCTTGCTTGTTCAGGTAGTACATTGCTGTTGTATTGTCTGTTGTTATTTGCACTACTTTGCGTGAGAGATGAATTTCGAACGCTTTGAGTGCTTTGTAAATGGCAAGGAGTTCTAAATGGTTGATATGATGTCTTTTCTCTATAGCAGACCATCTGTGGTGGATGGATAAGCGTTTGCAGGTGGCTCCCCAGCCAGTTGTACTGGCGTCCGTCGTGATTTGTATTGACGGGAAGCGTTGCCTGAACGGTCTGCCGGTCCAGAGATTCATTGGTATAGACCACCATTGGAGGCTGGATTTGAGTAGATGGGTTACTCGAAGAGACTTGTTGGATGGGTCGCAGTGAGGGCGGAAGCGTGCTAAGAGCCAAGCTTGTAGGGGTCGCATTCTCAGTCTGGCGTGAGGGAGAATGGCTGTGGTGGAGGCCATAAGGCCTAGAAGATGTTGAGCCTGATGCGCTGTTACTCTGTGTGAACTGAAGAAAGGAGCTATTGCTTTTTGGATCTTTTGTAGACGATCCGGAGCTAGGTAGACCCTTGCTTGACGGGAGTCCAGAAGGGCTCCGATGTAGTGGACTGATTGGGTTGGTTTGAGTATAGATTTGTTTTGATTTATGCGGAGTCCTAAGGAGGTGAGTAGACGTATGGTGATATCTCTGTCTCTCTGTACCTTTTGTTTTGTAGGAGCTACTAGGAGCCAGTCGTCCAGATATGGGAATACTTGGACCCCCTGAAGACGAAGGAATGCAGAGACCGGCGCCATGCATTTGGTGAAGACCCGGGGCGCGGATGAAAGGCCGAACGGGAGCGCTTTGAATTGGTAAGTCATGTTTCCTATGCGGAAACGAAGGTACTTTCTGTCCTTTGGAGCTATAGAAATGTGGAAATATGCGTCCTGGAGGTCCAGGACTACGAACCAATCTCCTCTTTGCAGAAGAGGAATGATGGAATCTAGAGTGGACATGCGGAACTTTTTGTTTTTGATGAATTTGTTTAACTTCCTTAAGTCTAAGATGGGACGAATGCCTCCGTCCTTTTTGGGTATTGTGAAATATCGAGAGTAAAAACCTAAGAGCTCGGTAGATGGCACGTGCTCTATAGCATCTTTTTGGAGAAGGGTGGCTACCTCCTCTTGCAGAATTGCAGAGGGTGGTGTAGTGATGACTCTTCCCAGTGCAGGCCTGTGATGAAATTGGAGACGGTATCCACTTTCGATGATTGACAATACCCAAGCATCTGTGGTGATTCGTAGCCAGTTGTTGTGGAAAGGTTGTAGCCTGATGTCGGTGGAGGGGTCAGGATAGCTGTTTGGGTTTCCTGTCATACCTCCTACCGGGTTGTTGTTGTTGTCGTTGGCGTTGAGATTGAGCAGGACGGTAATATGGAGATTGATGATATTGAGACCTGTATCTGTTTTGAGGCCTATGTTGCAGTGGTGTGTAAGGGCGTCTCCAGGGCTGTAATGGGGGCCTGGAGGTTGGTTGTGTAGAAGTTGTCGGGTAAGTATATGATTTGGCTGCTTTGCGCATCTTTTGGATATTATCTAGAGAGGCATCTGTGGTTGTGGCAAACAGGCCCTCTCCATCAAAAGGGGAATCTTCAATACGATTCCTTGCATCTTCAGTGATATTGGCTGTTCTTAGCCAGGCATGACGGCGAAGAAAAATGGCCGTGGTAAGTTGTTTTGAAGCAGCGTCTGTCAAGTGCAACGAGGTAATCATCTGCTGATCAAGGAGTGATAATACCTCTGCATAAGAAGATTGGGTTTTAGCCCGATGTTCCTCTGGGAGTAGATCTATGCATGCTGAAAGGGTGAGGAGGACATGTCGTGTATAAGCTTCCATGGCACAAAGGTAGTTAAGTGCCCTTAAGGAGAAGGAAGCTAGCGAGTAGTGTCTTCTACCAATAAGGTCGAGCTTTCGAGCTTCCTTATTGCTTGGTGTGGTGTTGGAATGAGACCTGCCTCTGTTCTGATTAGCATCCACTATAACCGAATTAGGAAGTGGGTGTCTAGTTAGGAAATCTGTGCCTTGTCCGTGTGTTTTGTACAGGTTGTCGATTCTCCTGGGCATAAGAGGATTAGATGAGGGTTTGTCCCAGGCCTCCTTTGCTCTGTCTAGCATGGATGGAATAAAAGCCATCTTAAGAGGAGGTGGTTTAGATTTATTTAAATGGCCAAAGAATTTGCAAGAGTCAGAAGCATTAGGTAATTGCACCTGTAGCCCCATTACTTGGGCTATTTTGTGTACTAATTGGGAGTAGCTTTTAAAGTCTTCCAAAGGTGTATTAGGTTGAGTGTCCGTCATGTCAGCCTCAGACTGCCTGGACTTAGATACGGTAGAGCGGTGAGATATTTGAGATTCAACTTCCATTTCAGACTCCTCAGTAAGGGGACGGTCCATGGAAGCTGGAGATTCCTGGAGGTGTGTTTGTCTGGAGGTCGCAGTGACCGTATTTTCAGAAAGGTCCATAGCAGCAGCAAGAGCGGTGCTGGTGGAATCAAGTTTCCTGATATCACGCTCTGTCACAGCAAGGGGGCGTGATTCCAGGTGTTTGCGCTCCTTACGACGTCGTTTGGTTGTTGTAGTGGAAACGGAGGTGGATGTCATGGACGAATCCGATACCGCAGATGAGACCACATGGCGTTGTCTGTGGTGTCTTTTATGATGCCTGGATCTGTGGTGTCGAACAGGCGAAGAAGAAGAGGAAGAAGATCTATGACGCTTCTGGCGTTTAGCCTGGCGATGCCTAGATCTTCGGCGTCGGGGAGAGGGTGACGTCGAAGAGGTGGAGTTCTCGCGGTCTACCCTCTTAGGCTTCTTGCTACGACCTCTCTGGACGGCCAAGCGTTGTTCGGCTGTATGGCGTCGAGGGTCGGTGATGTCCTCCACCGTTTGATGTCGTGGAGGGGCTAAGTGCATGGAAGCCTCTTGCATCGAATGAAAATGCGCCAAGGGATTTAACCCAAAGTTGGTCATGTCAGCATCAAGGGCCAGTTGACCTGATGGCAAGCCCGTAGACATCACAGGGCTTGGAGGCATTTGTTGAGACATGGTCGCTTGTTGCGTTAAATGCTGAGCCCAATTGTCTTGTTGAGAAGACGGTATCGTATGGGCATCAAGGAGGCTCGATGTCGTAGCCGTTTCCATGCCTTGAGTTTCTGTTTGCACTTGTGCGACTGTGGCGCGTGGTGAGGCAACAGGGTGGGGTGCGAGAGTGGAAGTCGACCCCGAATCCCTGGTCTGAAGCCGAGCTTGTGGTTTCACCGAGTCAGGCTTCTTTTTCTTTTTCTTGTCTATTTTCGATACCTGCTTCGATTTCGAAGATGTTGATGGTATCGAAGCCTCAGACTGAGTTTGCGGATCCATAGGCTTGAGTGATTTTTCCCAGAGAAAAGCTCTAAGGCTCTTAAGTCTATGTTTTAGAGCAGGTTTAGTGAGTTTTCTGCAGTGAGGACAGTTATTTGTTTGATGGGTCTCGCCCAAACAGTAGAGACAGAGGCTGTGTCCGTCCGCAAGCGGGATCTTGTTGGGACACGCCTCGCAGCGTTTGAATAAGGCTGATGCCATGAAATAACGGGCAGGTGGCCCGCAACGAGGAAGGCCGTTCCCCCGAAGGGGCCGGCTAGATTGGGGAACAAATTAAATTTAAGAAGTAATAAATAATAAACTAAGGGTTGGAGGGGGAGGGATAACGGTAGGAAAGATTAGGATAAGAAAATAAAGACTTTCCTTTTCTTTTGCAGGAGCTAGCAGGGACGCGTCTAGACTCAGCGGCGGCAAAAAGGAACTGAGCGGGAAGAGGCGGAGCATGCGCACTGGAGGGGGAGGTGCCTATACTATTTCAGCTTTGAAAAGGGCCGAAGACTCCCGCGCAGGCGCAGGAAGAACCCACAAGTGTGGATTCACAGAGTCCACGACGAAGAACCAGAATCCCATTTTTACCGGGGGGGGGGGAGGAATCTTCAGCAGAACTGTTTATTTGGTTTCTTTGTTTATACTCAGCTAAGCTGCTTTTTCTTTTTAGGAAGAAATAATATCCAAGCACTAGATTACAAGCTCAATGTAGAAAAATAAGTATCTGGAACTGGCTGACACTGAGTAAAACCGAAGTACACCCACCTCCTTAGAAACAGGTCTTGAGGTTGCCTGGTTTATGTTTCACTTTAAAAGTCACAACAAAGTGATCAAATATACTATAAACAAATTCAGTAATATAATATATAGTAATATAAGCCAAATACCAAAAACATTTAAGGCATACTATCACAATATTCCTTAAACATAAGCATTATGTGGGTTAGTATATTAGAGGGCTACTATACAGTGGACCCTTGTATAACAAAGGGTTTGTATAACATAAAATTTGTACAACATAAAAAATTCCAGAGATAGGGGAAATGTGCTTAACAGAATCTGTACAACATAAAAATGGGATCACTCTGTTTTCAATGCATTTCTACAGGAAATTTGTATAAAGGAAAATTTGTTTAACATAATTTCATTTGGAACAAATTAATTCCTTTATACAAGGTACCACTGTATTTAAATGAGAAGCTAAGGCAGCAGTTAAGAGACGGTCATCAGCAAGGTTCTGGTTAGGTCTCAGAATCACCTGATAACCTCTTAGCACAACACCTCATGGTTTCCACAGTTATGCCAAGGTTATGCCTGGTTGCAGGGAATTGTCAGAAAGTCTCAGCAACACGTTGTGGACAATCCTATCTTGGTTTTACCAGAGCAAATAAATGTATACAAATTCTGGATGCACACAAATTTCCTTGTTCAGATACCGCAGCATTGTAACATCAATACTTTATATGAATCGTCCTTGCTTTTAAGTACCTTAGGGATGAATTTTCACTATATGTGTCCTCTCAAGAGAAAGGGCCTTTTCTGAGGCTATAGACCTCCCTTCCATTGGTATCCTGATTAGCACCCACCCCATCTTTCTTCCACTGACAGACAAGAAAAGGCTTTAATGAGGGATATGCACTTTTTCTAAAATGTTTTTAAATTTTGTACATAAACTATTTTTTTAAAATTTTGTGGGGGTTTTAACATGCTTAATTTCTTGTATTTTAGCCACATACGTTTTTCAAAAAAGTTGTGAGCCATGCCCCAAGTCCCTTTATTGTGAAAATGAGTGAATGACTATTAACTGGAATACACTCTGAACCTAACCTCTGTCTAGAGTAGACACAATGAAATGGAATGTGTCAGTTACAACTAAAATAAATCCCACTGATTTAAATTGACCTGTACTTGGAAGGCACATTCTGTAAGTACAACTATATCTGGCCATATTATTGTGGGGCTTTTTCCAACTACAGAGGATTTTATTTTGCAAATTGATTTGGGATTCAGTATTGAGAGTATCATGCAAGTACAAATTCAGCTGTACAAATGGCGGAGAGATATAGCATAATTATTGAGCAATACAAGCATTTCTGATGTGAGATTATTCAGCCAACTACAATTTTCCTCATCAATTTTGTCTACTATGACTCAGATGCAGTCTCAATGTGATTGCATGAGTTTCTTGGGCACATTTTCTTGGCCTCACTAATACTGAGCAATATTTCACAATCTCATCCTAGCACTGGTTCAAGTAGTTAATTTTTTAAAATAATTTTCTTCTCCTTTGCATAAATGTAATGATCTTAATCCCAATTCAAGCCACAGAAGTCTCAAGGATGCTGATCGTAATCTCTGTCCTCTCCTTCTTGTTAAGATATTAAATTAAAACTCAGACATTCACATAACTTATCGCCTTTTTGTCTTGCCTCGTGCCCTGCCTTCCTATACAAAAAATATTATGCTGTCCTGGCTGGGTGGGTGAGATTATTTCTTCTGTTCACTTGTCATTTATGATTTTACTGCTTTTTGCTTGTGCCTTATTTTAAATTGCTATGCTGCAAACCACACAGAATAGTGCTTTGCACGAATAGAGACGTATATAAATAAAATAAATAAATAAATCACAATTTCTGCACTGGAAGACTCCCCTAACCTTCCAGTCATGTCCAAAATAGAAGCTGAAAGACACTACAGAAACAGCATTGTGCAAATGCAGAATTCTGCACTCTGACGTTCCCACAATATGGCCAACCAGAAGTTAGGTGGAACTACATATTTCGCTAGGCATGATACTACCATTAATTTTTTTTCTCCATTCTCTCTGTAATGTTATGCTTGATATGAGGCTTGTAATGTCAAGCTCAATATGAGGCTTTTTTTGAAAACCTGAGTCACTTGTCAACTTTTCCATTCTCTAGCACAAACACTATTCATTGAGGTCACTCACCTAACTGTAATGTTCATCCTTCTAGTACACTATTGGCGGGTGTTGCTGGCAGAGGTAGAAAGCAACTTTTGTCTGGCTGCGGGGAATGTACGAAAGGGCAGCTTGGTAAAAAATAAATCCAAAAACAAAAGTTCAGCAATAGGCTGCATTTCTCTTGTAAGTCGTTTTTAAAGCAAGAGATCCAGATGAAAATGTTTGATGTAGAGTCAAATATAAACATAGTTATGTGGTTTTTCTTGATTCCTGTAATAAAAAAAACTGCAAGCAAAAGAAAAATCTCCTTCCTGGAATGTAAGTCAAAGGAGATAGTGTAAACAGACTGAATATGCTCACAACCGGTGAAGAGTTTGTACACTTGTGTGTGTGTGTGTGTGAGAGAGAGAGAGAGGGGGGGGGTCAGAAGAAGGATGACAATGTACACAGTTCTACAGTCATGGTTTCTTCCTAGAACTTGGGCACCAAAAACTGTGTTAGTAAAACATTTAATCTGAATAGTCTGTACAAATCCAATACGTAAGCTTCTGAAACACATGTCTGTAACCCTGAAAACCTTTGAAGCATGGCAGGTTATCTAACTCAAAACAGTAGCTGTGCAAGTACTGTTCTGTACTGATTAACTTCATGCAGAAAACCAACTTCCTGGGGGAGCAGAAGACATTAAATGGCAAAAAATATATGCAATGTTTCCCTCTAATAATGAGTTTCCTTACACAACTGTAAATCAGCAATAGAATTCTGGTCATTGATTAAAATATCATATTTCATGACTTCTATGTTCCACACAGCTTGGAATAGTGAAAATTTCATTTACCTTTTTATTTCAGCAAATAATAAAAGTTTCCAAACACACACACACACACACACACACAC
>JAHTLZ010000274.1:4810899-4815056 GCA_023846285.1 Phrynocephalus versicolor | reverse complement strand
CACACACACACACACACACACACACACACACACACACACACACACACCAGTGGGAAGGACTGTGAGCATTTAGGGATCTTTTCTGGACCTTCTTTGCATAAATACTTTAAAAAGTAGATTTTGGGCCAAAATCTTGTCTTTGGTGTTAAGTTTTTCTCATGCAAAATACAAGGTATTTATTAAAAAGAGGAAATAAATTGGGGGAGGGAATCTTCTTGTCGTCCCTCCCCCCATATGCAGATATGCAGGAGCGAAAAACAAATCTTATTGTGGTTGATACATTTTCTTGTGTTGTGTTGAGACACCTTCTTTGTTGAAAATGAGAAAACGTGCACATTTTTGTCAAGTGCTGTGACAGGGTCAGCAGAACCCATCAATGGAGGCCCATCAGCACA
Source organism: Phrynocephalus versicolor (assembly GCA_023846285.1). NCBI lineage: Eukaryota > Metazoa > Chordata > Lepidosauria > Squamata > Agamidae > Phrynocephalus > Phrynocephalus versicolor. The sequence continues at coordinate 4,814,661 of JAHTLZ010000274.1, read as the reverse complement.
TCTCCCATCTCCACAGCTGATGAGCTGCTGAAAGCTTGCCACTGACAGCCAGTAATGGTAATGGGTTGAGGAAAACCGGTGGGGTTGTGTGGCAAAAATGAGGGCAGTGGAAACAGCTTGTGAGCACACTGAAGGACCACAGGGGCAGAGCTTTAAGGACTCTAGGGGGAAAGGACTGTCGGGGAGGGGAGGTCATTGTATGGCAGTGTTGCAAGAGGAAACCTGCTGGGGCTGACTCTCACGGGCAGATGCCATCTGAGGCACACAGGCAGCAAATGGAAGGCCTGTGTGAGGAAAGAGGGCCCTAAGGATTAAAGAGGGAACTGAGGCCTGTGGCAGGGGGACACCAGAAGACAAGGAGGATGGTGCAAAAAAGGAGATTACAGTTTAGGGTTTGTGGTTATCACACTGAATGGGGGAATGTTTCGAGCTCACTGTGACACAGAAGAGGAAGCTTTGCCAGAGGAGACAGGTGGCATGGGCCTGCTGGCTAAAGGTCCTAAGGCAGTGGTGGTGAAACTTCAGCACTCCAGATGTTTTGGACCACAACTCCCACAGTCCTTTGCCAGTAGCAATACAGCCTTCGAATTCTGGGAGTTGTAGTCCAAAACATCTGGCGTGCCGAAGGTTCACCACCACTGTCCTAAGGGATCACATAGACCAGAGAACTTCCTTGAAGAAAGAGTAAAATCCTATTTCAACAGGAAATAACTGAGGACTGAGCTGAGTAAGTGTGACAAGTTTGGTCAGATTGTGACCAAGACCATAATATTTGGGGCACAAGGCAAACATCCAGTGTGTGGAGCAAAGACGTAATAAAGATCCATGAGCATTTTGAAACTTGTAACTACTTATTCTGCTTTCTGAACTCCTTATGTGCGAGACATAAAAGGCATGTCATGCATTCAGTGTGTGAAGTGATTTATCCACAGACAAATTGTCGTTGCAGTACTGTTGTTTAACCACTGCCCTACAAAGCACCTTATGAAAATTGCAAAACTGATAAACAAAACAATAATGAAAGCTATACTAATGGTGATTAGCCAAATATGAAATTACAGACCTATAGAGCTATAAAACCTGCAGGTACAATAAATACCATTTAATTTTTTCTTTAGATCACCAGACTCTTAGACCACCAGAGTTGGTAGAAAAGAGTGTTGACATTAAAGGATGGACAAATAAGGTTATAAATACTTGCAAAGACATGGAGCAAAGTATCCCAGGAGAATGCCTTTAAAAGGGAGGAGAACTCTGCCCGGGTGGAGTTTTAACAATTTTCATTTATGTTGATATGATTTCATAATTATTTATGCTCTAGTATAGCTTTTTACTCCTAAAAGCTTGTAAAGATATTTTTCACAGATGTGACTTACTTGAGAGTTATTTTTCATTCTTAAGTCTTTTATAACACTTTGAACTACCTTTAAGCATTCTATTAATTTTGTTAGCTACTGATATTTGTATCTAGTCCAGTAAGTTATCATATTTTACATCATCATATTAGATTTTGGATATCTGTTTTTAAAATTCATTTGACATGCAATCATACACTGACTTTTACCTGCTTACAACAACCTGTCCAATAAAAAGAAGGAAAGTATATACTTTTTGGACATTTAATTTTACCTGGCTTGCATGAGGCAAACAAATTAAAAGGAGGAGGAACTGTACAGTGTTCAAAATCATCTAGGTCACACAGTATTTAGATCCTGTTAAGATTTATGTCATCTGTGAGGACCTTCCACAAAGGTCTATAAAGTTCTATAAGACTCTTTGGGAAGGGTCAAGCATTATCTATCTGTCCTGATAAATCCTCACTTATGTGATACTAACATGAAAGAAATACCTGAACATGAGCAGTCTGTTGGCTGTTGTCATGGGCTCAAAAGGAGATTTCATCAGGTGCATGAATTAAAGATAGAGACCATGGCATTGATGGATGTCAAGCACCACAGGAAATATAAAGTAAACCCTTCAAAAATTTCTTCACTATACAGACCACAAATGGTCAAGATGAGGGATGCCCTTAGGTTACTGTGATATTATTGCTGCCTCATATACACGTAAGGAAGACTGAGCAAGTCCCCTTGGTTTCAAGCATAACAAGAACCTCATCACTGGTCTCCTTTGAAGCAGGCACACTTGGTTCTTGAAAAGACTTGATGGATTCAACAAATTTTTGTTCAATTTCTATTCATCAGAATTTTTTTTGGTGGAAGATTTAGTTGAAGTCACTACAGTTTGTGATATTTGGGGAATATTCTCCATACTGTCAAATTCAGTTTTGGAATATCCAGATGTCTGATCTTCTCTGATCTTCGCTGTGTTGTATGTAAGTCAGTAGCTGCCTGGACCACTTGACCCATTAATTCAATCTCAAATGCTCTGAACTCCTTGAAGATTGCTGGTAGCTCTAGACTGTTTATATGATGTTTCTGTGCTTTTGGTATTCAGTGGAGATGGGCACGAAACAGAAATATAGCATTTCAGTTCATTTTGTTTTTGTTTCATTAATAACATATTTTTAAAAAGATTTTTCATCATGAAACAAAATGAAACAAAATGCTTAAGGCTATAAACAATGGGGAGCTTTCTCTTTTATTATTTTACAGGAAGCCCACTGCCCTAAATCAAAGACCCTCAAGCCTTCCAATCAATTTGCTTTCAAGCAAAGAACCCATTGTAGACAAGCTAGAAACCCAATGGCTAGCTGCTGCGCTGAGAGATCAGAGAGATAAGCTCGACAGCTGATCAGCAGTGTGGTGAGGGAAGGAAGGAAAATATTTTTTTAAACCGACAGTCCTACTTAATCAGGAAAGGAAAACCATCAGTTTAAATCAACTTGCAGATACAGCCAGCAAAGGGAAGAGCTCAGCTCCTGGCTAATTTCAGGCAGATCAAGATTGGAGATAAGATATCTCAACAGCTGAGGCATGTGGAGGAAGCAAAACAAATCAATCAGTTTAAAAATAAACATCCTGTTCTCAAGATGGCTGGATCAAGAGGCTAGGAGGAATCGTTTCATTTTCCGAAACAAAAATGATGTTTCGTTCCTTTTCTTGATGGCATGCTGTATTCAGTGATTGTGCACTGTATTGTGTGAGATTGTGCCCCCAGTCCTCCAAGATTGATGTCTGTTGTGACCATTATAGGTGGATGCTGCTGCTTGAATGGCATTCCTATTAGCAAGTTAGAAGCAAGTCATATTGTTGACAACTGTAGCCTTTCATTGGATGATCCTTTCACAGGTTGAAATTGCTTAAGAGCCAGTCCTAAGCAGGTGCATACACAGTGTGTCATTACCCACAATGGCCATGATGATGTGAAGCTGAATAATGTTTAACCATATGAGCAGTGACCATTGTCTGGAGCTACAGTTACATAAGTGAATGCACTATTTTCAGGAAGGTTTCGTGTGGAAATATGCTCTGGCTGACTCCCATTCCAGTATTGCCCCAATGTACTGAATTCTCTTGGTTGGGACCAACTGAGACTTTGAGATGTTAAATTGGAAATCAAGAGTCAACATTAAACCAAGAGTAAAGTATATCTTCTTGTGGAAAGGTGTTCCTAAGAGGCTGCCAACAACCAGTTGTCTACAGGAAACACTGTGATACCTCTCAGGCAAAGCTGTGCTGCAATTGCTGCCGTATATTTCATGAAGCCTTTGGGTGCAACTGCTAAACTGAAAGACAGGACATGTAACTAATATACCTAGTATTTTTCCGTCTATCAGATGCTCCCATGTATAAGACAACT
>JAHTLZ010000274.1:4768399-4808399 GCA_023846285.1 Phrynocephalus versicolor | reverse complement strand
ACTACAATTCATCATTAGCTCTGAATACAGCCAAAGTCTGCTATAATTACATATTATATATTAATTAAAAAGTTAATGTTCCAAAAGAAAGGCAAACAGACAACTTTTTTCCAAAGAATGGTTTAGACATGAGTTTCTCAAAAAGCAGCCTCTCAAGCGATATGAATATTGACATCTGAAAATGAGGCAAGTTTCAAAGGCTGCTTGGAAGAAACTATGGAAATGTGCTTTTCCTTTAAAAAAAAACAAGTACAGTGCTACCTTGTACAAAGGAATTAATTCATTCCAAATGAAATTATGTTAAGCAAATTTTCTTTTATACAAATTTCCCATAGGAATGCATTGAAAACTGAGTAATCCCTAATCGTGACCATTTTTATGTTGTACGGATTCGCCCCATAGGCCATTCTGTTAAGCCAATTTAGCAAATTTCCCCTATCTCTGGAATTTTTATGTTGTACAGATTTTATGTAATACAAACCATTTGTTATACAAGGCTCCACTGTATAAGAAATTTCAGTGGACATGGACATGCACTTCTTTCTATCCAGCTCTTCGGATCTGAGCATCTGTGTGTGTGTGTGTGTGTGTAGGAATACTTAAATTACCTGAGCAACAAGCAGCTCTTCACACTTTTGCGCTTGTTTTTCGACTGCAGATACATACTGTTTTTCAATGGCTTCTTCACGCTGCTCAACTACGGACTGAAGTAAAGCCTGGAAGAAAGAACGCAGTCAAGTGTTGTAAATGGAGGACACGATGAGCTTGTTGCTATAAACACATTTTCCCCTGACATGTTTTATCCTAGGCAATTTGTACATGTGAATTGAACTTGATATATCAAACCATTCCCACAGATTAGATTTAAAACAAACAAACAAAAAAGAAATAAGGCAAATGTTAATAATATGCTAAGTAAGGTCTATGCTTCTGTACCTAGAGTTATTTTGGGTTCTTCTGTTTCCATACGAGACTTGTACTGAAGAAAATAATTAGTAACAGATAGGTGAGTAAAGCTGTTAAATATATTCAGTTCAGAGGGACCACACATACTGAAAGCATGTGAGAGCCACTGGAATGGGGGGGGGGGGGCAGGGGGATAGCGAGCCAGACATATTTCACTGGCTGACAAAAACTCCACATCCTCTCAGCACACTGTTAGATCCCATGGGCCAAGCATGATCTTCACAACCACAAGTCAAGTAAAAACAGATGGAAACTGTGACTTATTTGAAAATATAGAAGCAATGCCACCCACCCCCCCGCAAAATAATTCACACACTAATTTGAAGACACAAGGAATCAGAAGAGTGAAAACTAAGACAAAGAAACAAATCACATGAAAACAAAACAAAAATGCAAATACAACTAGAACAGCAGGCAGCTCAGGTGAACAAAATGCATAAGTGCCGATACTGGATTGAAGGGAAATCCAGCATATGAAAATCATTATAAAACAAGCCAAATTCATATTACATCCACCCATTTCCTTCAGTTGATTGATAGTTTTAACAGTTTCTCTCATCCTCCCTTGCAGTGGCCCTGTCTAATCCTAATTACTGCTAATACATATGGTATTTACATTATTTCTTTCTAAAATATGTTTTATTCACTTCTCTGTTCTATGCACTAAACCCATACATTTGAGGACTGAAATGTTCAAAATTAGAATTATGCTAAAAGAGGCTTCCTTTATAAGAAACAGAACTTTGGCACATAAAAACAAGCAAGTGAAGCATTCCAAATCTCTTAAAATAGATTTTTATTTTGAAAAATAGTTGATGTTGGTGGTGGGAAGCATGAAGTAACACTGCACACACACACACACACACACATTTTAAAAAATAAAAATAAAGACAAGAATGTGACACCACAGTGTCTGTGGTGTCACATTCACCGCAATTGAATGCGTTTTGATCATGAAACCTCACATTAAAATACTGCTAAAGTATACTGTATTGTCTTTATGATGCTGAAACATTTTTATCTTCTTTATTTTTTTTTTGGGCCTGATGTGCTATAGCACAGGCTGACACAGCAACTTCTTCAACCTACATACATGGAAACATCTTAAAATAGATTGTTTTATCTTGTCTCCATCATTTTCCATTTGTATTTTAACTACCCTATTTTTCTGTGTATATACAATCTATAACATTATCTAACTTGACACCATGGTCAATACTTCTGTTATCCTTAAATATATGTTCTAAATATTCCTTCCACTCCTGTAGTTTCTCCTCAGTGCTTGTCAAGGTATTACCATTCTTGCCAATAAGAGATTCAGAGTAGTCACATGTGACTAATCGGAAGTTATTTTTAATAATTCTGCATTTAAGAATATATCAGAAGTGTGAAGAGAGCAATGGAGATACCCAATTTGGATTCAGGAATTGATTTGGAACTAGGGAGGCACTATTTAACCTTCAAATACTAGTTCAGCAAATGTCTCAATGTCAATGTTTCTGTTTGCTTCATTGATTATGAAAAAGCATTTGACTCAGTTAAACATGATAAACGTATTAATATTCTTAAAGAACTAGGCTTGGACAATCGTGATATCAGATCAATTGGGAATTTGTATTGGAATCAACGTGCTGGTGTCTGTATAGATGATCAGATATTAGAAGAGGTGTCAATTATGAAAGGTGTTCATCAAGGTTGTATTCTCTCACCTCTACTTTTGAATATCTACAGTGGAACCTTGACTTACATACTGCTTGACTTGCATCATATTTGACTTGCAGCAAGAAGGGGTCTGTTTGACTTGAGTTGCAGGCTTTGACTTACATCTCGGAGCCCCGGCACAAGGCACCGAAATTGTGCGGCAGCCACAACCCAGCACCGTGGCTGCCACCTCCAAACTGCTCCTGCCTTCTTCCCCTCCTCCAGCAGAGGCAGCTTCGGCGAGGTCAACTCCAAGCACCTGGAGCTGGTCCTCGGCCTCACCGAAGCCGCCGCTGCTGCCAGAGGAGAAGAAGGACCGGGAGCTCGGGGCTGGCCTCGCTGGTTAGACAGTCCGCTCAGTCTTGTAAAAAATCTGGCTGAAGAACTCTGGTCCAAAATGGAAGCATTTTAGTTGGGGAGCTGTAAAGTTGTGGGACTCTAATGGTAAGCATGGAGTTGTTCAGAACTTGGAACGTCAGGTTAAAAATCAGTAAAACTTAAATGTTAGACATTGTTGCTATGAACATTAAAAAGTGGAGGCATATAACTTGTGGACTATAATTCCACTGCCCCCTCCTCTCTTTGAAGAGACATTTCATTTACATCCCCAGAAGGAATCTCCTATCCCAGTCAAATTTGTGTTAAATTGCTGTTTTCGGGGTGTATTTTTCATCATCTGGAACGGATTAATCCACTTTCCCATTACTTTCTATGGGAAACGTTCGTTTGACTTAAGTCATGTTTGACTTAAGTCTAGACCACTGGAACGGATTAATGACGTAAGTCAAGGTTCCACTGTATTCAGAAATAATTTTCTGAGATGCTGTTGAAGAACCAAGGTGTGAAGGTGAATGGAGTTATTGCTAATAACATAAGATATGCTGACGACACTGTCCTGCTTGCAATTAGTCTGGCAGATTTGCAAGGATTATTGCATTCTGTTGCTGCAGAAAGCAGTGCCATGGGATTGCAACTTACATGGAGAAGACAAATGAATGGTTATCAGTAAAAAAAGAAAAGGTTTCACAGAACCTTCTCAATATTGGCAGCAATATAACTGAAAGAGCATCATCTTATAAATACTTGGGGTGCTATGTCAAGGATATTTCAGGCAAAATTTGTTATAGAATTGAACAAGCCTAGAATTTCCTTTCAGAAAATGAGGAAAGTCTTGACAAACTGGGACTTCAAACTTCATACTCAAATACTTCAAGAAATAACCATCTGCTGCAGGTTATCTTTCAAGGAAAAATAGACGGGAAGCATGGCCCGGGTTGTAGAAAAACATTTTGGCTTAAGCACTTAAGTCAATGGTCCGCAGTGAGCACACCGGTTCTGTTTAGAATAGCTTTAGGTAGAAACCAGTCCAGAGCACAGATTGCCAATGTTCTACAAGGATATGTCACTTGAAGGAGGAGGAGTAGGAGGAGGAGGAGGAGGAGTTCCATCTGCTCCAAAATAAACACTGTTTTAATTGTTACAATGTTCACTGACACTGTCATTCGCAGCCACTCACTAAAATCAAATTTACAATTCATTCTGAAAATCTGATTTGTCTACGATTATCGTGATTCAACCTTTGTTGTACACCGCAAGTTCTTTTCAGGAAAAAGTTTTCCTGAAATGTTTTCAGAATGTTTTCAAGAGGAGACTTTGACTTCTCATATGGTTCTGGAAGCAGACTGCTGTAGAAGGAAACCAGAGGAGAAAAAGAAACACCCTTAGCATAGAAGATGAGAGGACTCTTACATGTCAAAGCAAAGGACCATGGTACTTGAAGTGTGTTTTTAATGCCTATATTATATTTAAGCCAAATAACAACTACATCTCAGGGGACACCCATTTCATTTAGCATTAATGCCAAGTTCCCTGTTTCCTTCTGTTAACGGGGGTCTGAGAGCTGGCATCCCTTTTAAGGAATGTGGCTCAGTTTCAAACATGTGAGGTTACACCCTTCATGTAATCCTTATTTCATGGCAACCTCAATTCTACATCCAAAAATAGAGCAGCTAATCGTAGACAACCCTCTTAATTCATTCCCACAGATTCAACTCACAACTCTGCACTTCTCGGGAGCAGGCACTGCACCATGTGGCTAGTCAATATGAAGGAGTGGGAATTTTTTAACAATATCATATTGTAATTTAGAATAATAGATAATCCAGGCAATGGTTTGAATTATATCCATTCTATTTTTTATCCAATGTTTCCTTCTTCCAACACATAGTCTTCCTTTTACCAGAAGAAGCAGGACAAGAAACAGGCTAAAAAAATGAAGATTTAATGTTTAAATTTATGGCAGCTGATTCAGTTTGGCTCTGGAGGCAGGTTTTAAATTTCCGACTTGGCGTAGCCTTCAATAGCTTTGCTGGCTAATCAAAAGGACATTTTCGCCAAGCTTTAAATCTCACACTTCAATCTATAGCTAAATGCGGCCTTATGGATCAGGAAAGAAACTGATAGATTTGTTGTGGAAATTAAATGAACAAGGGCTCCTCTGATCAATGTGCCAATATTATGAGTGCAGTGGAAAACTGAATTTTGTTTTGTTTAGCACTGCGGGGTGGGGAATTAAAAAAGTAAGTAGCCAACTATCTGAGGTTTAATTCCTTTCCCATGTTCCTGTTTTCTCAGAGTTAGTTATGTGAACTCAACACACCTTCATATATTACATTTTGAGACAAAAAGCTGATGGGGCTGTTACAAGAAACAGTGATTTCAAGACCGAGTTGTATCATGAATGCACTAAACACACAATGGCAGAAAATAATATCCAGAGAAAACAAGCTACTCCAAGGATATTAAATCGGACACAAATATAAATGGTGTAGCTGCCTAGATGTCCTGAGCACATCCAATCTCGCTTGATTTTGGAAGCTAAGCAGGGTCGGCCCTGGTTAGTACTTGGATGGGAGACCACCAGGGAATACCAGGTGCTGTAGGCGCCTGGAGTAGGAACTGGCAAAACCACTCCAGTATTCCTGCCACGAAAACTCAATGAACATGGAGTTACAAAGAGTCAGTCACGACTGTGACACACACACACACACACAGCTTTGGTCGCCCTGCAAGATGACCTGCTCCGGGCGGCCGACAGGGGTTGCTCTACCCTGTTGGTTCTCCTGGATCTGTCAGCGGCCTTTAATACCGTCGACCACGGTATCCTACTGGATCGGCTCTCTGAGGTTGGAATCGGGGTCACTGCTCGCAGTTGGCTCCGATCCTTCCTGGAGGACCGTCCCCAGTATGTTCAGTATGGGGGGGAGTTGTCGGCCCCGTGGGTTCTCCCTTGTGGAGTCCCGCAGGGGTCGTCGCTCTCTCCTATGCTGTTTAACATCTACGTAAGGCCGTTGGCTGGGGTCATTAGGAGTTTTGGAGTGTGCTGTCATCAGTACGCTGATGACACGCAGCTCTATCTCTCCTTTTCCACCTCTGCAGTGGAAGCTGTGAGGATCCTCGACGGGTGCCTGGATGCCGTGCTGACTTGGACCGGGGCGAACAGGCTCAAGCTCAACCCCGAGAAGACGGAGGTTATGTTCTTTGGGAGTTCGCCGTCCGGGTGTGATGGCCCTTTTCCCTCTCTAGGGGGAGTTTCCCTCCGGACTGTGGAGAGGGCGCGGAATCTGGGCGTGGACCTGGACCCGGCGCTGACCATGGAGGCCCAGGTGGCGTCGGTGACCAGGGCCGCGTATTACCATCTACGCCAGATCGCCCAGATCTGCCCGTACCTGGATGGTGACTCTCTGAGGACAGTGGTCCAGGCGCTGGTGATCTCGAGGCTGGACTACTGCAACGCCCTCTACATGGGGTTGCCCTTGACTCTTCTCCGGCGTCTGCAGCGGGTTCAGAATGCGGCGGCCAGGCTGGTGGCGGGTGTGCGTCGGTACGACCACATCACCCCAGTCCTGGCCCGCTTGCACTGGTTGCCCGTTGCAGCCCGGATTAGATTCAAGGTCTTGGTTTTAGTCTTTAAAACCCTCCATGGCTTGTGACTGGATTACCTGGCAGAGCGTATCGCCCAGCGGTCCATCTCGGCCCGACCTGTTCGGCAGGTGCGAGCGCACTCGCTCCGGGTTGCCACCGTACGAGAAGCCTGGAAGTCGGTCACCTGGAACCGGGCTTTCTTGGTGGCAGACCCTTCCCTATGGAATTCCATCCCTAGTGAGGTGCGCTCTGCAGAGTCCCTGCTGGCCTTTCGGAAAGCTTTAAAGACCTACTTATTTCGAGAGGCCTTTGGCGAGCCCTGATTTTTTCCCCCCCTTTGTTGGGGTCCCGCCATCTTTAGTCTACAGTCGGTCGTTGGATGCACCGGGGTTTTAGTCACCAAATTTATGTTCTGTTGTATATTATATTTTGTTGATTTACTGTGTTTGTTGGCGCCTGTTGGCCAGTGTAAGCCGCTTAGAGTACCTTCAGTAGATAAGCGGGATATAAATATAAAAATAAAATAAAAATAAATATATGAACTCACTGAACATCCACTCTCTTCATATTCCCAAAATTCAAAAATTTCAGATGCCTTGATTTCCCCAGACAGTTATAATCAGTTTTGGAAACCTTTTACCTCTCATATTTTCTGATGTAACCAATTTTCTTACCTGTTTTAATTCCGAGAAATACTAAAACTCTCACATGTTTGATTTTATGTTGCAAGGAGAGATGGAAAATTTCCGATAATTGAGAAAAAACTGGGAATACTCATGGATTCAAAATTTCCAGAAATTTTACCTCTCTAGGCCTGGCAAGTGCAAACAGATCTGATTGTATCACAGAGCTTAGCTGAGACAGAGGGCTTTGTAATATGTTTTGAGTGGCAGTTTTAATTAAATTTAGCTCATTGTAGGCTACTAATATATGGTCGTTTTTTATGTGTCCACCATCCAGGTGCACAACTGACTAGAAATCATTTTGTTTAAATTAAACAAAAGAATTGTGGATATTCATTACTAATTTTTTTAAAGTCTTCTTAAGGACTTGGAAACATTGGGGCTTGTAGTTCAAAAACACCTTCACTTCCATTAATTTTACTGGTAGATATTTAAATAAATGCTTTAACTCTCCCATGGAAGTTCCACTGGGACTTAAACGTGCCTAGTTCTGAATAGACCATATCCTAAATAGTAGATATATTCCATTCTACACATTATAGTGTTTCATGTGAATGTTTTATTTTCCTTCCCGAAAACATCAAATTAGATTAAAATTAATGGAGTTACTTTTCCAGAGTTTAGAATCATTTGAAGGCCATTAACTTTGAAAATAAGTGGATAGGGACAAACATTTTTTAATCTTTGCATGTTTCACTTGACTGTAAATTGATACATCCTTTTCCAAAGGACAAAGTGGGTACGAAAGTTTGCAACATTGCCAAGTCTGAATGCCTCAATCTGTTTGTTGTGGAGGCTGACAACTGACTTTTCTTGGATGAAGATTGTCTTAATCCCAACATTTTGAATATATGGATGAACCTGTCACAAAACAAATGGAAGTTACGTTTAGTCCCAGCAAACTGTACTTTGCATATAGCTGGCTAGACTGGCTAGCTCCAGTTTGTTTGGGGCCAAACTTAATCAAACACTGTGATTGGTCCTACAAAACAACACCAATAAGCCCTGAGAAATATTGAATATGAAATTTATAAATATTATATCAGTTAGCTCTCCACCCAAGTGAATGGATCCATATACTTGACATGCAAATAAAAAGGGACTCCTTAGGGATAAGCAATAATGTACTACCATGCTTAAAATACATATCAGTAATAGACTTAAGTCGTTCTTTGGAGGGAATGCCTATCTGATGAGACAGTATCAACAGACCTACCTCAGGAAGCTATGCTGACTACCTTTTTATCTTAATGCATAATACAGTAAGTTGCAAATACAATAGGCTTGCTTGAATCAGAGGATCTTACCAAGCAGTTGACTCACTACATAAATCCCACCCTAGAAAATTATTAGGGAGGCTTGCAACTAGAGATGTAAATTTTTCAGAAATTTTGAAGCCATGGAAGAAATACTTTGGAAAAATTGGGGGAAATGAGTTTCCACCCCACCCCACCCCACCCCACAGGTTTCTGGAAATCTTACATGTCTAGATGGTTGACAAAAGATAGGATACATCACACTGGAAGATGAGTAGATGTACAATGCTAAGAAGTTGAGGGTTACAACATTAGGTCTATTAATAGAGTTTTTGTATACCAATGGGGCAAAGATGACATAAGAGCCTGCAATAAAGTCTGTTTCTCATGTCAGTGTCCTAGTTCCAAAGTCGGTTGTCAGTGATGAGTCTTCTCTTCAGGTTGTGTTGTTGACTGTATGTGATTATAGCCATTCTAACCAGACAAGGAGGGTGTTAACATCCAGAAAGGTCTGTAGATGACTTGGAAGAGTATAGGTTAGCTGGGAGAAAGTGTGCTTAACAATCAGCAACATTCTGCTGTTATTTCTTCTGGTTTTATTCTACAAAAGATAGGTGTTAATATAGTCCTGTCTATATGTTGCTGGGTGTTTGTTTTTCTTTTCTATTTCATCAGGCAAGCTTTGCAGTCTAGGAAATGCCATCTTCAAGTCCTTTAAAGGAGGATCTTGATGCTCCACAGCATTTTATATTGGCCAAAAGAAGAAACAGATACAAAACTGACATGAGAAATAGAAATACTAGAAACTAGTGGGAGAACACATCTGTCTCCTTGGGCACTGTTTCTGAACTCAGGCTTGCCATCCTTGGACAAAATGAAATTTAAAAATACACTTCAAAAGGAAACGAAGAAGAAGGAGACCTAAGGAGACCTGTTGGCCTAAATCAGGGTGGAGAACCTTTGGCCCTCCAGATATTTTGGACAGCAACTCCCAGAATTCTGAGCCTATATGTGAGTGGTAAAGGGCTGTGAGAACTGTGATTGAAACCAGCTGGAGGGCTGAAGGTTCCCCACCCCTGGTCTAAATAAATATAGGGTCTTATTTTCTACATATAGGCTGAAATCCTACTGCCTTAAGTGTACAACATAATTACTTTCCAGCAGGACTATGGCACAAATCAAGTTACTTTTGTTTTTAACTTAAAGAGATCTCAAGCTGAACTCCATCTTAGGGACAAGGAGGTGCATGAAAATATTCCCTGTGCCTGCAGGAAACAGGGCTTAACGGAGGCACCTCCATAGTCTATGTTTCAACTTTCCTCGGGTCATAAGAAAGCAATGATCAGAGACACTTCAGCAGTAAAGAAGAGATCCTTCATTAAGTAATACAAAACATTAACATGGATAATATTTAACAGTGCTGCATACTCAATCTTTTCCTCCTAGATTTTTACCTCTCAGAACTAAGAAGTCAATGGATGTGTATGGGTAAATGTCTGGGCAACCAAAATTGAGATACTGCACAACATTACTAGGTATAGGACACCTTTTACAGTATCAGCTTCAGCTTCAGAAGTCCTGGTTTTGTGTACCTATGCGCAATATGATATAACTTTAGTCTCATAAAATGAATTTCTACTATATCACTGATAAACCTGCATTATATTTCTGTTTGGATTTCTTAAAATGAAATATCCATACACCTCCACAACTGCATCTGTTGAACACAGGCTAACTATTCAACAATCAAACATGAAAAGCAGTGAACGAAGCCATATGACATACATCAAATGTCTGGGGAATAAATCAACTTCCTTGCTGTCAATCTCATTTTGACCCCTTAATAGTCCAAGATGTTCACTTTGCCACTGATATAAATAGGAAGACCAGGGTACAAGCATTGACAACCCTTTCTGTACAGCTTTCTAAAACATTAAGGATGAGGTAAAGATATGGACATAACATTTGCTGCCAAATCTTGAGTCATACTGGTCGATCTCATCTAGCGCTATGCAGTACGACAGATACTGGCCCTCTGGGAAGGAAAGGAAGAGAGAGCTTTTCTTAGGCTTGCCACCTAGTATTCAGCCAGGGATGCTGGAAAACCAAACAAGAAGCCTGGGCACAGCTGGTGAGTTACAGCTCTTGGTCTCTCATTTGGGGAGGAAGTGAGAAGATCTTAGGCATAAACAGGCACAAGATTGTGCATATTTTTTTGTTTAGTTTCTAAAGCAACACCACTACAGATGAGCCAATCTGAAGTGATTTTTTAAAGTGAAGTTGTTTTTGAGTGGAATAAATAAAAACAAGATGTTCACTTACACTTTTTCTGAACATTTTCCACTCTTATTTAGTCATGTTACTAAAGCTCTTAGACAGATTACCACTTTGAACTTCTAAATATTAACTCAGCTAATATTTCCTTTGGAAAATTCTTCTCAATAATTAATAATGAAGGAAACGAAAATCTTATGTGGTATTAGACTATGAAAACTATCTTCCATACAGAGTCTGAAATATGCCATTACAATGTATTCTCAATTCAGCATGAAGATACTTCAAATGAAGCTACAGGATCTAAAAAAACTGGTTTCACATGCCCAAGATTCCATGTTTATTTTTATATATTTTTAAAAAACCCAACTTTCTTCTCTTTACAAATAATATGCCATTTTGTACGCCTTGAGCGACTATCAACCCTGTCATCTGAGTCTTTGTCAAAAACATTGTCCCTATTTTTTTCAGTTGAACAGTGCACAGAGTTCTTCCACATTTCAAGGGTTTTGCATGCTTTTTATCTGACAAAAGAAACAGAAAAACAAAGGACATTTAATAGCATCTATTAGTCCCAATGCTGCCCCAACTAATTATATTTGCCCCAATGCAAATAATTATGATATAGCTATCCCGCTGGTATAATCACACCCTGCAGACACACCTCAGAAGCCAAGGACTAGGGTATTCATAGTAACAACTGGTTTGCGATGAGCACAATAGACACAAATTGCCTGTTACTGTGTGACCAAGTAAGGCTCCACCAATACATGGCCACACTGACTTTCTGGATTTCGTTCAACGACTATATTCTTGCCAATCCAATAATAGGACACCGGTGATGTCTGGAAAATATCCTAGAAACAAAATTCACACTGTCAGAAAGAATGTTGATCTTAAGGCTACTAAGGTAGCCTTCTTAGAAATGCTGTTCAGCAGGCAGGACCTCCCAGACAAAAAACAACAGTTTTTAGTAGACGGGTATGTCAGAAGGAGGGTTTTCTTCACTGGGATATAAAAATACATTTTGAGACAGTTGTTGCCTGTGTGAAAGGTATATGTTTCACCTGGGCCAAAATGGAAGCGGAGTGCTTACAGTTAATATCAAAAGGATCGTAAAGCAGGAAAAAATTGAAGTTGAGAAGCATTCAATTCAGAAAAAGGTAACCTTTGGGGATGTGAGTGCAAATGATCTATTCCAGCAAATTCAAATGAGGCATCACTTGGCAATCAGGGTAGAGAAAGAGATGACGGGCCACCACAGAGATGCAAGGAAAATAAGCATCAAACCAGTAGAGACATTTGGACAGGATCCCAATATATATCAATAATTTTATGCTAACAAGCCGCTTAGTGGAAAGCAGCCAGTGCAAAATGGAAACATACATTGTTTTTAACATGAGGAGGGCAGCTCTTTGGACCTGAGGAGTCCAAATCACAACACAAAGAAAGGCTATTAATCCCCCACAGCTCTTAGGACTATGTGAAATGATTCACTGAACCAAAAGGGAATAGTAATCACAGTTGCTTCTCAACCCCAACATACATCTGACTGGAAAACAGCCAAGAACCAACCAGACTCACATTTGGCTTCGAAAGAGGAAACTTCTAAAAAATGAAAAGATTAGTTAGAAGGAAGTGAAAACAGACAAGATCAACCCTTTCCAAACTGTTTGGAGGTTATTTAAAACCACAATAATAGAAACTCAGCTAGAATGTATACCACAAATTAGAAAAGGCACCATCAGGTCCAAGAGGATGCTGGTGTGGTTAACAATCAGAATCAAGCTATAAAAGGCATGGATTCCTTCTGATAATGATAGTCTTGCTCAAAGAAGAAGGTGGGGGGGGGAGGAAAAACAAATACTGGCACTATCCAAGTGCATTGACAAAAAGAAAAGCAAAGAGAGAATTTAGAATACAGAATACAGCTGAAAATATTAAAACTGACAAAAGGAGTTAAAAATAGACCCAAGCAGCAGGAAGCCTTCAGAAAAGGTGAATGAATTCTTTGTGCCTCTCATAACAGATACTTATGCCTGAAATTATTTTGTCAGGGAGGATGTTTAAGGATTTGAGTCTAACAGAACTGGCAAAACGACGGGATTCTGTGCTTTACTGAAATTAAACATCAACAAATTGAAAGGAATGGATGGCATTCTGGTATGGGTTCATAAATAGCACTATATTATTCAGGGAGAATTAAAACATGTGTTCATAAAAATGTACAACAAAAATAACAAAAAGATCTGCCATCTGATGGACTTCTTAACAAATACCAGCAAGCCAGTTCTTGGGGTTGCAATCCAGGAAGGTGTCTCTCTAAAAATGAAGCATGACCATCTGTATGACGCTGGTGGCAGGTTTGCCTACTGTAAACAGTCCTGGCATAAGACCAAATTCCCCAAGAATATCATGAGAATCAGCATTGAACTGAGTTGTTTCAGCTGTTTTGAGCTAGCTGAACTAGAGACGCCTGCCTCTATTCTCCGAGATGAAGGACCTGTCCCTCTGAGTGTCGAGATTTCTACAAAGGTGCTACAGAGACTATGTTCTTGTTCACAAGGAAACCATGTTGCTGCAATGTTTCTGGGGTGTTTCTGGTTCAGGCTTTCCTCATGACTGGCAATCTGGACCAACAGTTGTTGGAAGAACAGATGCCATTCCTTGGGCTGTTGAGTCTGAAGGACAGAGCAATGAATTAGTACTATTCCTTTCCATGCTTGAAATGTCAGGAATGTGCACTGATCTGATCTGAATGTAGAGACAGGCAGCCATCAAATATATGCAAATTATGAAGTCTCTTTTATTGATGCTACTTTGAATGATTCTGGATATACTCATCTTGAAGTCCTGTGTTCTCAGGTGGCCGTTTTCTCTCTTTGCAACCAAGATTCTATATGTCCACCTTACTCTTCTTCAAAACCACAAAGAAGATCAATAAACATGGTAACAAATGTAAGAGAGAGGTGCTATCATTTGGACAAAGAAGTGGGGAGGTCTTTGGTGTGTGTGTGTGGGGGGTCCGTTTTCACTTCTGCTAATGGTGGTGGAAAAATAAGGACTGAGAGAGCTATTAGAAGGCACATGGAGCATACACACAAGACAACAAAGGAAGCCTGTTTACAGGTTTGAGGGCTGTATAATGCTCTAGATGGCTGAGGAGGAACAAAAGTCAACTGCATGGCCCACAAAAGATGAAATGGAGAAGATGCCACCAGTTACTATTTTCCTGTGGGACAATGGCTCATTCTTATTGATCTTGTGGAAGTGACCTATAGCTGGTTGCATCATCAGGTACTGAATGGTTCTGAAAGTTGTGAATGCAAATATATATATATATTGCAAACGGAGAAGAAATCCAGAGTTCTACTGCACCATTTGGGATCCTTACTGATCTGTAGGCCAAAAACTCTAGGACAAGAGTTCAAAAATGGAAGCGTAGTGCTTGCCAATTACACAAACTGTTCTGACATTTAGAGTACCAAGAAGTCCATTTCTCAAAAAGTAAACTCTGCCCACCTAATGTACATTCAGATCACCTTTTGCCCACCATTAATCTTTTATCAGACCTGACAGCAGGACTAATGCAAAGTAACATGTTAAGTTTGAGTCATAGAATTTTCCGCTTTCAATCAAGCACAATCTGTCAAGTTCTTCTTGTCAAAGGGTACTAATGGAGCAAAAGAATATGAAACAAAAATAATACAGTAGGACCCATGTATCTAAAATACACAGTTTAACTTATCCACAGTTTAGTGTAGCTTATTCCCCTCCCCCAGCCCAGCAATAAAGAGGCAAGACAACTTTTTGGGAGTAAGGGTCACAACTTTCTTAAAACTTATTAACTCAAAACTATAACCATACAAGGGGGACATGATCTGTAGCACAGGGGTAAAGATGATGGAGAGAACGTAGCCCCCCGGATGTAGTATTCAGAGAGATCCATGCTTCGGTTTGACTCTGTCCACTTGTTCAGTGTCACTCCGACTTGTGTGAATCTACTAGCCCCTGACAGCCCTCGTTTCAACCTGGCATTAGTTTAGGGGTGTCGTTTGCTCCTATGCCTGGGATGGGGTTATTTTATTCTGAGGGTTGTCCTGCACCTTAGGGGTGGCTTACAAAGGCTTACCTGAATACCTATACCTCTGCGCTACCCGCCAATGGAGTTGTGACCAGGTGTTGAGACCCTCCCAGCGCTGCTGTAGAATGGGATGGGCAAAAACACGTAGTCACTCGGGCCCATAGAGTGACCACCAAAAATTCCCATCCAGTCCCCCCTGGGGCGACCAGCTAGACTCACTCTCTCAGCGTAAAGGAGGGCGGGGCTGTTGTTCTCACCGCCCGAATGATGGGCGTGCATGGGGGCAAGCTTAAATCAGCTTCACCGCCCCCGCATGAGGTTCGCGGATAAGCGGGAAGCTGCCCGCCGGGGAGCTGAGCAAGCGGGCAAACTTGCCCCACCCACGAACGGGTCGTGGCGGGACGCCATATACAAGATATAAGGGCACTTCTTGGTGGCCTTTTTCCTGACCCTTTGCATAAAGTACGTATATTAGGTTCTCTTGTATCCATGATTTCAGGCACCCACAGGAGATGTTGGAATGGATTCCCTATGTGAACAGGGATGCTGCTGCACTTCATTCAAGTCCTAGACCAGATTGCTTTTAACATGTTAATACTGGGAGAAAGGACCCTCTATGGTTGTTGGACTGTGCACAATCTAAACAATTTGTTCAAGGCAAGATTGTACCCTGGAAACCTTAAAGCTGTCCAAATGCTCCCTGCTCACCTACCTCTGAACAGATATATTCTGACATTGGATTCATCAGGTCTAGTCAAAAGTTCTGAAGCCACATACCAACTGGGCAAATTTAATATAGTGTATTAGGATCCCAATCTGTATCCACTAATCTACTGGAGGAGATTGGCTAGCAACCTGTGTGGCTGGTCTGTGCCCAATCAATGATCCAGTCCACCTTAAAAAGCTCTGCCCAGCCTACAACTGGATCCGCCGCAGCTCAGAGCCAGAAATCTTGGACGGATGGAGGAGGCGGATGGCAGCAGCAATGCAGCGTTCAACTCCCTGCCAGGGAGCCAGGGACCACTAGTCAGAGGCAAGCCGCCCCGCTGGCCAAGGGCAAAGAGCTCTACAGGAACCCACCAGAAGGAGTCAGAGGTGGAGATCGGGGAGGTTTGAACTTCCCACTCGGGAGGCAGACCGAGCACGAAGTTCAAAACTTATGGGGCAGTGAACCTGATTTGTCACTCTGCCTAGCCACATGGCTGGGCCAAGCAGCCAGGTGCTGCTCCGCTTGGTCTGCCGCCTGGTAAATTTGAACGGACAGGGGTGCACCTGGCCATTTGAACTTCCTAGTGGCAGACTGAGTGGTGCAGCACCTGATGCGCTGTTCCGCCCAGCTGCAGGGGTTGGTGGGATGTCCAGGACAAAAGCGTTCACCCTGGGCCACCACCACTGTCACCATCATCGAGTTTGCTCTTATCCATGATTTTCTTTATCTGCGGGGAGCTCAGAACCAATCCTCTACGAATACAGGGGTCCAGGTGTATGCATCTTGATTTCACCCTCTGAAGTGATTCCCAGTCTCAATCAACAAAAACTACACAACGGTAACGATAATTAAGCCGTCAGAACTCGAACTCGAACTCGGGTTTTTCATTTTCGTTTGTGGCATCGTGGCGATCGCGCAATGCGTAGCACAGAAAAAGTTTTTTTTAAAAAAACCCGACTCCTGGCCAAAAAAGCAGGCGAAAATATGCCTGCCTGAGGCTTTGCCACCTACCAGAGGGATGGTTTCTGGGGGGTCCCCAGCCTTTCCCCCCCTCTTCTCCTGTCCTGGGCTGCTTGCACCAGGCTGGGGGGGGGTCATCCTCGTCGTCTCGCCATGCCATGCGGTGGGGTGGGATCCAAAATGGCGACCTCAATGTTTATTTTTAAATCATGGTCCAAAAACCCACCAAAGCACAACATAAACATGTGAAAATTTAGTATTTTAAATGCCTGAATTTTTATAGTAGCAGCAGTGGGTTTTTTATAGCAGTAAAAGGTCGCACTGATTTTATTTTATTTTATTTTATTTCTTATTTTTTTAGACCTGCCCATGTGGGCTGGGCATGGGATGGGACCATGCAAATTTTTTGAACCATTCCACCAATGGCATGGCCAGGTTTTGATTGACACTTCTGGATGTGCCAGAGGGCATAAAAAGCCAAGGCACCTTCCAGAAGTTGCAGTCGGGTCTGGATGTGGAGGAAGGTGGAGGACTGTGTGGCTGGCTGCTGGTGGTGGGTTTTCGAATTTGGAGGGAGGCTGGAGGCTTTAGATTTAAGTTAGGCAGTCAGAGAGGGAATTGAATTTAGAAAATAATTTATTTGATTCCCTGCAGCTTTGTCTGCTGAAGGGAACAGCAGTTTATTCTTTATTTCTTCTCTGGCAGTTTGTGAGGATTTTTTTCTGATATTGGATAAAGGGGGAGGTTCGACTGGGAATGGGAGGTGTGGATTTGTTTTAAAAATATTATTATATACTACCATTTATTTTCTATTTTCCCAACTTCAATTTGCTTGCACACACACACACACATTTGGGGTGCAAGCCAAGAACAGAACCTCTATCCTAACTAAGTGATATCCTAACTGCCCACTCGCCCGCCCGCTCCTCCGCCCTGCCACTGTCGCCGCCCGCCCATGGCCCCTCGCCACAACTGCCTGCCCCCGCCCCGCCTGCTGCCTAGGGCGCAAAAACACCTAGCGCCGGCCCTGATTGCGGGACGCCCCTATGCTCTGGGAAGTCAAATCGCGCTAAATCGCAGTGGAAACGACAAATGACAAACGAAACGACAAATTTTTGAAAAATTTTGCGACAAACAGAAACTACCCGAAACGGACCCGTTCCGACAATTGAAAACTCGAAACGTCTATTTAAGGTTCTTAAGGGTCATACATCATGGACAACAGCAAAATCATACCAGCAGATGGAGCCTATTTTCTTCTCTACACCAACTGCTACATTTCAAATGAGTTGATTTGTATCCCTTTATTGTTTCACTGTCTTTCTTTCTCATAGTATGGAATAAAGACGAGGATGAATTAATTTGAAAATTTGTTCAAAAATGCTAATTCATAAATTTGTATTGAATGAATTGATAACCCAATGAATACGAATTGCTGAATTTTAGTGGTTTTTATTTGTCAATTTGTTAGGCTATAAAATGGCCTGCAGGGCGTCCAGAGACACTAAAATACCAAGGACACTTCCTCTGAATCTCCTCTACAACCTCCTCTACAAGATTGAGTTTCCCCAAGCCAGCTTCAAAAGGGCACTTTCCTGGCATGAGGGACCCACTTTGTGGATGTATAACTTAGATGTATGAAATCCAATCTTCACCACACTTTGATGGACTGCAGAGGAGTGTTAAGGGAAGCATATTTGCAATTTTGGAGATTGTAGATACCGGGGGACAGTTTCTGGGGGGGGGACATTTGTGAGTATATAAATCAGAAGTTTTGGAACCCAAACTTCACCAAACTCACAGAGCATGGAGAGGAAAGTCAGATGAAGCTTTCTTGCCATTGGTGTGTCTCTAGGTGCCTTGGGGAATATTTTATAGGTTTTAAAGTAGCAAAAATTACAAATTGATTTCTTGATTCATCAGAAAAAAACTTACATTCGTTATTTGTGATTAGAGATGGGCACGAAATGAACTTTTGGTTTGTTTCGTTATTCGTTATTCATTTTGTTACCTAACAAAACGAATAATGAACTGCCCCCTCTAAGAAAAATGCTTTGTTTCGGTTATTTTTCGTATCGCTAGTGTCTGCTACCTGGACTGGTGGAGGTCTGCTCCAGTCCTCCTGCTGGGCTCAAGAAAACATAAAAAAAAAAAAGCTAACAGCCCACGCTATAGCTGGTAGGTGGGCCAAGTGGTTGGCATTAAAAAATAAAAAAATAAAAATAAATTAAAAACCAATCCGGCGTGTGCAGGCCCCAGTACTAGCCCGCGAGCACCAGACCTGACCCGTGGGTCACCAAACCGGCCCACGGGCCAAAAGTTTTAAAAAAACTGATCTGGCCCGATACCAGCCTGTAAGCACCGGACCCAACCCGCGGGCTGCTGAACAAGCCCAAGGGCCAAAAGTAAAAAGAAAAGAAAAGAAAAGAAAAGAAAGAAAAATCTCCAGCACGCCATCAACAGCTAGAGCAAGTTGCTGTGTACAAATATCTAGCCTTTTACTTACAAAACCACTAAATATTGCTGATCTGAAAAAAGTTGCTTTAGCAGCTAATGGGATATCTTTTGACATGCCTCTGGCCCAAGTGCAGGTCTGGTGCTCCCCTGGAACTCAATTGAACCAAGTTATTAAACCAAGTAGCACATGTATCTCCCATATGTGCATATCTATAGACTTATATTCAAGTCACGGAGCAGCACAAGTTGCAAACAAGAGCACTATGTGGCTTTAGAGCTTCCCACAAAGCTATCTGCTGTCCACACACAGATAGGTTGCTGCTCTGTACGAACTCTAATCCAGAAAGAAGCCCTCTGTTTTGGTTAAAAAATAATTTCCCAACATACTGGATTCCCCTGGATCAGTACCACTGGCACTTGAAGATAAGGGAACAAATTCATGGGGTCCCCAAATCTTTCAGCCTGTCTCTGATCTGAGCTTTAAATTTCCTATCTGATTACAAGGGGCTTGAGGAACACTTGCAAGGGGATAGTAAGACATCCAAGCAATGCTGAATACTCTTATACAGTGGGATAATTGTAATTGTAATTCTGCAAACATCGCATTGCCTCTCCAGGATTCCTGCCACCATACTTAGCTTTGATTCACCCACACAGTTTAAATAGATTACTAGCCAAACACAGATGAAAACACATGCTTGTTGATGGAGACAAAGGGCCAGTATATTTATGAATCTCACACGGTTGTCCTTCCAGCTATCAAAATAGAGAGAACCTGGGTCACTTCATCTTAGAATATCCATTATATGTGGCCTAAGGGCCCAGTATCTTGGTCATCAATTCTGGAGAATAATTTCACTTTCAAAAACAAAACACTCTTATTAGTAACAAATACTGATGATTATACTACATATCAAATTAGGGCCTTTTCACACGACCCCTGAGATCCACTGGCCACTTAAATTCGGACCAGAGATCTTGGGGGTTCGTTGCTCTTCCTGCGTCCCCACCCCTCCACACTTCCTTGATCCTGTCTGTGTGAGGGGAGGGAGAAAAAAGGGGACAAAAGAATGCAGGCTCACCTCTGTTTGCCGGTCCAAGCCTCCCCGCCCCGTCGTCGTCCTGATTCCTTCTCTTAAAGGGGCGGGAGGCAAAAAAAAACAACAACAAACAGAAGCGAGGAGAGCTGGGCACTCACTCCTTTACATCCGGATCTGGGATTTATCACCCTCCAAGAGCAGGTACCTGAAAAGTGTGCTGGGACACGCTTAGGTGGGCGTGGCCACACTTAATTTTCTGTAAACTCGAGCTGGTGGGGAAACAATTTTAAGCTCCGGAGCTGGGAGCCATTTGCGGCGGAGTTTAGGGGTCATGTACAAATACCCTTGGTCTTTCCCCTCCCACTTAAAGATAATATATGCTTTTTGAACTATCAGTAACATCTGTGTCATTAATTTTACAGTATATTACATTATTTTACCTGAACATTATTGTTATTTTTATGTTCCAGCTTTCATTTGGCACATTTATAGCAAAAGGTTTCATTGGCTATGGCACAATAAACTGAACTAGACTGAAAATATGTACCAAATATTGTTGAAAATATTTTATAATGTGTAATCCCATAATCATAAAGAATGAGGATTAAGGCAGTGGCAGAAAGTAAGGGGAGGGGGTGGAGAGAGACAGACAGAGAGAGATAGTGAAGCACTAAATATATAGAAGCACTTTTCTACAGGAAAGAAATCAGAAGAGGTTCATGAGCTAACTACAAAATTGAAAAACACCATTGTTTATATGAAGGTATTTACCTTGAATTCTTCCACAATAATTGCCAAGGCATCCTGACCAGCTTTTCTCAAGTCTTCCAACTCAAGTTTATGCTTCTCCTGCAAACAAATGTACAGCCATACATTAACTATAAAACCTGACCAACTTGTTTTATCATGTGCGTTGGACAAAAAAAAAGCATATACTTTTAAAATGTAGTAGTAAGCATTGTACAGCAGAGATGGTGAAAAATAAACACAGGGCCTTTTCATTGTTCATGCCTTTTTGTTTTAATTGACTCAATGCTTTCACCGTTCCTTTTTTACTCTCTACACCTCGGATTCCACCTACAATACTAGCAGTTGTCATCTCCAGAAATTCTCTGATGATTCAGCCATTGTTGGATGTGTGTCAGAAGGGAAGGAGCTGGAGTATAGGTCAACCATCATGGACTTTGTCGACTGGTGTGAAAACAACCACTTGCGCTTAAACACCAGCAAGACGAAAGAGATGGTGATTGACTTCCGGAGAAAGACACTACCTTTTACACCAGTGAACATCCGGGGCTTAGATATTGAGATAGTGAACAGCATCAAGTACCTGGGTGTTCACTTAAATAATAAACTGGACTGGACTCATAACACTGATGCCCTATACAAGAAGGGTCAAAGTCGCCTCCATCTCCTGAGGAGACTGAGGTCCTTTGGAGTGTGTAGGCCTATGTTACAAATTTTTTATGACTCTGTAGTAGCTTCAGCTCTTTTCTACGCTGTAGTCTGCTGGAGTTCAGGTAGTACTGAACGGGATAAGAACAGACTGAACAAGTTGGTCAGGAGGGCTAGTTTTGTCTTGGAATGCCCTCTGGATTCTGTGGAGGAGATGGGTAAGAGGAGGATGTTGGCCAAGCTGACATCCATTATGAACAATACTTCTCACCCACTGCACCAGACAGTGGAGGCTCTGCATAGCTCCTTCAGTGGCAGACTCAGACATCCCCGGTGGGGGAAGGAGGTCCTTTATTCCCACTGCTGTGAGATTCTTCAACTCTACAGTTTAACATATTCATATGGGGTATATATACTGTAGCTTCTCTTTATATTTATTTTTATATACAAATTTTAGTGTAATATTTGTATATTGGGTTTCTTATTTTATTTAATCTCTATTAGCTATTTTATTTTCTCTCTCACACACTTTACACTTTTTGTGCACCTAGCTATCCTTACTTGTTTTTTATATTGGGAGCTGTGTAACAAGTAAATTTCCCCAGATGTGGGATCAATAAAGATTTATCTTATCTTATCCTATGAAAGAATTGCTTGATTGATTTTTGTCTAAAATCATTGATTGGTGTTTGGGGGAGGGGTGCTCTTTTTCTTGATATTATTGTAATTGTAATAATTTTGAAGTTTATTTTGGGAGTGTTTTTTTCCTTTGGAAGCTGTTTGTAAGCTATCCTTAAAAATTGCCTAAAACATATTATATAAATAAAAAATAAGCAGCAAAATAAGCTTTTTCTTTTCCCTCCTGGCATCTAATGTAATCCCACAACTGGGTAACTCATAAACTGACATACCTGAGGTGTGTGCTGGCAATATCATTAAAAGAGACTCTTAAGAACAGCTCCTCTGAATGCAAAATCAGCATTTTTCCATGGCACCAAGTTTGATAAATGTGAACAGAACAAACCACAGCTTTGTGAAGTTCAGATATGTGTGCAAGAGTGCACGTGTTTGTGTAAAGTTGATAAAATAACTTCTCAAACAGAGTAGTCTCTAGCATTTATTAGGCATAGTTGTTTGGCCAACTAGTAACCACACAGAAAAACAGTAAAAATTGCCCAGTGAGAACAGCCAAAAGCATTCCTAATTCCAGGATTTCTGGTTTGAACCTTAAGGACATTCAGCATGTACAGTTTCTATCATTCCAAGACTTCAGAGTCAATTAAATGGTTTTAGAATTGTGTCAGAACTACTCGTATTTTAGAAAAGCAGAACAAAATTACAGTACATGTGCATACACAAAAGTACAGGACTGTAACACATAGTTCACAACTCTTTTGTTCAACAGTCTACTGAAAGAGCAATCACAGTGGTCAGGTTTAGCCTTTTTGGTCAAAGGGGTCTATCCATGAAGTGAGAAATAACTTTGAACAGGCTACAAGATCAGATGTGAACCTAGCAAATGAACAAGTCTTTTCTGGGGAAAAGGATCCAGAAATGTGAAAACTGCACAAAAACTCCTGAAATCGCACCAAGGAGAGAAAATGTTGATTTCCTTGATGTAGTAGTTCCTCCTTCAAATAATTACATAAGAGACAATTTACAAACCTAATGAATGCACCATGCAAAACAGTCATAAAACACATCCAAGCGGAGTGAAAGACTCAACAGCAACCTCCACCCTTACTTCTTTATCAAAGTACAATTGCAAGAAAAAGTATGTGAACATTTAATCAAGGGCATTGGCAAATATATAGTAATGTGCCTAAAATAACAACACATGTAAAAATTCTGCTCTTTTATGTCTTCATCGAACACTTTTCCGGGTGGTAAAAACCAGAGAAGATTGTGAAGAGCTCCAGAAGAATCTCTCCAAACTGAGGGAATGGGCTGCGAAATGGGCCATGCTGGATCAGGCCAAAGGCCCATCTAGTCCAGCTTCCTGTATCTCACAGTGGCCCCACCAAATGTGTCTGGGAGCACATGAGACTAGATATCTGTCTCCTGATACCACTCCCCTGCATCTGGCCCTTGAAGTACTCCGGTTTTAAGCCTGGAGATTACACATCTCCATCATGGTTTGTAACCTGTGATGGACTTTTCCTCCAGGAATCTGTCCAATCCCCCTTTGAAGGCATCCAGGCCAGATGCCATCACCACATCCTGTGGCAGGGAGTTCCACAGACTAACAACGCGCTGGGTGAAAAAATATTTTCTTTTGTCAGTTTTTACTCTCCCAGGCCTCAATTTGAGTGCATGTCCCCTGGTTCTGGTATTTTGTGAGAGGGAGAAGAGCTTCCCTCTATCCACTGTACTCATGCCCTGCATTATTTTGTATGTCTCAATCATATCCCCCCTCAGGCGCCTTTTTTCCAGACTAAAGAGGCCCAAATGTTTTAGCCTTTCTTCATAAGGGAGGTGCCCCAGCCCACTAATCATTTTAGTCGCCCTCTTCTGCACCTTTTCCAGTTCCACTATGTCTTTCTTGAGATGCGGTGACCAAAATTGTACACAATACTCCAGGTGCGGTCTTACTATTGTTTTGTATAATTTATTTATTTATTTATTTATTTATTTATTGCACTTATATCCCGCCCATCTTCCCCAAAGGGAACTCTGGGTGGCTTACAGCAATAAAAACAAATATAGACAACGAACAAAAAAAGAGGAGGCAAAGAATCACGATGGCGGCAAAACCTAGGGGGGGGGGGACCAGACTAACAGAGGGAGTCGCCAAAAACCTCTCTGAAGAGGTAGGTCTTCAATGCCTTCTTAAATTTCGGGCAGG
The DNA here is from genome assembly GCA_023846285.1 of Phrynocephalus versicolor. Taxonomy (NCBI): domain Eukaryota; kingdom Metazoa; phylum Chordata; class Lepidosauria; order Squamata; family Agamidae; genus Phrynocephalus; species Phrynocephalus versicolor. Next base: position 4,784,105 of record JAHTLZ010000274.1, on the reverse strand, counting down.
GACTCCAACAGGCGCAGCTCACTGGGGAGATGATTCCAGAGTGCAGGGCCCACCACAGAGAAGGCGCGATCTCGGGTACGCGATTTACGCGCCTCTCTGGGAGTGGGCAACCTCAGTGAGCGCGCCTGCGCCAGCCTAGTGGGTCTGGACCCAGTTGTCCTTTGGGAGATACGCTCCACCAAGTACTCTGGTCCCAAGCCGTGGAGGGCTTTGAAAATCAAAACCAAGACCTTGAACCTGATCCGGAGGACAACGGGGAGCCAATGCAGGCAAGCCAGGACTGGGGTGATGTGCTCGTATCTACTTCTGACATATTTAAAGAAGCTTTTATTATTTTCCTTTATATTGCTAGCCATGCATTTCTCAAAGTCTTTCTTTGCCTCTCTTATCATCTTCTTACATTTCTTTTGCCAGAGTTTGTGTTCCTTTTTATTTTCCTCATTTGGGGAGGAAAGACCTCTCCTTATGCTTTAGAGCCTCTTTAACTCCACTCATTAACCATGCTGGCACCCTCTTGGACATAAATGAGCTCTTCTTTCTTTGTGGTATGCACTTGTCCTGGGTCTCTACTACCATTGTTTTAAACAGGCTCCATGCCCTCTGAAGAAATTGGATTCTTTTAATCTTTCCTTTCAATTTCTTTCTAACTAGTTTCCTCATCTGAGGGAAATCTGCCTTTTGGAAATCAAGGGGTTTTGTGTCTGATTTGCTTGACACTCTTCCCCCAATATGCATGGCAAAGGAGATTGCAGCATGGTCACTGTTCCTCAGAGGCTCAGTGATATTCACGTCCATGACCAGGCCCCGAGTATCACACAGTATTACATCTAGAGTTATCTGTTCTCAGGCAGGCTCCATGACAAGTTGCTCTAAGGCACAGTCATTCAGCATGTCGAGAAACCTAGTTTCTCTTTCTTGCCCTGAGCTCACATTGGACCGGTCAATGTGGGGATAACTGAAGTCCCCCATGATTAATATCCTATCCCTCTTAGACACCTCCATGATTTGTCTCCTCCTTTCAAGGTCCCCCTCAAGTTTTGGATCTGGTGGACAATAGCTTGCCCCCACTATCACATCGCTCCTTGCACCTGGTATTTTAACCCTCAGTGATTTTATGGTGGAGTCAGACCCATCGTCAATCTCCATTCTGCTAGATTTTATGCCTTCTTTGACATAGATGGCCACTCCACCTCCAACCCACCCCTCTCTATCCCTTCTACAGAGTTTATAGCCTGGGATTGTGGTATCCCACTGGTTCTCCACATTCCACCAGGTTTCTGTTGTGGCTATTATATCAATGTTATCCCTGGTTATGCATTTGTGTAGAAGCACCTGTACAGTGGGTCCCCCAAGAACAGCTGCTTCCTTGTTCTCCCCCAAACAGCTTTTAATTCTAGTAGACAAATTACCACATCCCATTATTCTTGCAATGCTAATACCTACTATGTCATCACTTTATGATTCTCTACCCTCTCTAACTTCATACCACAGAGATGAGGTGTTCCAAGCTGTTGGCTTTTCCTCCATTGTGTTTAAAAGCTGCTCTGCAGTCTTTTTGATGTTGAGTGCCAGCAATCTGGTCCCATCATGGTTCAAGTACAACCCATCCCTCCTGAACAGGTTTGGCTGGACCCAAAATGTTCTCCTGTTCCTGACAAATCTGAAGCCCTCCTCTCAACACCATCGCGTCATCCACACATTGAGGTTTCTGAGCTCTGCCTGCCTGGTGGGTCCTGCATGAGGAACAGGTAGCACTTCTGAAAATGCTACCTTGGAAGTCCAGGATTTCAATCTTCTTCCTAACAACCTGAATTTGGCTTCCAAGACTGACTGCTTTGCCTTCCCGACATCATTGGTACCAACATGTACCATGACCACTGGATCCTTCCCAGCTCTCTCTAACAAACTATCTAGATGTCTGGTTATGTCTGCAACCTTTGCACCTGGCAGGCAAGTCACCATACGGTTGTCATGAGCATCATGATAACTTTAAACGACCCTGAATTTATTTATTTTTATATATTTGGGAATCCATCTTCCCTTTAAGGACTGCAAGCTGGCCAGGCCCTGATGCAAAGCAGGCCCAAATCATGATGCTTCCTCCACCATCTGAACAAATTATATGACACATTAAGGGCGCCTTTACACGACCTCTAAAATCCACTGGCAACCTAAATTCAGACCAGAGATCTTGGGGGTTTGTCCCTCTTCTTGTGTTCCCAGCCCTCCGTACTCCATTGCTCCCGTCTGCGATGAGGGGAGAAAAAAGGGAGAAAATAATGCAGGCTCACCTCCGCCTGCCGTCTGAGCAGCCCCGAGCAGCCCCGTAGGGATTCCTGTCTCTTAAAGGGGTGGTAGGGACAAAAACAAACAAACAGAAGGCGAGGGGAGCCCGGCATCCACAGCTTTACAATCTGCATCGGAAGATTTTTTACCTCTGGAGACCAGGTATTTGTAAAGTGGGCTGGGGTGTGCTTAGGTGGGCGTGGTCGTACTTAATTTTTTTTTAAAGTCCGCAGCTGGTGGGAAAACAATTTTAAGCTCTGGATCTGGGAGCCCTTTGCCTCAGATTTTAGGGGTCATGTAAAAGCAGCCTAAGTCAGAACATCATGAAATTTGAAAAGGTTGTTAATGGCTGCCAGGACACACAATCTGTTGTATAAAGTGTTCTAGCATGCTACTGTATATCTTTCACATGGGGAACTGAGGACATGTGCCTCATCAATAGCCATTTCCTCTGAGCAGCTGAGTTGTGCTTAGTGCAATGAAACAGCTGGCATTTTAAACCGGTTTCTTTGCTTGTAGCATCTCAGATTGCATTTTACAACTGATACTCATATTCTGGGAGAGCGCTGGAGTTGCCAGCTGGTTTCCTTTCCACTAAGTTTGGTTCCCTGCTTCGACAAAGGCAGCGCTGCCTTCTTCTTACTGCCAACTTACTGACCACATCAAATGTAGGTGCAGGGGCTGGGCCATTATAACCCTGGCACCCTCAACAAAGCATTATTTTCAGTACGATCATGCTGATACCGAACAAGCTAGTCCACAGGGCTGCACAATCTATTTCCTGAAAAAAATTCTTTTGCGTTTCTATGACACATCAAACACTCTTGAGGTAAACACATCTGGCTTTACTAATAAAATAACTAGATGGCAAAATGCTGTATCACAGGATTTGTTCTACTTATAAAAGGTGAATTCTGTCTGCATGACATTCAAGGGTGAATCAAACTGGTCCAGTCTTTTCCTGCCAATTTGGCTTGTTTCCCATCTGCATTTAAAGGGCTGCAACTTTTCATGCCCGGTGGTTTTGAATGTTGTAATGATGGAGGCATGTTTGTAGCTTCAGCCTTCACCTCTCTTCCCCCTAGCCACTTGGGGTCCCCCAGAGAGGATATTTGGCTGAGAACCAGGGAAGCCTTACCTGGCTTGTCAGCAAACAATATATGTCACATATCCCTTCCCTAGGTTCTCCTGAACTGTATCAGGGGGCACTGATACACATACTGGTATAGGGGGACTGACAAAGCTGCTTGGATGAGTCGCAAAACGTTTTGATCTCTCAAGAAAAGAAGTCCAGTTGCCATGACTCCCAGGTAACCTCACCTGGCTGCCTGAGAAAATTCACAGACAGGGGGCACTTGCAACTCTTGCCTCTCTAATGCAGCTGCCTGGTATCCAGGCAATGTACCCACTAAACCAATGGTGGTGAAACTTCTGCACACCAGATGTTCTGGACTGCAACTCCCACAGTCTTTTGTCATTGGCAATTCAGGCTTGGAATTCAGGGAGTTGTGCTCCAAAGCATCTGGAGTGCCGAATGTTTGCCACCACTGCATTAAACCCTCTAGTAGCTGTTCCCTGACATCACATAGATAAATGTTACCCCCTCGGGGGGATTTTTGATACAGTGTGGGGGGGGGGTTGTAACTTTCCAAGATGTAATCCCTTGGGTAAACTGTTTAGTTAATGTTAGATTTATTTATGTTTATCCTTGTAGGTTGTAGACTCTTTAACATGTCCATGTTAAAGAGCCTTGTGGAGCAGTGGTTAAATCCTGTACTGCAGCCATAACTACGCTCACGATCTGGGGTTCAGTTCCAGGTACCAGGCTCAAGGTTCCCTCAGCCTTCTAGCCTTCCAAGATCAGTAGAATGAGCACCCAGCTTGCTAGGAGGGGATGACAATGTGTAGCCTGCATCATTACTTGTAAACCGTGGCCCAGAGAGTGTTTTAAGTGCTGTAGGATGGTATATAAGCAACATACTTTGCTTTGCTCTGCTTTAAAATTTTATAGATGTTTGACTTAAAGTAGCTTTCCTTGAGGTGGATGTCAAGGTGGGGTGTAACAATGAGATCCAGCAAACAGTGACACCATGTTCTCTCCTTTCCCTCCTCATTCTCTGTTTTTTACATTATTATATTGTCTTTGAGTTTAGTGCTGGACCACCTCTGTACATCTATTTTTTTTAAATCTGTCTTTGAACTTCATGAATTGGTTTCAATATTTTCACTCCATTGTAAATTGCCTGGAGAGACTTGGTGGGCAATAAGATGCTATCAAAAATGTGGAACTTCCGGCTTCCAGTTTGCCGCAGTGAGATACCTTGATAAACCCTCCGGCTTATCAAGCTGAATTTCCCCAGATAAACAGGACCCTGGAATAACGGTAAGTCCCCTTGGAGGGGGGACGAAGAGAGGCAGCATCTGGGGGCTGTGAAGAAGGCAGAGGCAGACTTCGTAGTTCCAGAAATAGCCTAAACTCCCTGCTGGGGGAAGTCCGGCAGCCATTATGGTGAACGGTTCACAGCTGCGGCTATAGAGTGTAAATAATCTTTGGACTTTATGAAGTCTTATTGTTGTGAGTAGATAGTTTCCTTTCTCTCTGCTTTACCCCATCATTCTACGAGAGAGAAATCTTGGTGACACCCTGATTTCTGTTCTTCATTAAGCCTCATTAAGCTTCTTCACCCCCCCTTCCTGAAATGGTGGCTACAAGTATAAGGGGAGAATAAAGAACTACTTTATGACACTAACACAAAAGTGACTTTTATTATTACTGTGTGCTTTCGGCATTTTTTGGCTGGTAAACCACTTTGAAGAAAAAAGAGAGAGAGAGAGCTTCCTTTTACAATATACTGTATAAACTCCTTTCATATGCAGAGACAGGGTGTGCAGTAAAGTAACTGTCTCTGACCTTGGACAGTCTAAATGCTTAATGTTTTTAAAACATCCTTAGATATCAGACATACTTTTCTCTCCCTGCTCTCTCTCCCATACCCCTCCCTCCTTGAAGTTCAGTACAACTGAAAGATTAACCCATTGAAGGGATCTATAACCAATTACAAGGACAAGAGTCAGTTGAGAAACAATGACAGATCAACAAATTGATGATTTGCTCCTCATAACACAAAGAGTATTGGACTATTTACAGGCTGAACTTTCTTCTGAACCTGTTTTTGAGCAGAAAGTGGAGCCAGATCAGAGCTCTAATACCAATCACCAAGCTTATGAATCACAGAGGAGCACTGAGGGAGATACCCAGGAGGCGTGTCTAGAGGAGGTGGAGAGTATGGAGTTTTGCACTGTTTTGGAAGCTGGACTTTCCTTTGAACCTGGTGAGGAGGCAGAAAAGAGCCCCAGGATTGGTTTTGTCTGGAGCATGAAACTACAGCAGAGCACTGAGACCTTCAAGAGGTGCGGGTGGCCTGGCCTTGCTGGGGAAGCTTCTACTTTGCAAGAAGGATGTTTGGATAGCTCAAGAGGATGGGAGTCGACAGACATGCAAGGCTCATGGGGGCAATGGATCTATCAGGAAAGACCATTACCTATTACCTATTACTTATTTTTGGTGATTAATGTATTATAATGGATTATTATTGGTGATTAATGTATTATAATGGATTGTAATGGAAACCAGTGAATGGAAATGTGTACTGTAATCGACCAGTTTAAGACTATTACCAAGTTAATTTTATATTTGCCAAACCAGACAGGTCACTCTAATGCAGAAATCTTCTTTTTGTATTTGAACCATCCTTAAAATGTCAAATGATAATGAAGATGTGAAAATGGAAAGGGGAGTGAGATTACCAGCCTGAAATGCCAATCTGTTTGACCTCCAAGAGGGATTTACTAGCTAAGAATTGAAAATTTTAAATGCATTACAAAACTGAGAGACCAAGATATAACTCTCAGTCATACTGATATATTTGAAAGTTGATAGAATTTAAATGAATAGATAAAATATAATGGGTTGATGATGTTTATTATTTACTTAATCTTATAGATTAGATAGGCTATCTTAAATCAAACTTACTATCTTCACCCTTTGTACTAGATAAAAATAGATATAAATGTATGTATACCATATATTGAGCTAGACAAAGTGCTTAGTAAAATGAAGAACCAAGATTAAATACGATAGCTTAATATTGTACTTTGTCATTTTCACCTTTTGTACTAGATGATGGAGATAAGTATCATGTAATAAGAAACATGTAAATGTGGAATATTCTAAGCTCCTGGGCTGAAATATTTGGAAAATAATTGTATTTGAACTATGCAACACGGCAACACACAAGCACTGTATTTGTTTTAACTTGATATGTTCAGAAAATTGAATAAAATATTTACAAAAAAAGATGCTATCAAAAATGCTATCAATTATCCATTCAATTTGTTCAACCATTAATGTTTCATGAATGAATGAATGAATGAATGAATGAATGAAATCAGCATACAGGACAGACAGTGAAATAGGTCTTTAACCTATTTCTAAAACCATTCCAATTTTCTCACCAATATCATTAAGTTTATCAATCACTCTCGCCTTAAGCATAACACCTGCATTTTGTGTGGGAAGTAGAAACAAGCAGGCAGAAGATAAATACTGTAGGAAGACCAGTTAATTTTGTTCCCTGCTTATTTATACAGTGGTTCCTCGTATAACAAACGGTTTGTATAACATAAAATCTGTACAAAATAAAAAATTCCAGAGATAGGGGAAATTTGCTTAACAGAATAGCCTATGGCAGGGCTGCCCAACTTTGAACAGGCTGAGGTCTACTTTTTCTGGTCCAAAGTGCCTGAGGGCTACTACATGAAAACTAATGTTAAAAATATTTTTAAAATTAAATCAAAGGAGACGATTTCGTTACTGCCTCAGAAACCGTGGCACACTGCCATTTTCGCTTCTGTACCCCAAGCTAGCTGTTTGCCTTGGCTCCCAGGTCGTCGTCCCCCCCCACACACAAACCATAGCCAAATTTGACAGGTCACTATTGCTAGCCCAGTTCTTCCTTCCTTCCACCCTTTTCTTTCTTCCTCCTCTCCCTCCTCTTTCTTTCATTCTTTTTCTTCCTCCCTCTATTTCTTTCTTCCTACCTGCCTTCTCCATTCCTTCCTTCCTTCCTTCCATCCATTCTTTTTTCTTCTTTCCTTCCCACTCTTCTGTCCTTCCTCCTTTTCTTTTTCATTTTCCTCCCTCCCTCCATCATCATCTCCCTTCTTTCTTTCTTTCTTTCTTTCCCTTTTCTTCCTCCTTCCCTCCTCCTCCACTCCCTTCTTTCTTTCTTTCTTTTTCTTTCTTTCTTTCTTTCTTTCTTTCTCTCTTTCTTTCTTTCTTTCCCTTTTCTTTATTTTTCCCTCCCTTCCTCCCTCCCTCCCTCCCTCCTTTCTTTCTTTCCTTTTCTCCCTCCCTCCTCCTTCTTTCCTTCCTTCCTTTCTTCCCTTCTTCTTTCCTTCCCTCCTCCTCTTCTTTCTTTCTTTCTTTCTTTCTTTCTTTCTTTCTTTCTTTCTTTCTTTCTTTCTTTCTTTCTTTTCTCCCCCTCCTCCCTCTCTCCTCCTCTTTCTATCTCTTTCTTTCTCTCCTTCCATCCCCCCTCCCACTTCGAAGAGCCAGAAAGGCAGCGAGGGAGATGAAACGGGCTCACGTCCTGAGGGGAGCGGGGCTGGAGGTTGCCTCGTGTCAACTCTGCACAGCGGCGGCGGCTGTGTATCGCCCCCCCCGGTCCCGCGCTCCGTCATCGCCTCATCACCAGCATGGGCTCCTGGGCACATCCCCAAGCAGATGCTCCTCCCGTTTTTTCACTTCTTTTGCCCATTGCGGCTGTGGCTCGGAGCCCCCACCTCAGCTTCCAACGGAGGCGGCGATGGTGGGGGGTGGCAGCGGTAATGGCGGGGGGCGGGGCGGGGGCAATGGCAGGGGCAGCGGGCCTGGCGTGTTGGGCTTGCTCGTTTTTTCTAGCAGCGGCCGAGGCAGGCTCAGGCCACCTTGCTGGGCCTGCCTCTGTGCCCGCTGCACCTGCTTCCCAAACTGCACCAGGTGCCGCTGGAAAATCCGAACGAGCCCAGCAGGCCGGCCTGGGCCCACCGCCGCCACTGGAGCCACTGCTGATGCTGGAGAGGGCAAGCGAGTCCAGCCAACACAGGGACCTGGTGGGCGACCTCTGACGGCGCCGCGGTCGACTGGTCGACCGCGGTCGACGCATTGGGCAGGCCAGGCCTATGGGACGAATCTGTACAACATAAAAATGGTTGCAATTAAGGATTACTCCGTTTTCAATGTATTCCTATGGGAAATTTGTATAAAGGGAAATTTGCTTAACAGAATTTCATTGGGAACGAATTAATTCCTTTATTCAAGGAATTAATTCAAGGTATTACAGTACATGTAAGGCCTGCTATAAACAGAGAACCAAGGCATTATTTTTGATGACATTCCATGCTATTAGCAAGGAAATCAACAAGGGAAAGCTACAGAGAATGAAACCATGTAGTCACAAGGAATGTTTCCTCACTTTAGCTGAAATATATATTCCAGATGGAATGACTGCAAAAACCTTTCTATATCCCATCCTTCCATGTTGTTTTAAATAACAATATTAGTTGCAGTGATACACACCAGAGATCAAAAGCTACACTCTGATCAGAACATCTATATAGGAATACCAGATGCTTTTGTCATAATTGAGCTCTATCTGGAAATTGGGTATTGCTTTATGTGTGCTATAAATGGGGAATTAAAATAAAACACTTCTGAAAGCCTATTTGTCTGCCACAGTGGGAACCTCCTGAAGATTCTGAATATATAAATCACAATTAGTACATATTATAGGAAACCCTGTAAATGATTTTCCCTTCCTAACTTGCACAATGCATAGGGATGCTTGAGGCACAACATCTAAGTTTTACTCTCCAAAGAGAGAACAATGAACAAGCTCAGTGTTGTCTACATGCCATCTATCTATAACGATATATAATGCTTTTAAAAGAAGCTTATTTGAAACATTTGTTGTTGAAAACATCAAAATGTAGGTTAAAATCAAAGTCACGTTTCTGTTGTGCAATGGAAGATTCATCAATCTGTCACCCTTATAATAATGTTCCCGTGATGAGTTATTTGTTTATATAATTCAAGAAGCGATGACAGCGAAAATGTTATTAAAATCTCAAACTCTGTCCAAAAAAGCAAAAAATACATAGGAGTGCTCAGATTTACTATTTATTAGCCATTCTAGCAGATGCTTCCCCCCCCCCCAGAGGTTGGAAAAAAATAGATAAACTGTTTAAGGTTTTAAAATGGGTTGCACTATCTTCATCCAGCATATTTCATATTTTCTACCTTCAGGGAATTTAGTCTGTTTCACCTCATCTCCAGAGCATTTCTCATTTGTCTGAGACAACCCCACAGTCTCTGTGGAAGATGATTATAAGGTTTGTTCTAGGATGCTTGATCATTTGTTCTCTATCAATGGCCCAAGCCTCTCTGAGGCTTTTGACCCACTTTGATGGTCCTGGGCCGAAACGGCCTTTTGCAACTCTTCAGGAAGAGGGTGACAAGATGTTTTCCAGGGGAACTTCTACATTATGGCGTAATGTATTTTCTCCCCGAGGGACACCAATAAGCTTACAAAGAACCCTAGGCATCCTCATAGTGCCTCTTTGGGTTGCCTTTTGCTACCTTGGCGGAACATTTTAACATTCCACAGTGAGTTTTCTTTTTTCTGCTAAACTTGAAAACACTTTATCAGTCAATCAACCGCAGGCACAATATTTAAAATTATGGCCAAGCAAACGGCACGGAATAAAAAGGAATGCTAGTTTCTTTTTTTACGGGTATCATCATAAATGATGAACTATGCTGTGGCTCAAAAAAAGCTTATGCCACAATAAAACTTCTTGGGTCTTTTCAAGTTCCACAGACATTACTTTTGTAGCAAAAAGCTAAAACTGCCAACCACCTAGAAAATAAACACATAAAGAAATCACAGGTTGGGGTTTGTTTGGGGATTTTTTTGCACTAGGAAATATTGTTTTTCCTAGTTTTCAGAATTAATGATCACAATTTTCAAAAAGGTTTATGTTTTCATGCAATTGAAGCTATTTAAAGACCAGTCTGTCAGATTCTCATAGGAATGCTTCAGTCCCAAAGGAGTAGTATAGAGATGTATATACCTCCCAGGAAAACAACAGAAGCCTACGGTTCATCACAGCTGGCATTATCCCAGTAAAGGATTAATCTCAGAATAAAACCAGACAAGCACTCACAAACATTTCAAAATTCATCTGTGTATGTAAATTATAAGTATTTTCTTTGTTGCAATAATTCCAGGCAATTCCAAAGCTTGACTGTATCTACAAATTTTATTTCTACATAGCTTCTAGGTTCCATGACATTAAAAAAAAACACAACTTCATAGTTGCTGCAACATCCAAACAGTGTTTGTATGCCCAAAGTTTTAAGTTCAAGAATCCTACACTTATACAGAACTGCAGGCACATAACTTAAAATATACAAAAACTGAACTGAAGCTTAAGTCAGAAAATACATCTCAGTTGAAAGCTCTTAGTATATAAAGGCCAGACAAGAACTTGAGTCATATTTGAATCCAAAACAAAGGAACTTATTTAAAAAACATATAAGAGAGAATGCATCTCTATAACATTACATTTAAAAATAAAGAGCAGTATCATTCCAAAAAGCTTTCTTTAAAATACACAAAAGAACACAAGAGTACTTATAATGTGAAAATATAAAAGGCATTTCTAAACCTACTGACATTTTGTTAGCACACACACAATCACTAAAGAGAGAGAGAAGCAGCTGTACTGCTTATACACTGCTGCATAATTTTAAAACTCTCTCTTGGCAGTTTGCAATTTAATAATGGTGGCTACACACAGCCCCTCTCTAGGTACTCAATTTCCCAACCTTGGAAAGATGGAACGTTGAGCCAGTTACCTGAGCCTGGGATCAAACTCAGGTTGTTATCAGAGTCTTCACTGCAGTGTTGCAGTTTAAACAATTAACATCCAATTAACCAGTTTAACATCCAATTTAGCCAATCTTATGTTAAAAGATTAACATCCAATTTAGCCAATCTTACGTTAAAAGTTGATCTGAAGTTCATTGTTGATTTCTCAGTGCCACGTCACTGTATCTTCAGCTGGCACCATTTCCATTTGTGTTTCACAGTCTTTCTTCCTCTTTGGATAAGATGTCTTATGACTTAATACGAGTATTCATACCATCTTCTTCACTAAAACCCATTACATTATCCTCCCTTATCTGGCAAAGGAAGTATATCATGATGGGAGCAGATAGCTGTGAAACTTATCAGCTTTGCGACTTGATAAGTATCTAAAGTAGGCTACAAGGAGTGACCCACATAGGGGGCAACTGGTATAGATAGCCAGCTTTCTACAATTTATTTCAATGTCCGTTTAAACATACAATACTGTTCTCAGTTACCATGTGTTTACTATTTTCATATGTCTGTTTAAACATAGAAAAGCAAAACAAACAGGATTAGAAGTGTTGCTCCCATATACAGTATTGTGAAAAATGGCACAGCACATGCTTTTCCTTATTCCTTTATCCCAGGAGCTTCACTTTAGCTAGGCTTTGTTTCTTGTGTGGTCAGTAGAAACATGAGTCCCAGTTGCAAGCTGAACTGCTGAGTAGCTAGGCCTGAGGAGACTCTATCACTGGAGAAAAAATGAGATCATTAAAAAGAATATGCATTTGCCTTAACATATAGTTTGACCATAACAACTGTTATCTAGCTTGTGTTTATACAGAACACAATCATCTCTGGCTTCTTGAATGAAATGTCCCCCCCCCCCCCCCAGATTCAGATTTTACTAGAAAGTGCTTCCTGGGTAAAGTAGCAAAAAGAAAAAAAAGGAACTACTGTATATGACTATGTCACAATCTATGCAGAAAGCAGTCCTAGGACTTAGCCACCAAGGGCCTGAGGTCTAACAAAATACCACAAAAAAGCCAAGTACAAAGCCTGTTAATGACAAAAAATAAAATCTTCTGACTCAGCAGGAGAAATACATTGATAGACGTCCCTTTAATCACTACACCATTAAAAAACACGACACCCACAAACGGCCTGTGCAATCCAGGAATTTTGAACCATATCTTGGAATTAACTAGTTAGAAATAACTATCTACAGTATTTGTAATCCCCTGGCCATAAACAAGGTACACTTAAATTCCATAGTGGCTGTAAATTAATGAGGGATAAATTCACTCCTTATGGTATAACCCTAACTTGTAACATTACTTTCATTGTTAATTTCTACAGATTTGGAAGTCACTTATGGGATTACCAACCAAGTTTTACTTCATACTCTGAACAAAATGGATTATTTCAGGAGCAGGAAAGTGTGTTTCTGTACAAATGTCAATTTTATTTTGACTGCCTCCCTCCCTGAATTCATGACCCTAGCCCAGTAATGGCTAACCTTTTAGAGACCGAGTGCCCAAACTACGACTGAATCAAAACCCACTAATTTTTCGCAAAGTGCCAATACAACCATTTAACCTGTATACAGGTGGCTGTGAAGGGGCAATGTCGGGTGCCCACAGAAAGGGTCGAGTTCTACCTTTGGCACCCGTCCCATAGGTTCGCCAACACTGCCCTAGCCACTTGATTCACTTTCTTCTTGTAAAACTGGTGGTGGAATGGGTGTTAAAATGAAGCTTTCCTTCAGAAAATGAAATTAGAATTGATGTACTGTAATGTTGTCTTTTAAGTTTTCTTCCTGTTTCTGTTTTTATTCTGAGCTGGTTTCTTTTTCATTTCTTTCATTAGTTTCCTTTTCTCAGAAAGACTCATCTCAGAATCTCATGAGTTCATAAATGTTTGTGTATGAATTAGTCACTGAAATCCTGTTCATGTACCTATGATGTGTAAGATTGGTCATGATATCAGGCATGACGATTTTTCAGAAATAAAAGAAACCTCGACTTCTGCCACCACCACCCCAAGATAGGAGGGACACTTTCAATTAAAATTGCTGTCAGTGAATTATTTTACTGTCAGGGGTGATTTTCAGAAATTAAGGACTTCTCCCCGTCTTGCACCCACCCATTTGCTTCCTTACAATGAAAGGGATTTTCAAGGGGGCCTTGGGAGCTTCAGGTAGGCAACTGATTTTTTTTTTATTATTATTATTGAAAAATCACCTCAGCTCATGTAGTTGTGCAAATAGTTTTTCAGCCTATCAAATTGATAGCGCTTGAAACTCAGAAGTGAGATTTATTTTTTCTGACACAGAAAATCAGATATTAATTATCTATGTCTGATAGAGACCACAGACTAAATTTAAAGAAATTATGAGTACAGACTTTAACATATCTGCTTGCATTACCAGCAAGTATATTTTGTATCAGATGACTTTAAAAGGCACAGTGTAACTAAAGTTGTATATAGAAAAAACTGCTGATGCAGTAAAAAAAAACCATGAAGCCTGCTTTAGGTTTTTAAAACACTGATGTTTAAAGAAAGTTTAAATTATAATCTAATTTTATTCTTGGTATAAAAGGCCCTTAGAATAATTGCATCCATCTTGAATTTATTAATGTCCAAATGTTTATGGAAGCACACATATCTTGCTATAGTTAGAAGAATGACTCAGTATGTTGCTGAACATTTAAGTGTCTAGACACCTAATCCTTTAGCCACCATTCAATAACCAAAGAGTGGAAGAAATGGCATCCTGGCCACTTCCTTTGTACAAGAACCAATGCCAAATCTTGGAGCCAAGATACAGTCGTCAGCAGGCTCATCTTCAGCTTTAATTTCAACCGAACAGCATGTAAATACCTATTTTAAATAGATAGGTGTTCTGCTTGCTTCAACTCAAGGAAAAAACAGGCTTGTTTACACACAATCTCTTGAATATCTGAAGAACACCTCCTAATACTTAATTACCAGGCCTTTGTTATTCCTAATACTTAATTACCACGCATATCATCATAAAAGAATTAAATAAAATGGAAAGCGGTCTTTCCAGCATGGGTGATGGCTATTCCATTGAAAACAGAGAGCAGAAATTGTTCTGAATGCAGCAAGGTACTCTGGGATGACGACAGCACAAGGTTCACTTCCTTGACTTTGTCTAGTGTAGCTGTTACTATTCCAGTGCTTGCTTCCAGGTGGCAATATATCACAACGACCCAATTTTAATGATAATACAACAGTAACTCACCTCAAACTCAAGCTATGAACCTCATAATTCTTAAGCCTGTCTTTACTCCTTGCAGCAAGATTTATCTTTGCCCTCCCTCCAGCTCATAAAATCCTCAGAGGAAATCTGAAGGGATTCCTTGGCTGTTTTGTGCTCATGTTTACTGGAAGAAATGTCAAACTTGAGAGGATAGTTATAATTCCTTAGCAAAGAGACATCATTCCAGGACAGGATTCACTAAAATGAGCATCAACCTATACCGAATTTGGGGTGGGGGGAGATAATGAGATCATGGTCTCACTTTTATAGGGAGCCAGAAAACCTTGGTCGTAATGGGGACCAAATATATACCTAATGGTTTAAATAACTACATATGAATTGTAGTAACATTGGATTTTTCATGGTCTACATCCTGCAGCTGGATCAAAAGAACAAAAATCATGACTACTTAAGATCTACACAACCTTAATTTTGACAATGGAGACGCTAAAATTTTGTATATCTTGGTTCAGTAATCAATCTGAAGGAAGGCTGCAGTCAAGAATTCAGAAGACTGCAATGAAGAAATTAGAAAAGGTCATCAAGTGTAAGGATGTGTCAATGGAAACCAAGATCATCCACACTCTTGTACAGTGGTACCTTGCAAGACAAATGCCCCTTAAGACGAAGAACTCGTATGACAAATGAAAATTCCAGTCTTATAGCGTGAAAAATTAGGTACTTTTTATTTGGCTCCACTTCTTGCTGGCTCTTGGAGGTCTGATAGAAAAGTCTGGATGAAACATGAAAGTAATTGTGTATCCCATGGCAAAAAGGTTAAATGGGCACAAGGCTGTTGTCATATGCATAAATGTACAGTGGTACCTTGAATAAAGGAATTAATTTGTTCCAAATGAAATTCTGTTAAGCAATTTTTCCTTTATACAAATTTCTAATAGGAATGGATTGAAAATGGATTAAGCCCTGATTGTGACCATTTTTATGTTGTACGGATTCACCCATAGGCAATTCTATTAAGCAAATTTCCCCTATCTCTGGAATGTTTTGTGTTGTACAGATTTTATGTTATACAAACCATTTGTTATATGAAGGTCCACTGTACTGTACTTAATTGTAAGCCGCCCAGAGACCTTTGGGTAGTGGGTGGCAAATAAGTTGTATAAATAAATAAATAAATAAATAAATAAATAAATAAATAAATAAATAAATAAATAAATAA